>CM062814.1:757724726-758440820 GCA_031772625.1 Pinus tabuliformis
GAAGTTTTGAAATAAAAAAACAACAACCTATTCCTCAAGCCATGCATGATGTGGTTCACATCTCAAAATGAAAAATTTTACAATTATGGAAAGTTCCGGGACATGTCAGGGAGTTGAGGCACGTCAACATCTATTGATGGTTATGTCAGGACCTGAGTATCTAGTTTCCCCTCAACTAAATCAGATTCATTTCTAATGCATAAATCGTCCTATCTACCATGGTTGCACTCAACGTGGATCCCTGTGTAGAAAATATTTACTATTTCGAGTGCGATATTTCAAAATTTAAAATTTTCACTAATGACCGAATCCACAAGTCTGTTACAGTGTGTCCGTGTTCATTCACTTCTCTTTACATCCAATTCAGTTTGGGAGCATTTGTCTCTCATGCAATCATGGAACTGTGAGGTTGATCATCTAAAAGACTATCTTTGTCCGAAATCATACTTATCAAATGTTCTCTCTTGTGATCAGCTCCTTGGTCTTCTTGTAAATCTTCAACTTCAAATATGCCCACTCATCAGACCAGAAATCTCCCTGTGTGATGATGAGCGCACAAGATACCACGTTAATCAGGTTCCTCTCATTTCACCACACCCCAACTGGCTTCATATAGTCGCAGTGCTAGTATCCTTCCTACATTCCTATGATGACCATAATGCCTGCGTAATTTTTCACCAGTTGTAGGTGGGAGTTCTGTCATGTCTAGTGCAAAGCGAACTTGGTTCCATCATTCAGAGCATTCTTAAGATTGTTCAAAAATATTCTCTATTCATGTGAAACTAGGAAGCTGGCATGTGGACCAACTCATCTAATCTTTCTTATATCTTGGGTGATTGTCATGCATTTTATCATTTTCCCAACAATACATCCAATGAAAGTCACTTCACGCACTATGATCTTCACCGTTTAACATCTTTCCCCTCAGACTTATGTCAATAAGGTGAGGCACTTTGGCCTACGTTGATGCCTATGGTAGATCCTCATTGTCTTGGCATGACCAACAAGAATGATCAAATATATCTATCCATACCACATTCCCATTGTGATCACTTCTCTCAAATCAGGAACCCATCTTCTCAAAGATCACGTGTCTTTCAAAGAATCCATCATGAATTTTATGACCCAATCACTGAATGGCTAGAACAATCTTACTTGGCGAGTCATGTTGTAGGTAACAAGCTTCTATCCTTCCTCATACTTGGTAAGAAACTTGGTGCAAAAGAACACACACTTGTAAGAGGCCTTCGAGGTTTGTTGAAAAACGATAGTCACCAAAGAGGTAAGCATGTGTGTTGGTTGGTTGTGACACATCTTTCTGCCCGCAGGCGAGACCTTCTCTCTCATGTACAAGTTTGTCAAGTTTTTGTATTTTATTGCCCACTATTTTTTATTTGTTTTAATCATCGATATGTTTATGGTTGTAGGTTGGGTATGCCTAGGGCGACTTCAATGGAAATTTCATTTCATGTAACCCCGACCATTTAGCGTAGGAGTAGGAGTAGCAGTTTCTTTCTTGCTTGTCTTTGCTTTCTGGTTTGCATTTTTGTTTACTTGCTCACTTGGTTTGGTTTGTTTGCTTAATATCATGCTATTTTTGGTTTTGCCAATAAGTGCTTCCCTCTACTGAGTTCTAGCTTTTCAATGAGTATGTGGCTGAGATCCAAGGAGTCTTGTGACATTGCAACACTGGGCAGTCCTGTGTCTGTCTTCTCTATGCTTGGTTGTAACCTTCAGCAGATGAAATCTTGACGAAAAATATGAGTCGTTTGCAAGGGAAGCTTTGGTCTAACCATGAACTTGTGTCCACACTGGGAAACCCCTTGCCTATACTCAACCTTCTGCTCCACGTTTTCAAGCTCATCCAACTAGGGAGAAAATATAAACAAGAAACCTATGTTTGATGTCTTACATGCTTCTTTGAAGCAACAACCTCTTCTACTCTCAATATGTCGATATCCCTCTTTCGCCCCAAAAATAGATAAGTTCTTATGCACAATACTCTTAAAAAAAATACAAAGGAAAAAGAAGAGAAAGGCTTCCTTCGCAGAGAGGTGAAGCATGAAACTCCACTAAGGTACTAACCAATCTCATTGGCAGTGGAGAAATGTGTGTTCCTACGTGACTCTGCTGGGGTACTTTCAAGGCCTGCCGGTAGTGGAGCAACACTAGAGATGAAAACTTATACTCTAAAAATTTTTAACTCACGAGCCAAACTACCCTTCTCGATTTTGAAACACTGTGATCAAGCTGAAACTTGGTATTTTATTTGACTGAGTTGGTGAAAGTTGAACCATGTCCATCCATGGGGTAAGTGGGGAAGCCGAAGTAACCCACACAATGGTTCAACTCGCCCTGAAAGACCAAGGCCCTATGCTATCAATGGACCAAAACGGAGAAGCTGGAGTTCAACAAGTGTGTCGCCAAGTGTTGTAGCGGCTGCAACACCCTCCAAAATTTTGACATGTATCTAATTTCAGAGCCTTCCTTGGGTTTTTCCTTGATGTTTGAAAACACTCGGGCTCATCCCATGAGCTCGTGTTGAGCCTTTTCACCCTCCTCGCTTGACCGTTCATCAAATATCATTTTGCATTTTGGGCACAATGTCACGCTTGTAGTCATGTTCTGGCCATGCACAAAGTGTGCCTTCATGTGCACAAGTTATTTTCTCTATGTAAACATCTGTTGCACTCACACACAATGTTTTATGCACTGTCATGCAAGTGTTATCACGGTCATTCAATGATCTATCACGAGTGTCGCGCATGTCACTCGCACCATCAATCAGTCACACTAAGTGTATGTTGTCTTGAGGGTTCAAGGCATCTTGTCATCAAGTCATGTTGAGTGTGTGTTCACAAGGCCATGCATGTAAAAAGTCACTTGTTCACACACTTAGTCATTTTTTTGAAGCTATGTCAACTGGACCAACCCCAACAAATAGATCTCCACTGAGTTGCACTGCGCAGTTTCAACCCTCAGTGAACATATACTATTGCCCAGAATTTCACAGATCTTGAGGCCGCCTCCCAAGTAGTCAGCATTGCACAATCCTAGAATCCATTCAACTAACTGTCACCCAAAACAATGCAAAATTTTCCCAGCAAGCCATCTCAATCTGCACTGCCCAAAAGAAAATCCACCAACCCTCCAGCTGGTCAAGAGCAGAGTTTGACCGGGCAGTAACCTTGGGCCTCACTTCAAAAAATTGTATAGAAGCTACCAGGCATGCCTGCTTCCGTTGACTGAAGAAATTGCGCAGACATGCCAGACAGAAACTCACTGCCTGTCACTGCAATGCCGTAAAAAATTGCAGAGCTTTTCTAGCCAGTCACCCTGTCAGCGAGCCTGCTCCTCCTCCTCAAAACTGTGCAGTTTTCATGAGCACTCTACTGGCTTCCCAGCATCCCGCTCAACTTAGAAACTACGCAGGGATGTCTAGCACACTAGCTTCTCAACTATTTGTAGTTTTTTCCAGCTACCCCTCATAGCTCGCTGCCAGCTCCTTGGAGAAATTGCGTAATTTTTTCTAGCAACCTCCTGCAGACCGCTACCAGCTCCCCAAAGAAATTGCGTAGTTTTCACTGCCAGTCTCCCACTGCTACTTGCACTATCTCCCTAAAAAAGTTGTGCAAATCTACCCTCCAGCTGAGCTAGATCCCACAGATAGTCACTACTAATCTAGGTTTCCCATCTCAGCCTCCCAGCGAATCTACGCAATTTTTATGGACAATACCTGGAGCCTGCATCCCAGCTTGAAATGTGCTCTGTGCAGTTTCAGAGCCTTTTCCTCTCTCCCGATCACTTGCATGCGAAAGCGAAAAACAATGCATCATGGTAGACTAAGAGATTTTTGGATTTGTTGTTGTTTCGTCATGAGTGATTGCAGATACAGGTACATGGATGAGTCATGGTGTGATGATGAATGACATGAAAACGGAGCGCATGCAAGGAGACTTGTTCACGAACATATGAAGACATGGATGTTGTGGGGAAAAATGCCTATGCAGGACGATCCTATCCACCTAAGGTGTGACAGTGCCTTAGCAACAAACGAGTACAGCTACACTGGTTTCTTCCTTTATGAAATGTGAAAGAAGAGAGATCAATGGACTTACCGGTGTCTTCCATTTGTCCCTCAATCCAGTCTCTCTTCTCTTTGGGTGTTCACAGCTACTTGCCTTCTTGCTTATCCAGCTTCAACTTCCTGCAAGATCACAAGAGAACAGCTACTTGCGACAAGAGAACAGCTACTTGAGACAAGACAAGAACACTACACAAAGACAGATGTTCACATTCATAACTAGTTTAGGATTAGAAATAAACCAAATACACTAATACATTCATACATGAAAATACATCAGCATATAGGAGAAACCAAGATAGCTTTATTGATGAATAACAAGGTTCAGGAAGAGATAAAACCCAGAGGGCTCCAATCCAGCATCTCCTTCCCAGCAAATGGAATTCCTATCTTTAGCCCCTTCAAAGCATTAAGCACCCAATGATTCCAGTCTCAAACCAACAGCAATTCTTTGCAATAACAAAATTCCAGCCTCTAGATCTCATAGAGGAGAGATCCATATATAGATGTTTGGAGAGAGGATGAGTCAGCTTGAGATCTGACTAGTGTCCTCTCCCTCTGTCAGTTCTTGAGTCCACTTGGAGGTTCTTGCTTCCACTTGGAGATTTGGAACCTCTTACTCATCACCAGTCGAATTCCCTGAGGCAAGTGTCATTTTGGAAGCTTCCTGGGTTTGACACCTTGAGAAATGAGCCTGCCACTTGTCCATTCTTGTTTAGCATAGGTAGCTAGTGTTCCAGTCGACATTCAACGCAGGTAGCCAGTGTTGGCTTTGACATTCAGCGCAAACAGCTAGTGTAGCCACTGAAATGATCCTGAATTGACTTGTTTTTGAGCAGTTTCTGGTGGAGAACTTCTGTGAATTGCTGTGGTTTGTTAGCCTTGTTCCTCTAGGGGTAGAAACAACATGTTTAGGGACTTTGGATCCCTTATATTATGGACATTTCATGCTCAATGTTGTAAGGCACAAAAATGTCTATAACAGTTGCCCCCTAAAGTATGAGGCTGTTTATCGGGCGAAATGCTTTATCAGGGGGATCCGAAGTTCATCCAATGCTGGGAGGAGACCTGTAATAAGATACAATACAATACATTATTTTTCATACTGCGTTCATGATCTAGCTGAGGCGGGCATTCCCATGCTCAGCTTTATAAATTCATTTTTCTGTACATAGAACAGATAATCGTCTGATGGTAGACTGATAATTTTGAAGAAATTATCATCCTTTGAGTAGGATGATTATCTGCTGCAATGATGTACATGTCAATGTATTTATCTTTCCTGAATATATATCGCAGCCTGGATGGATGAAACTAGATATGGGGTCTTCAAACTCGTTCGATCTTCACTCTAAGTACAAGTCGATCCATGTGAGAAATGTTCTGAAGTCGAACATGGAAAGACATCGCTCGATTACCGGTCAATGATGTAAACCGTTAACAAGCGCGAGAGGAATCACTGATAATGATAATGACCCTCAAGGTACTGTAGTAAAATTCACGTGGTGTGAATAAAGGACTTGGCGTCGAACACCATGCAAAATCTTTCGGTCGAAGGTCATTGATGTATACCTGTCGCCGGAAGTGAGAAACTTGCCATTGTGGCATGCAAGCTTCAAAGTACTGAAGGGGTTGTTCCTAGATCAACTTCTTGGATAATGAGCTGATGTCGACAAGAAGCGATCCGTCAAAGGAGGGCCTTAATGAATCCCACATCAGTGACACGGAACGGAGCTAATGATTTTAATGGAGGTGAAAACGATCTGAGACATATGATTCAGGGTGGCGGTCATGAAAGGATGAAGGATAATGTATGGCAGTGGATGGGACACGGTTGACTTTTCTGAACGACTGCTCTTGAACATATGGCGACACTGATACGATGGATCGGTAGCATTACCCCAAATATGGATGGTATGGCGAGACCATGGATGTGACCGGTGAATGAAACAACCCAACCCGATTGTGGTACGGAGGAAAAGTGTCATGTTCAAGAGTGACTTGCTACCATCAAAGTTTTCTTTAGTTCTCCCAATTTTTCCCCAGTCATTGCTGACCAGTACCTATTTATTTTTGTCAAGCTTGAGGAGGATAACATATGCTTGTTCTATAACCTGCCCTTCGGGCAAAACCATCGCTATGTTTTAACGAGCCTAGCGATAGTGAAACTCGTTCTCGTCTAAAGACAAGTTTGTCGCTATTTAATGATTTTAACGAGTCTAACGACAAGGATAACTCGGTCCTTTTCATTTTTAGAGAGTCTGAAAAGGTACATAAAGTTAACTCCAAAAGTCCTTTTTCGTCATCTAATCCCTTAAGTCCGAAAAAGTATAAAACAATACAGAAGGGATGAGTTTTCGATAGTTTTAACGAGCCGAACAAAACAAGCGCTCAATCTTTTTGTGCAATAATCCCTCAGGTCCAAAAAGATTAAAATCTAGAGGAGGGATAGCTCTTCCAGTCGCTTTAACGAGCTGGAAGGCCAAAACTCGGCAATCTTTTCATATTTTACGAGTCAGTTGAAAAGAGCTTAAAGAAGACTCGTCTTTTGAGGAACGAGTGATAAACAGGGTTAGCAGCTGATTCTAGGTACAGGTTGGAATTTTCCAATCACGGCAGTGTCACAAGGATGGCTAGGTGAAATCACTCTTCGCAGCTGTTCCTCAAAATGGGTAAACAATCATATGGAGGTGAACGATCGGCCAATGGAAAAGTGGAGGTGATGGTGCAAACACGACCAAGGCTTTAACGGCTGATGATATTACATTCACAGTGGTTATTTACCGGGATAGTTCATTTTTTAACGAGCTTAAACATGGGTGGAAACATTTGCTCGATCTTATGTTTATTTTTTAACAAGCATGAACTATGTGCTAAAACTGCTCGGATCTTGTGTTTATTTTTTAACAAGCATGAACTTTGTGCTAAAACTGCTCGAATCTTGCATTTATTTTTTAACGAGCATGAACTTTGTGCTAAAACTGCTCGATATTATATGGTCAAATTTTTTATTTTTACCATCACTAGCTTTACCCTTTTCAAAGATAGTACTGTATCCTCAATTGCTGCATCAAACTAGTTAGAAATGAATAACATTTGCATGAAAATGAGATTAGAACCCTAATATTTCGCTTTGAACTACGTAAAAAACAATTAAAAGGTGTTTTTACCTCTGATTTTACCATTTCATTTGAACTTGGTTTGTTGGATCTTTGGAGGTGCCTCTTCCCCCTTGATTTTCACCAGCTGATTCCGAGAGATTCTGCGGACGATTTTCGGCGCCGTCTGGACCAGGTAGGAGCTAAACTATAGCTCTTTCTTTTCATGGTTTCCTTTTTCCATTCTGTGCTTGTTTTCCTGTTCCCATGAGCCCCTGGGGTTTTGCTAGGGCGCTCTGCCATCAGCGCAGGCAGTCCATTCGAAACCTGCGTTGAATGTCAAGCTGCATGAAGGCAGTTTGACCTTCAACGCAGGTAGGACACTAGCCAGTTGCGTTGAGCATAGAAAAGCAGTTCTATTGCACAGTTTTTGATGAAATTTTGCCAGTTTCTCATCAAATCCAGGATCTTACTCTTTCTCTTGTTTGTTTTGCAGGGACTTTTGAACAAAATCACCCTCACATGGCGAGAATGAGAACATGAAGAAGAGGACATGATTGCCCTCCATGACCCTGTCACAGTGAACGCGTTGCGGAACTGTGGCCTGCTGAAGTTCTTCCGAATCTCTAGTATGAGAGCACAGATCTCTTTACTGCAGTATATGCTTGATGCTTGGGATCCTATTAACCAAGTATTTCAGATCAGGAGCAAATCCATTCCTCTGACCATGGTAGACATTTACTTCTTGACTGGTTTGTCGAGGCGGGGTGCCCCCATTTCTTTGTCCGCCAGTATTGCAGGGAAGGATCCAAGCCGAGTAGAGACGGCAAGGTTGTTATCCGTGAGATTATTGACAGGTCTCTCAGGTCCATTCTATATACTATTGGTAGGATGGCTGGTAGTGCATCTTTACATGTTGCCAACAGATCTTATGTGCATCACGCCTTGGAGTGTCTCCAACCGAAAGTATTCAACTAGTGTGATGCAGTACTTCTTCAGATGAAATGTCAGTTGAACAAGGTAAAGGACGGGAAGCTGAAGAAATTTGGATTTGGTTCTATTCTGACTGCCTTTGCCTTGGAGAAAATACCACTGATGCAGCCTCAGTATATCGCACTCGACTTGCCTTCTCCTACCGAGCCACGCATGCAGAGATGGGTTGATCACATGTCTAGGCATGCTGGTCAACTTCAGATTTCTTTCACTGGTACCTTCTTCAGGTGGTTCGAGCGTCAGGAGATGGTCTATTCCGAGTATCCATATGTTGGTATGGATTTCCGAGGTGATCCGGACTTGGTATTGCCGGATGGCGAACAGTGGGGCGCTATTGGTAAAATATTTGACCATATTACTGTTTATTGTTCTTATTTATAATGTCCTTGTGCTTTGTTCTATCAAGACTTTAATCAAACTCATGTGTGCATGCAGATGTTGGTCCTGTTCGTCCAGCAGTTCGCCCGAGAGTGCCAGTTGCTGCCCCAGCAAGGGAGACTGCTGGGAGAGTTATTCTCCGCGACCTTGACGTAGCCGAGACCCTTACAGCTATGCAGGAGTAGGTTGAGAGCCTTACTCTCGGCATTCCCGATGTGAGGATTGATGAGTTACCTTTACAGTTGCAGCGGCATACTACTGGTGTGCCTAGATGATGGACTCGTCTCTTGTGCATGATTGCACAGGCCGTGACGTGCTATCATGAGCATCACTAGACTAGGGTGCCCCCTAGCATTTTTGAGTTTTTGGGTCATATGACCGATTTTGTCTTGGTTACAGAACATTATGTATGAATGATAAACAACTTATATATATATTTTTTGATTTTCGAGTTTTATTCTGGTTGAATTATATGATCCATATGTACAACATTGATGATGTGTCTCTTTTTATAAATGTCGCAAATGTCTATCTAACACATAGTTTGCTAATGAGTCGGTTAATGTGTTTAAGTTTCTAGAAATATGCTGGTATTGAATTGAATCAAATTGTCTTTCCAAAATCTTAACCCTTAGGAACATGCGATAAATAGCTGGATTGCGAACGGAATATATACCATTGAGTTGTAGTATTACGAGTTGTGAGTCTAGCCTGACAATTAGTCGGTGTATACCATGGGTGATGGCATCAGAGAGTAGTTCTATCAACGCGCTATACTCAGCGATGTTATTCGTTGATTGCCCAATACATACACCTCTGAAACTTACTAACTCGCCGCTTGGATCAAAAATGGCCCAGGCTGCGGAGGACAGGTTCCGCGAACTACGACTCGCTCCGTCGGCATATCCAACACATGTCTCCAGAAGGTTTGACATCTGCAATAAATGTAAAAAGGTGGATCACTCGACCAAAACAAATACTTTAGCGAAAACAAAATACAACAAAAGCATACAGGTTACTATTTAAGCATAGTAACGCTTGAGGTACAACCCATTACGGGGTTGCGCCAGTGGAATTCCATCATAATCCATTAACTCGTAGGATCCTTTTGCTAACACTCGTTTAACAATATAGGGGCCCATCCATAAAGAATTAAATTTACCTGCTCCCAATTTATCGGATTCTTGGTCATAAAGCAAGACCAAGTCACCTTCTGAGAAGACACGAGGTTTGACATTTTTGTCGAACTGCGCCTTGACTCGTTTCTTATGGGCTTCGTTAGCCAAAGCGGCATCATGACGGGTTTCATCCAATTGGATTAATTGCAAGAAACGAGCCTCTTCTTCCGAAGTTCCGGGGAGGAGATCAATTGCGAGTTTAAGAGACGAAATTTCACATTGGATTGGCAAGACTGCTTCCAGGCCATACACCAATTGGAAAGGTGTGAACCCGGTCGCGTTCTTTACCGATGTTCGGTAAGCCCACAAGGCTGAGTACAGGATTAGGTGCCACCTTCTTTTGTGAACCCTGATCATCCTTTGCAACATACGCTTCAGGACCTTGTTGATTGCTTCAACTTGTCCGTTGGCTTGCGGATAATACGGGGTAGAGCTGTCATGAGATAGCCCTAGCTTGGCAGCTAATTCAACCATCATATGATTGCGAAAATGCGATCCATGATCTGTAACTATAGCCTCTGGTACGCCAAACCTGGCGACTACATGATTGAAAAAGAAAAGGGCGGCCGTTTCACCAGTGTTATCCAATGTAGGCATCGCCTCGGCCCATTTGGTAAAATAGTCAACAGCGACTATAATATACCCATGCCCCCCAGTCGAGGTGGGGTTACATTGCATGAAATTGATGCCCCATTTGGCGAAAGGACCAACAGAAACTATTGGCTGTAAAGGTGCGGGTGGTCTTCTGGTTTTGCTATCGAAAATTTGACAAGCATGGCAACTTCTGACTGCAGTTATGCAATCTTTGAACATGGTTGGCCAGAAGTATCCTGCTCGTAAGATTTTCTGTGCTGTAGCATATCCAGATTGATTCCCCCCACACGCGCCTGAATGACATTCATTCGGGGCTTTTTCGGCCTCTTCATGGGTGAGGCACCTCCTAAGAACTGTATCGATACCACGACGGTAAAGCGTATCACCGACGATCATGTAGTCTTTCGCTTGGTATCGTATACGTTTCTGTTCTGAGTGAGAGGTGTCAGGCCTGAATTTTTTGGTTTTGGAGATAAATTATTATATCTCCCTACCACTCATTGCTTGCAGATATCAGAAACAAACTTTCGTCCACGATTGAATCTTCCGATGTTTCATCGTTGGATGTTTTCATTGTTGTATCCTCAATTGCTGCATCAAACTAGTTAGAAATGAATAAAATTTGCATGAAAATGAGATTAGAACTCTAATATTTCGCTTTGAACTACGTAAAAAGCAATTAAAAGGTGTTTTTACCTCTCATTTTACCATTTCATTTGAAATTGGATCGTTGGAGCTTTGGAGGTGCCTCTTCCCCCTTGATTTTCACCAGCTGATTCCGGGAGATTCTGCGGACGATTTTCGGCGCCGTCTGGACCAGGTAGGAGCTAAACTCTAGCTCTTTCTTTTCATGGTTTCCTTTTTTCATTTTGTGCTTGTTTTCCTGTTCCCATGAGCCCCTGGGGTTTTGCTCGGGCACTCTGCCATCAGCGCAGGCAGTCCATTCGAAACCTGCGTTGAATGTCAAGCTGCATGAAGGCAGTTTGAACTTCAACGCAGGTAGGACACTAGCCAGTTGCGTTGAGAATAGAAAAAACAATTCTAACGCACAGTTTTTGATGAAATTTTTCCAGTTTCTCATCAAATCCAGGATCTTACTCTTTCTCTTGTTTGTTTTGCAGGGACTTTTGAGCAAAATGACCCTCACATGGCGAGAACGAGAACATGAAGAAGAGGACATGATTGCCCTCCATGACCCTGTCACGGTGAACGCGCTGCGGAACTATGGCCTGTTGAAGTTCTTCCGAATCTCTAGTATGAGAGCACATATCTCTTTACTGCAGTATATGCTTGACGCTTGGGATCCTATTAACCAAGTATTTCAGATCAGGAGCAAATCCATTCCTCTGACCATGGTAGACATTTACTTCTTGACTGGTTTGTCGAGGCGGGGTGCCCCCATTTCTTTGTCAGGTTTGGCCCGAGGGAATGACTCCGTGAGAGATTATGTCCGCCAGTATTGCAGGGAAGGATCCCAGCCGAGTAGAGACGGCAAGGTTGTTATCCGTGAGATTACTGACAGGTCTCTCAGGTCCATTCTATATACTATTGGTAGGATGGCCGGTAGCGCATCTTTACATGTTGCCAACAGATCTTATGTGCAGCACGCCTTGGAGTGTCTCCAACTGAAAGTATTCAACTGGTGTGATGCAGTATTGGTGTGGGCGGAGTCGCCAATTTGTTGTGGGGAAAAATTCCTATGCAGGACGATCCTATCCACCTAAGGTGTGACAGTGCCTTAGCAACAAACGAGTACAGCTACACTGGTTTCTTCCTTTATGAAATGTGAAAGAAGAGAGATCAATGGACTTACCGGTGTCTTCCATTTGTCCCTCGATCCGGTCTCTCTTCTCTTTGGGTGTTCACAGCTACTTGCCTTCTTGCTTATCCAGCTTCAACTTCCTGCAAGATCACAAGAGAACAGCTACTTGCGACAAGAGAACAACTACTTGAGACAAGAGAAGAACACTACACAAAGACAGATGTTCACATTCATAACTAGTTTAGGATTAGAAATAAACCAAATACACTAATACATTCATACATCAAAATGCATCAGCATATAGGAGAAACCAAGATAGCTTTATTGATGAATAACAAGGTTCAGGAAGAGATAAAACCCAGAGGGCTCCAATCCAGCATCTCCTTCCCAGCAAATGGAATTCCTATCCTTAGCCCCTTCAAAGCATTAAGCACCCAATGATTCCAGTCTCAAACCAACAACAATTCTTTGCAATAACAAAATTCCAGCCTCTAGATCTCATAGAGGAGAGATCCATATATAGATGTTTGGAGAGAGGATGAGTCAGCTTGAGATCTGACTAGTGTCCTCTCCCTCTGTCAGTTCTTGAGTCCACTTGGAGGTTCTTGCTTCCACTTGGAGATTTGGAACCTCTTACTCATCACCAGTCGAATTCCCTGAGGCAAGTGTCATTTTGGAAGCTTCCTGGGTTTTGACACCTTGAGAAATGAGCCTGCCACTTGTCCATTCTCGTTCAGCGCAGGTAGCTAGTGTTCCAGTTGACATTCAATGCAGGTAGCCAGTGTTGGCTTTGACATTCAGCGCAAACAACTAGTGTAGCCACTGAAATGATCCTGAATTGACTTGTTTTTGAGCAGTTTCTGGTGGAGAACTTCTGTGAATTGCTGTGGTTTGTTAGCCTTGTTCCTCTAAGGGTAGGAACAACATGTTTAGGGACTTTGGATCCCTTAGATTATGGACATTTTATGCTCAATGCTGTAAGACACAAAAATGTCTATAACAGTTGCCCCCTAAAGTATGAGGTTGTTTATCGGGCGAAATGCTTTATCAGGAGGATCCGAAGTTCATCCAATGCTGGGAGGAGACATGTAATAAGATACAATACAATACATTATTTTTCATACTGCTTTCATGATCTAGCTGAGGCAGGCATTCCCATGCTCAGCTTTATAAATTCATTTTTATGTACATAGAACAGACAATCGTCTGATGGTAGACTGATAATTTTGAAGAAATTATCATCCTTTGAGTAGGATGATTATCTGCTGCAATGACGTACATGTCAATGTCTTTATCTTTCCTGAATATATATCGCAGCCCGGATGGATGAAACTAGATCCGGGGTCTTCAAACTCGTTCGATCTTCACTCTAAGTACAAGTCGATCCATGTGAGAAATGTTCTGAAGTCGAACATGGAAAGACATCGCTCGATTACCGGTCAATGATGTAAACCGTTAACAAGCGCGAGAGGAATCACCGATAATGATAATGACCCTCAAGGTACTGTAGTACAATTCACGTGGTGTGAATAAAGGACTTGGCGTCGAACACCATGCAAAATATTTCGGTCGAAGGTCATTGATGTATACCTGTCGCCGGAAGTGAGAAACTTGCCATTGTGGCATGCAAGCTTCAAAGTACTGAAGGGGTTGTTCCTAGATCAACTTCTTGGATAATGAGCTGATGTCGACAAGAAGTGATCCGTCAAAGGAGGGCCTTAATAATTCCCACATCGGTGACATGGAATGGAGCTAATGATTTTAATGGAGGTGAAAACGATCTGAGACATATGATTAAGGGTGGCGGTCATGAAAGGATGAACGATAATGTATGGCAGTGGATGGGACACGGTTGACTTTTCTGAACGACTTCTCTTGAACATATGGCGACACTGATACGATGGATCGGTAGCATTACCCCAAATATGGATGGTATGGCGAGACCATGGATGTGACCGGTGAATGAAACAACCCAACTCGATTGTGGTACGGAGGAAAAGTGTCATGTTCAAGAGCGACTTGCTACCATCAAAGTTTTCTTTAGTTATCCCAATTTTTCCCCAGTCATTGCTGACCAGTACCTCTTTATTTTTGTCAAGCTTGAGGAGGATAACATATGCTTGTTCTATAACCTGCCCTTCGGGCAAAACCATCGCTATGTTTTAACGAGCCTAGCGATAGTGAAACTCGTTCTCGTCTAAAGACAAGTTTGTCGCTATTTAATGATTTTAACGAGTCTAACGACAAGGATAACTCGGTCCTTTTCATTTTTAGAGAGTCTGAAAAGGTACATAAAGTTAACTCCAAAAGTCCTTTTTCGTCATCTAATCCCTTAAGTCCGAAAAAGTATAAAACAATACAGAAGGGATGAGTTTTCGATAGTTTTAACGAGCCGAACAAAACAAGTGCTCCATCTTTTTGTGCAATAATCCCTCAGGTCCAAAAAGATTAAAATCTAGAGGAGGGATAGCTCTTCCGGTCGCTTTAACGAGCTGGAAGGCCAAAACTCGGCAATCTTTTCATATTTTACGAGTCAGTTGAAAAGAGCTTAAAGAAGACTCATCTTTTGTGGAACGAGGGATAAACAGGGTTAGTAGCTGATTCCAGGTACATGTTGGAATTTTCCAATCACGGTAGTGTCACAAGGATGGCTAGGTGAAATCACTCTTCGCAGCTGTTCCTCAAAATGGGTAAACAATCATATGGAGGTGAACGATCGGCCAATGGAAAAGTGGAGGTGATGGTGCAAACACGACCAAGGCTTTAACGACTGATGATATTACATTCACAGTGGTTATTTACCGGGACAGTTCATTTTTTAATGATCTTAAACACGGGTGGAAACATTTGCTCGATCTTATGTTTATTTTTTAACGAGCATGAACTATGTGCTAAAACTGCTCGGGTCTTGCGTTTATTTTTTAACGAGCATGAACTTTGTGCTAAAACTGCTCGAATCTTACGTTTATTTTTTAACGAGCATGAACTTTGTGCTAAAACTGCTCGATATTATATGGTCAAATTTTTTATTTTTACCATCACTAGCTTTACCCTTTTCAAAGATAGTACTGTATCCTCAATTGCTGCATCAAACTAGTTAGAAATGAATAACATTTGCATGAAAATGAGATTAGAACCCTAATATTTCGCTTTGAACTATGTAAAAAACAATTAAAAGGTGTTTTTACCTCTCATTTTACCATTTCATTTGAACTTGGTTTGTTGGAGCTTTGGAGGTGCCTCTTCCCCCTTGATTTTCACCAGCTGATTCCGGGAGATTCTGCGGACGATTTTCGGCGCCGTCTGGACCAGGTAGGAGCTAAACTCTAGCTCTTTCTTTTCATGGTTTCCTTTTTCCATTCTATGCCTGTTTTCCTATTCCCATGAGCCCCTGGGGTTTTGCTAGGGCACTCGACCATCAGCGCAGGCAGTCCATTCGAAACCTGCGTTGAATGTCAAGCTGCATGAAGGCAGTTTGACCTTCAACGCAGGTAGGACACTAGCCAGTTGCATTGAGCATAGAAAAACAGTTCTATTGCACAGTTTTTGATGAAATTTTGCTAGTTTCTCATCAAATCCAGGATCTTACTCTTTCTCTTGTTTGTTTTGCAGGGACTTTTGAGCAAAATGACCCTCACATGGCGAGAACGAGAACATGAAGAAGAGGACATGATTGCCCTCCATGACCCTGTCACAGTGAACGCGTTGCGGAACTGTGGCCTGCTGAAGTTCTTCTGAATCTCTAGTATGAGAGCACAGATCTCTTTACTGCAGTATATGCTTGATGCTTGGGATCCTATTAACCAAGTATTTCAGATCAGGAGCAAATCCATCCCTCTGACCGTGGTAGACATTTACTTCTTGACTGGTTTGTCGAGGCGGGGTGCCCCCATTTCTTTGTCAGGTTCGGCCCGAGGGAATGACTCCGTGAGAGATTATGTCCGCCAGTATTGCAGGGAAGGATCCCAGCCGAGTAGAGACGGCAAGGTTGTTATCCGTGAGATTACTGACAGGTCTCTCAGGTCCATTCTGTATACTATTGGTAGGATGGCCGGTAGCGCATCTTTACATGTTGCCAACAGATCTTATGTGCAGCACGCCTTGGAGTGTCTCCAACCGAAAGTATTCAACTGGTGTGATGCAGTACTTCTTCAGATGAAAAGTCAGTTGAACAAGGTAAAGGACGGGAAGTTGAAGAAATTTGGATTTGGTTCTATTCTGATTGCCTTTGCCCTGGAGAAAATACCACTGATGCAGCCTCAGTATATCGCACTCGACTTGCCTTCTCCTATCGAGCCACACATGCAGAGATGGGTTGATCACATGTCTAGGCATGCTGGTCAACTTCAGATTTCTTTCACTGGTACCTTCTTCAGGTGGTTCGAGCGTCAGGAGATGGTTTATTCCGAGTATCCATATGTTGGTATGGATTTCCGAGGTGATCCGGACTTGGTATTGCCGGATGGCGAACAGTGGGGCGCTATTGGTAAAATATTTGACCATATTACTGTTTACTGTTCTTATTTATAATGTCCTTGTGCTTTGTTCTATCAAGACTTTAATCAAACTCATGTGTGCATGCAGATGTTGGTCCTGTTCGTCCAGCAGTTCGCCCGAGAGTGCCAGTTGCTGCCCCAGCAGGGGAGACTGCTGGGAGAGTTATTCTCCGCGACCTTGACGTAGCCAAGACCCTTACAGCTGTGCAGGAGCAGGTTGAGAGCCTTACTCTCGGCATTCCCGATGTGAGGATTGATGAGTTACCTTTACAGTTGCAGCGGCATACTACTGGTGTGCCTAGATGATGGACTCGTCTCTTGCGCATGATTGCACAGGCCGTGACGTGCTATCATGAGCATCACTAGACTAGGGTGCCCCCTAGCATTTTTGAGTTTTTGGGTCATATGACCGATTTTGTCTTGGTTACAGAACATTATGTATGAACGATAAACAACTTATATATATATTTTGATTTTCGAGTTTTATTTTGGTTGAGTTATATGATCCATATGTACAACATTGATGATGTGTCTCTTTTTATAAATGTCGCAAATGTCTATCTAACACATAGTTTACTAATGAGTCGGTTAATGTGTTTAAGTTTATGAAAATATGCTGGTATTGAAATGAATCAAATCGTCTTTCCAAAATCTTAACCCTTAGGAACATGCGATAAATAGCTGGATTGCGAACAGAATATATACCATTGAGTTGTAGTATTACGAGTTGTGAGTCTAGCCTGACAATTAGTCGGCGTATACCATGGGTGATGGCATCAGAGAGTAGTTTTATCAACGCGCTATACTCAACGATGTTATTCATTGATTGCCCAATACATACACCTCTGAAACTTACTAACTCGCCGTTTGGATCAAAAATGGCCCAGGCTGCGGAGGACAGGTTCCGCGAACTACGACTCGTTCCGTCGGCATATCCAACACATGTCTCCAGAAGGTTTGACATCTGCAATAAATGTAAAAAGGTGGATCACTCGACCAAAACAAATACTTTAGCGAAAACAAAATACAACAAAAGCATACAGGTTACTATTTAAGCATAGTAACGCTTGAGGTACAAGCCATTACGGGGTTGCGCCAGTGGAATTCCGTCATAATCCATTAACTCGTAGGATCCTTTTGCTAACACTCATTTAACAATATAGGGGCCCATCCATAAAGAATTAAATTTACCTGCTCCCAATTTATCGGATTCTTGGTCATAAAGCAAGACCAAGTCACCTTCTGAGAAGACACGAGGTTTGACATTTTTGTCGAACTGCGCCTTGAGTCGTTTCTTATGGGCTTCGTTAGCCAAAGCGGCATCATGACGGGTTTCATCCAATTGGATTAATTCCAAGAAACGAGCCTCTTCTTCCGAAGTTCCGGGGAGGAGATCAATTGCGAGTTTAAGAGATGAAATTTCACATTGGATTGGCAAGACTACTTCCAGGCCATACACCAATTGGAAAGGTGTGAACCCGGTCGCGTTTTTTACCGATGTTCGGTAAGCCCACAAGGCTGAGTACAGGATTAGGTGCCACCTTCTTTTGTGAACCCCGATCATCCTTTGCAACATACGCTTCAGGACCTTGTTGATTGCCTCAACTTGTCCGTTGGCTTGCTGATAATAAGGGGTAGAGCTGTCGTGAGATAGCCCTAGCTTGGCAGCTAATTCAACCATCATATGATTGTGAAAATGCGATCCATGATCTGTAACTATAGCCTGTGGTACGCCGAACCTGGCGACTACATGATTGAAAAAGAAAAGGGCGGCTGTTTCACTAGTGTTATCCAATGTAGGCATCGCCTCGGCCCATTTGGTAAAATAGTCAACAGTGACTATAATATACCCATGCTCCCCGGTCGAGGTGGGGTTACATTGCATGAAATCGATGCCCCATTTGGCAAAAGGCCCAATAGCAACTATTGGCTGTAAAGGTGCGGGTGGTCTTCTGGTTTTGCTATCGAAAATTTGACAAGCATGGCAACTTCTGACTGCGGTTATGCAATCTTTGAACATGGTTGGCCAGAAGTATCCTGCTCGTAAGATTTTCTGTGCTGTAGCATATCCAGATTGATGCCCCCCACACGCGCCTGAATGACATTCATTCAGGGCTTTTTCGGCCTCTTCATGGGTGAGGCACCTCCTCAGAACTGTATCGATACCACGACGGTAAAGCGTATCACCGACGATCATGTAGTCTTTCGCTTGGTATCGTATACGTTTCTGTTCTGAGTGAGAGGTGTCAGGCCTGAATTTTTGGGTTTGGAGATAAATTATTATATCTCCATACCACTCATCGCTTGCAGATATCAGAAACAAACTTTCGTCCACGATTGAATCTTCCGATGTTTCATCGTTGGATGTTTTCATTGTTGTATCCTCAATTGCTGCATCAAACTAGTTAGAAATGAATAACATTTGCATGAAAATGAGATTAGAACCCTAATATTTCGCTTTGAACTACGTAAAAAGCAATTAAAAGGTGTTTTTACCTCTCATTTTACCATTTCATTTGAACTTGGTTCGTTGGAGCTTTGGAGGTGCCTCTTCCACCTTGATTTTCACCAGCTGATTTCGGGAGATTCTGCGGACGATTTTCGGCACCGTCTTGACCAGGTAGGAGCTAAACTCTAGCTCTTTCTTTTCATGGTTTCCTTTTTTCATTCTGTGCTTGTTTTCCTGTTCCCATGAGCCCCTGGGGTTTTGCTAGGGCGCTCTGCCATCAGCGCAGGCAGTCCATTCGAAACCTGCGTTGAATGTCAAGCTACATGAAGGCAGTTTGACCTTCAACGTAGGTAGGACACTAGCCAGTTGCATTGAGCATAGAAAAAACAGTTCTATTGCACAGTTTTTGATGAAATTTTGCCAGTTTCTCATCAAATCCAGGATCTTACTCTTTTTCTTGTTTGTTTTGCAGGGAATTTTGAGCAAAATGACCCTCACATGGCGAGAATGAGAACATGAAGAAGAGGACATGATTGCCCTCCATGACCCTGTCACGGTGAATGTGCTGCAGAACTATGGCCTGTTGAAGTTCTTCCGAATCTCTAGTATGAGAGCACATATCTCTTTACTACAGTATATGCTTGATGCTTGGGATCCTATTAACCAAGTATTTCAGATCAGGAGCAAATCCATCCCTCTTACCGTGGTAGACATTTACTTCTTCACTGGTTTGTCGAGGCGGGGTGCCCCCATTTCTTTGTCAGGTTCGGCCCGAGGGAATGACTCCGTGAGAGATTATGTCCGCCAGTATTGCAGGGAAGGATCCCAGCCGAGTAGAGACAGCAAGGTTGTTATCCATTCTGTATACTATTGGTAGGATGGCCGGTAGCGCATCTTTACACGTTGCCAACAGATCTTATGTGCAACACGCCTTGGAGTGTCTCCAACCGAAAGTATTCAACTGGTGTGATGCAGTACTTGTGTGGGCAGAGTCGCCAATTTGTTGTGGGGAAAATTGCCTATGCAGGACGATCCTATCCACCTAAGGTGTGACAGTGCCTTAGCAACAAACGAGTACAGCTACACTGGTTTCTTCCTTTATGAAATGTGAAAGAAGAGAGATCAATGGACTTACCGGTGTCTTCCGTTTGTCCCTCGATCCGGTCTCTCTTCTCTTTGGGTGTTCACAGCTACTTGCCTTCTTGCTTATCCAGCTTCAACTTCCTGCAAGATCACAAGAGAATAGCTACTTGCGACAAGAGAACAGCTACTTGAGACAAGATAAGAACACTACACAAAGACAGATGTTCACATTCATAACTAGTTTAGGATTAGAAATAAACCAAATACACTAATACATTCATACATCAAAATACATCAGCATATAGGAGAAACCAAGATAGCTTTATTGATGAATAACAAGGTTCAGGAAGAGATACAACCCAGAGGGCTCCAATCCAGCATCTCCTTCCCAGCAAATGGAATTCCTATCTTCAGCCCCTTCAAAGCATTAAGCACCCAATGATTCCAGTCTCAAACCAACAGCAATTCTTTGCAATAACAAAATTCCAGCCTCCAGATCTCATAGAGGAGAGATCCATATATAGATGTTTGGAGAGAGGATGAGTCAGCTTGAGATCTGACTAGTGTCCTCTCCCTCTGTCAGTTCTTGAGTCCACTTGGAGGTTCTTGCTTCCACTTGGAGATTTGGAACCTCTTACTCATCACCAGTCGAATTCCCTGAGGCAAGTGTCATTTTGGAAGCTTCCTAGGTTTTGACACCTTGAGAAATGAGCCTGCCACTTGTCCATTCTCATTCAGCGCAGGTAGCTAGTGTTCCAGTTGACATTTAACGCAGGTAGCCAGTGTTGGCTTTGACATTCAGCTCAAACAGCTAGTGTAGCCACTGAAATGATCCTGAATTGACTTGTTTTTTAGCAGTTTCTGGTGGAGAACTTCTGTGAATTGCTGTGGTTTGTTAGCCTTGTTCCTCTAGGGGTAGGAACAACATGTTTAGGGACTTTGGATCCCTTAGATTATGGACATTTCATGCTCAATTCTGTAAGGCACAAAAATGTCTATAACAGTTGCCCCCTAAAGTATGAGGCTGTTTATCGGGTGAAATGCTTTATCAGGGGATCCGAAGTTCATCCAATGTTGAGAGGAGACCTGTAATAAAATACAATACAATACATTATTTTTCATATTGCTTTCATGATCTAGCTGAGGCGGGCATTCCCATGCTCAGCTTTATAAATTCATTTTTCTGTACAAAGAATAGACAATCGTCTGGTGGTAGACTGATAATTCTGATGAAATTATCATCCTTTGAGTAGGATGGTTATCTGCTGCAATGATGTACATGTCAATGTCTTCATCTTTCCTGAATATATATCGCAGCCCGGATGGATGAAACTAGATCCGGGGTCTTCAAACTCGTTCGATCTTCACTCTAAGTACAAGTCGATCCATGTGAGAAATGTTCTGAAGTCGAACATGGAAAGACATCGCTTGATTACCGGTCAATGATGTAAACCGTTAACAAGCGCGAGAGGAATCACCGATAATGATAATGACCCTCAAGGTACTGCAGTACAATTCACGTGGTGTGAATAAAGGACTTGGCGTTGAACACCACGCAAAATCTTTCGGTCGAAGGTCATTGATGTATACCTGTCGCGGGAAGTGAGAAACTTGCCATTGTGGCATGCAAGCTTCAAAGTACTGAAGGGGTTGTTCCTAGATCAACTTCTTGGATAATGAGATGATGTCGACAAGAAGCGATCCGTCAAAGGAGGGCCTTAATGAATCCCACATCAGTGACACGGAACGGAGCTAATGATTTTAATGGAGGTGAAAACGATCTGAGACATATGATTCAGGGTGGCGGTCATGAAAGGATGAAGGATAATGTATGGCAGTGGATGGGACACGGTTGACTTTTCTGAACGACTTCTCTTGAACATATGGCGACACTGATATGATGGATCGGTAGCATTACCCCAAATATGGATGGTATGGCGAGACCATGGATGTGACCGGTGAATGAAACAACCCAACCCGATTGTGGTACGGAGGAAAAGTGTCATGTTCAAGAGCGACTTGCTACCATGAAAGTTTTCTTTAGTTTCTCCCAATTTTTCCCCAGTCATTGCTGACCAGTACCTCTTTATTTTTGTCAAGCTTGAGGAGGATAACATATGCTTGTTCTATAACCTGCCCTTCGGGCAAGCCCATCACTATGTTTTAACGAGCCTAGCGATAGTGAAACTCGTTCTCGTCTAAAGACAAGTTTGTCGCTATTTAATGATTTTAACGAGTCTAACGACAAGGATAACTCGGTCCTTTTCATTTTTAGAGAGTCTGAAAAGGTACATAAAGGTAACTCCAAAAGTCCTTTTTCGTCATCTAATCCCTTAAGTCCGAAAAAGTATAAAACAATACAGAAGGGATGAGTTTTCGATAGTTTTAACGAGCCGAATAAAACAAGCGCTCGATCTTTTTGTGCAATAATCCCTCAAGTCCAAAAAGATTAAAATCTAGAGGAGGGATAGCTCTTCTGGTCGCTTTAACGAGCTGGAAGGCCAAAACTCGGCAATCTTTTCATATTTTACGAGTCAGTTGAAAAGAGCTTAAAGAAGACTGGTCATTTGAGGAACGAGTGATAAACAGGGTTAGCAGTTGATTCCAGGTACAGGTTCGAATTTTCCAATCACGGCAGTGTCACAAGGATGGCTAGGTGAAATCACTCTTCGCAGTTGTTCCTCAAAATGGGTAAACAATCATATGGAGGTGAACGATCGGCCAATGGAAAAGTGGAGGTGATGGTGCAAACACGACCAAGGCTTTAACGGCTGATGATATTACATTCACAGTGGTTATTTACCAGGATAGTTCATTTTTTAACGAGCTTAAACACAGGTGGAAACATTTGCTCGATCTTATGTTTATTTTTTAACGAGCATGAACTATGTGCTAAAACTGCTCGGATCTTGCGTTTATTTTTTAACGAGCATGAACTTTGTGCTAAAACTGCTCGAATCTTGCGTTTATTTTTTAACGAGCATGAACTTTGTGCTAAAACTGCTCGATATTATATGGTCAAATTTTTTATTTTTACCATCACTAGCTTTGCCCTTTTCAAAGATAGTACTGTATCCTCAATTGCTGCATCAAACTAGTTAGAAATGAATAACATTTGCATGAAAATGAGATTAGAACCCTAATATTTTGCTTTGAACTACGTAAATAGCAATTAAAAGGTGTTTTTACCTCTCATTTTACCATTTCATTTGAACTTGGTTTGTTGGAGCTTTGGAGGTGCCTCTTCCCCCTTGATTTTCACCAGCTGATTCCGGGAGATTATGCGGACGATTTTCGGCGCCGTCTGGACCAGGTAGGAGCTAAACTCTAGCTCTTTCTTTTCATGGTTTCCTTTTTCCATTCTGTGCTTGTTTTCCTATTCCCATGAGCCCTTGGGGTTTTTCTAGGGCGCTCTACCATCAGCGCAGGCAGTCCATTCGAAACCTGCGTTTAATGTCAAGCTGCATGAAGGCAGTTTGACCTTCAACGCAGGTAGGACACTAGCCAGTTGCGTTGAGCATAGAAAAACAGTTCTATTGCACAGTTTTTGTTGAAATTTTGCCAGTTTCTCATCAAATCCAGGATCTTACTCTTTCTCTTGTTTGTTTTGCAGGGACTTTTGAGCAAAATGACCCTCACATGGCGAGAACGAGAACATGAAGAAGAGGACATGATTGCCCTCCATGACCCTGTCACGGTGAACGCGTTGCAGAACTGTGGCTTGCTGAAGTTCTTACGAATCTCTAGTATGAGAGCACAGATCTCTTTACTGCAGTATATGCTTGATGCTTGGGATCCTATTAACCAAGTATTTCAGATCAGGAGCAAATCCATCCCTCTGACCGTGGTAGACATTTACTTCTTGACTGGTTTGTCGAGGCGGGGTACCCCCATTTCTTTGTCAGGTTCGGCCCGAGGGAATGACTCCGTGAGAGATTATGTCCGCCAGTATTTCAGGGAAGGATCCCAGCCAAGTAGAGACGGCAAGGTTGTTATCTGTGAGATTACTGACAGGTCTCTCAGGTCCATTCTGTATACTATTGGTAGGATGGCTGGTAGCGCATCTTTACATGTTGCTAATAGATCTTATGTGCAGCACGCCTTGGAGTGTCTCCAACCGAAAGTATTCAACTGGTGTGATGCAGTACTTCTTCAGATGAAATGTCAGTTGAACAAGGTAAAGGACGGGAAGCTGAAGAACTTTGGATTTGGTTCTATTCTGACTGCCTTTGCCTTGGAGAAAATACCACTGATGCAGCCTCAGTATATCGCACTCGACTTGCCTTCTCCTACCGAGCCACGCATGCAGAGATGGGTTGATCACATGTCTAGGCATGCTGGTCAACCTCAGATTTCTTTCACTGATACCTTCTTCAGGTGGTTCGAGCGTCAGGAGATGGTCTATTCCGAGTATCCATATGTTGGTATGGATTTCCGAGGTGATCCGGACTTGGTATTGCCGGATGGCGAACAGTGGGGCGCTATCGGTAAAATCTTTGACCATATTATTATTTACTGTTCTTATTTATAATGTCCTTGTGCTTTGTTCTATCAAGACTTTAATCAAACTCATGTGTGCATGTAGATGTTGGTCTTGTTCGTCCAGCAGTTCGCCCGAGAGTGCCAGTTGCTGCCCTAGCAGGGGAGACTGCTAGGAGAGTTATTCTCCGCGACCTTGACGTAGCCGAGACCCTTACAGCTATGCAGGAGCAGGTTGAGAGCATTACTCTCGGCATTCCTGATGTGAGGATTGATGAGTTACCTTTACAGTTGCAGCGGCATACTACTGGTGTGCCTAGATGATGGACTTGTCTCTTGCGCATGATTGCACAGGTCGTGATGTGCTATCATGAGCATCACTAGACTAGGGACGAGTCCATCACACTTGGGAGGGGGTGTAGCGACTCTGCTGGGGAGATCTGTTTAGTCATTTTATTTGTGTTTTTATCATTTGTTTGTTTCATAGACTTGACAGCAACAATCGAACTGCATCTTTCCCGGATGCAAAGTAGACAGTTGCTGCTTTGATCCAATTGCTGGACTTGTCTATGATCTGAACAATGGATTCACAAATGATTTGATGATCCTTGTGATAGATCTTAGTAGCCCCTCAAAGCATCCCTTTGATTGTACCTTGCTTGTTGCTTTTATTTGGCCTAAAACAGTGAATTAAATAGCAATCTGTGACCCAGAACCTGAGGGAAACGAGAGTTTCTCCTTCAGCACAGACCCAGTGAAGGGATTCTGCATTTCAACGCAGGTCCCGTGAAGGCTACCTGCGCTGAATGTCAAAACCCCTGTGTTGAGGTTGCGCTGAACCAGTTTGTCCTTGTGCAGCTGGGGTTCTCTGCTCTGTTTTGCCTTGTTTTGATCTCTGTTTTTTGCAGCCTGTAACCAGCATAGGTACCAGTCTGATAACTCCTTTTCTCTGCTTAGATTCCGCCTCCTTTTGTACAAAAAGACTGTGAGTGTTTTTATGTGTTTGTGGCATCATTTACAGTTTTCCTTTGCATGAGTGAAATAGTCATCCTGAAGCCCTTGATTCAGATCTGTTGATTGTGATCTTAGAAGAGAGTTCATTGGCTGTTTGCAGATTGATTATACATTTACTTTTGCTTATTGGTTTGAATTTGTCTCTTTTAAGTGTCAAAACAAGTCTTCATTTCGAAAATCGTTAAGTGTTGTAATCTCTTCTACCCTCTCTAATTTCGAAAAAGTAAACTTGTTTGTATTGATCATTTAAAAGCAAATTCAAAGTTGTACAAAAAGCTTTCTTTGTAGGCATCAATACTAAGAAAGCGGAAAACAAACACCTGCATTGTGCATTTGCATTTGATAGTTTGCATGTTGGATTTAGGAAAAGTGCATTAGAGTGTGCTGATTGCTCTTTGAGAAAATATGGTGTCTTTCTTTTCCCTTAGTAGCTAGGATTTTCAAAGTTGAAAAGATATAAAGCTTGCTTATCATCTTTAGACTGCATTTAGGAATTTGTATCATACATCTCGTGGTGAACCTTGAAAGGCAAACTTTAAAAAGATCAACCTAAAATAAATTGAATGAACTTAACAACGCTTTGCAACATAACGCACAACATAGAGGTCTAGGCTAGAGACGTGTTCCGGCGTCGTTAAGCCTGGTGACTGTCGATCTCGTGGATGGTGGGTGATTCCTCCTGAGGGACGATAGCGCCAGTACGGATTGTGCTCCCACGTACCGTCGCGTATATATTGGGAGACCCCTATAGGCATAAAACCTTTATCCTTAGGAAGTCGTGTCGGCCGCCCTACTGATCGCAATGCACTGAACACAGCATTCAGGAAGATCGACCGCCCGTACCCTAAAAAGTATTCTGCGGTTTTGCGAAAAGTTTGGCACACCCTCTGCCTAGAACTCCAGAGCAGTTCCTTTTGGCCTTTTTCAGACTCTATAACAGAAAAAGTCCATCCGAGCATTTGTCACTTCGGGCTCGTTAAAACATCGAAGGAGACTAGAGTCATCTTTAGCTTTTTCTCGACTCTTTAAAACTGAAAAAGCAAGTTGTGTCTAAAAGCGTCTAAAAATTCATTTAATTCAGAAACACACTTTCCCCTTTTGTATTTGGTTGATCGAGTAATCCGCAATCATGGAAGAAAGTCAATTGAAACCCCGTCGTTCGCGGAGGCTTACGAGTCAACCGTCTTTGTCTCCGGAATCGAAAACAGTACGGACAAATCGAACTCGTTTAACCGGTTCGAAATCTCCTATCAAAGTTAGAACAAGTGTTCCAACCACATCTGAGATTCCGGTTACTCCAAACATTTCTGGTAACCCTGACTCTATAGAAGAAGTTCAATAGCCACAGAGGGACAGTAATATTGATGCTAGTCTGGGGGAAAATACTTGCGTTACTGAACCAGTTCCATCTGTAACTGGTTTAGAGAGTCTTGCTCCTCAAACAACTGTCGTTGTCGATTCAACCCCTTCTTCAGCACCAGAAATATTTTACGGACCTGACGGTCTTCCTCTTCCACCTGGTTTGATTGCGATAGAGGAAATTGTAGAGGATCCGCAAGCAAGTACTCCAACCCATTTTGGAGTCGGGGTCACTCTATTTCCTTCATCAGAAGTTAATCCACCACAAGTGGAAGTTCCTGTAGAATCGCTAGGCAATCTATTGGATAGACTCAAAATGTCTAAACAACCGTCAACATCTAGGACTGTGTCGAATGACACAGCGACAGTAGAAGCCCCTGCCGTCACTCCAACAATGTTTGCCGACATACCAGCTGTCCCGACTAGCTCACAACCGCTAGAAGGAGTCCACCAAGGGACTATTTCGACAGTGTGGTCTGTTCCAGTTTGTTCATCCGGAATAATATCCGGCAACTCTTATGTTGAGACTCGCCAGATTGATCCATTTGGAGGTAAATTTGGGCAATCCAGTCCACAAGGACAAACGATCCCCTTGAGTTCCGGATTTCTACCATATGGGGGGCAGTATGCCTTTTCAGTACCCCCTCCGGGAGGGTATCCATATGGGAGTTCACAATAGTATTCAGGCTATACTGGAATTACATCAAGTGGTTGGGTACCTATGCTACCTCAACAACCAAGGGTTGTATATTCTATTCAACAGTGTGTACCTATGACGAACATCCCGACCACACCGGCTATTGTGACAGTGTCACAAGTTCAAACGTTGCCTGTTGTATGTCAACCTCAGATTTCTCAGGTTGTAATGCAACAGCCCCTTGACCCTGGGACACAACCACAATCGCCAACTGGTGGGGTGACACAGGTCCAAACGGGTACAATTACCCCACACCTTGGTCCAACAGTTAGTATAGCACAACAAAACATGGCCTCACAACCATGGCTGGTGCAATACCAACAACCACAATTCCAGCAAGTGTACCAAGGTTCTGAGCAGCAGATCTTTGCGAACAGTGGAAAACCGTATATTCAAAACAGTCAAAACCAACCACTTTATAGTGATCAAGTCCACCATCCGTATCAATCATACCAACATCAATTACATTATGCTGGTATGCAAAGGCCCACTGCTCAGGCAATTCCATCATACCCTGGGTATGCCTCACCTAACCTGAATCAACAGTTACCATTCGTGGCGACTTTAGAGTTACCCGATTTACACCGGTTAACCAACGATCCGATTGCTTACGCCCCTTGGTGGCCAGCGATTCCTCACAAACTTCCATCTGACATTCCTAAATTCAATGGAAATCCAGGTGAAGACCCATCGAATCACGTGATGACTTTTCATCTGTGGTGTTCATCAAACACCCTAAATGATGATTCGATAAGGCTTCGCCTTTTCCAGAGGACGTTAACGGGTCCAGCGGTAAAATGGTATATTGAATTACCTAGAGCCTCGTTCGACAATTTCAGCTCCCTAGCCACGACTTTCTTAACCCACTTTCAATTACCGATAAGGTATGAAACGGGAACGGAAATATTAACCAACTTCAAGCAGACAACTGCCATTCATATATCCTATCATATACATGAGTCGCATCGTCGTCGTAGGATGGTGAAAACATACGTTCCCGATCAGCTGTTAGCTCAATGGTTTATCAAGTCGTTACTTCCTGCCATAACGGAAGATGTGGCCAAGGGGGGAGTCGTAACGGAGGAGCAGGTTATTGCTCGTGCACAATATCTAGACTTAGTTTATACTCAGTCTGGCACGCTCTACGACAAAATACCTGATGCCCTTAGACCGGAATTCTCAATACCTCCTCCTCCTAAATCAAATAGTGACTCTCATGCCGACGATGGCGTGATTGGCACAGCAAACACGAAATCGACAAAGGCTTCGTCTAAGAAAGCCCGTAAGAATTCAGATCAAAATGCAAAAGAAGAAATTCTTTCTTTGGAAGTAAATGTCGTATCAGCAGATAAGGGCAAAGAAACCAGACAACCAGGGAGCAAGAAGAAGCAAAACAAAGGGAAGAAGAAGAAACAGGGTGAGTCATCCCCTGGAAAAACCTTTTCAGACCCTCCTGGAAATAGGAAATATCCATGTCAAATATGCGATGAGGATCACTGGACAAGGGATTGTCCATACAAAGCTGAGCTAAAAAGGTTCTTCAAAAGTTCGCAAACCTCAGCTGTGTTAACTGATCCGTTTCCCAATCCAGGCCAAAATCTGGTTGATAGTGGAAATGCTTCCCCGTCACAAGTGCTCATGTTGTCGGTTTCAAAACAGCAGAATGATGCTTTGATTTGGACAAGGAACAAAGATTACGGGAATCCGCAGCTATCGAACGACAAAGGTAAAGATCAACCAAGCAGTTCGACAACAACTTCGACAGAAGTTGTACCGCCCATCATTCCTGAATTAACAATAAAACCGCCAAAGGGAGTAGTACACAAGTCGACATTTAATCCTCGCGCCAGAGCAGCGCAACATTATAACATAGTGGAAGATTTGGCCCAATCGCCATCCGCTATGTCGACTCTTGAAGTACTACAAAATTGCCCATCCTAAAGGCAGGCTTTGTTATCGACTATTGGTGGGGTCGATCCCAAGGATTCCAATCTAGTATCCTTTGATCACAAAGGATACGATCCTCAGTTACCAGCTCAACTAGCTTTCCTTATTCAAGTGAAAGCCCTCAACAAAACTGTTCACCGAACAATTATTGATGAGGGGGCATCTACATGTATTATGTCGATGAGTTGCTGGAAAACTTTAGGGTCTCCGACCTTGTCGCGATCTTCGATGACATTGAAAGCATTCGACGAAAGGACTTATACCCCGTGTGGTATCCTTAATAACTTGAAAGTTGAACTAGGAGGAAAAACAGTAGAAATAGATGTTGAAGTCATCGATGGGAATCTGGACTACAACATCCTACTGGGAAGACCATGGATATATGCCATGGTAGCTGTAGTGTTGACTTATTTTAGGAAGATCGCATTCCCTTTTCAAGGAGGGATTACGATCGTCGACCAACAAGACTTCCTCCCTAATGGTTCACAAGTTACAGGAAGCATTCCCATGATCCATGGAAGCAATCATTCGCTTCAAGACATCGGAGTAGGCCTACTGAAAGACCCCACATTAATGGGAACTTTCGCACTTCCACCTCCATTCTATATAGGGGAAGTAGCATTGGTAAGAGCCTGCAACATGATATCTTCCACAAAGATCTCAGAAGACGATATCGACATGGATCATGCAATGGTCTTGCCCCCAAGCCCTATAGAAATATTGTAGCAACCAATGTTTCGGGCATGGGAGGCAAGCCCAAATCAACGCTCGTCAAGCGTTTGGGTAGATAGGTCTAGAGAATATGGTACCCCATTAGATCCTTGGTCGAAAGTACATGGGACTGACGAAGGAATTCTACAATCAATTTTGATTGAAGGGACACCATGGAATGATTGCCACCATCGTTCCCTTCTTCCGAAATATGAAGAAGATACTCAGCATGACCTTTATCACCCTTCAGTTTTTGAATTCCTATCAAATACTGTAAATACGGTGGATTCCGAGCGAAACTTATCCAATATTGAAGAGACTATAGCCATAAATATCTCGACTAAGACAAATGTTATAGAGAATATTTATGTCGGCAAAGGTTGTTCTCCTTCAGAACTGGAAATATATAACGCTCTTTTTCGCGAGTTCAGAGATGTCTTTGCTTGGTCATATGATGAAATGCCAGGCATTGACTCGAGTATCGTTGAACATGAAATTAAAATGTATCCTGATGTCAAACCAGTAAGACAACGGCTTCGGCAGGTGCACCCCAAGAAAGTCGCTGCCATTAAGGCAGAAGTTGAAAAAATTCTCCATGCTGGATTCATCTACCCAGTTCCTCTAACCGATTGGGTATCAAATATTGTTCCTGTTATGAAGAAACAAGGGACAATCAGAGTGTGTGTCGATTATAGGGATGTAAACCAAGCTTGTCCGAAGGACAACTACCCTACACCCTTCATCGACTAGATAATTGATGAATGCGCCGGATGTGAAATCTTTTCATTTATGGATGGATTTTCCAGGTATAATAAAATAAATATCCGCCCACAGTACCAATCAAAGACTGCATTCATCTGTCCGTGGGGCACATTCGCTTATCGAAAATTACCCTTTGGTTTAAAGAACGCAGGGGTGACGTTTCAGAGGGCAATGAATTATGCCTTCCATGACATCAAGAACATCGTTCAACCTTATCTCGACGACGTTCCGGCTCATTCGCGAAAGCGGACTGATCATCCGCAGCATTTAAGAGCGATATTTCTACGTTGCCGACACTACAAGATAAGACTCAATCCACACAAATGTGTGTTTTGCGTCGGTTCTGGTCGTTTACTTGGCTTTGTAGTCTCTAAGGATGGGATTCGGCTCGACCCCTGCAAGGTTCAGGCGATCATTAATTTGCCTCCACCTTCAAATTTGCTTCAGATTCAGAAACTCCAAGGGAAAGCAAACTTTCTGAGGAGGTTCATTCCAAATTACGCAGAACTTGCTAAAGGTTATACTCGTCTTTTGAAAAAGGATGTACCTTTTGTCTGGGATCAGGTGGCACAAGCTTCCTTTGATGCTCTGAAAGATTCTCTAGTAAAAGCATCATTAATGTATGCCCCGGACTATCAAAGAGATTTTAACCTGTATCTGGCTGCAGCAGATACGACCATTACGATGGTTTTAGTTCAAGAAGTCGATGGAATTGAACATCCTATATATTATTTAAGTAAAAACTTGAATGATACAGAAAGCAAATATTCTTATGTTGAAAAGCTAGCACTCACTGCTGTTCAAGCGATACAAAGATTTCGACATTATGTCCTCTTTCGGAAAACTACCATTCTATCAGATTGCAACCCCATGACTTATATATTGTCGCGACAGTTGCTGGGGGGCAAATATTCAAAATGGATAGCGATCCTTCAAGAGTTCGATCTGGAATTTGTAAAATCCAAATCAAAGAAAGCTTTAGTTTTCGCAGAATTATTGTGCGATCTCCCATCGTTGTCCAACGATGAAACAATGGAAGAGTCAATCGTGGACGAAAGTTTGTTTCTGATATCTGCAAGTGATGAGTGGTATGGAGATATAATAATTTATCTCCAAACCCAAAAATTCAGGCCTGACACCTCTCACTCAGAACAGAAACATATACGATACCAAGCGAAAGACTACATGATCGTCGGTGATACGCTTTACCGTCGTGGTATCGATACAGTTCTGAGGAGGTGCCTCACCCATGAAGAGGCCGAAAAAGCCTTGAATGAATGTCATTCAGGCGCGTGTGGGGGGCATCAATCTGGATATGCTACAGCACAGAAAATCTTACGAGCAGGATACTTCTGGCCAACCATGTTCAAAGATTGCATAACCGCAGTCAGAAGTTGCCATGCTTGTCAAATTTTTGATAGAAAAACCAGAAGACCACCCGCACCTTTACAGCCAATAGTTGTTGTTGGGCCTTTCGCCAAATGGGGCATTGATTTCATGCAATGTAACCCCACCTCGACCGGGGGGCATGGGTATATTATAGTCGATGTTGACTATTTTACCAAATGGGCCGAGGCGATGCCTACATTGGATAACACTGGTGAAACAGCCGCCCTTTTCTTTTTCAATCATGTAGTCGCCAGGTTCGGCGTACCACAGGCTATAGTTACAGATCATGGATCGCATTTTCGCAATCATATGATGGTTGAATTAGCTGCCAAGCTAGGGCTATCCCACGACAGCTCTACCCCATATTATCCGCAAGCCAACGGACAAGTTGAAGCAATCAACAAGGTCCTGAAGCGTATGTTGCAAAGGATGATCGGGGTTCACAAAAGAAGGTGGCACCTAATCCTGTACTCAGCCTTGTGGGCTTACCGAACATTGGTAAAGAACGCGACCGGGTTCACACCTTTCCAATTGGTGTATGGCCTGGAAGCAGTCTTGCCAATCCAATGTGAAATTTCGTCTCTTAAACTCGCAATTGATCTCCTCCCCATAACTTCGGAAGAAGAGGCTCATTTCTTGGAATTAATCCAATTGGATGAAACCCTTCGTGATGCCACTTTGGCTAACGAAGACCATAAGAAACGAGTCAAGGCGCAGTTCGACAAAAATGTCAAACCTCGTGTCTTCTCAGAAGGTGACTTGGTCTTGCTTTATGACCAAGAATCCGATAAATTGGGAGCAGGTAAATTTAATTCTTTATGGATGGGCCCCTATATTGTTAAATGAGTGTTAGCAAAAGGAGCCTACGAGTTAATGGATTATGATGGAATTCCACTGGCGCAACCCCGTAATGGGTTGTACCTCAAGCGTTACTATGCTTAAATAGTAACTTGTATGCTTTTGTTGTATTTTGTTTTCGCTAAAGTATTTGTTTTGGTCGAGTGATCCACCTTTTTACATTTATTGCAGATGTCAAACCTTCTGGAGACATGTGTTGGATATGCCGACGGAGCGAGTCGTAGTTCGCGGAACCTGTCCTCCGCAGCCTGGGCCATTTTTGATCCAAGCGGCGAGTTAGTAAGTTTCAGAGGTGTATGTATTGGGCAATCAACGAATAACATCGCTGAGTATAGCGCGTTGATATAACTACTCTCTGATGCCATCACCCATGGTATACGTCGACTAATTGTCAGGCTAGACTCACAACTCGTAATACTACAACTCAATGGTATATATTCCGTTCGCAATCCAGCTATTTATCGCATGTTCCTAAGGGTTAAGATTTTGGAAAGATGATTTGATTCAATTCAATACCAGCATATTTCCAGAAACTTAAACACATTAACTGACTCATTAGCAAACTATGTGTTAGATAGACATTTGCGACATTTATAAAAAGAGACACATCATCAATGTTGTACATATGGATCATATAACTCAACCCGAATAAAACTCGAAAATCAAAATATATATATAAGTTGGTTATCGTTCATACATAATGTTTTGTAACCAAGACAAAATCGGTCATATGACCCAAAAACTCAAAAATGCTAGGGGGCACCCTAGTCTAGTGATGCTCATGATAGCACGTCACGGCCTGTGCAATCATGCGCAAGAGACGAGTCCATCGTCTAGGCACACCAGTAGTATGCCGCTGCAACTGTAAAGGTAACTCATCAATCCTCACATCGGGAATGCCGAGAGTAAGGCTCTCAACCTACTCCTGCATAGCTGTAAGGGTCTCGGCTACGTCAAGGTCGCGGAGAATAACTCTCCCAACAGTCTCCCTTGCTGGGGCAGCAACTGGCACTCTCGGGCGAACTGCTGGACGAACAGGACCAACATCTGCATGCACACATGAGTTTGATTAAAGTCTTGATAGAACAAAGCACAAGGACATTATAAATAAGAATAGTAAATAGTAATATGGTCAAAGATTTTACCAATAGCGCCCCACTGTTCGCCATCCGGCAATACCAAGTCCGGATCACCTCGGAAATCCATACCAACATATGGATACTCGGAATAGACCATCTCCTGACGCTCGAACCACCTGAAGAAGGTATCAGTGAAAGAAATCTGAGGTTGACCAGCATGCCTAGACATGTGATCAACCCATCTCTGCATGCGTGGCTCGGTAGGAGAAGGCAAGTCGAGTGCGATATACTGAGGCTGCATCAATGGTATTTTCTCCAAGGCAAAGGCAATCAGAATAGAACCAAATCCAAATTTCTTCAGCTTCCCGTCCTTTACCTTGTTCAACTGACTTTTCATTTGAAGAAGTACTGCATCACACCAGTTGAATACTTTCGGTTGGAGACACTCCAAGGCGTGTTGCACATAAGATCTGTTGGCAACATGTAAAGATGCGCTACCGGCCATCCTACCAATAGTATACAGAATGGACCTGAGAGACCTGTCAGTAATCTCACGGATAACAAACTTGCCGTCTCTACTCGGCTGGGATCCTTCCCTGCAATACTGGCGGACATAATCTCTCACGGAGTCATTCCCTCAGGCCGAACCTGACAAAGAAATGGGGGCACCCCGCCTCGACAAACCAGTCAAGAAGTAAAAGTCTACCACGGTCAGAGGGATGGATTTGCTCCTGATCTGAAATACTTGGTTAATAGGATCCCAAGCATCAAGCATATACTGCAGTAAAGAGATCTGTGCTCTCATACTAGAGATTCGGAAGAACTTCAGCAGGCCACAGTTCTGCAGCGCGTTCACCGTGACAGGGTCATGGAGGGCAATCATGTCCTCTTCTTCATGTTCTCGTTCTCGCCATGTGAGGGTCATTTTGCTCAAAAGTCCCTGCAAAACAAACAAGAGAAAGAGTAAGATCCTGGATTTGATGAGAAACTGGCAAAATTTCATCAAAAACTGTGCAATAGAACTGTTTTTCTATGCTCAACGCAACTGGCTAGTGTCCTACCTGCGTTGAAGGTCAAACTGCCTTCATGCAGCTTGACATTCAACGCAGGTTTCGAATGGACTGCCTGCGCTGATGGCAGAGCGCACTAGCAAAACCCCAGGGGCTCATGGAAACATGAAAACAAGCACAGAATGGAAAAAGAAAACCATGAAAAGAAAGAGCTAGAGTTTAGCTCCTACCTGGTCCAGACGGCGCCGAAAATCGTCCGCAGAATCTCCTGGAATCAGCTGGTGAAAATCAAGGGGGAAGAGGCACCTCCAAAGCTCCAACAAACCAAGTTCAAATGAAATGGTAAAATGAGAGGTAAAAGCACCTTTTAATTGCTTTTTACATAGTTCAAAGCAAAATATTAGGGTTCTAATCTCATTTTCATGCAAATGTTATTCATTTCTAACTAGTTTGATGCAGCAATTGAGGATACAGTACTATCTTTGAAAAGGGTAAAGCTAGTGATGGTAAAAATAAAAAATTTGACCATATAATATCGAGCAGTTTTAGCACAAAGTTCATGCTCGTTAAAAAATAAACGCAAGATCCGAGAAGTTTTAGCACATAGTTCATGCTCGTTAAAAAATAAACATAAGATCGAGCAAATGTTTCCACCCGTGTTTAAGCTCGTTAAAAAATGAACTGTCCCGGTAAATAACCACTGTGAATGTAATATCATCAGCCGTTAAAGCCTTGGTCGTGTTTGCACCGTCACCTCCACTTTTCCATTGGCCGATCGTTCACCTCCATATGATTGTTTACCCATTTTAAGGAACAGCTGCGAAGAGTGATTTCACCTAGCCATCCTTGTGACACTGCCGTGATTGGAAAATTCCAACCTGTACCTGGAATCAGCTGCTAACCCTGTTTATCACTCGTTCCTCAAAAGACGAGTCTTCTTTAAGCTCTTTTCAACTATCTCGTAAAATATGAAAAGATTTCCGAGTTTTGGCCTTCCAGCTCAATAAAGCGACCGGAAGAGCTATCCCTCCTCTAGATTTTAATCTTTTTGGACCTGAGGGATTATTGCACAAAAAGATCGAGCGCTTGTTTTGTTCGGCTCGTTAAAACTATCGAAAACTCATCCCTTCTGTATTGTTTTATACTTTTTCGGACTTAAGGGATTAGATGACGAAAAAGGACTTTTGGAGTTAACTTTATGTACCTTTTCAGACTCTCTAAAAATGAAAAGGACCGAGTTATCCTTGTCGTTAGACTCGTTAAAATCATTAAATAGCAAAAAACTTCTCTTTAGACGAGAACGAGTTTCACTATCGCTAGGCTCGTTAAAACATAGCGATGGGCTTGCCCGAAGGGCAGGTTATAGAACAAGCATATGTTATCCTCCTCAAGCTTGACAAAAATAAAGAGGTACTGGTCAACAATGACTGGGGAAAAATTGGGAGAAACTAAAGAAAACTTTGATGGTAGCAAGTCGCTCTTGAACATGACACTTTTCCTCCGTACCACAATCGGGTTGGGTTGTTTCATTCACCGGTCACATCCATGGTCTCACCATACCTTCCATATTTTGGGTAATGCTACCGATCCATCGTATCAGTGTCGCCATATGTTCAAGAGAAGTCATTCAGAAAAGTCAACCGTGTCCCATCCACTGCCATACATTATCCTTCATCCTTTCATGACCGCCACCCTGAATCATATGTCTCAGATCGTTTTCACCTCCATTAAAATCATTAGCTCTGTTCCGTGTCACTGATGTGGGATTCATTAAGGCCCTCCTTTGACAGATTGCTTCTTGTCGACATCAGCTCATTATCCAAGAAGTTGATCTAGGAACAACCCCTTCAGTACTTTGAAGCTTGCATGCCACAATGGCAAGTTTCTCACTTCCCGCGATAGGTATACATCAATGACCTTCGATCGAAAGATTTTGCGTGGTGTTCGACGCCAAGTCCTTTATTCACACCGCGTGAATTGTACTGCAGTACCTTGAGGGTCATTATCATTATCGGTGATTCCTCTCGCGCTTGTTAACGGTTTACATCATTGACCGGTAATCAAGCGATGTCTTTCCATGTTCGACTTCAGAACATTTCTCACATGGATCGACTTGTACTTAGAGTGAAGATCAAACGAGTTTGAAGACCCTGGATCTAGTTTCATCCATCTGGGCTGCGATATATATTCAGGAAAGATAAAGACATTGACATGTACATCATTGCAACAGATAATCATCCTACTCAAAGGATGATAATTTCATCAAAATTATCAGTCTACCATCAGACGATTGTCTGTTCTATGTACAGAAAAATGAATTTATAAAGCTGAGCATGGGAATGCCCGCCTTAGCTAGATCATGAAAGCAGTATGAAAAATAATGTATTGTATTGTATCTTATTACAGGTCTCCTCCCAGCATTGGATGAACTTCGGATCCCCCTGATAAAGCATTTCACCCGATAAACAGCCTCATACTTTAGGGGGAAACTGTTATAGACATTTTTGTGCCTTACAGCATTGAGCATGAAATGTCCATAATCTAAGGGATCCAAAGTCCCTAAACATGTTGTTTCTACCCCTAGAGGAACAAGGCTAACAAAACACAACAATTCACAGAAGTTCTCCACCAGAAACTGCTCAAAAACAAGTCAATTCAGGATCATTTCAGTGGCTACACTAGCTGTTTGCACTGAATGTCAAAGCCAACACTAGCTACCTGCGTTGAATGTCAACTGGAACACTAGCTACCTGCACTGAATGAGAATGGACAAGTGGCAGGCTCATTTCTCAAGGTGTCAAAACCCAGGAAGCTTCCAAAATGACACTTTCCTCAGGGAATTCGACTAGTGATGAGTAAGAGGTTCCAAATCTCCAAGTGGAAGCAAGAACCTCCAAGTGGACTCAAGAACTAACAGAGGGAGAGGACACTAGTCAGATCTCAAGCTGACTCATCCTCTCTCCAAACATCTATATATGGATCTCTCCTCTATGAGATCTGGAGGCTGGAATTTTGTTATTGCAAAGAATTGCTGTTGGTTTGAGACTGGAATCATTGGGTGCTTAATGCTTTGAAGGGGCTGAAGATAGGAATTCCATTTGCTGGGAAGGAGATGCTGGATTGGAGCCCTCTGGGTTGTATCTCTTCCTGAACCTTGTTATTCATCAATAAAGCTATCTTGGTTTCTCCTATATGCTGATGTATTTTGATGTATGAATATATTAGTGTATTTGGTTTATTTCTAATCCTAAACTAGTTATGAATGTGAACATCTGTCTTTGTGTAGTGTTCTTCTCTTGTCTCAAGTAGCTGTTCTCTTGTCGCAAGTAGCTGTTCTCTTATGATCTTGAAGGAAGTTGAAGCTGGATAAGCAAGAAGGCAAGTAGCTGTGAACACCCAAAGAGAAGAGAGACCAGATCGAGGGACAAACGGAAGACACTGGTAAGTCTATTGATCTCTCTTCTTTCACATTTCATAAAGGAAGAAACCAGTGTAGCTGTACTCGTTTGTTGCACAATAATTCTGCGAAAACTAAAGCTTTCTTTGATTTGGATTTTACAAATTCCAGATCAAACTCTTGAAGGATCGCTATCCATTTTGAATATTTTCCCCCCAGCAATTGTCGCGACAATATATAAGTCATGGGGTTGCAATCTGATAGAATGGTAGTTTTCCGAAAGAGGACATAATGTCGAAATCTTTGTATCGCTTGAACAGCAGCGAGTGCTAGCTTTTCAACATAAGAATATTTGCTTTCTGTATCATTCAAGTTTTTACTTAAATAATATATAGGATGTTCAATTCCATCGACTTCTTGAACTAAAACCATCGCAATGGTCGTATCTGCTGCAGCCAGATACAGGTTAAAATCTCTTTGATAGTCCGGGGCATACATTAATGATGCTTTTAATAGAGAATCTTTCAGAGCATCAAAGGAAGCTTGCGCCACCTGATCCCAGACAAAAGGTACATCCTTTTTCAAAAGACGAGTATAACCTTTAGCAAGTTCTGCGTAATTTGGAATGAACCTCCTCAGAAAGTTTGCTTTCCCTTGGAGTTTCTGAATCTGAAGGAAATTTGAAGGTGGAGGCAAATTAATGATTGCCTGAACCTTGCAGGGGTCGAGCCGAATCCCATCCTTAGAGACTACAAAGCCAAGTAAACGACCAGAACTGACGCAAAACACACATTTGTGCGGATTGAGTCTTATCTTGTAGTGTTGGCAACGTAGAAATATCGCTCTTAAATGCTGCGGATGATTAGTCCGCTTTCGTGAATGAGCCGAGAGGTCATCGAGATAAGGTTGAACGATGTTCTTGATGTCATGGAAGGCATAATTCATTGCCCTCTAAAACGTCGCCCCTGCGTTCTTTAAACCAAAGGGTAATTTTCGATAAGAGAATGTGCCCCACGGACAGATGAATGCAGTCTTTGACTGGTCCTGTGGGCGGATATTTATTTGATTATACCCGAAAAATCCATCCATAAATGAAAAGATTTCACATCCGGCGCATTCATCAATTATCTGGTCGATGAAGGGTGTAGGGTAGTTGTCCTTCGGACAAGCTTGGTTTACATCCCTATAATCGACACACACTCTGATTGTCCCTTGTTTCTTCATAACAGGAACAATATTCGATACCCAATCAATTAGAGGAACCGGGTAGATGAATCCAGCATGGAGAAGTTTTTCAACTTCTGCCTTAATGGTAGCGGCTTTCTTGGGGTGCACCTGCCGAAGCCGTTGTCTTACTGGTTTGACATCAGGATACATTTTAATTTCATGTTTAATGATACTCGAGTCAATGCCTGGCATTTCATCATATGACCAAGCAAAGACATCTCTGAACTCGCAAAAAAGAGCATTATATATTTCCAGTTCTGAAGGAGAACAACATTTGCCGACATAAATATTCTCTACAACATTTGTCTTAGTCGAGATATTTATGGCTATAGTCTCTTCAATATTGGATAAGTTTCGCTCGGAATCCACCGTATTTACAGTATTTGATAGGAATTCAAAAACTGAAGGGTGATAAAGGTCATGCTGAGTATCTTCTTCATATTCTGGAAGAAGGGAACGATGGTGGCAATCATTCCATGGTGTCCCTTCAATCAACATTGATTGTAGAATTCCTTCGTCAGTCCCATGTACTTTCGACCAAGGATCTAATGGGGTACCATATTCTCTAGACCTATCTACCCAAACGCTTGACGAGCGTTGATTTGGGTTTGCCTCCCATGCCCGAAACATTGATTGCTACAATATTTCTATAGGGCTTGGGGGCAAGACCATTGCATGATCCATGTCGATATCGTCTTCTGATATCTTTGTGGAAGATATCATGTTGCAGGCTCTTACCAATGCTACTTCCCCTATATAGAATGGAAGTGGAAGTGCGAAAGTTCCCATTAATGTGGGGTCTTTCAGTAGGCCTACTCCGATGTCTTGAAGCGAATGGTTGCTTCCATGGATCATGGGAATGCTTCCTGTAACTTGTGAACCATTAGGGAGGAAGTCTTGTTGGTCGACGATCGTAATCCCTCCTTGAAAAGGGAATGCGATCTTCCTAAAATAAGTCGACACTACAGCTGCCATGGCATATATCCATGGTCTTCCCAGTAGGATGTTGTAGTCCAAATTCCCATCGATGACTTCAACATCTATTTCTACTGTTTTTCCTCCTAGTTCAACTTTCAAGTTATTAAGGATACCACACGGGGTATAAGTCCTTCCGTCGAATGCTTTCAATGTCGTCGAAGATCGCGACAAGGTCGGAGACCCTAAAGTTTTCCAGCAACTCATCGACATAATACATGCAGATGCCCCCTCATCAATAATTGTTCGGTGAACAGTTTTGTTGAGGGCTTTCACTTGAATAAGGAAAGCTAGTTGAGCTGGTAACTGAGGATCGTATCCTTTGTGATCAAAGGATACTAGATTGGAATCCTTGGGATCGACCCCACCAATAGCCGATAACAAAGCCTACCTTTGGGATGGGCAATTTTGTAGTACTTCAAGAGTCGACATAGCGGATGGCGATTGGGCCAAATCTTCCACTATGTTATAATGCTGCGCCGCTCTGGCACGAGGATTAAATGTCGACTTGTGTACTACTCCCTTTGGCGGTTTTATTGTTAATTCAGGAATGATGGGCGGTACAACTTCTGTCGAAGTTGTTGTCGAACTGCTTGGTTGATCTTTACCTTTGTCGTTCGACAGCTGCGGATTCCCGTAATCTTTGTTCCTTGTCGAAATCAAAGCATCATTCTGCTGTTTTGAAACCGACAACATGAGCACTTGTGATGGGGAAGCATTTCCACTATCAACCAGATTTTGGCCTGGGTTGGGAAACGGATCAGTTAACATAGCTGAGGTTTGCGAACTTTTGAAGAACCTTTTTAGCTCAGCTTTGTATGGACAATCCCTTGTCCAGTGATCCTCATCGCATATTTGACATGGATATTTCCTATTTCCAGGAGGGTCTAAAGAGGTTTTTCCAGGGGATGACTCACCCTGTTTCTTCTTCTTCCCTTTGTTTTGCTTCTTCTTGCTCCCTGGTTGTCTGGTTTCTTTGCCCTTATCTGCTGATACGACATTTACTTCCGAAGCAATAATTTCTTCTTTTGCATTTTGATCCGAATTCTTACGGGCTTTCTTAGACGAAGCCTTTGACGATTTCGTGTTTTCCGTGCCAATCACGCCATCGCCGGCATGAGAGTCACTATTTGATTTAGGAGGAGGAGGTGTTGAGAATTCCGGTCTAGGGGCATCAGGTATTTTGTCGTAGAGCGTGCCAGACTGAGTATAAACTAAGTCTAGATATTGTGCACGAGCAATAACCTGCTCCTCCATTACGACTCCCCCCTTGGCCACATCTTCCGTTATGGCAGGAAGTAACGACTTGATAAACCATTCAGCTAACAGCTGATCAGGAACGTATGTTTTCACCATCCTATGACGACGACGCCACTCATGTATATGATCGGATATATGAGTGGCAGTTGTCTGCTTGAAGTTGGTTAATATTTCCGTTCCCGTTTCATACCTTATCAGTAATTGAAAGTGGGTTAAGAAAGTCGTGGCTAGGGAGCTGAAATTGTCGAACGAGGCTCTAGGTAATTCAATATACCATTTTGCCGCTGGACCCGTTAACGTCCTCTGGAAAAGGCGAAGCCTTATCGAATCATCATTTAGGGTGTTTGATGAACACCACAGATGAAAAGTCATCACGTGATTTGATGGGTCTTCACCTGGATTTCCATTGAATTTAGGAATGTCAGATGGAAGTTTGTGAGGAATCGCTGGCCACCAAGGGGCGTAAGCAATCGGATCGTTGGTTAACCGGTGTAAATCGGGTAACTCTAAAGTCACCACGAATGGTAACTGTTGATTCAGGTTAGGTGAGGCATACCCAGGGTATGATGGAATTGCCTGAGCAGTGGGCCTTTGCATACTAGCATAATGTAATTGATGTTGGTATGATTGATACGGATGGTGGACTTGACCACTATAAAGCGGTTGGTTTTGACCGTTTTGAATATACGGTTGTCCACTGTTCGCAAAGATCTGCTGCTCAGAACCTTGGTACACTTGCTGGAATTGTGGTTGTTGGTATTGCACCAGCCATGGTTGTGAGGCCATGTTTTGTTGTGCTATACTAACTGTTGGACCAAGGTGTGGGGTAATTGTACCCATTTGGACCTGTGTCGCCCCACCAGTTGGCGATTGTGGTTGTGTCCCAGGGTCAAGGGGCTGTTGTATTACAACTTGAACTTGCGACACTGTCACAATAGCCGGTGTGGTCGGGATGTTCGTCATAGGTACACACTGTTGCATAGAATATACAACCCTTGGTTGTTGAGGTAGCATAGGTACCCAACCACTTGATGTAATTCCAGTATAGCCTGAATACTGTTGTGAACTCCCGTATGGATACCCTCCCGGAGGGGGTAGTGAAAGGGCATACTGCCCCCCATACGGTAGCAATCTGGAACTCAAGGGGATCGTTTGTCCTTGTGGACTGGATTGCCCAAATTGACCTCCAAATGGATCAATCTGGCGAGTCTCAACATAAGAGTTGCCGGATATTATTCCGGATGAATAAACTGGAACAGACCACACTGTCAAAATAGTCCCTTGGTGGACTCCTTCTAGCGGTTGTGAGCTAGTCGGGACAGCTGGTATGTCGGCAAACATTGTTGGAGTGACGGCAAGGGCTTCTGTTGTCGCTGTGTCGTTCGACACAGTCCTAGATGTTGACGGTTGTTCAGATATTTTGAGTCTATCCAATAGATTGCCTAGCAATTCTACAGGAACTTCCACTTGTGGTGGATTAACTTATGATGAAGGAAATAGAGTGACCCCGACTCCAAAATGGGTTGGAGTACTTGCTTGCGGATCCTCTACAATTTCCTCTATTGCAATCAAACCAGGTGGAAGAGGAAGACCATCAGATCCGTAAAATATATCTGGTGCCGAAGAAGGGGTTGAATCGACAACAACAGTTGTTTGAGGAGCAAGACTCTCTAAACCGGTTACAGATGGAACTGGTTCAGTAACGCAAGTATTTGCCCCCGGACTAGGATCAGTGTTACTGTCCCTCTGTGGCTGTTGAACTTCTTCTATAGAGGCAGGGTTTGGAGTAACCAGAATCTCAGATGTGGTTGGAACACTTGTTCTAACTTTGATAGGAGATTTCGAACCGGTTAAACAAGTTCGCTTTGTTTGTACTGTTTTCGATTCCGGAGACAAACACGGTTCACTCGTAAGCCTCCGCGAATGACGGGGTTTCAATTGACTTTCTTCCACGATTGCGGATTACTCGATCAACCAAAATACAAAAGGGTAAAGTGTGTTTCCGAATTAAATGAATTTTTAGATGCTTTTAGACACGACTTGCTTTTTCAGTTTTAAAGAGTCGAGAAAAAGCTAAAGATGACTCTAGTCTCCTTCGATGTTTTAACGAGCCCGAAGTGACAAATGCTCGGATGGACTTTTTCTGTTATAGAGTCTGAAAAAGGCCAAAAGGAACTGCTCTAGAGTTCTAGGCAGAGGGTGTGCCAAACTTTTTGCAAAACCGCAGAATACTTTTTAGGGTATGGGCGGTCGATCTTCCTGAATGTTGTGTTCAGTGCATTGCGATCAGTAGGGTGGCCGACACGGCTTCCTAAGGATAAAGGTTTTATGCCTATAGGGGTCTCCCAATATATACGCGACGGTACGTGGGAGCACAATCCGTACTGGCGCTATCATCCCTCAGGAGGAATCACCCACCATCCACGAGATCGACAGTCACCAGGCTTAACGATGCCGGAACACGTCTCTAGCCTAGACCTCTATGTTGTGCGTTATGTTGCAAAGCGTTGTTAAGTTCATTCAATTTATTTTAGGTTGATCTTTTTAAAGTTTGCCTTTCAAGGTTCACCACGAGATGTATGATACAAATTCCTAAATGCAGTCTAAAGATGATAAGCAAGCTTTATATCTTTTCAACTTTGAAAATCTTAGCTACTAAGGGAAAAGAAAGACACCATATTTTCTCAAACAGCAATCAGCACACTCTAATGCACTTTTCCTAAATCCAACATGCAAACTATCAAATGCAAATGCACAATGCAGGTGTTTGTTTTCCGCTTTCTTAGTATTGATGCCTACAAAGAAAGCTTTTTGTACAACTTTGAATTTGCTTTTAAATGATCAATACAAACAAGTTTACTTTTTCGAAATCAGAGAGGGTAGAAGAGATTACAACACATAACGATTTTCGAAATGAAGACTTGTTTTGACACTTAAAAGAGACAAATTCAAACCAATAAGAAAAAGTAAATGTATAATCAATCTGCAAACAGCCAATGAACTCTCTTCTAAGATCACAATCAACAGATCTGAATCAAGGGCTTCAGGATGACTATTTCACTCATGCAAAGGAAAACTGTAAATGATGCCACAAACACATAAAAACACTCACAGTCTTTTTGTACAAAAGGAGGCGAAATATAAGTAGAGAAAAGGAGTTATCAAACTGGTACCTATGCTGGTTACAGGCTGCAAAAAACAGAGATCAAAACAAGGCAAAACAGAGCAGAGAACCCCAGCTGCACAAGGACAAACTGGTTCAGCGCAACCTCAACACAGGGGTTTTGACATTCAGCGCAGGTAGCCTTCATGGGACCTGCGTTGAAATGCAGAATCCCTTCACTTGGTCTGCGCTGAAGGAGAAACTCTCGTTTCCCTCAGTTTCTGGGTCACAGATTGCTATTTAATTCACTGTTTTAGGCCAAATAAAAGCAACAAGCAAGGTACAATCAAAGGGATGCTTTGAGGGGCTACTAAGATCTATCACAAGAATCATCAAATCATTTGTGAATCCATTTTTTAGATCATAGACAAGTCCAGCAATTGGATCAAAGCAGCAACTGTCTACTTTGCATCCAGGAAAGATGCAGTTCGATTGTTGCTGTCAAGTCTATGAAAAAACAAATGATAGAAACACAAATAAAATGACTAAACAGATCTCCCCAGTATGGTCGCCAATTTGTTGTGGGGAAAAATGCCTATGCAGGATGATCCTATCCACCTAAGGTGTGACAGTGCCTTAGCAACAAACGAGTACAACTACACTGGTTTCTTCCTTTATGAAATGTGAAAGAAGAGAGATCAATGGACTTACCGGTGTCTTCTGTTTGTCCCTCGATCCGGTCTCTCTTCTCTTTGGGTGTTCACAGCTACTTTCCTTCTTGCTTATCCAGCTTCAACTTCCTGCAAGATCACAAGAGAACAGCTACTTGCGACAAGAGAATAGCTACTTGAGACAAGAGAAGAACACTACACAAAGACAGATGTTCACATTCATAACTAGTTTAGGATTAGAAATAAACCAAATACACTAATACATTCATACATCAAAATACATCAGCATATAGGAGAAACCAAGATAGCTTTATTGATGAATAACAAGGTTCAGGAAGAGATACAACCTAGAGGGCTCCAATCTAGCATCTCCTTCCCAGCAAATGGAATTCCTATCTTCAGCCCCTTCAAAGCATTAAGCACCCAATGATTCCAGTCTCAAACCAATAGGAATTCTTTGCAATAACAAAATTCCTGCCTCCAGATCTCATAGAGGAGAGATCCATATATAGATGTTTGGAGAGAGGATGAGTCAGCTTGAGATATGACTAGTGTCCTCTCTCTCTATCAGTTCTTGAGTCCACTTGGAGGTTCTTGCTTCCACTTGGAGATTTGGAACCTCTTACTCATCACCAGTCGAATTCCCTGAGGCAAGTGTCATTTTGGAAGCTTCCTGGGTTTTGACACCTTGAGAAATGAGCCTGCCACTTGTCCATTCTCGTTCAGCGCAGGTACCTAGTGTTCTAGTTGACATTCAACGCAGGTAGCCAGTGTTGGCTTTGACATTCAATGCAAACAGCTAGTGTAGCCACTGAAATGATCCTGAATTGACTTTTTTTTGAGCAGTTTCTGGTGGAGAACTTCTATGAATTGCTGTGGTTTGTTAGCCTTGTTCCTCTAGGGGTAGGAACAACATGTTTAGGGACTTTGGATCCCTTAGATTATGGAAATTTCATGCTCAATGTTGTAAGGCACAAAAATGTCTATAACAATGGAGCATTGTTGGGAACAGGATCCTCGAAGGGCAGCTTTGGGGCTAAAAGCCCATGTTTAAGTCAAATTTTGTAGTATAATTGTAAAGACACCACATTTTGTGGTCACAGAGCGTGAAGGTGTTATGTGTCATAAAGGGTAGTCCGCACTTAGTTTTGTAAGTAAAGTCAGCTGTAAGAGATCTACCCATGGTCTGTGGACCATGGGATTGTATAAAAGAGCTGAGCTCTAAGTAGTTAGAAAAAATCAGAGAGATATAATGATCAAACATGGAATAGAGTCGTAGCTTTGAGGAAGAAGTCCAAGTCTTGGGTCGTAGCATAGGTAAGAGGCTCTGTAGCTGAGTGTGCAGAGGCCTAGGGTAGAAGTCCGCAGCTGAGTGCACAGACCCCTGCAGCTGTGTGCGCAGGGTGGACAAAGTTTGTAAACAATTGTAAGATATTAATAAAGAAAGATATTCTACAATTTCTGTGTCTTTTTTCTATTGATGCATCTTGATATGTTATATATGAATTTCCTTTATTATGTTTATATGATGCGCGAATGAATACAAATACATTGGATAACTGAACGTGATCAAGGATATCTATTTACGCGGTGTTAACTCTAATTATTTGATAAGATAAGCAAGTCACTTAGTGTAATTTGGGAATCTGCAAGGCACACTGCTATAGCAGTGCGAAAGCACCTGAGCAGCTGACTAGGGTTGTGCGAAGGTCGATACTACCCTTTCACGAAGGTATTAAAGGATAGAATAAAGGGCTCGTCTTTCATGCCCTAGAGCGAAGTGACCTACACAAAGGTAGGGATAGAAGGAATCAAACAACATTGCAACCATCTTAAGGTGTGGAAACTTGGTTCCAGCATCCCCCCATACTGCTCCGAGTGAGACTTTAGTCCACGCTCCGCGGGTTGATTCCGAAAGGGCCAGTGGTGTAGGGATTTGTTTGGCTAATTAACGCTAAACCTGGGTCAGGCCTCCTCAAGCCAACAAATGGTTCTGTTGCTGGGACCAGAATCTACATAAGGGATGTGTGATGTTGTATCACTAGAATCTAACTAAGAAAGAGATTGGATACTGGTTGGATAGGAAGATCCACAAATTTGTGGTGCAGGAGAACAAAAACCTATGACTGACAAATGAACATTGGTTGGATAGATACCTATATATAGAGATCCACAAGATCTTTTTCTGCTCCTTCCCTATTGAACTATACAAGTGGATCGTGAAGCTAATAGATAGCCAAGGAAGGCAGAAACTTGATGGTCCTATTATGTGGACCCCAGAACTAGTGCAAAGGTTGGAAGCATCAGAGGATAAGATCGCCTGTGCTATCGATCATTGGCTTGATCGCGTCATAGGAGGATTTGTGACTGAATTCGTGGTTGACACCTTAGTCAGCTGCAGTGAGGCGGAGCGAAGATTTTTCAAAGGACCGCGAGGCAAGTACATAAAATCTTTGAATACCTGGATTAAAATGCTATTGTGCAAAAAACAAGTTATGCAACTACCTTGATGTTTGGAACTATGCGAAGTGGAAAAACTTATAGGAATGAAGGTAAAAATGGTCCGGAGTATAGTCCCTTGATCGCACCTCCGCGAGGTGACGAAGAAAGGATAGCGAAGGTGTCTTTGTGAAGTGCTATTTAGTTAATAAGACAAGGATTCCTGTGAATACGACCTCCGCCCACAACTCCAACTTCACCTGTACCACCTCCACCTCCACCTCCACCGCAGTTCAGTATGGCCAATACAGTGAAGATGCCTTTATTCAAAGGCTTGGGAAATGAGGACCCAGAACAATTCTGGTTCGTTGTAAGGGTTGCATGGGAAGCTCAAGGTGTTACAAATGATCATATAAAGAAGGCGAAACTGGTTAGTGCTCTCCAAGATCACGCGCTAACTTGGTATATTAAGTACTCTAATGATAACCTAAATTCTAGAGTGGCAGACATCTAGACAGCACTGAATAGAGAATTTAGTAGGCCTAAATTTGAGGTGTAACCGATTGTGGGATTCAAAGAAACCGCGATGCAACTAGGTGAGACACCTTGGGAACTAGATCAAAGGTTGAAGTGTACCATACGTGAAGCCAACATGAATTTGACAGACGGACAACATCGCAAGTGGTTTGTGGCTTCACTACTTCCACATTTAAGGGCTGTGATGTCGCAGCAGAAGATAACCACATAGGTGGAGGCCTTGGAGATCACAATGAGGTTTCATGAAACTCCGATGCAAGACCCAAATCTAGGAGTTCAGCAAATCCATGTGCAACTAAAGAATCTGTGCCTTCAGATGCAGAGTATGAAGAAGGACAGGACGGTTAGACCAGAGGTGTGCGAGGAGGTATGGTGCTTGAAATGCAAGAGTCAGGGGAATGACAAGGACCATTGCCTAGTCTTTGCAAACTATATTACAGGAGGAGGACCGATGCCTTTAAGGCCAGAAGCTCAAGCAGGAACTAGCACATGGCCTACATTATGGTGCACTATCTGTCAGGTAGTAGGAAAACATGCCACAGATAACTGTCACTTGCTACATAAGTTTGTATAGACACTGCAATAGCTGTTCCACATGTTTTGTAGGTCGGTAGGGAATGATGAGCGTACTTGTAGGAGCTATGAATTGATGATGGATAGAACTCCCACCTATAGGTTTCAGGCCAAAATGCGATCCCCTGACCAGAGCGCAAGGATGGTGCGAACAGGATTTCAGGGGTGTGGACGAGGTCGAGGAGGAGGAGGACCTGGCAGGGGTCAGGGAGAGTTGATTTGTTACAATGACAGAGGGCTAGGACATTATGCCCATGATTGCACCAATCCAACACGTCCATCATGCAAGTATTGCACGTTGTTTGACCATGAAACGGAAGACTGTCCTACGTTGATAGCTAGGATACGTGAAAAAGGGGCACTACCACCTCCGCTGACTCAAAACCTATAGATGATGAGGCTTGAGCCATGTGAAGAAGATCCCAACGTAAATATAGTGGTCAGGAGTGGAATCGTGATGGGATATGACAAAAGGAAATAGCTAGAAGATAGTACATGTGTTCGCAAAGCTCCACCGAAGGAGACTGAGTTCGATTTGGAGCACGCAAGTGAAACCTTCATGGAAGCTAAAAAGAGCTTCACTGAGGCCTCCACTTCAGGAAGAAAGGATAAGCCTGAGAAGGATATGGACCCCTCTAGCTCAAAACTTTCTTAGAGACCTATATGAAGTTATTGCGTGATAGTAAAACTGTGAAAGGGTTATGAGAGCTCATCAATAGATGTGTTGGAACTGTACCGGGTGAGCTGCACGTAGTATGAAAGATTGGCAAGCATAATACAAGGACAGGGTGGGAGATGAGACTGACCACGCAGATAAGAGAGTATGAGATGGATCAGTTTATTTTGGACTTGGGGTGAGACGCGAACATCCTACCGAAATAGACTTGGGAACGAATGGGGAGACCCACATTGAAGTGGTCTCTGATTTAGATAAGAATGGCCAATCAGCAGAAGATCATCCCCGTGGAGCGGCTACAGGGGGTGACTTTGGATATTGAGGAAGCGAGTGCACTGGCTAATTTTGAAGTAATAGAGATAGTGGATGAAAACAATCCCTATCCTGCGCTCCTAGGAATTGACTGGGCCATGGATATAAACAGGGTAATCAATTTGAAGAAGCGGAAGATGATCTTTGAGAAGAAACCGCTATGCGTAATAGTACCTCTAGATCCTATAGAGGGATCGTGCTATACTGAACCAGTGCGTGATTATGAGAGTGATGATGATTGGGACTGTATCTAGAAGATAACAACGTGATACCAAGATTGGGCAAACCCCACCATGGATGGACAAATTACATGGGATCGCGAGAGTTCCTCCACCTTAGACTCCAATGAAGAGTTAGAGTGCTGGAAGAACTAGTTACATGAAGTGACTACACTGATCTACAACATGATGACCCGATCATTGCACTGTGTGTCCTCAGAGGTAAGAAATATGCCTACTTATGATGGTCTGAGTGAGGTAGATATATTTTTGGATGCATTTGAAAGGGAGGTGCCAGAAAAGTAGCGCTTCCAGGCATTGGACTGGGCACTGCGTGCTACACTCGCAAGATGGTGGGGTACACACCAGGGAAGCTTTGATGATTGGCACAAATGTAGGAGAATGATGAGAACTCACTTTAGGAAGCCGAAGATGCGAATGACAAAAAAGTATGATGGGCAGGATGATCCACACACGCATTTGGCCAAATGGACCTAGGCTTATGGAGAAAAGCACCAACCTGAATGGGTGCACTTATGTTGTCACACCCTGGATATTGTCCTGATGAACTGGTATGTCAAAACCAAGCTCTTCCATGGGACAAGTGAATGGGATATCTTGCATGAGGGATTCATGATGACATTCAGTTTTGAGGACAGGTTTGACAGTATTGATGAAGCACTACAAGAGGTGAAAGTAGCAATCTTTAGGATACTGCAGGATACATTAGACCAGATTAAGCTTGAATGGGATACTCATCTGAGTCACGTGCTAGAATGTTATAATGTAACAACTGAAGAAGAGGACGAAGATCCGTGGAAGATTAACACTCCGGAAACAGAAGGTGACCATGAGGTTCAAGGACCACAGATTGAGAACCCTGATATAACCGTGCTGTTGAAAACAAAACAAGTAAACATTGGTATGGAGGTAGAAATCAAATTCACAAAGATTGGAAACTACTGGGATGATGCGATGGTGGATAAGGTCGCTGAATTACTCCACGAATTCCAGGATTTATTCCCCACCATGTTTACGGATCTGAAAGGAATAATCGGGGACCTAGGAATGATGAAGATCACATTGAAACTCGATGTGAATCCGGTTAAGCAAAGGCCTTACTGTCTCAATTTGAAATATAAGGAGAAGGTCCCCTTAGAGCTGGACAAGATGCTTACTTCAGGCATCATTGATCTTGTGGAAGAATTTGACTATGTAAGTCCAATGGTGGTATAGGAAAAGAAGCAGAAGGATGAAATAAGGATATGCATGATTCTTAGCAAGCTGAATGATGCTTGTGTACATAACCCTTTCCCGACTCCATTCACTGATGAAGTGTTGGACAATGTAGGTGGTCAGGAATCATATTCCTTCACTGATGGGTTCTCTGGGTATTACCAAATCAAAATTGCGTCGAAGGATAGGAGCAAGACAACCTTCGTGACTAAGTGCAATTATTTTCATTACACTATAATGTTGTTTGGATTAAAGAATGCACCTGCAATCTTCTCATGCGTAGTTGTTGCTGCGTTCAAGGAAATTATTCATAAGTTCCTAGAGGTATATTTTGATGATTGGACTATGTTTGGGCTGGTAAAATGCCATGTAGCAAGCTTGCACATGATGCTAGATACCTGTCGAAGATACCAGATAGCGCTCAATATCAAGAAGTGTCTGTTTTGTGTTCCTTTTGGGAACTTCTTGGGGCATGTGGTTTGCAGGAAGGGACTAATGGTAGATCCCGCAAAGATAGCGGTGATATTGAACTTGGAAGTGCCAAGGAGTGTGAGGCAGTTGCGCGCTACCCTGGGACATATGGGATATTATAGAAAGTTTATTAAAGGCTATGCCCAGATCACCGCGCCTATGGAGAAATTGTTGAAGAAGGATGTCACATTCTATTGGAATGATGACTATAAGAAGAGCTTGGATATATTGAAAGAAAAGATGGTCACCGCGTCGATTCTAGTCTTCCCAGATTGGAAGAAAGAGTTTCATGTACATGTCGACGCATCACCTATAGCGCTGGGAGAAGTACTGACATAGGCTAGCGAAGATGGCTTGGATCATCCTATCGCATTCGTAAGCCAAGTATTATCCAAAGCAGAGAAGAACTATCCACCACTGAGCATGAAGGGCTAGCTATGGTGTATGCGCTCAAGAAGTACAAGCACTACTTGTTGGGAGGTCATTTTAAGATGTATACAAATCACTCCATGCTAAAGTACTTGGTCAATAAGCCTATGTTGAGGGGGAGAATCTGCAGGTGGCTCTTTTTGCTCCAGGAGTATGATTTTGAAGTTGTTGTGAAGCCTAGATGACTAAACGCGGGATTAGACCATCTGTCGCGCATTGAAACAAGGGAGGAACCCACTAATTTGGAGGAAGGATTGCCTGACGTGCAACTATTTGCAGTGCAAGTCACGGATGGTTATTTTGAGGATATAGTACATTTCATAACGTTAGGTACTACATCGGAAGGATACACTGTCCAACAGAAAAAGGAATTAGTGGTGCGCACCGCAGATTTCTCTGTCATTGCAAGGCATTTGTAAAAGATGGGGACTGATGAGATATTGCGACGGTATGTACCTAAGTTCGAAAGAAGCAGCATCCTCGTGGACACTCATGGGGGCACCACGGGAGGACATTATGTAGGGAGAGCAACCGTGCAAAATATTATACACACAGGGTTGTGGTGGCCAACCCTTCATTAGGACTCAAAAGCATATTGCAAGGCATGTGTTGTGTGTCAAAGGACTGGCAGGCCATCGCGGAGGGATGAGATGCCTTTGAATCCACATATGACATTGCAACCCTTTGAGAAGAGGGCGATAGATTTTGTGGGACCTATTCAGCCACAAGGATAGATGCGAGCAAGATACATTATCACCGTGACAGAGTATTTGAATCGTTGGGTAGAAGTGTAGTCGGTGAAGGATTGCACGAGTACAACTACTGCAAAGTTCCTCTTTGAGCATGTATTGACATGATTTGGATGTAGGAATATCTTGATGAGTGATCGCGGTACGCACTTCTTGAATGAGACGATTAGTGTGTTGATGGAGGAATTTTAGGTATACCACAAGAAGAGCACACCTTATCACCTGCAGGCTAATAGGACAGTGGAGGCATTCAACAAAGTGCTTGAAAATGTGCTGACCAAGGTTTGCAATGCTCAGCGAAGTGATTGGGACCTACGCATACCTGTAGTACTATGGGCTTATTGAATGACATGCAAGAAGTTGACTGGACAAACCCCCTTTAGGATTGTCTATGGTGTTGAAGCAGTAATGCCTATGGAGTATATTGTGCCTAGTTTGCGCATAGTAGCACTCAAAGGTATGATGAATCGCTGAGCCCTAGAGAAGAGGCTCGCACAGTTGGATGAACTGGAGGAAGAAATAGTTTTGGCTGGATTTCATTAGCAGGTCCAAAGGCAATGCGAAAAGGCATGGCATGATCGACACATCAAGCTATGCACATTTAAGGTAAATGACCTGGTTTTTGTATATGATAGTAAGTTTGATAAATTTCCAAGGAAGTTCAGGATGCACTTGTTAGGGCCTTATGTTATTAAGGAGATTATCAATGGAGGAGCGGTACAGCTGGTCAAACTAAATGGAGAACCCTTCCCCAGAAAGGTGAATGGTAGTCGCTTGAAGCCATACATTGACGGTCCAGCCATGTGAATAAATGAAAGTAGCATAGTCTCAGCGCTCCATGCAATTGAAAGGAGGTGTAGGAATATAAACTACACTGGCCGGGTTGGGAAGCTACGTGATTGGAAGATGGTGCGAAGCAAGGAAGTGTCATTGGGTCTATGGCAGCACGGAGGGAGTTGCACTACCTAGGGAGAAATTGCGCAGGTTAGCCAGAAAGTGATTGTTAAAGTCACTGTTCATGAAAGTAAGGCAGAAGTGAGGCCAAATGGAGCGGGCAGCCAACATTTAAGATGAAACTTATGGCTTATGTTATCTCAAAATCAGGCCCTGGAAAGGTGCAGACCAGGAAGACTTCAAGTAACTGTTTCAAACCTACTTTAGGCTGAGGTTTAGCCTCCCCAACCTGAGAGGGCTCTCTCAAAGGATTAAAGGTTTTTTGATTATGATCAAGATGGCTAACTCTTGTGAAACAACTAAGAAATGAAAATGGTGGAAACACAACTAACAAGTATCCATTGGGCTTATGGAGTCATATATGATTCAGTATTAACAGCAGGGTTGGATTTGCATAGAAGTCAAGGCATTCAGATTTCAACACACCAAACATATAGAAGGCAGTTTATGAGTATATGAAGGAAATTAGAGCACTGTAAGCGATTTCTAAGTAATCAGATACTCATAACACTGTAGATAACATGAACAAACAACAAAAGAAACTCATTACATTGAACTCTTTATGATTCTTGAGAAGCATAAGCCAGTACTGTATTACCAAAAAAACAGAGTCTTTACATAAGCCAAATATCAGAGCTTTTACTTATAAATTTCCAACCCTGGTTACATTGCTCTTTCTCCTATATATAGAGTTCTTTTACAAAGCTGAGATTCCTCCTCCAACATGAGGGGAACTCGAATTCTACTTCTTATGACACCTATTCAAATTTTAACTACCTATTAAATGTAACAAACTGCTACTAGACTTTTTAGAGATCTAAATCAAATAGGAGTCTAACTCCATATCATGCTAATAATAGCCTTAATTACAATCATTCTCGTTCTTTGACAAGTGGTCTCTTTTTAGTTTGGCTGTGGTGGATGTTCAAAGCTCCATACTGGTCCTCAATGTCACATCTTCTCCATTGCCCCTGAAAAATAGGAAACTGTCCCTGTTTATCTGCCTTTGGTTTTCCTCAAAGATATTCAGATCCAATGAACCATGCCCTTCATCTTTGATTATACAAAATATATTAGAATGCCACGTCCTTGATGTGTTGTCAACCTTTTCCATGTGTGAAGACAAAAGCTCCTCCAAGCTGTCTGACATATCTTGGACTGTAGTAAATGTGATCACTTTATAACAAAAAGTTTAGAGTTAGGTTCGAATATATGTTTCCTCCACCTGCCTTGACCTTGTTGAAAGTTGTTACCTTTAGATGATCCCTTGAAGATATTCGTTTTTCAAAAAATTTCCCTTTGTATTTCAAAATCAGTTGACTGAGTTTAGATTATATAGCTTCAGCAGTTTCGTAGCGCGCTACGAAACTGCTGTGTAATTCCAAAAACATAGTTTCAACCAAAATTTTGCTATTTTGAGCCTCTTGATATTTAAATATCCTTTTCAATTGCTCCAAAGCTTTTCAAAACTGAATGGAAAGGTATGATTCTTCAAGAAGGATTATAACAAGGAAAACCATCAAAATTTGAAACATAACCTTACTTGATGTGTGACTGCCTTAAGGAAATTCTTTCTGCTGGCTTAACTGTATCTTTAAGTCTTCAATTTGTTTCTTCATGACTCTGATCCCAGCTCTCAGGTTTGTACTGACCTTTCTGATAAGCTGTGCTTCTTTTATTGTAGGGATAGTCCAGCTACAGAATTGAACATTACAATCCACCACCTCGGGTATTTGAAATGTTTTGTCCTCCCACCGAGCTTGCATTTGGTTAAAATAAGCCTCCTTATTTGCGAATTTCCTGGAGGATTTCTTCAATCTAGCAATTTCAATGTTTGCCAATTCCAACCTCCTTTTCAAGTCTTCCACATTATCTTCTTCTTGAATGGTAACTGCTTTGCCTTTATCCTTTCTTTCATGAGGCTGTGTTACCTCCCCTATTTCATCTGCTCTTGGCAGTACCTCCTGTACTTGTTTAAAATTCCTCGTTATGGGTCTCCTTGGTTTAAATACAAATTGATCAACCTGATCATCAAACTTGAGTTTTTTTGAGGCTTTGACTCTCTTAGCCTTGTCTTTTCCTGACTCTATCAAATCTGCTTGAACCAAGGGAGATTCTTCAATGTCAATGGCTTGCAGTAAGTCATTTAAGTCTCCCTTTGAAACAGGGCTTTCTTCAATAATCACTGACTTGCCTTTTTCTTTAGCTACCTGGCTCCTAGTCCTTCTTCTTTGAACTCCTTCACCTGTGCTTGATTCATGTGCACCTTCTTTGACCTGAGCTTTCTCTTTAAGGGACTGTTGGGGAGTATCCTGGATAGTCAGTGGCTTGGTGAATTCTCTTACTTGTTTCCTAGCCTTCAACTTTGAAAACCTCTTGGATCTTGTTTCTGCCTGATGACCAGTTGTTGTTGGAAGATCTTTTGCAGCTTGCAGACTAAGACCGGTCTTGTTTTTGAAACCAGACATGAATATGAATGTGGGCCAGTCCCTACCTACTCTCTGGAGTTCATGCAGAACAATCAACTTAATTAAATCGTGGTGAAACAATGAGGTCTCATAGGCTTCTTTCCTTAGCTGCACCTTATCACACATTTTTCTTAAGCTATGAAATAAGTAAAAAGGTAAATCAATGGATATCTTTGCTGTAAAATGTAGCAGAAGCTTGAAATGGTATGAATACACCTTATTATATCTCCCTCCATAGGTAAGGTACCTTTGAATACAGGTAAGCAGATTGGCATATGAGTCCTTGACATAATTTCTAGGCACAGACTTGTTTAAATTTGAGTCAATGTACTCCGGCTTCAGAAATTCTTTGCAGGGGGTCATATCAAATTTGAAATTCTTAAACCAAGTTTCTTGTCCCCTTGGAATCTCAGTAAATGTGGATATTACCTCTGGTGAGACTTGCAATTCGAGCATCCGAACCTTTGAATTCAGCCCTGTGAAATTCAAAGCAAATTCCTTGGTGATTTGTGCATGACCTCCCTAGAGTTTCTCAGAAAAATTCCAGCATCGAACCTGCTTGAGTGCATGCTCAACTTCTTTGTTTTTCAAGACAATGTCTACACCTTCAGGTTCGTTTCTCAAGCATCTGCCTCATCTGTGGTCTTTTCTTTCTGTTGATCCCTCCATGAGACTTCAACGTAATGGAGGTTTGAAATGCTAATGCTGCTCAAACTTCAATCTCTGCCTCGCTTGAATGGATGCCTCGCTTGATAACAATGCCTTCAAATTGAAAACTTGCAGACTCGTTCCCCATGCAACAAATACAATCATCATTAAGACTGTGAATACCTGGCTTTTCTTGGAACTTGCAATCCATGTGTACCAAGGTACCTAGTAGCTGTAATGATGGAGATAAGCGGTTGGACATGATATGTGGAGTGTATAAGATGACAATGAATGATGCAACCATAACTGAACTTGACAAATTTGACAGTTAGGAAAGATCTGCTACGGATTGCACGAATCTCCAATTTTGTAGCGCAGTCAGTGTAAATTTTGAATTATGCGCTACGAAATCACCTAAAACATGTTGCACTGCGAAACTGCTAAAAAGGATTTATGTGCTGCGAAAACACTTCAAAATGATTACATGTGCTACAAAATCACCTAAAGAGCTTTGTCGCACATAGTAACCTTTGAACAAAACTGACACATGGTTATGAGACCTATGATGAATGAGAATGACCGGTGATGAATGCGAATGCATAGTTGACTCAAGACTCCTAAGACTCAGACTCTAAGGCAAACAAAAATCAAACTTAGACTAGCACCGACCTTTACCATCAAACTAATGTGAGAAATTTTGGCATCAGAATTCTTAAGTGATAACAGCTTAGATCCTTGAAAATATGTCGCCAATCCGGCATTAATGAATCGATTTTGGGGGGAACAGTCAGATTTGAATTCAAAATGCCCTATAAATTACGAGTGGCTGTCCAACAAGAAACACTTGGACTTTTGAGAATTGAGTTGTTGCGCTCTCAGGTGCACATGAACCACGAATTCTTTTAAGATCTGATAGTGATTCTGGTGTTTGAACAATTGTCAAAGGAGACACAGGATCTAGTGAATAGCGTCATGTCAACATGCGCAGAAGTTATGGACACTGAAGAAGGTTGTTGAAGTATTGGCATAAGTCCCTAAGTCACCGAGAATGCTAAGACTGAAGCCAATCCCAACCCATGAAGCTGGAGAGCACAAGAAGGGCAAGCAACCTGCCATATCAGTGCACGCCTCGCCAAGCCAAAACCCACCAAAACCCACTACACAGGAGAAGGGAAAGGCCATAAAATTAGAAGCAGAGGAGGAGGACATTGAAGACATCCTGATGGATGATGAGGATGTGGGAGTGGAAGTGGAGGAGGTTGAAGCCCAGGGTGCTGACCCTATTACACGATTATCGGAGTATGTCCCTTTGCGCAAGCCTAAATCCAAGGTCCCAAAAGACATTGACAAGAGTAAGACTCCCCTGAAAACCCCTCTACTACCAGATGAAATTTCTTTCAACATTCCATGCTTGGCCCAAGTGCCGATACTGAAGCTTGAACACTGGGACTTGGCAGAGCACAAGAAATTCCCGCACCTGGTGACTGAGCAGTTGGTGTGCTGCATCATAGACATGAATACGGGGATGACCACATTGGAGCCATGGAAGTGGCTCATGGGAGTAGAGAAGGCAGGGTTTCTCAACCTTCTCTGGGTGCTGCACTATAACCACACCCCAGTGACAGTTTTGGTCATCAAGCAGCTATTGTGCTTGGTGCATGATGGGTGTCTGGTTGGAGGAGCCGATACCCATCACTGATATGTTGATTCACTAGATAACGCGCCTGCCATATACAGGTGATAATCCAGTGATGATCTTTGGCAGCAAGGGTGGCAAGAAATCTCTCACAGAATCAATTAAGGAGAAGTTCAAACTGGTAAGAAGTCGTACGGGTACGCTATCTCCAACATCTGCGACCCCGCTATGAAGGTAGTAACGAAGATCCTTGCAAGGAAGGTGATGTGGAAGTGTCACGCTGATGAGGTGCCAGTGTTATAGACATTTTTGTGCCTTAAAGAATTGAGAATGAAATGTCCATAATCCAAGGGATCCAAAGTCCCTAAATGAGTTGTTCCTACCCCTAAAGGAACAAGGTCAACCAAAGACAACTTCTCCCAGAAGTTCTCCACCAAAAACCACTCAGAAACAGTCAATTCAAGATCAATTTAGAGGCTCCACTAGCTGTCTGCGCTGAAATGCAGAGTTTACACTGGATAGGTGCACTGCAACACAGGTAGAAGCACTACCAGGGTGCGCTGAGCGGGAAATGACAAATGGCAAGTTCATTCAACGAGGTGGAAAGACCCTGGAAGCTTCCAGAGTCTTCTCCAATGACACTTGCCTCAATGAATTCAACTAGTGATGAGTAAGAGGTTCTCAACCTCCAAGTGGAAGCAAGAACTGATAGAGAGAAGCCACAAGTCAAAACATGAGCTGACTCATCCTCTCTGCTCACATCTATATATGGATCTCTCACCCAGAGGTTCAGGAGGCTGGAATTTTGTACTTTGCAGAGAATTGTTGTTGGTTTGAGATTGAGATTAGTCCATTGGGTCATTTATGCTTTGTTGGAGGAGAGGAAGGGATTCCTTTGCTGGGAGGTAGATGCTGGATCAGAACTCACTTGGTTGTATCTCCTCTTGGACTTTATTATCATATCAATAAACTATTTGAGTTTCTGCTACATGTTGTATACCAATGATGTTTTGTTATGCTTACATGTTTAGCTTAATCTGATCTTGAGCTTTTTATGAATGTATATCTGTATCTTTGTGTAGTTTCTCTCTCTTGTGATCTTGCAAGAACTTAGTGAAGCTGGGCCGGTGAAAGAGTAAGAAACTGGGAGCTACTGAAGAGAGGAGTGATTTGGATCGACAAACTAGCGGAAGATACAGGTTAGTTAGATCCTTCTTCCTCACTTGCATTTCATAAAGAAGAATACTCGAATAAGTTTACATGTTTGTTGCTAAGGCACTATCACCTCTTAGAGTGGGATAGGGGCATTCCAAATTGGATATTTTTCCCAACAACAGCCAGCACCTGTCGTCGCACTCACACAATAGTGCATGGAAGGAGTCCAGTTTAACTGGTCAGACTACCTTCCGGATAGTTCCTAGCAAACTGTCGCGAATCACAAGAGCAGAGAAAGATGTTCCACTATGTGTGGCTCTTGCTGTTGATTGTGTTGGTAGTGTGGGAGCTACCAGAGGAGAGAGCCAGTTCCCTTCGATCACTCTAGACCTTCCTGAAGTAGCGAAGTATGCTTCACTGTGGGTGACCAAGGATGTGCAACGAGTTCAGGATAGCAAGATCTTTTAAATCTTCATGGAAATGAATATCAGGATGGCCATCAATCGCAAGTTGTGATTGTCACCCATAGTGTATGATAACTTGCAGAGCTATGCCAAGTTTAAAGCTAATTTCCATTGATTCTCCACCATGGCGTGGAAGGACCCTACGCAGAAATGGTACGACTTACTGTATCTGGCCACAGATGACGCCATCGATGTGGTGATCAATCAATGGCCAGTGGAGTGGCACACTACCACAGACTTGGCAGTGGTGGAATCAAGTCTGCCATGTAGAAGGAGGAGGAGGCCAAGCTGAAGATGGTGCAACTAGTCAAGAAGAGGAAAAAGGATGCTGCTGAGAAGGCTCAGGCCAAATAGATAGAAAAGGAGGTAGGAAAATAGATAGGTGGAACAGAGTAGTGCTCTAACAAAGGTTCATGATCACCTTCACTTGAGATCGAAGAGGAAGAAACAAAGCAGCACGGCGCGGACCCTCAAGAGATGTCTGACTGCATTAAGTGCCCAAGAGAGCTGGAAAAGGGAGGGCCTAGAAAGAAATCCAAGGAAACCAAGACCTCACTAGACCATATCACATTGATGGAGGGTGACTTACACGACATTGGTGACATAGTCAGAGATGTCACCGCGAAGGCCCTACAGAAATTCGAACAACAATAGTAGATCATACTAGGGGTTATCCAGACCGGGTTGCAGGAGTTGCAGACCCGCACGTCGCAAGTTGGCACGGTGTCTACCAGCTTGGCTATCGACACTTCAGAGGCTGTCGATATGTTGTGCATGAAGGCTTCCAGTGTGATAGTGCTACGAGAGGGAGCACTGAAGACTAAAAATGAAGCTGACAGGCCCACTGTCAGTGGCCTGAAGGGAGTTGGGTTGAACTTGGCAGTGCTTCTATGCAAAGCACTCTACCTCTTGTAGGATTGAGTAATTGCAGAGCTGAGGGCTCGTGAGCACCACACCCTCCAAATAATCAGTGAACAGTGGATCGACAACCAGCAGATCACCCTACAGAGAAATTTTGCCATCACTGCTGAGACCAAGGCGACCGCTTAGAGCAAGAAGATCATGCAGGTTGTTGAGGATGCATGCAAAATGGTCCTAGAGTTGGCCATTCCAGAGGAAGATCCAGTTGAGGTCTGCATCCACAAGTTAGCCACAGGGGTGCGCAACACTCGGATTGAGATGGTGCGGGTTCAACTAGAGTTGAACCTACAAATTATAGAGCTTCAATTGAGGGCCCAACTTTCAACACCTCCAAAGATAAAGGAAGACTGGATGACCACTATCACAGAAGCAGTCAGAACAGTGGAAAGTGTAGTAGTAGACTACACATAGTTGTTCGAACAATCATTTGAGGTCCTCAAAAACTTGCAGGAGGTTGCAAATATACAAAGGCTAGAAATAGAAGCGTTAGAGCTACAATAGCACTATGACGAAGTTAAGGGAACAACGTGAACCATCACACTGACACAGAGGCTAGCCAAGCTGCAGGAAGCCGAGAAACTTGTTACACTAAAATTTGTCACCATGACTATTTGCAGTCAGTATGGCTCCATCAACTATCATACTATCCTCCTTGGCAAGTCTTATACCTCTACTCCTCATGTCAAACTCCAAGAAAGAGAGAAAGTCCTTAAAAAGTCAATTAACTCTGGTTACGCAGTTTCTCTTAACCTTACCTGCGTGTACGCACCTCAAGTTCACAATACTTGCATACTTGTATGCTCTGTCTGTAAAGGGGTGGGTGCGTACTCCTGTAAAGGTCAAAAGGTGCGAGTTTTACTTCAAAAAAGTTACTTGTGGTTGAATCTAGAGCATTCTAGAAGATGGTTTGACGTGTATTGAGTGCCTCCAGATGGTTCATGCATCCCAATGAAAGAGGAACTTATCCCATGAAGAGCGGAACTATCCCTTTGAAAGAGGGGCTTATCCCATTGATGGTGGACCTGTTTAACTTCCTCCAAAGCATTATAAATACAGGCATTGGGCCAGAGGAAAAGGAGGTTGAAAGCTGAACATTCCTAAGGGTAGATGCTGCTGGAATTAGGACTCCCTTATAGAGCTTGAGAGGAGAGATTCCCATCCTTTCCTAGCCTTATTTGGAAGTGGGTGAGCTGATCAAAGTAAAGGAAAACTCTTGCTAGACCCTAGGAGGGACTTGCACAACACCAAGGCTCAGGTTGTAATGGTTTCTTTTGTTTCCACTTAATACAAATAAACTCACTTTTCTCAACAGATTGTTATATATGATTTGTTTCATATATTCCTTGGTCTGTATGATGAATATGTGTTATTTTATAAGTTTATCAGGTGCTATGTAATCTTTTGGCTTGTTAGTCAATGCAGGTTTCGAAGAGAAGGAGGAGCTCATCCAGATCGGCGAGGCTGGACTACTACAAAGCGTTGGACTAAAGGTATGTTATAAACACCTGTTTACTTGTATTCTAAATGCATATTTAGAGAAAGGTAGTGTTTACTTGTCTTGTTTGTCACTAGAAAGCCTTACCTTCTAGGGAGGTCGGTTTTGTCCGCAAAATTGACTCTTTCCACATGACAAAATGGTGACTCCACTGGGGAATCCATTGATGTGAATGATTTTTCCTTTGTGTGAAACTTTGATTTGAGAAAAGTCATTTGTTTTCTGGTTTTTGGCTGTTTGACTATGCATTTGGGTGGGATAGATTAGGGTTAAATTAGATTTTAGTTTTTCTTGGTTTTGCTAGAAGTACGCAGCCTCTGCGTTGAGCACAGTGCGTACCTGTACGCACTGCAGCTTTGTACACAGAGCGTACACGCACCTGTGCAAACAGGCTGCCTGCATACCCCTGTCAAAAGCTTATAAAATTTCCATTTTTTCCTTTTTCTCCTATTAGATTTTGTTTATAGCTTATTTTTGCTGCCCAGATCCACTGTTCACCTGTCAAAAGCTTTCATCTTGGCTAATTTCATTGGCATTCCTGCTTTAAGCTTTCATCAATTGGGTGTTTTTATTTTTTGATCTTTGGAACTCTCACCCAATTTTCTCGACTTGCACTTGATTGGTTCTTAGATTACATTAGAATCATCTTGTGTTTGAGAATTCTCTTGCATAGATCACATTTGCATAATTAGAATTCTCATTTTCAGAATATTATTGAATTGTGCATAGATTACAATTGCATAGTCTACATTCTGAAAAATCAATCGTAGATTTAGATCAGTTTTCTTTGATTTGAATTTACACAAAAATAAAAATAAAAAAAACTATTTTGGAATTGATTTGCATTAGTTTTTCTTGATGAAATTAGTGCATTAGAGAATTTGTTATATTTTCTCTTAGTAATCAATTTTTTGCATTGTTGGAAGTGAATGGAAACTCTCTCCTTACTTTAGTTAGGATTCATCGAATTGAAAGGATTACATTATCATATTCGATTGCATTCAGTTGAGTCGGGTCATAACACCATTGGTTTCATGTCCATTTACCCATTTGAGTAATAACAGCCTAAATAACACAACGCTTAATTAAAATTCATCTAGTAATTTTTACATTTCTAGGGCTCTGAAACACCAATATAGATCAGGCTAGTGTCTTGGAGTAGGAGAGTAATTAACTCTCCAAGACAGAAAAACCAAACAAGTAGCTCATCTTGTGGTAGGATAAATCCAACTGTTACATTTATGCTCTGGGAAAGCTCCTCTTAAAGGAGAAGCACGAGATCGTGTCTGAACCAGTGAGGGGATCAATCCTCCTTCATTGGGAATGATGCCAGATACGCACGTACTACAAACGGTAAACCTCGGATTATTGTCGAGGAGCTTGGGGTCACTTGTCGGTAAACCTTGGATTATTTTCAAGGATCCGGCAAGGGGATTGAGCTTGATACTCTGCCCTTGCGTGCTATCGGATCGTAGACTGTTCCCCCAGGTATATTTGTTGCTGTTGGTGACCTTAGTGGCCATTATATTTAGGGTTCTACCTAAGGTGATGGTGGAGGGAAGATCCCACTGTACCTGGAGCAGACGTCGGCTAGACTCACTTGGATTTTCCGGGGGGTTCACTTCACTCGAGACGGTTAAAGTGGAGGAACTTGTGCCAGTCTATTCATTAAGCAAGTTGTCGGGGTAACTGTTCCACCCGCCACTTCTGTACTGAATTCTGCGATGTTGGATTTCATCACCAACTAGTGTTTTCGGTCCAGAAGGTTACTGTTTGTGTGTGGTTTGACTCCTAGATTTGATAGCGTGTGTTAATTTGTTTGTTTTTACTTTTAGAGACCATAGGTGTGAATTGTGAATTTTAATTGTTAGGTGTGAATTGTGAATTGTTAGTTTTCGTTTTAAAATTGTTAATAAAATTCACTAAAGTTGAATATAATGGCAAATGTTCTGGAATTTACCAACCTAGGAACCCCTCCTAACGAGAATCCTAGTACTTTTCCTTACTTTGGAAATGTTGGTCCTCCTTATATGGCTACTTTGTCATTACCTGGATTTACAATAGGTTTACCGATATGGTTATTTTCAACTTCGTTGGCCCAAAGTACTCCAATTGTTCCACCTCAACCGAATGCTTCACCTCAACAGAGTTCACCATCTCAACATCACCAACCTTCTGTTGACCCTTTACCTTCTTCGCCTAATTTTTCTTCCTCCATTTCTTCCTCTTTGCCTGGTAAAAGCCTTGATGTTAGTAACTAGGAGGCTAAGAAGAAGAAGAAAGGGAAGAAGAAGAAGAAGAAGAAGCAAGATAAGAAAGAAGTCAACCAACCAACCACGACTGTAAGTGTTAGTTGTGTTGAGGAAAACTCCGACATGCATCGTAAACCCAAATACCCTTGCAGGCTTTGTAAGGGTGACCACTTCCTTGTCAATTGTCCTGGTATACCAAAGGTCTTGGAAGTATGGTCAGAAAAATCTCATCAACTTTCCGTTGATCCATCAACCAGTGATAGTCAGGTTTCTGGGAAAAAGGGTAAAGTTAGGTTTCCTTGTAAGTTATGCAAAGGGAGTCATCAAACTCACATTTGCCCTCACATGGATGAAGCCTCAACATTGTTGGAAAACCTTACTGTTCCATAGCAAGAATTTCCAACTCATTACCGTAAACTTTCTCCCAACCTACCGTCAACTGACGGAGTGATTGATCTAAATTCAAGTACAGTCGATCACACTCTCCCATTGAAGAGTGAAACTCATGTCACTCAGGTTGATGATCCATTATTTGATCAAGTGGTCGATTCAATTTCACATTCGGTCGATCCCACTTTCCATTTAGAGAGTGAACTTCATACCGCTCAGGTTCTTCTTGTTACATCAGATTCTTCTACGTCGGGGGGCATTTCACCTGTTTCTACAGAACCCCCTCCAAGTACTGAGGTCTTTTCCTTTGATTGGAATAGACTGACAGAACCTCGTCTCCCTTCCTCCATCCCTTTCCAAATCATTGTCAAGGCTGGTGGTAGGGACATACATCGTACTCAGGTAGATGAAGGTGCTTCTGTTAGTATCTTATCCTCAACTGTTTGGAAGGCTTTGGGTTCCCCTCAACTTGCGCCTATTACGCAGAATCTGAGAACTTTTAATAGAACCATTAGTGAACCTTTAGGGATCCTTCCTAAGTTTTCTATTACCTTGGAAGGTAAAACTGTCTGTATTGATCTTATGGTAGTTCGAGGTCCCTTGGATTTCAATTTACTCCTTGGGCGAGACTATGTTTATGCAATGAAAGCTGTCGTATCGACACTCTTTCGCGTGATGTCTTTCCCTCACAATGGCAGTATTGTGACTGTAGACCAGCTTTCGTTCCCTAGTCTTGTCTCAACTACCAATAATATGACACCCCTAAATGTTCCTGATTCTAAAGTGGTATCTACCCTGCCACGAGTTAATTATGTGGCAACTGGTCCGATGTTTTCAGTTACCGATGTCAGTGAACCTCTCACTGTTTGCTCATCTTCCTTTGATTTAGATCCGGTAATTGACATGGAAAACTCTATGGGATTACTTGAACACGATGTTCTTATCCCTTTTGAGTCCCTTGACATGTGTTCCTTCCAGAGAACTGTTCTTCCTTCTGATGAAGACCTCTTGGAAGCCATGATCAAGGTGTGTCCATTGACATGTCTTTCTTCCAGTTGGAAGCCATGATCAATGTTACGAGGATAGTTTTTTTCCTGTATCAACCTCGTTAAAAAATGAAACAGGCTAGCATGAGGATAGTTCTTTTACTGAGTCAACCTCCTTAAAAAATGAATCAGGTAGATTTTTAGGTTATATAGGTAGATTGTAGAAAGTAGGATGTAGAGGATAGTTCCTGTTACTGAGTCAACCTCATTAAAAAATGAATCAGGTTAGAGGATAGTTCCTGTTACTGAGTCAACCTCGTTAAAAAATGAATCAGTGAGTGCGAGGATAGTTCCTGTTACTGAGTCAACCTCGTTAAAAAATGAATCAGGTTAGAGGAAAGTTCTTGTTACTGAGTCAACCTCGTTAAAAAATGAATCAGTGAGTTCGAGGAAAGTTCCTTTTACTGTGTTGACCTCGTTAAAAAATGAATCAGTGAGTGCGAGGATAGTTTTTTCCTGTATCAACCTCATTAAAAAATAAAACATTCTGCCATGAGCATAGTTCCTTGTCTTGTGTCAAGCTCGTTAAAAAATGAAACAAGGGTAGGTAAGTAGGTAGATTGTAGAGAGTAGTCATGAGCATAGTTCCTTGTCTTGTGTCAAGCTCATTAAAAAATTAATCAAGGATTTTAGAGCACAGTTCCTTGTCTTGTGTCAAGCTCGTTAAAAAATGAATCAAGGTTCTTAGAGTAGAGTTTTTGTTAGGTAGATTGTAGAGAGTAGTTATGAGCATAGTTCCTTATCTTGTGTCAAGCTCGTTTAAAAAATGAAACAAGGGTTTTGAGGATAGTTCTTTTCCTATGTCAACCTCACTTAAAAATGAAACAACTCCCACAAGTCTTTCCAAGATCTTGAAAGTAAAGCTTCATTCCATCCACCTCATTGAATGCAATGAAGCTTGGGGGGCATGTACCTCGTTTTGCGTCATTATGCTGGGGGCACGTGAACTTATAACAAGCATAGTTTTTCGTTTCAAGCTTACGTAAACATGAAACTGAATCCGAGCATAGTTCTTTTCCTGTGTCAAGCTCGTTAAAAAATGAAACAAATCCTCCTCTAATTGAGTCGAGAGTTTGACTAGACCTCATAAATGTTAAGTTGTATATTTAGGTTAGTTATTTCAATTTTTTGCATAATTTTCTTACAGTTTAGGTCGAGTCTTTAACTCAACCTTCATTTCATCCAACTGGTTGAATGAAATGAAGCTGGGGGGCATGCGCTCTAGCAGTTATGCTTAGGGGGCATCAAGCACAATTTTCTCCCTGTTTCAAGCTTGTGTAAAAATGAAACTACTTTGAAGCATAGTTTTTCCCTGTTTCAAGCTTTTGTAAAAATGAAACCTATCTTGAGTCAATTTTAGTTATTTCCAAGACTCGTTAAACTCATGAAAATCCCGAGATTATTTTGCTATTTTTCATTCTCGTAAAACAAATGAAAATGCCGAGTTTTTTCCATCTTTTCCTACTCGTAAATTAAATTGAAAGTCGGCCATATGAGTACATTTTTATCATTTATTCGAACTCATTAAAACTTACGAAAAAGTGAAAACCATGAGTACATTTTTATCATTTTTTCGAACTCATTAAAACTTACAAAAAAAATGAAAACCATGAGTACATTTTTATCATTTTTTCGAACTCGTTAAAACTTACGAAAAAGTGAAACATCAGAGTCATCTTTAAGCCCTTTTCTGACTCCTAAAACATGAAAAGATTGCCGAGCGTTTCTTTTACACTCGTTAAAACGGAATTAAAAGACGGTCCCCTTATAGCCCTTTTCTGACCGTAAAAACAGGAAAAGGTTGCCGGATTTTTTTCGTTTCAAATTCGATATTGGAAATAAAACGACGTGTCCTTGATCGCTTTTCACTTTTCAGGTCAAAGACACTAATCATGAAAGTACTCCTTGGTCGTAAAAGATCAAGCGGTTCTCTCAAGTATTATTTTATACTTTTTCGGGCTTGGGAGACACAAATTTACGAAAAAGTTCAACCTTGGAGTCTTCTTAAGTTTTTCAGACTCTCTAAAATTGAAAAACGTCGAGTTTCTCCTATACTGGACTCGTTAAAATTTCATAGTAAAGGACCTGTTCGATTACAAACAGGAACGGACCGCTCCTTCTTAGGGTTCAAATCTAAACTAAGTTGGACTCATCCGAAGGATGAGCTTATAATCAAGAATATGTTATCCTCCTCAAGCTTGTAAAAAATAAAGAGGTACTTGCCAGAAATGGTGGGGGAAAAGAGAGAAAAATGAGCCTATTTGTTATCCTTTATCTCAGAACAAGCCTTATCACCACTCTTTAACACGACACTATTCATTCACCTGGGTTGGGAAATCCTTTGCCTAACAGTTGATCAAACCACATTGAAAATCTTCAACTGGTTCCGGGTATTAACTTTGGGTCAATTGTCACCAAGCCATCTGTCGTGTCGTTATGTGTTCAAGAGGTCACTGCAAATAAACCATTCATCTGCAAAATACCTGTCATCCATCTCGACCATCCCTGAGTCAGTCCTTACAGCTACATTTCTTCAACTTGATCTATGATTTCGTGTTGTGGGCTTGCCTACAACGGGTCACTTTCTATCGACATCAGCACATTATCTAGAAAGATGACCTAGAAATCGTCAGTACCTTGAAATCTGCATGCATCAATGGTAGGTTTCTCGCCTTTGACGACGGTTTACATCATTGAATTTCGATCGAAGGATTCCGTGACATGTTCGACATCAACACATTCATTCACATCTCATGGATTGTACTGGGTACTTTGAGAACCATTGACATCACTGGTGGTCTCTCTCACACTTGTTAACAGTTTACATCATCGACTGGTAATCAAGTGGTTTCTACCATGTTCGACATCAACTCATTTATTCACATGGATAGAATCGTACTATTTCGGGAAGTAGAAATGAAGACCCTGGATCTAGTTTCCACCATCCAGGCTGCGAGGAGTTTTGTATTCATTATACAGTAGACTAATCATAAACAGATGGCTGCGTCCATAATGTGTCTACATGAGTCTATGATTATGATGTACTGCGAAACCATTCCTGTATCAGAGCAGTAGTTAGTTTGTTAGTTAAAGTTTTCAATATGAGTATGGGAATGCCTACCTCAGCGATGATATGATCTTATACATGTATTTTGTGTTGAATATTTGCAGATTCCGACTGGGCTCTCCACAAGATAATCCTTGAAATGATAAAGTGCTTCACCCTTCCTAGATGATATGAAACCCTAATCTACTACCGGCTTCGCACTTTAGGGGGCAATTTGTTACACTAAAATTTGTCACCATGACTATTTGCAGTCAGTATGGCTCCATCAACTGTCATACTATCCTCCTTGGCAAGTCTTATACCTCTGCTCCTCATGTCAAACTCCAAGAAAGAGAGAAAGTCCTTAAAAATTCAATTAACTCTGGTTACGCAGTTTCTCTTAAACTTACCTGCGTGTACACACCTCAAGTTCACAATACCTGCGTACTTGTACGCTCTGTTTGTAAAGGGGTGGGTGCGTACTCCTATAAAGGTCAAAAGGCGTGAGTTTTACTTCAAAAAAGTTACTTGTGGTCGAATCTAGAGCATTCTAGAAGATGGTTTGACGTGTATTGAGCGCCTCCAGATGGTTCATGCATCCCAATGAAAGAGGAACTTATCCCATGAAGAGGGGAACTATCCCTTTGAAAGAGGGGTTTATCCCATTGATGGTGGACCTGTTTAACTTCCTCCAAAGCATTATAAATACAAGCATTGGGCCAGAGGCAAAGGAGGTTGAAAGCTGAACATTCCTAAGGGTAGATGCTGCTGGAATTAGGACTCCCTTATAGAGCTTGAGAGGAGAGATTCCCATCCTTTCCTAGCCTTATTTGGAAGTGGGTGAGCTGATCAAAGTAAAGGAAAACTCTTGCTGGACCCTAGGAGGGACCTGCACAACACCAAGGCTCAGGTTGTAATGGTTTCTTTTGTTTCCACTTAATACAAATAAACTCACTTTTCTCAACAGATTGTTATACATGATTTGTTTCATATACTCCTTGGTCTGTATGATGAATATGTGTTATTTTATAAGTTTATCAGGTGCTATGTAATCTTTTGGCTTGTTAGTGAATGCAGGTTTAGAAGAGAAGGAGGAGCTCATCCGGATCGGCGAGGCTGGACTACTACAAAGCGTTAGACTAAAGGTATGTTATAAACACCTGTTTACTTGTATTCTAAATACATATTTAGAGAAAGGTAGTGTTTACTTGTCTTGTTTGTCACTAGAAAGCCTTAGCTTCTAGGGAGGTCGGTTTTGTCCGCAAAATTGACTCTTTCTGCATGACAAAACTAAAGGAACAGGTGGATGCAGCACTGCACAAGGAAGCAGTTTTGAAGGCATGACTAAAGCCATGGCTGGAGGAAGCTTACGCAGTCATAAGAAATATTGAAGGCAAGCTTGCAACTCTGAAAGTGATGCAACAAAAGATTCAGGCTGATAGCACAGGAGCAGTGACTGAGCAGACAATGCAAGATGTGAAGTAGGTGGCAGCTCAGTGCATGGCCGAGGTAGCGGTCATACGGGTTGAGATGGATGGGCATTGAGCAAATATCTCCGCGCCTACCGAGTGACTCGACGATGAGTCATGATGTTTGTGTTGGGGCCCTGTTGGGAATGGGATGCCCCAAGGGCCATTGGCTAAAAGCTAATGTTTAAGTCAAATTTTGTTGTATAATTGTAAAGACTCCACATTTTGTGGTCACGGAGCGCGAAGGTGTTATGTATCATAAAGGGTATTCTACCCTTAGTTTTTTAAGTTAAGTCGACGGTAAGAGATCTACCCATGGTTCGCGGACCTCAACTCTAAGCTCTAAGTACTTAGAAAAAATCAGAGAGATAGAATGATCAAACATGGGATAGAGTTGTAGCTTTGAGGAAGAATTTTAAGTCTTGGGGCGTAGTGTAGGTAAGAGTCTTTGTCGTTGAGTGCATAGAGGCCTAGGGTAGAAGTTCACAGCTAAATGCGCGGACCCCTGCAGCTGTGTGGGCAAGGTGGACAGAGTTTGTAAAAAATTGGAAGATATTAATAAAGAAAGATATTCTACAATTTCTGTGTCTTTGTTCTATTGAAGCATCTTGATATGTTATATATGAATTTCATTTATTATGTTTATATGGTGTGTGAATGAATACAAATACATTGGATAACTAAATGCGATCAAGGGTATATGTTTACGTAGTGTTAACTCTAATTATTTGATAAGATAAGCAAGTCACTTAGAGTAATTTGGGAATCTGCATGGTATGCTGCCATAGCAGCGTGAAATCACCTGAGCAGTTGGCTAGGGCTACGTGAAGGTTGATAATACCCTTTCACATAGGTATTAAGGGACAGAATAAAGGGCTCATATTACAAGCCCTAGAGCGAAGCGACCTATGCGAAGGCATGGATATAAGGAATCAAACGACATCGCAACCATCTAAGGGTGTGGAAACTTGGTTCAAACATCCCCCCATACTGCTTTGGGTGAGACTTCGATTTGCGCTTCGCGGGCTGATGCCAAAAGGGCTAGTGGTGTAGGGATTTGTTTGGCTAATTAACACTGAACCTGGGTTAGGCCCCCTTAAGCCAACAAGCATGCCAAATTACAAGCGAAGGAGAGCCATGCACGTGCAACATTAAGCAAACACCAAGACCATCAATGACTCCACACACCTTACCAAGTAAATGTGAAGCTATGATACACCAAGAGCACATCCATCACTCAGCAACATTGCAGCTCGACATGCACACCACCACCAGCATGAACATACCAACTCTATTGTGTCGACTCATGTCATGAGTCATCTTGGCCACATCACTACTGTGGGCCATACTGTTGTAATCAATGTAATGTAACATGGAAGTTCAAGAGACTTCCCTACGTGGTGATTTGGTGAACTTCCTTGACCAATTTCTCCATTGGTTGACCTTCGACTATAAGGCCCATGGTTCTCTGTGTTTGTTGCAGAGATTTGAGCTTGCTCTGAATGGTCTGTGAGAATTGGCTTGCCTTGTCTTCCCATGGCTGCTTCCTTGAGGAAATAATATAGGCCTTCTGATGCAACTCATCAATCTAGGTCTAGATGAACTTCCCTTCCTGAAGTTTGGTACACCTTTGCATAGGTGCTAAGGTCTGCGTTATCATCCTGATCTCATCAAACTGTAGTTGGTTTTCATGAATGTCTGCCTCGATCATCTATAAGTGTGGATCCTCCTGCAGTCATTTCCACATCTCCGTTGTTTGTTCAAACAATTGGCTACAGTTCTTGACTACAACTTCCAGAGTGGTCATGACTTCTTTAATAGAAGCCTCACGCTACTCTCTAACTTCTGAAGGAGTGGTTGGTTGCAACTTCAGTTGAAGCTAGGAAATATGCAACTGTAGCTCAAACCAAACCTTTCCAATTTCCTCCTCCTTCACTGCTTCTTGTCCATAAACCAGCCTAAATGGTGTATGTCCAGTGAAATTATTACAGGTAGTTCTATATGCCCAAAGAGCAACTGGTATGCACACATCCCAATCTTTCCTATTTTCATTACAGATCTTCATAAAAGCATCCTCTAGGATCTTATTAAAGGCTTCAACTGTTCCATTGTCTTGAGGATGATATGGTGTGCTTTTCTGATGATACATATGGAGTTATTCAAGTAAAGAAGCAATCGTTTCATTCAGGAAATGTGAACCCCTATCGCTCATCAAAATATTAAGACAGCCAAACCTGGACATGTTGTACTCAAATATAAACTTCACAGTTGTAGCCATGCTGTAATCCTTCACGGGCTATGCCTCAGCTCACCTGGTCAAGTATTTTGTTGCCGTGATAATGTAGCATGCTTATGTTTTCTTTCCTAGTGGTTGGATAGGTCCCAGAAAAATTGCTTGCCCATTTATCGAATGCCTGTAACAAGACTTGCGAGTTGAGAGGCAATTCATCCCTTCACGATGGCTTCCCAGTCCTATAACAAACATCCCATGCATGATAGTACTCATTGGAACCTTTGTGCACAATTGGCCACCATAGCCCATCACATAGGATATTTTGCGTAGTCGCTCTTCCAACATATGTCCTCCAACAACTCCTCTGTGTGCTTCGGTGAGGATACTTTGCCTTTCATAATCTGGTACATAGCTATGCAAAAGTTCATTTGAGCCCATTTTATAAAAGTGTCCTACAATTACAGAAAACTTCGTAGCCCTGAACACCAATTACTTCTTATGATGTGTCATATATCCTTCAGGGGCTACACCTGTAGACAGGAATTAGAACATATCCGCAAAATTTTCATCTGCAGCACACATAGAAAAGAGTTTTGCATTAGGCAATCCTTCATCAACACTGGTAGGTTCTTCACCATTCTCAATCCTTGAAAGGTGATTGGGTCTAGCATTTAATCTTCCCGGCTTTAGAATTATTTCAAAGTCGTACTCCTGAAATAGCAGTAACCACCTACAAATCTCCCCTCCCCTCCAACATAGGCTTGTTAACTAGGTACCTCAAATATAAATGGTCTATATACATTTTGAAGTGCACTCCCAATAGATAGCGCCTAAATTTCTAGAGCGCATATAACATCACCAACCCTTCACGCTCCGTGGCTGAATAATTTTTCTCTACCTTAGACAACTTTCTGCTCGTAAATGCAATTGGATGGTCGATATCCCATGCGCCTGGTTTGGTTAAAACTTCTCCTAGTGCTATTGAGGACGCATCCACATGTACATGGAATTTTTTCTTCCAATCAAGGAATACTAGAATAGATGTTGTAACCATATTTTCCTTTAAAACATCTAAGATTTTCTAGAAATCATCATCCCAAAAAAATGTCACATCTTTCTTCAATAATTTCTCCATGGGCGTAGTGATTTGCACGTATGCCTTAATGAACTTTCTATAGTATCCTATATGGCCCATTGTCTCGTGCAACTGTTTTACATTCCTCAGAGGCTCCAAATTGATAATCACTACAATTTTAGCAGGGTCCACCATCAACCCTTGCTTACAAACAACATGGCCCAAAAGTAACGCATATGGTATGCAAAATATACACTTCTTCAGATTTAGGGAGATCTGATACTTCCTACAAGTATCTAGCATTAGGTGAAGACTTGCAACATGCCTTTTAACTAACCCAAACACCGTCCAATCATCAAAGTAGACCTCCAAAAACTTGTGAATAAATTCCTGAAAGGCTGCAACTACCACCCTAGAGAAGATCGGAGGGGCATTCTTAAGCCCAAAGGGCATAACTGTATACTGGAAAGAGCCCCATTCTATGGTGAAGGTAGTCTTACTTCAATCTTTTGGCATGATCTTGATCTGGTGATACCCTAAGAATCCATCTGTAAAAGAGTATGCTTCTTGACCACCAACGTTCTCCAAGACTTCATCTATGAACAACGTAGGGAATGGATCATGTACACAACCATCATTCAAATTCCTTATATCTACGCATATCCTTATTTTTCCCTTTGTCTTCTTCTCCTAAACCACCATAGGACTAACCCAGTCTAACTCTTCTATAGGTTCAATAATTCTTGCTGCAAGAATCTTATCTATCTCTTCGTGCACCTTTTCCTTGTATTTAGGATTCAATCAGTATGGGCGCTGCTTTACCAGCTTCAAGTCTAGCTTCAGATTGATATTCATAATGTTGATATCACCTACTATCCCCTTTAGATCAGATAAATTTGTTGGAAACAAGTCCTGATATTCCTGTAATAACTCTGCGACCTTATCAACTGTGCCCTCATCATTTTAATCTCCTATATTCATGAACTTTGGTGGCACTTCCAATCCAATGTTTACTTTCTTGTTCTTCAATGGTTTTGAAATATCAGGAACCCCTACCATAGGCCCAATGACTTCATGTTGTCCCTTTGACTCAGGGATATTGATATTGCTGGGATCTTCCTCGCCTTCTTTTGTGGTAACATTGTAACACTCCAGAGCATGGTGCAACTATGTACTCCAGTCAGGTTGTACCCATGAGATAGGATCTATAGGCTTTCTAAATATCATAGCCATGATTTCCTGTAAGGCTTCATCAATATATTCAAACCCATCCTTGAAACTGAATGTGAGTAGAAAGCTTTCCTTCAGAATGTACCACTCCACAGTTCCATGTCGTAGCTCTATTTCTAAATACCAATTCATCAGAATAGTATCCATGGTATGGAAAAATATATGTACCCATTCAGGCTATGGTTCCTCTCCCCATACTTTCATCCAAAGAGCCAAATTCTTGCTCGGATCATGCTTCCCTGTATACTTTTCAGAAATACAAGTATTTTCATATCCAAATCGCAACTTCATCATTCTTCGGTAGTCCTTCTAGTCTGCAAAATTTTTCTTATGTCTACCCCACCATCTGGAAGGCGTAGTTCTCGTTATGATGTCCAATGCCTGGAACCGATGCTCCTCTGGTACATCCCTTTCAAATTTATCAATAAAAATATTTACATCTTTTAAACCATCATAATAGAGTAAATTGCATACCTCACTCGATATAAACTGGAGTGATTTAGTAATCTTGTTGCATCGCAACGTTGATATTTCATCCAATCTATTCTACCAGTGCTCTAGATCCTCATCTAAATCTGAGTTGTAGGAGTTGTCCTTTTCCCAATTAATTCTTCTTTCTGTCGTAGGATTGATCCAATCCTCATTCCGTGTAGTAAGCTTATAGATATGTTCAATATCATCCTCTTCATAGTAATCGTGGACTGGTTCAGTATGCCATGCACCCTCGGCTGGATCTAAGGGAACCATGACTCTCAGTTCCTTCTTCTCAAATGCCATGCTGTGCTTCTTTAGGTTGATGACCACATTGATATCAAACACCCGATCGATTCCAGGCAGTGTTGGGTAGGGATTACTATTGTCCACTATTTTGATTACCTCAAAATCAACAATAGCATGTGCCCCTTCAATGTCTATAGTTACTCCATGTAAGCATCCCATAGTAATAATTTTCTGTTGGTTCTCCATTCGTATCTGAATTAGGGACCAGTGTAGTGCTGGATTTCCCATTCTTTCCCAAGTTTGTTTAGGAAAAAAATTCATATCAGATCCCAAATCTAGGATCACTTGGTCCATTTCAAATTCTTCGATTTGTGCAGTCAATCACATCTATTGACCAATCCTTTTCTTACTTTGTCTACTTTATGCATTGCCTGCTATTTAGGCAGTGACATACCCTTTCCAATGTAGTTGTCTATTAATTCTTGCAGTCCTTGACTGCTTTCTAGTCCCTTAAGAGCTTCATACAGGTCTGTAAGAAGGATGTCAATACTAAAGGATCTATTTCCCATGCAGCAATGACTTCTTCAAGCTTTTATGTTCATGCACTTTGATTCTTGGGTGCGGAAGCTCCCAAATCCACAAAGCGCTTTTTTGCCTCCATAAAATTTTCTTTTGCCTTGTGAAAATCAAATTCAGTATCTTTTTTAGTAGCCCTGCACACTGAAGGATTCTCTTTTATTTGTTTCCCTGTGGTTTTATCCTCCCCAGTATTTATACTGCTTCGAGTAACTATATTAACATTGGCGTCATCCTCATGTAGTTCTGACCTCATCATCTGGATGTTCTGAGTGGGTGGTTGGTTCTTCTTCTCTTGCATATTTGCAATGAATACAGGACAATCCTCTATAACGTGGTCAAACTATCATCAATACTGACAAGATGGGTGTGTCGGGTTCTAACAATCTCATGCAAAGTGGCCTGGTACCCCACAATTGTAAAAAATAATCTATCCATGACCTCTTCCAAATCCTCCCCCTCGTCCTCTTCCTCATCCCTAGAATCCTCTGTGCACTGTAGGTGCACCTTGATCCTATTGCGGATGAGTCTCAACCTGTACTCTATATGTCAGAGTTTTTTCCATCATTAACTCATAGCTTTGGCAATTGCGCTCATCATGGCCAACAAATTTACAAAAATTGCAGAATAGTTGTTGGGGAGTCTGCATGAACTTTTTCTACAAATGGAAATTGTTTGTTGAGTGTTTTCCTATTATTTGGCAGATAACACACCATGGCACTACACTGTTACTCATTCCAGTGATATTTTCTGGCTTCAAGGGGATAGGACCTCCCCCAGTTAGATAGTTTTGATATACCGAGCAATGATCCTTTTCATGACCATTTCATTTGCGCTTTAAACACCATACTTCATCATGGTTCTCATTTTTGACCTCTTTCCCCTTTTTGAGATCCTGCAACTCCATATGTAGGCTAGCCAACTACGACTAAATCTTCTACACTCCCAGATTCGTATCCTCAATAGGCGAAGCTTCCAACTTCATAGCAGTTTCCAATGCTTTAGCCTGTGTTCCAAGCTTCTGTTGTGAGAATGGTAATATCAAATGAGGTAACGGTGAAGCAATATACCAATCCTTATGTTTCTTATCCAAGATCTGTAGATTAGCCTGTTGTAGCAGACATTTCAACCTTTGATCAAAAATCCCGTGTAGATTCATTCACCTTCTGCTTAATTTCTTTGACCTTAGTCACATACTAGGCTTGAGACTTAGGGCTTCTAAACTCATTATTCAACGCATCTTTTGTGTCTTTCAACAACACAGCTAGATGAGTCGTACTATACTTAATATACCAACTCAATGCCCTGTCTTACAATGTTATGACCAGCTGCACTTTCTTTAGATCATCATCCATTATTTGTTGTGACTTCTACACAACATCTGCTACAAACCAGAATTGATTAGGGTCTTTTGTCCCCATACCCCTAAATATAGGAATCTTCATAGTGTTCACCATACTGAATAGCATTGGTGGAAGCGAAGGTGGAGTCTTAGGTGTGTGAGGTGTAGGTGATGGCAGAGGTGATGGTGGAGGTGGAGTGTGTTAGCACTGTTCTAGGCTAAGTCATGAGTAGGTTTTAAAATTTTTATTTTTTAGGATTAATTTTGTAAATTTAAAAAATAAAATAAAAATGATACCAGAATTTTTGGTAGCACCCGATTTTCTTGTTTAGACAGTCTCCTCTGTTTTTCAGACAGTGTTTTCATTCCTATTTTTTCTTTTATTTTTTTTATTTTTATTTTTAATTTTCGATGCTACCTGAATTTCCAGTAGCATCTCCCATTTTAAAAAAATAAAGCTGAAGATGCAACCATTTTTTACTGTCCACGTGTCATAATGGTGAAATATTTAATTAAAATCATTAGATTTCGTGATTGGATAGGTCACAAACTTCAAGTCAAGTCAAGTGGTAGTGGTTACTCAATTTGGTTGATCGTATTAGCTAGGTGTCAGTCACAACCATAGCCAGTCGTTGCCTACCCCACTAATCTTAAATAAACCCATTTTTCCAAAATGAAACATGTCTATAGCGCCAGTCTTAGCCATATGTTCAAATTCCAATGACCGTTCTTTTTGTTCTGTGTAAAACGCTACCGAAATTTCTGGCCAGTCTGAATTAAAGCAGGAAAATTGCCAGATTTGCAAAAAATCTCATACAGTCACCTGTAGCAGATTAGTTGGACTCTCCAGAGCAACTCAACTTCATCATTACTATTACATGTTGTCTATTATGACATGAAATCTCATGTAATCATGAAGGATCATACACATAGGAGATTGAACCAAAACTTTATCTCAAATATACGAAAATGGAGGAAATTTCACCATCTCAAATTTCTGAAGTGCAACAAAGGAGACAATGATTGAGGTGGTTAAGAACACATCCCAGTTTTTCAGGTAGCCTAATTCAAGCTAATTGCAAGATTTTATGGGTAATCCTCCATACTTTGACACCTATTCTTCATAACAAGCAAGTAGATATCCATGGCACCAAAGTCTAGGAAAGGTGGAAAGCTTAAGAGAATCGAACCTGAAGGAGATGAACTAGTTGATGCTAATACAAGTGTTAGAAGATTGTTTATTTAGGCAGGATGGTATCCACTCTACACCAGGTTAGGAGGCTCACATCAAAGTGTAGCTCAGGAGTTTGATCAAACTTTCAATGGACAGGAAGCTACCATATATGGTTTCAAATTGCAGGCTTCAGAATAGTCAATTGCAGAAGATTTTAACCTTCCTCAGGAAGAAGAAAAGTTGTTTAAGGGACAACTCATTACAGGAGGAGATCTCAATACTTTTATTAGAGATGAATACAAAGATCCTAACTGGGCCAAAGGAATTCCCAACAATTATCTTAAGAAGGAATGGGAAGAAATAATCAAACTGGTTAAGATTTTTCTCACTTGTGAGAGAAGGTATAAAATAGTATTTCTTTATGATATGATGTTTCTTTTTCATTTTGCAGGTATGAGGAATCTTAATCTGCCCTATTTCATATTGAAGAGCCTAACCAAAATGGTAGCTAGAATTAAAACACACCATGAAGCATCAGAATACAACCTGTATCATCAGGCAATTATCAAGGTTTTGGTTTCAACAATAACTGAAAAAGAGAAACCAAACTTGGGAACATTTATTGTTTTATAGGGCAGGCCAACCTGCACCAAAACCCCAAGAAACTTCTAAATCTTCTTCAACACAGGTTCAGATATAAAGGATATCAACTACATCAGCTGAAGGAAGTTCCAAAAGAAAGGCAAAGAAGGAAAGTGTAAGGAGAGGTACCAAAAGCATCAAAGAGAAGCCTTCAACTGTTGAATCTGAAAAGAAAAAGGAGCAAGGTGAAATCTCATATACCTAGAAAACAAAAAACATGAAAATGGTTCCTCCTGTTAGACCTTTTCCTAAGGTTTACACAAGAACTCGAAGAGGAAAACTTGTAGCTAAAGAGAAATCTAAAGCGCAGGTTCTTCCTAAAATTCCGGAAGCACATAAACAACAACAAGAAAACCAACCTATTGATTTTGATGAGGAATTTTTGTGAGAAGTAGGGTATAAAAGGACCAGTAAAAACAAGAAATAAGAAATAAAACCAGTTGTTGGAGCTAGGAGGAGACATACTAGGGAAAGAAACAAATACAGACTAAAATCAAAAGCCCTAAATAATCCTAGTTTACTGACTGAAGTAATAGTCATAGAAGAACAAGATACAGAGTTGCAGACTTAAGATCCTTGAACTGTAGAAATCAGAAGATCTTTGAAGAAGCAAAGAGGTAAAGCTCCCATGGACCAACCATTAGAGCCTCCCAAAAGAAGAAAGGTCCAAAAGGAAGCAGATAAAGAGACGATCATCAAAGAAGAAACAACCAAAATAACAATGTCAAAATCTGCTGCCAGAAATAAAACAAACTTGGATAAACTTGAAAAGGCTGCAGCTCACATGAAATGAAAGGATAATTTTCCTTAAAAAATACCTTTTTGCATATTAAGTCAAAGTTTTGAATGAGATGATTAAAGTTCAGAATATCCAAGCATATACAAGTATTTCAAAGTATTTTCTGTTAAAATTTTGAAGTGAAAATGTTATCCTACTGGAAATTTCGGAAGTGTTTCCAGCTTTTTCACTATTACAGGTATTACCGGAATTTCTGGTAGCACCTGTTTCAACAGAAATATATAGCTGTCAGTAGAAAACCTCCGGACCAATTTTGGAAAGACAACAACCCATAAAAATATGGATAAGGAAAATGATGGATATGAGATAGTTATGAATCCGTTGAAAGTTGTATTGAATGAAGTTATATGGTCATTTAATAGTCAATACCATAAAGAGAAAAATCAGCAGCAAAAGGGGCAGTGAGTCAGTTTTTCCAGTAGCCAAGTGTCATTTTCCCTCTTCTTCTCATGTACACCTATAATTTTTGTTGCAATTCAATGGGAGATGATTTTAATATCTAAAAAACACCTATGTAACCAAGAAAGAGTGGAACCACCAATTTAGGAGAGTTGAAGTTGGTCTCTCTCTCTCTCTCTATATACCTTTTGTAAATATCATTTCAGGGTTGGATTTTGGTTCACCTGAAGACTTGGCTTAATAAAATAGCTTTTTCTGCACTTCATGCTGGAGGATTTTGTGATTCAAGTTATATATAATGTGTGGTTTGTCTATTTCCTTGTTTCAATTTTCTGAATTATAAATTTGCAGTAGCCAAGTATAGTATGAGTGAGAATCATTAAGAGGATCTGATGATGACTTATCTACTATCCAGTTTTCTGTAAATTATAATATATGTTTCAAGTAGAACTTGTTAGTGAAGGTTTCACAAAGGATTTGTGGGATACTTTATACATGTTTTTACTTTCTAGTTTTTGTTTTCCTTGTCAATCATGTTTTAATCTTTTAAAAAATAAAATACAACAGATATTATAGTATGAGTGAGAAATCATTAAGAGGATCTAATGATGACTTATCTACTATCCAGTTTTTTGTAAATCATAATATTAGTTCGAGTAGAAATTATTAGTGAATGCTTCACAAAGAATTTGTGAAATCCTTTATACATTTTCTTACTTTCTAACTATTATTTTCCTTGCCAAGAAACAAAGTTTGTCACAAGGTTGTTTATGTACTTGAGTGTCTATCTTAAGATACTTAGTTTTCTTAGGATATTTATCAGCTACCTGTTCTCTTTCCTTTGCTCCGCTATATTACTCACTTAACCATGCAATTTATGCTTTCCACAACTTGCCAAATGCATGAAAGTTAAAGAGGATCATAATCATTTCAAAACTCCTTCAGAAGCCATCCCACCACTCAAAAAAGCCTTTTAAATTTTGAAATGAAATCATGATGTGTAAGGCTTACTCCTTTGGTAGTCTAGGAGTAACTCCTTCCGCTAACATCTTTGGCACCATTGTCGGGGAGGCGAATTGAAGATTATCCATGGGTAAATGACAAATTTATAAGTCTGGTTCTGAGGTGTAAAGATCCAACTGTCTTTTTCGACTGCTTTACACTTGGCGACTGCATTGCTGAAGTTCTGGCTCCAAGAAAGGCTAGAACCAGGGAAAACCCATATTCTCCTTTGAAAAACCAAGTCCCTGATCTTGAGAAGCTAATCAAGAAAAATAGTAGGAGAAATCTTGTTTCTTCTACTTCTGGTTTTTAAAAAGCTATTCCTGAAAATGTACAACAAATTTTGTCTCCTGATTTTACAAAAATTTCTGTACCTTTCTCATTTTCCAATCAACAAACAACCTCTACATCAAGTGTTGGTTCTTCCTCATCTATTGTTCAAAATCCTACAATTGTTATTCCACAAATCCCAGTAACTCACACCATGGCAGGTCCTAATCCACCCCCTAACCGAATGGATGCAACTATTGCTGTTAGGTATGCTCCTTTAGTTTTACCTCAGCCTATGAATGCATTACCTGCGGAGATTATCTCAAGTACATGCCTAAATTTAATGGTGAAGGGGAGGTAATAACTCAAGAACATATGGCTGATTTTTATGCCTATGTTGATAAACAAAACATTGAGCATGAAGATGTTTGAATGAGAGTTTTTGTTCAGAGCCTTGAGGGTGATATAAGGAAATGGTTCAGATCTTTGACAGATGGTAGCATCTAGAATTGAAGTCCTGGATGATACATTCTTAATAAAATGGGGTGACAAGAAAGATTTTTTGTATTATATCATAGAATTTGGTGCAATCAAAAGAAAAGAAGGAGAACCAGTTTCTGATTTTTCTAAGAGATTCAATAAAATGTATAGCAAGATACCTACTAAAATCAAGCCTACTAAAGCTTCAGCTAAAATCACTAATGCTGGTGCTTTTGATCCTAACTTTTGTTTATTGTTGAGAAAAAGAAGATCTACTACGCTATCACAAATGCAGGACAATACACTGGAGGTAGAATCAAATATATTAGCAGCTAATAGACTTAGAGGAGGGATTGACAGAGAAAACAGAAAGAAAAAAGCTGAAGTTTCTACTTTAGGAACTTCTGACATAGATCCTAAGCTATATGAGATTACCAAGATGGTCAAATCATTGACTACTGATATTTATAAGTTGAAGATGGAAGCAAGACCACCTACTATCAAAAATGTTTCATTTGATTTTCCAAATAGACAGTAGTTTAGAAGACCTAATGCTCCTCAAATTATGCAGAGAGAGAAGAGATGATGATGATCAAAAGGTGCAGCCTCGTTTGCAGAATGCTATATTTGAAGATGAAGAAGAAGTTGAAGGGTTCGAAAGAGGTGTTGATATAAATTGTCTTAGAGACAAGGAAGGGATGATTCATCTTACACAAGCAGAGTATGAAGAATTCATGTCATATACTCAGAATAATGAAGTGAGTCCTAATCATTCCATGATTGTAGCTGATCATCAAAGTAGATACAATCTCAGATCAAAGAAAACTGATGACACTTCTAAGCCTATTTCATAGCCAAAGAAGAATAAAGATGCAGTTAAAATTTCAGCGGAAAAATATGGCAGACTGGAAATTCCGGTAGCATCCAATATTCCAGTAGAGAAACAAGTGACTAAACCTGACAAACTGGAAATTCTGGTAGCGTCTAATTTTCCTTCACTTGAGGTAAAAATTTCTCACAAACCACACTCTGCCTTCAATTTTGAAAATGAGATTCAAAAAATCAAGATTCTTGTTCCCCTTGTAGAACTCATGAAAAATCAAGATTTCAAAAATACTTTTATGAAAGCTTTTCAGCCTTCACCTATTGAAGTAGTCCTTGATTTTGTTAACCTTCAAGATGATAATCCCATTGTTATTTTAGGTCCATTTGTAGAAGACAAAGATGACTCTACCCCTCCCTTCTATCTATCTTTGAATATTCATGAAAAGACCCTACATAATTGTCTTATGGACTCTGGAGCTTCACATAATTTAATTCCCAAGGTAGTTATGGATGAACTAGATCTTGAGATAACTAGAGAGTACCAAGATCTCTATTATTTTGATTCTCGGAAAGTCCAATGCCTTGGTGTCATCAAAGACCTTGCAGTAAGTCTTTTTTGGTTACCTATGAGAGGGATGGTAATGGATATTGTTGTCGCTGATATCCCTCCCAGATTTGGTATGTTACTTTCTAGGTCATGGATTAAAAGGTTGGGAGGAACCTTGCAAATGGATTTAACTTATGCTATTGTTCCTGTTTTTGGAAAAGAACAAAGAATACTTTACAGAGAATCTCAGCTGGCATATGTCATTATTGACAGTAAAGACCCTACTAATCATCCGATATATTCTAGAAAAACTGGAGTAGGTTCAAGTATTCTACATATGGATGACTTCGCCTTGCCTACAAAAAAATTTTAAATTTTAAAGCCTGCTGAAAATCAAATCAGTCATGAAGGATCGAAGGTATGGAAAAAAAATTTTGATCGCTCATGTTCCAAAGAAGGTGTTGGTGTAGGGATTGTTCTTATTTCTCCTTTGAAGGAAAGTTCCACTTTTTCTTTCAAACTTGAATTTGGGACAACTAATAATGTGGTTGAATATGATGTTCTATTAATTGGTTTAAAAAAGGAAAAAGATATGAATATATCCGAAATTTATGTTTTTCGAGATGCTGAACTTATTATTCAGCAAATCAGAAATGTTTATCAAACTAAGCATCCTAGACTCAGAGATTACCAGAATGCAGTATATGACATTGTAGAAGACTCTTTCCTGGCCTTTAACATTTCTTTTGTTCCAAGAGAGTGATATTCTAGCCGATTCACTTTCTATTTCAACCAGCTCATTCAAAATTCCAATGCCTATAAAGTTGAAATATGAAGTGGAAGTTAGGTTTAGACCTAGCATTCCTAATAATGTTAAGCATTGGAAAGTTTTTGAAGATGACCAAGAGATCAGAAAATTCATTGAAGTTGCTAAAGAGTTTGTTGTTCTAAATATTGATAAAGAAGAATACCTAACACAAGTTGATGTTGATCATCAAGATTCCAGAAATCTAAAAGAACAAATTGTTGACCAACCTATAATATAGCTGCCTACCAATCATATTCCCAAGGGGTTAATTCCAATTGAGAAAATTTTTGATCAGAATGATGTTGCAGTCAAGCCATAGTTAGCTGAAGTAGATGATGAATTAGAAGATTACAACTTAGGTACAACACAAGAACCAAGGTATGTGAAGTTGTCAAAAGCTTTACTAGATGAAAGAAAGATGGAATATCACAAGCTGTTTTGTGAATTTGTTGATGTTTTTTCCTGGAAATATAAAGATATTAAGACATATGATACATCTATCATTGAGCATAGAATACCATTGAAAGATGGTACTAAAACTTTCCAGCAGAAGTTAAGTCAAATCAATCCACTATTGCTACCAGTGATGGAAAAGGAAGTGAAGAAATTGTTGGATGCTAAAATCATTATTCCATTGAGATACTCAGATTGGGTTGCCAATCTAGTGCCAGTAAGAAAGAAAAGTGGTGAAATCATATTATGTGTGGATTTCAAAAATCTTAACAAAGGCTCCAAGAAAGATAACTATCCATTGCCGAAGATGGAGCATATTCTTCAAAAGGTAACTGGGTCAGACAAAATTTCCATGTTAGATGGTTTTTCTAGGTATAATCAAATATTTGTTTGCCAGAAGATCGAGAGAAGACAACATTCACTACTCCTTGGGTACATTCATGTATGCAAAGATTCCATTTGGGCTCATGAATGTTGGAGCTACTTTCCAACATGCTATGGACTTTGCATTCATTGGAGAAAAGGACAAGTTCTTGGTCATATATTTGGATGACATTACTGTTTTTTTAGCTTCAAATCAAGAACACTTTCAGCACTTAAGACAAGTACTTGTTAAATGCAGAAAATATGACATATCCTTGAATCTGAAGAAGTCTCATTTTGCTCTCAAAGAAGGTAAGATGTTGGGTCACGTAGTCTCTAAAAATGGAGTGAAGATTGATCCATATTGCAATTCAAGATTTAACACTTCCAAGATCCAAGAAAGAGATTAAATATTTCCCTGGTAAGATCAATTTTCTCAAAAGATTCATCCCAAATATTGTTGAAGTGGTGAAACATATTACTTATATGCTAAGGAAGGACAAAGAAGTTAAGTTGATAGTTGAATCTAGAAATTCATTTGAGATGATAAAAAAGGCTATCATTGAAGCACCTCAATTGGTGAGTCTTGAATATTCAAAACCTTTCTTAATATTCTCTTTTGCTTCTCAGGACACCATTGTTGTTGTTTTGTTACAGAAAGATTCAGAAAATAAAGAAGCGCCCATAGCATCTTTCAGCAGAGCTCTTAGAGATGGAGAATTAAAGTATGAAATGTTGGAAAAGCATGCTTATGCATTAGTTAAAGCTCTGAAAGCTTTTAGAGTTTATATTATGCATGTTCAAGTGATAGCCTATGTCCCTTCATCTACCGTTAGAGAGATACTGGTTCAACCTGATATTGATGGAAAGAGAAGTAAATGGGTGACTAAAGTTCTTGAATTTGATCTAGATATAAAGCCTACTAAACTAATCAAAAGTCAAGGATTAGCTAAACTACTTGTTGAAGAAAATTGTAAAGTGTTGGGTTTGAATTTCATGGATGATAATCTACAAGGGCAAATTTCAGAACCTCTTGACAATATGACAGTAGATTCAAAGCTTGCTGAGTATAGCTGGTACAAAGATGTTATTTATTTTCTGAAATATTTTAAACCTCCTCCAGATTATGATAAAATCAAAGTGAGATATTTGAAGTTGAAAACCATTAAGTATTGCATCAAGGATAACTGTTTCTATTGGAAAGATCCTACAGGAGTTTTGTTGAGATGCATTGACCCAGAGGAATCTAGAAAGGTCATATTCAAATGCATAATAGTTTTTTTGGAGGTCATCATTATTGGAGAACTACTGCACACAAAATATTGAGAGCTGAATATTTTTGGCCTAGCTTATTTTCTGATGTATGTGCTGAGGTGAGATCATGTGAAAAATGTCAAAGGTTCACTGGTAAAAAGCATATGAAGTCTTTATCTCTCAAGCCCATAATTGTTTCTGCACCTTTCCAGCAGTGGGGATTAGATTTCATTGGTGAAATTCGTCCACCTTCAAGTGGGAAACATCAATGGATTCTTGTTGCTACTAATTACTTCACCAAATGGATCGAAGCAATACCTACCAAGAATGCCACTCATAGAGTTATCATTAACTTTCTAGAAGGAATCATAACCAGATTTGGATGTCCATCAAGACTAGTAGTAGATAATGCAGTTGCTTTTAAAGCCACACCATTGGTAAATTTCTGTGAATATTATGGTATTCAACTTACTCATTCTATATATTACTATCCACAAGGGAATGGCTTAGATGAATCATCTAATAAAAGTTTGGTAAGAATTGTCACCAAGTTGCTAGAGAAAAACAAAAAAGCTTGGGTCAAATTTTCTTTATGGGCTAATAGGGTGACAATCAAAAAGTCTATTAATACATCACCTTTTCAAATGGTTTATGGGATTGATGCTATTTTTCCAGTACAGTTAGCTATTCATGTAGCCAAACTACTGCAAGATCATGAAGTTGAACCAAATGACATGACTAGGAGAATTTATCAGATCATAGAAGTGCAACAAAAGAGAGAACAACAATATGATTTGGTAACAAAATATCAGCGAGTTGTAAAGGAAGTATTTGATAAAGGGACTAAAAAAGAAGATTTTCAGATTGGGGATCTGGTGTTGAAGTGGGATGCACAGCACCAAGATCTAAGTAAGCATTCAAAATTTGATGCTTTATGGCTTGGTCCTTTCAATATCTCAAATGTCTTCTAGAACAATACTTTTTAGTTACAACATCTTGATGGGACAGAACTGTATGGAGGCCCATTTAATGGGCATTTTCACAAAAAATATTTTACGAAGGTTGTTGGTAGCCTGATTTCACTGTAAATATATGTGTGATTTCATAATAATACTCCATAGGCCAATGACAAGGCATTGAAACTGCAAAAAGATTCTTAGAGCCTTGCAGGGAGAGCTCTATCCCCTGTGGAGCCAATGTTAGCACAGTTCTAGGCTAAGTCATGAGTAGGTTTTAAATTTTTATTTTTGAGGATTAATTTTGTAAATTTCAAAAAAAAATTAAAATGGTACTAGAATTTCTGGTAGTGCCCGATTTTCTTGTTCAGACAGTCTCTCATGTTTTTCAGACAATCTTTTTGTCCCTATTTCATTTCCTGCTTTTTTTTCCTAATTTTCTGGTAGCGTCTCCCATTAATAAAAAAATAAAGTTGAAGACACAAAAGTTTTAGATTGTCCACGTGTCATAATGGTGAAATATTTAATTCAAATCATGAGATTTTTTGATTGGATAGGTCACAAACTTCAATTCGAGTCAAGTGGTAGTGGCTAATCGATTTGGTTGATTGTATTAGCTAGGTGTCAGTCACAGCCATAGCCAGCCATTGCCTATCCCACTAATCTTAAATAAACCCATGCTTCCAAAATTAAAACGTGTCTACAACATCAGTCTTAGTCATATGTTCAAATTTCGACGGCCATTCTTTCTGTTCCGCGTAATACACTACTGAAATTTCCGACCAGTCCGAATTAAAGCAAGAAAATTGCAAGATTTGCAAAATATCTCGTACAACCACCTGTAGCATATTAGATGGACTCTCCAAAGCAACTCGACTTCATCATTACTATTACATGTTGTCTATTATGACATGAAATCTCATGTAATCATGAAGGATCATATGCATAGGAGATTGAACCAAAGCTTTATCTCAAATATTCGAAAATGGAGGAAATTTCACAATTTCGAATTTCTGAAGTGCAGCAAAGGAGATAGTGATTGAGGTGGTTAAGAACACATCCCAGTTTTTCAGGCAGCCTAATTCAAGCTAATTACAACATATGTTGGGTAAGCCTCCATACTTAGACACCTATTCTTCATAACAAGCAAGGAGATATACATGACACCAAAGTCTAGGAAAGGTGGAAAGCTTAAGAGAATCGAACCCCAAGGAGATGAACTAGTTGATGCTAATCCAATTGTTAGAAGATTGTTTATTCAGGCAAGCTGGTATCCACTCTGTACCAGGTTAGGAGGCTCAAATCAAGGTGTAGCATAGGAGTTTGCTCAAACTTTCAATGGACAGGAAGCTACCATCTTTGGTTTCAAATTGTATGTTTCATAACAGTCAATTGCATAAGCTTTTAACCATCCCCAGGAAGGAGAAAAGTGGTTTATCCTATCTGGGCCAAAGGAATTCCCACAAATTATCTTAAGAAGGAATGGGAAGAAATAATCAAACTAGTTAATACTTTTCTCACTTGTGAGAGAAGGTATATAGTAGTATTTCTTTACCATATGAGGTTTCTTTTTCATTTTGAGGGTATGAGGACTCTTAATATGCCCTACTTCATATTGAAGAGCCTGACCAAAATGGCAACCATAATTCAAACACACCATGAAGCATGACAATACAACCTATATCATCAGGAAATTATCAAGGTTCTGGTTGAATAATAACTAAAAAAGAGAAACCAAACTTGGGAACATTTCTTGTTTTACAGGGCAAGTGAACTTACACCAAAACCCCAAGAAACTGCTAAATATTCTTCAACGCGGGTTTAGACAAAAAGGACATCAACTACATCAGATGAAGGAAGTTCCAAAAGACAGGAAAAGAAGTGTAAGCAGAGGTACCAAAAGCAACAAACAGAAGCCTTCAACTACTGAATTTGAAAAGAAAAAGGAGCAAGGTGAAAGCTCTTCTGCCCAGAAAACAAAAAGCATCAAAATGGTTCCTCCTGCTAGACCTTTCCTAAGGTTTACACAAGAACTCGAAGAGGAAAACTTGTAGCTAAAGAGAAATCTAAAGCGCAGGTGCTTCCTGAAATTTCAGAAGCACATAAACAACAACAAGAAAACCAACCTATTGATTCTGATGAGGAATTGTTGAGAGAAAGAGGTATAAAAGGATCTGTAAAAACAAGAAAGAAGAAATAAAACCAATTGTTGGAGCTAGGAGGAGACATACTAGGTAAAGAAACAAATATAGACTGAAATCAAAAGCCCTAAATAATCCTAGTTTACTGACTGAGGTAATATTCATAGAAGAACAACATACAGAGTTGCAGACTAAAGATCTTTCAATTTTAGAAATCATAAGATCTTTGAAGAAACAAAGAGGTAAAGCTCCCATGGACCAACCATCAGAGCCTCCCAAAAGAAGAAAGGTCCAAAAAGAAGAAGAAAAGAAAAAGATCATCATCAAAGAAGAAACATCCAAAATAACAAGGTTAGAATCTGCTGCCAGAAATAAAAAAAATGTGGATAAATTTGTAGAGGTTGTAGCTCACATGAAATGAAAGGGTAATTTTCCTTAAAAAATATCTTTCTACATATTAAGTCAAAGTTTTAAATGAGAATATTAAAGATCAGAATATCCAAGCATATACAGGCGTTTCGAATTATTTTCTATTAAAATTTTGAAGTGAAAACGTTATCCTACTAGAAATTCCGAAAGTGTTTCCATCTTTTTCCCTATTACAAGTATTACCGAAATTTTAGGTAGCACATGTTTCAATAGAAATATACAGCTATCAGCAGAAAACCTCCAAGCGAATTTTGGAAAGACAACAACCCATAACAATATGGATAAGGGAAATGATGGATATGAGAGTTATGAAGTTGTTGAAAGTTGTATTGAATGAAGCCATATGGTCATTTAATAGTCAAGACCATAAAGAGAAAAATTAGCAGCAAAAGTGGCAACCAATCAGTTTTTCCAGCAGCCAAGTGTCATTTTTTGTCTTCTTCTCATCTACACCTATACTTTCTATGGCGATTTGATGAGAGATGGTTTTAATATCTAAAAAACACCTATGTAACAAGGAAAGACTAGAACCACCAATTTACAAGAGTTGGAATTGGTGTCTCTCTCTATATATATACCTTTTGTAAATATCATTTCAAGGTTGGATTTTGGTTCACTTGAAGACTCAGCTTAATAAAATGGCTTTTTCTGCACTTCATGCTGGAGGATTTTTTTATTCAAGTTATATGTAATGTGTGGTTTGTTTATTTCCTTGTTTCAATTTTCTGAATTATAAATTTGCAGTAGTCAAGTATAGTATGAGTGAGAATCATTAAGATGATCTGATGATGACTTATCTACTATCCATTTTTCTGTAATTTATAATTTATGTTTCAAGTAGAACGTCTTTGTGAAGGTTTCACAAATGATTTGTGGGATAATTTATACATGTTTTTACTTTCTAGTTGTTGCTTTCCTTGTCAAGCCCATTTTAATCTTTTAAATGATAAAATACAGCAGCTAGTATAGTATGAGTGAGAAATCATTGAGAGGATCTAATGATGACTTATCTACTATCCAATTTTCTGTAAATCATAATATCAATTCAAGTAGAAATTGTTAGTGAAGGTTTCACAAAGGCTTTGTGAAAAACTTTATACATTTTCTTACTTTCTAACTATTATTTTCATTGCCAAGAAATAGAGTTTGTCTCAAGGTTCTTTATGTAGTTGAAGTGACTGTCTTAAGATACTCAATTTTCTTAGGATATTTATCAGCTACATGTTCTCTTTCCTCTGCTCCCCTATATTAATCACTTAACCATGCAATTTATTCTTTCCACAGCTTTCCAAATGCCTGAAAGTTAAAGAGGAACACAATCATTTCAAAACTCCTTCAGAATCCATTCCACCACTCAAAAAACCCTTTTAAATTTTGAAATGAAATCATGATGTTTAAGGCTTACTCCTTTTGTAGTCTAGGAGTAACTCCTTGTGCTAATAGAGTGGGTGGATGTGGTATTCCCACAGTGAACTGATATACTAGCTACAGCACAACTGTGGGCGTCTTTGGGCTACTACTTTATTCTTCACTGTCAAATGCTCCCAACAGAGGATTGTACTCAGCAATTGTATCTAGATATTTTCTGAATTGTTTCCCACTTTGTGTAGCTCCCATCAAGTCTCATATGAACATCAATTTAGTTGCATAACCCATTTCTCACACAATAGAATTTTAATCCAAGTTTTCAGAGACTTCAGATACTTACCTCTTGGTCCCTTGAAAAGCAAGAGTTCAACTTCGCTATAACTAGCATACGTATCAATCACGAACTAAGTAATGAATCTTCCCAAAATACTATCGATCCAATAATCGACAAACTTCACAACCTTGTTTTCTAATCCTTCCACATGCTTCACTAACTCTAGAGTCCACACAACAGGGTTATCCAATTTCCAAGTTGGTTTACCATCCACCAATTTATCCCATCATTTATATAATTCACATGGAAAATAGAAGAAGAAAACTTCATGTTCCTCTATATACAGGTATCTCTGCAACCACTCTTCTTTCGACGGGTGCGAGTTCTGATTTTCTTGAATTGCAAACGCGTGCAGCTTTCACTATATCCACTTATCAATCTTCTTTTTGGTCAGCATCCACTTATGACACATCACGCATTCCTCAGATAGATCCCAGTCTTGGCAATGGAACCATTTCTTAGCTTGAGTGGGCTTGGACCCAAGTTTGGAGTTAGCTGTGCTAACCAACAAAACCATACACTACAGACCTTTTGGAAACAACCTATGTAACGTAGGTTGTAGTCTCACTAGTGGTAGTATTGGGGGATGTTAGAACCATCTTTCTACATCCAGAGGGCTATGTGACGTGTTTCTACCAAACTTAGGGCTTTATCTTTGACCTTCACAAACCCTAACCCTTAAAACCTAGATTTTACAATAATTAACAGTTACTAGGTTTATGTCCTTCGTTGATTGTGTTAAACATGCATAACATCATATAAATAAACATATCTACATCTTTGCAAATCTATCAGGGAATTTTCCTGATTAAATGTATTCAACATATCAAAAATAGAGTAAATTCAGAGATAAACAGTGATACATAGATATGCAGATAATTCTTCAAAATAAGCCTTTATTATCCTTCAGATCCTCAATTACAGTTCTTCCCAACCCTGCGTGCACAACTGCAGGGGCGTGCACACTTAGTTGTGGACTTATCAAGGTCTTCGCACACACAACTACAAGAGTCTTCCCCTTCGCCCAAGTATAAAAGAGATAAAATCAAACCCAATTCATTTTCTATTCGTACTTCTATGCTTCTCCCTTATGACTCTTCTATGGATTCCTTTTATATTCTTCTTCATTACAATACCATGGTTCGTGAACCATGGGTGGGTCTCAAAACAACTTGACTCTAACGAAATAAGGTGCTTTGACCTTCCTAAAGCCCCTTTGACTCCTATCGACCTACGCTACTCATGCTTCGCTCCTCAAAAACCGAAGACTTTACAATTTCTAACAAAACTTAACAAAATTTGACCCATGGGACCCTTTCCCAACACGTGCCTAAATCCCTAAAAACACTTTTAGAGGTTGTTTTGGCAAGACCGTTGCAAGCCAAATCAACCCTAAAGGCCCTTTTTGTAGTAGTGTAGGTGCCAATACGTGCCAAGTGCCAAGTTTTAGTGCATTATAAGTGCCAAATATTCCTTTGTTACTTCTCTCTTATATGAATTTAAATAGGAATGCAGCAAATTACAGTTATAACCATAAATACATAGATGTAGTAGAAATAACACTTCCTTTCATTAATATCAAATAATGAAATATGCTTACAAAAAAAATGCAAATGAGACTATCTTGGGTGATGGTAGCTTATCTCTGAAAAGAGATGTGGCAGCTACATGCCTTTGAAATGAGTTACAATGAGGCTCAAGGGCCTTTTTTATTATTGAATAATAAGAGAAAACCCTAAATAACCAAAACCCTAACCTAAGGAGATGTAACACCAAGATTTTATGGGACCCGTTGGGGTTAGTTGGGTAACCAACTTCCCGGGGTCATAACCTGGTCATATTATCTCCGTGGGGGTCCAAGTGGAATAGGCGGGTGGCCACCAATATCCACCTAGATCATTCCTCCCCCCTTAGGAAGCAATGGTCTCCATTGCATTGAGTTCCTCCATGAGATGAGGAAACTTCTATTGGACTTGGTCCCCAGTGAGCCATTTTCCTTGGTGTAGGAGTTGGTCAGCTTTGACAAATTGATACAGTTGGATCTTCTGCTGGTGAGTGTTCTTGATCTGCATGTCCATGATCCGATCAGTTGCATCTTGTTCCATGCAGTCTGGATTTAACTATGTTGGTGTGAGTTGTTCTGCAATGTTGGATGTGTCTAGTAATAGTTGAAAGTATGGCTGAAGGCAATCCACATTGAACACTGGGTGAAAGCCAAGGAATGGGGGAATGCTGAGCTCAAAAGAATTATCTCCCACAACCTTGGTGATGGTGTATGGCCCATATCAAAGTGGGTGAATCTTTTGGTGGGGCTCAGTGAGGCGCTCCTTCTGCAAATGTAGCCAAACTTTGTCACCCACCTGGAACTTGTGTGGAACCCGATGCTGATCATGCCGCTACTTGTAATTAGCATTAGCTTTGTCCAATATGGTATGGACCTGTTGGTGGGATGTGTTGAATATGATGAATGAAGTTATTTTCCTTGTTGGCTTCTAACTGGACATGAGCTGAATCTACATGAGTCGTTTCAAATGGTATGGCCACATCAATGGGACATATTGGTTGGAATCCCAAGCCCACCTAAAAAGGGTTGTGGCTAGTTGAGCTGTGGAGAGCCCGATTTTAGCTGTGCTGGACAAAAGGGAGGCTCTCATCCCATGTGTGTGCATGATTTGAGTTGTACATGCATAGAATGTGTATGATCATCATGTTGATGACCTCTATCCGACCATTAGTTTGTGTATTGGAAGTTGTGGGCTTAGTGAGCTTGGTGTCCAACATCAACCAGAGACTGGACCAAAATGTATTAAGGAACCTGCTATCCTAATCTGAGATGATAGACAGGGGGGTCCCAAAGTGTACTCACACTCATTGAAAGATGGGTTTAGCAGTGGATTTTGCTATGATACTCTTCTTGCAGACCACCATAATCGCCATCTTTGAGAATCTATCGATGACCACAAAAACATAGTCGTTGCCATGCTTAGTAGAAGGAAGGCTTGACATGTAATCCATGGAGATGGATTCCCAAGGTCAACTAGGAGTAGGAAGCGGAGTATAGAGACCTTGCTTCTTGATGCTCAGTTTGGAAATGGCACAAGTAGTGCATGATATGATGTACTTCCTGACATCATGTCAAATATTGGGCCAATACAAATACTTTTTCACTACTGCCACCATTTTCTCAACCCCGAAATGCCCAGTGGCCTGACTGTAGTGCACTTCCCAAATCATCTTCGTATGCTTGCTTGAAGGAACACAAAGATGTCCCACATGGAATAATAGAGCATCCTAGGGGTGAAAATCTGGAACTTGCTGACCCTCCAAGAGCGTATGGTATGTGTGGCCGAATTTTCGGTCGCTTTTGTAGAGAAGTGGCCAATCAAAAGTCTCATACCCACAAGAGTTGAGCACGGTGGTTAACACTATGATTAGTGGTTGGTTGAGGTAGTATGCAACATTATTTGTGTTTCCCTTATTATACTTGTTATTCAAATGGAAATGTTGAAGGTATGTGGACCACTTCTGATGGTGATTATTCTACAACTTCCCTTGCATCTATATGAACTGTAGGGGTTGGTGGTATGTGTGGATGACCGTTTCCTTCCCCAAAATGTAATGCTTCCATTGTTAGTAGGTCTGCATAATGGAATACATCTCTTTGTCATAATTGGGATACTTCTGGACCATGTCTAAAAGTGTCTCACTATGACATTCCACTGGATGCCCCTGTTTAGTAAGGATTGCCCCAATAGCACAGTCAGAGGAATTTGTCTCAATCTCGAATGGTTGTTACAAGTTTGGTAATGTGAGCACTGGTGCAGAGCAGAGGTGATGTTTCAACTCTACAAATTCTTTTTGTTAATATTTAGACCAAAAGAATTTTTCTTTCGCTCCTCCTTTGGTGACTTGATTCAAGGGCCAATTGATATGAGAGAACCCCAACTTGAACCTACAGTAGAAATTGGCAAGACCCAGAAAGCTGCAGAGCTTTGTCAGAGTGGTTGGGTTGGACAATCCAAAATGACTTGGATCTTGGCTGGATATACATGCAACCCCCGTTCATTAATAATGTATCCCAAATACTGAACCCGGGTCATGCCAAAAGTGCATTTCTCCAACTTGGCACACAGCTTGTGTTGCCGCAGTGTTTGGAGAACCTGTCAGATTTGGTGGAAGTGCTCTTCCCAACTTTGGCTAAAGATCAGGATGTCATCCAAGTATGCCACTAAAAATGAGTTGGTGAATGGTTGCAAGGTGTCATCCATCAGCCTCATGAAGGTTGTAGGAGAATTTGTGAACCCAAAAGGAATAACCAACCATTCGAAAAGGCCCTCCTTGGCTTTGAAGGTAGTCTTCCACACATCAGAGAGTTCGATTGGTACCTGGTGATATCTAGACTTCAAGTTGATCTCGCTGAAATATTTTCCCCCCCTTGAGTTGGTCCAGAAGGTCATCAATCCGTGGGATCGGGTACCTATTCTGGACAGTGATCTTGTTCAACACCCAATAGTCAATACAAAGTCTCCAAGTCCCATCCTTCTTCTGTACCAACACGATCGGGTTCTCATAGGGCAATGAAATCGACCGAATGTGACCATTCTGTAGCAGCTCTTGAATTTTCCTCTTGATTTCATCATTCTCCATAATGGAGAACCGATAGATTGGTCCATTGGGTAACAATGCACCTAGGGTCAGATCGATGGAGTGCTTGACCTGATAGTGCAGAGGCACCCCTATGGGGGAGGTGAAGATGTCCTCGTACACCTCCATGACCTTGTCCATCTATTGTTGTCATGCGGAGGGGCCATGTATGGAGGTTGTGGCCACTATCTTCTTTCCTTGAGGTTGTATCATCAGGAAAACAAATTTCCTAGTTTTTGAAATGAGCTTACTACATTGTTTTGTAGGAACTAGAGAGATGGTAGTAGGTGGTGCTACCTCTGGTATCTTGTACAAATTATTTCCTAATGTAACAATAACAGCATGAGGCCTTGACTCATACACAGCATGTCTCTTCCACAAGTATGATTGATCTAATAATACATCACAAACATCAAGTGGAGAAACGTCTCATAATACCTAATCCATGAAGGGCTTGATGCTGTATGGAAGGTGGCATTGTTGGCTCATGCACAGATCCCATCCTTGGTGAAGCCACCAGATGGTGTACGATTGTGGGTGTACTATGGTCAGCAAGCCCAACTGCTTCACGACCTCTACTACAATGAGGTTCTTTTGGCTCCTGCTGTTGACAATGAACTGTAGCGGGGAACCCTTTACCCACATCTAGGAGTGGAAGAGACGCTCCTCCTCCTCTAGATCTTCGAGTTCATCCTTCTGGATATTTGTGGTGGTGATGGTGGAATTTGGCTTCACATCAATAAGTTGCTTCCCTTTTTCATTCCCCTTATTGGGTTCTAACTCAGAGTCAAAACATGCATCTGATTTCGAAGCCTTCATCTCAGCCACCAGTGACTGCTCTGCCCGACACTCACTTGTGTTGTGGGTGGAGCTCTTATGGAACACACACCACTTTACCGTGTCCTTCTTTAGCTTCGTAGTCTTATCATTTACTTGTGGCCTTGGCGGCTTGTCCTAGGACATCCTACCTTAGCTTTGTCATTTGTTTTGTGATTGTGTGGCACCTTTCCCTTGCTTCAGATTCACAGATCCAAAGTCTCGCTTCTTCTGTTTAAACTTATGCTCGATCTTTACGGTGTATCTATATGTCATGCTAAGCGAGGAGATGTCCAAGAACTCCATCTCATCCTAGATGTATCTATGTAGGCATCCATGGTACTTGAGTACCAAGTGTTTCTCAGAATCCTTGATACCCAACTTCCTACGAAGGGTATGAAAAACATTGGTAAACTCTGGCACATCTTCGTCCCTTCCCTACTGTAGTGTGGTCCACTTTATGTATTTATCCTTGTAGCTACCGATAGGGTAGTACTGCTCCTTAATGGCATCCCGAAATGAATTCCAGGTGGATGTGACTGAAAATAGTGAGGTCGCACCTTCTGCTCACAATAGATTTCCCACCAGTCCTTAACGTGGGAGGCAGATTTGAGAAGAGAAAAAGTAATATTTTCTTGGCTGGAAAAATTAGGAATAGAAAAATATCCTTCTAGCAGATTCAACCATTTATCTGTAGCGTCTGCATCTAATTGGCCCTCAAACAGGGGATTTTAAAATTTTACTTGTACTTTAAAAGGTGTGGAGCCTCTACAGAGGTTGTTGGATGTGGATGCCCCGCTGATGGGAAACCATTGAAGGATCTAGGAAAAGTTATCCATCATCATGTTCCTTTGTTTCTGGAGAGCCTCCTCGAGAAATATTTTGATAGGATCTCCTACTCCCTCATCTTTCTTTTCTTCCCCATGGGGTGCTGTCGGAAGGCTGGTCTTGCAAAGGTTCGACCAGTTCGAGCCCTAACTCCTTATATCCCAATGTTGTAATGGGGTCCCCTAGGTTAGCTTTGGGGTTAAAAACCCAAGTATTGAGGTAAATTTTGGTAAAAGATGTAAAGCATCCACAATTTGTGGATGTGGAGTGCGTAGATAGTTAGGAGTCAAAAGGGGTTTTAGCCCCTTGTCTATGTAAAGTTGAGTTGGATTGTATGTAAAAATCTATAAATAGGTGTGTCTTAGAGATTCTAAGGCATGCCTATGTCTGAGAGAGAAAAAAGGGCAAGTAAGAAGTGGGTAGACATAAGGGAAAATGCTCTGTAGCTGAGTGTTCGGACCCCTCCAGCTGAGTGCGCAGGGCAGTTTTGAGTTTGTAATACCATATTCAAGATCAATAAAGAAGACTATTGAAGAATCTTTGTGTTTATCTATTTACTTTTGTTATTTATGTTTGCAATATATGTTGTGATAGAATAACGTCTTTATGAAATATTGATCTATTGACGCACGAATCTATGGGATAAGTCTTATTAACTGTACGCAATGCATGTTAAGTACCTTCATGATGATTATAATACATTCTGTCATGTTTATTAAATGCTTAAGTAGATCTGAATGAGCTCAGATCTAGGGGTATTTTCTGATATGCATAAGTGGATGACTCATATGTTAAGGGTCCACAAAAAGGTATCGTAGACCTTCGCGAAGGTCTACAGGCCATTTAAAGGGAGTTGTAGTGTCGGGCTGTTAGCTTGTTGGGGCCTGACCCAAGTTCGGAGGTGATTTAGCCAAACAAATCCTGGTACTACTGGCCCTTTCGGCAACAATCCATGGAGCACAGACTAAGATCTCACCCGAAGTAGTATGGCAGGTTGCTAGAACCAGGTTTCCACACCCTAGAGATGTCTGATGGTATCAAGTGGTCCGCGGTTCAACCCTGCGCATGTGGCTACACGTGATTACCCATACCTCACAGCCTGAGATGCTGCCTTCATGCAGCCCTATTTGGGGACCAAAAAGTGTTATTACCCAAATCTTTACTCGCAGCCCAATATTAGGTGATTAACTGAACTTATTTATATCCTTTTAGTTATACATAACAATTTTCACAATTCATATAAGTGCACACAGTAAACAAACAATATAATTGCAAGTAATATCAAACATGTAATAACTCAGAACAGATACACATGATTTAGATAAAACTTCTCTTTATTATTTTCTTCCTTCTATTACAGACTTGACCTTACCCTGCGCACTCAGCTGCAAGGGTTCGTGCGCTTAGCTGCAGACTCTACTAGGCCTCTGTGCACTTAGCTGCAGCGCCTCTTCCTACTACTACGACCCAAGACACTTAGGCTCTTGCTACTATCATATTCTATCCCTTCATTCCTTCTTCATAGCCTTTTTTTCATTTACCACTTAGAACCTTGCTCTATTTATACAATCCCATGGTCCGCGGACCATGGGTAGGCCAACACTACATTCAAAACTTAGGGTGGAAAACCTATGAATCTAACATACAATTTGCGCTTCGCACCCACAATTTGTGGAGTTTTTACAACAATATTACTCAAAACTTGGGCTTTGAGCCCTAAAACATGTTGTGGGGGGATTCCATGCCTAACAAGCCCCTAACACAAACATCATGACTCATCCTTGAGTCACTCTGTCAGTGCAGCGATCTTGGTGCAGAGTCCCTCCAACTAATCCCAAACAATCTTGATTTCTATAGCGCACTGAGTTGCTACTTATTGAACCTGCTGCATTATATCTTCGAAGACCTTTGTTTCCAGCATGCTGCACTGCATCTATGCATGCATCCCCTAAATATGTATGAGCTTTCCTTCAATAGCTACCATGATTGTGAAGGCTTCGTCGATCCATGGATGGATGCACGCTTTAAGAACGACTTCCTTATGGCATGCGCATCCACCTACTCATTTAATGCCTTGGCTTGCTGCATCCTCGCATGTTGCTAAGTGAGGACTACTGTCTGCACAGTCCCTCTGATGTTGTCGTACTACTGCTGGAGTTCGCGTGCCTTTGTCTCCAGCTGCTGGATATTGGGATCCTCCAGCAAAGTCGTGAGGACCTCTAGTGCCTGTTCCAACATATTTTTACAGTCGCGCACTGCACCTCCAATATCTTCCAACCCTGCTATAATAGTGCTCACACGCTGTTCTCTGATTTCTAGGGGGTGGAAGGTTGCACCTTCAACCGTAGTTTGGAAATCTGAAGGTTTAGCTCTAGCTGAACCTTTGTTGTCTCTTCTTTCGCATCATGGAATCCACTTGCCAAACTGTGGATCTACACTTCTACCGGTAGATCTGCTATGATAGCCAACTCTGGGATGCGTCGGCAAGCATCATCTACCGTCTGTACCAATTGCCGATTTTGGGACACCAACTCATCGCGCTGCAAGCTAAGCTGTTTGATATTAATCTTCTACTCGCTCAGAACCTGGATTGTGTAGCTCTCTCTGGCACAAAGTTCTGTTGATATCCCATCCTGCAGCTGACATAGTGTTTTTCGGGGAAGGGAAACCAAGTTAAGGCCAATGCCTTTCATCATATTAAGCATCACTCGATCCATCATGTTTTCTGAGACCAACACTCCATCTGGAAATACTATCGTATTTTCCATCTTCGCGCATAGCATCTATTCTGCTGCTGACGTGCCTACTGCGACGTGGGTAGACAAGGTTCCTTCCAGTGGGGGCTGCACCTGTAACTCCTGTAGTTGCGCCCTTAGGGCCCCCAACACAGTCTACTGCTTTGTCATAAACTCTTGGAGCACTTCATTCGTGACATCGCAAACCATCTCGCCGATGTGATGGAGATCACTTTCAGTTAAGGTGATCGGGTTGATGGAAAGCTTCGAGGCCTTGGCCTTCTTTTGTGGACCTAATCTTTCTACAATGTGCAGCAGTTTGAGCTATGTAGAGGTGGTCCTTGGGTCCGTGCTCTCTTCTACAAGTTCCATGTCCTCTGCCCCATGTCCTGAGGACACTGTTTGGCCCTCCTCTACATGCACTATTACGGACTCTGCTATCTACGCTATTGCTGCTACTTCTGCTTCTATGGCCTTCTTTTGTTCTGCGGCTACCTGTGCCACTTTGTGGGCTGCCCTTACCTTGGCTGCCGCTTTTTTGTTTCATCTTCTCTTAGCCAGTTGGGTGACACGCAGCTTGGCTTCATCCTTCCTTTTCTGTGCTGATGTCTTCTCCAACTCTGCCAAATTCTGGGTGCGCCACTCGAGAGGCCATGTCTCTAACACTGCAAAGATCACGTCGTCAGTGGCTATAAATGGGAGCTTTTTCCATTGTTGCACCATGTTAGTGTCGGTCATGAAAGCCCTCCATCAGTGATCAAAGCTCTTTGCATTTGCATTAGTAGGTGTCTCATCAGTGTCAAAGTTTGCATCCCGTTAGGCATGCCATAACCCTGATGGAGGAGCTGGTCTATTATGCCCCTCTTGGCTTTGCTGGATCTGGTCATATCAGTCATTAAGCATTTCAAAATTTGTCTTGTTAGGTCTTGAGGTCAAAGTCCTAGGTCTAGGGTTTTGGTCATTTATCTTCGCAAGGTCATGTCTTTGAAAATCGTTGAGTGCCCAGCAAGCCAGATGGAGGATTTTAAACATTTTTCTTTGATATTTTCATCATGTACAGTTCATTTTTAACCTTGGATTTAAAAACTCTGTTTTTAAAGCCAAGGTCATGTTAAATTTTTGTAAAAAGAATAAAATTCCAAAAAGTCTTCAAAAAGGCAGCAATAACCCTGGTCCCCTTGCCACAGTCCCTCAGATGATCTACCTGCAAAAAGAATCAAGTCAAAGCACTCAAAAAGTCAAATTCAGAATAAAGGAAACCAAAAAATCAGTGTTTTAAAAAGTGTCAAAAATAAACTTTATAAAGTGGGTTTATGGATGAAATTTTTTCAAATGAAGTTTATAAAGGTTCAACTTCCCACCTTTTACTCTTATTGTGCATCCCAACGATTGAAAGAGTGGTTTGAGAGAGTGATTGGCGAAAGGAGCAAAATCACAGTGATTTCAGGTAGCAGAGTGGTGCGCGACCCGTTGAGTAGGGGGGCGCGACCCGTTGAGCAGATTTTTCCAGATTGCATTGTACAACCCAGAAAACGCAGATTTGACTCAGTTTGACTTTTTGGGGTTGAAGATGATTATCTTTGATGTAATTATTGTAACTCTAAGACAATTTTACTCTTGTTTAACACTTCTAGAAGATTCATTCATGTCAAGGGTAAATATTTAATGAATGGATTGGTTTCCTAGCTTATAGAGGCAAGTTGTTTTGACTGCCTAGATTTTAGTGCTCAGTTTAGAATTAGTTGAAACAGCTCCTAGAAGGATGAGCTCGACCCCTAGAGGCAAGGGAAGAGGTTGGCTTGCCTATATTATGTATTTTCTTAATCATTTTCAGAGGTTGAAAGGTTGGACTCTTGAGGGAGAAGCTATCATTGTATTATCACTTGTATCTCTGCAATTTTTGGCTAAGGAAGACCAGGGTTTTGCAGTCATCTTTGGGATTCTTGTGGACTCATGTGTTGATGGTGTGTTTCTTCATGTTCTTGTAAGCTTTGTTATGTGATTCATTTCCTTTCTTAACTGATGCACATTAAACAAATGAAGTGTTAAAGTATGAATTCATGCTAGCCATGCTCTGCTTTTAAATTTGTTTAATTTCAATGTTTTTTTCTGTCTAAAGAGAATTCAAAGTGATTGTTTGCTCTCTTTAGCTCCTCATATTTCATTCCTCACCATTCATTTCAGTTAAAGGCATCAATACAGGCTCCTACCTCGCCCCAAAGACCCCCCTGCAGAAACTGTGTCCAATCCCCGCACCCTAAATTGCAGCTCCTCAATTTGCCACCAAAAACCCCAAAAAATCCCCAAATCAACCTTTATAATCAGTTTACTAGCCTAATATCAGTGTTACCTTGTTGGTCATCTCATCCTATTGAAATATCTACCGAGATTGACCGGAGAGAGCCTTCTCCTGCCCCGTAGGGCTAGCTACGAGGCTGAATGGTTTGATGTAGCTTTGAGGTTTGCCTTTCTCAGCCTAAGGTGAAATTTCAAGTGCTAACATACTGGCGACCATACTGGGGAGAACATCTAATCCTTTTCTCATTGAACGTGTTATTTCATAAGTCTTAGATGGAGCCTGAAGTTACGCCAGGTAGCCTTCGAAAACGCTCTTGTTTTACATCAGCGCAAGTAGATAAACGCTGCTTCAGTCAATCTCCATGAGCTTGTGAACATAGCGCTTCTTTGACATCTTATCCCCGTGTATTTGTTAACTCTGAGCCGTGGATGATAGGTTGAGAGTTTTCACAGGCTGAATGCTTTTTCTTTCCTAGTCATTTTGAGAAAACAAGCTGGCTACAGATCCTAGACCCATTTTCAGATCTCATTCATGCCCAACTATTTTTGATTATCTTGAAGATTTAGATTTTGACGAAAGCTTTGAGTTGTCTCTGTTTAAAGCTAAGTCTGAAAGTGCGCTCGATTCTCTAGTTCTTGACCCTGATTTTGCAGCTGTTATTGAGTTTGAGAGACATAATAAATTGGTTGAAAATTTCATCTTAAGACATCTTCAGTCAAGTGTTCAAGCTACTACCCTTGCTGATTTTGTTGAGAGTATCTCTGATCACATTGGATCTACTATCACGGCTCACGAAGAATCTTACCCTCCTTATGTTTCAGTTTCACCTATAATCACTTATCCTGAATCAACAGTCAGTTCTCCTCCTTCGTCTCCCACACCTCCGACTCCCCCAACTCCACAAACTACACCTCCTCTTATAATAATCCCTGCTATCACAGCTCCTCCACTTCATACTCATCCTACTCCCCCTCCGAGAGCAATGGCTGCCCGGTTTGCCCCATTGGTTTTACCTGCAAATCTTCATGATATGCCAGCTGATTACCAAAGTAAAATCCCCATGTTTGATGGCACTCCACAAAGTATTACAGCTCAGCAACATATCGGCAAGATGACCACATTTTTTGATCTATATGAGTTAGATGAAGAAAATGTTACCATGCGGTTATTCATGCAAACATTTGCAGGAGAAGTTAGAAAATGGTTCAGAGGGTTGACAGCCAACAGCATCACTACTTTGGAAGCACTTCAGAATCAGTTTTTAGATCGGTGGGAAATCAAAAAGGATCCACTTCAAATTAATGCCGAATACAACAACCTCAAGCGTAATCCGGGTGAGTCTGTTCAAGATTACATAATCAGATTCAATACAGTTTATAATGCTATTCCCGATGATTTGAGGCCATCTAGAAAATCAGCACTTCTTAAGTTCCCGAATGGTTTTGATCCGGAGATGGCTTATTCATTGAGAGACAGAGATCCACCTACATTGGAAGAAATGCAGAAAATTGCTGTCACCGTTGAGGCAAATTTAAATGATAAAAGAGCAAGGATGAAGGCAGAAAAGCGAGTCACAATTAAGGAGGAAGCATCCACTTCAAATCAGTTACATCGTGATGTTGAACAGATAAAGAGGGCACTTGAAAAGATCACCCTTGACAAGCCGGAGCCTCAAATTCGTAATCCCAATTTCAGAGGTCAACAGCAGCAACAATATAGGATCAAGCAGCGCGAAACAAAGGCGCAAGACACAGCAGTTCAACAGCAAATGAAACCTCCTTTTCAGCAGAATTTTGTTAGCCAAGAATCTGAAGATGAAGGTGATAATGTTGGTGAGGAAAATCATTTCTTCACTCCTGATGATATGCCCACATATATTACGGAAGAAGATGAGTTGGTGAGTAATTCTGTCTTTCCTCAAGATGAGCATTATATTTTGTCAAATGATACAATACTTGAAGAAGAATCTGAAGAGTATCAAAGAGGCTATTTAAATGCTTTATTAGCTCAGCAAGGACAACAAAGGCAATTGAGAAGTAGGGCTATTCCTATAAATCCCGTGCAGAAGAGGAAAGACATTGCATCAAAGAATGATTCGGTTTCTTCAAAGGGTAAAGATATAGTCAGTCCATCAACAACTCAAACATTACCAGCAGCAAAGATTGACCAGCCATCAAATGCACCGAAGGATAAAGCTGAAAAAAAGGGATAATCCGGCAAAAGAAGGTGAGAAGTTTCCAGTTTTCAGTTTGGAGAATGAGATTGCAAAGTTGAAGATATCTATTCCTTTAACGGAGGTCATGAAAAACACCACTTATCGAGGTCAAATTTCTAAGTTCCTGAATGTTGACCCAATGCTAGACATGGTGAATGCACAAGATGATCAGCTGGAGTTAATCTTTGGGCCAGCTTTGAATGGTGAGTCTCCTGAAAGTGATATTCCTCCATTTTATATCAGTTTACGTTTGCATGAATTTGTGTTGCACAATGCCATGTTTGACTCGGGAGCTTCACATAATTTGATGCCAAAAACAATCATGGAGAAGCTGGGACTTGACATCACAAGAAAGTATCATGATCTGTATTCATTTGATTCCAGCCGGGTAAGATGTATTGGCTTGATCAAAGACTTAGTGGTGAGCCTAGATCAAATTCCAGCGAAAAATGTTTTGATGGATGTGGTGGTGGTGGATATTCCTCCACGGTTTGGCATGTTGTTGTCGAGGTCATGGGGAGCCAAACTCAAAGGTACAATTCAACTTGATTTTTCATATGCTACAATTCCAGTTTTCGGTCAAATGAGGAAGTTATATCGGGAACAAAAGATGAAATACATGATCACTAGTAAGGAAAAGCCCGTAAATCATCCTGTAAATTATGTACAAACAGATTTAGAATCTTTTGTTTTGTTTGCGGAAAATTTCAATGAGGTAGATAGTCAGTTAGTTCAAGTAGAAGATATACCAGACATTTCAGAAAATTTCAGAGAAGTTTTGAGAAAGGAAAGTGAAGAAAGGTCTACTGTCATAAGGCCGATTGCAGAAATAAATGGGCAACAAGCAGAACATGAATCAAAATCAGACTTTCAGCACCTAGAAGATGATGAAGAGGGTCTTTGGACCATGGATTTTGATGGTGCAGTGGGCAGCGATGGTGCTGGTATAGGTGTGTGGATCCGAAGCTCATTCTCAGCCCAAGATCAAGTTCCAAGCAAGGTACGGGTATGTTCTTATAAATTGGCATTTGATTGTTCAAATAATGAGGCGGAATATGAAGCTCTAATTGCTGGCCTGAAAATTCTTCGGAAGTTAAAAGCAAAGAAGATAGTGGTTTATGGCGACTCCGAGTTAGTTATCAAACAGGTGAAAGGTGAATTTCAGGCCAAACATCCTCGCATGAGAGCATATCGGAATGCTGTTTTAGATATCTTGAAAAGATTTTCTGAACATACTTTGACATGTGTGCCCCGAATTCAAAATGGTGTTGCGGATGCATTGGCTAAGGCAGCAAGTAACCTGAAAATACCCATGAATTCCAGCAATAAGTTTGAGATATATGTGAAGCATCGTCCTACAGTTCCAGATAACCAAAGGTGTTGGCAAGTGTTCCAAGATGATGAAGAAATCAAAGATTTTCTGCAAGTTGAAGGTAAATTCGAAGACATTTCAATAGATACGGAAGCCGAAGGAGTGAATCAGATGGATGTGTTGCAGCTCAAGGACAATTACATTCCTAAAGGATTGATTCCTTTGGAAGAATTGTTTGATCAGGATGATGTGGCCCGCAAGCCAACTTTGAGGCCTACAGATGAAGGAGTTGAAGATGTGAACCTTGGGACAGCTGCGAATCCAAAGATGGTGAAGCTTTCAAAAGCATTGCCGCCTAAGGTAAAGCAAGAGTATATCAGATTATTGTCTCTGTATTCTAATGTTTTTGCATGGGACTGTTCAGATTTGAAAACTTATGACACAAGCATTATTCAGCATACCATCCCCATAAAGCCAAATCAAAAGCCTTTCCGGCAAAAGTTGAGAAGAATTAATCCTAAATTGCTGCCATTGATTGAGAAGGAAGTCAACAGGTTGTATAAGTCTGGAATCATAGTGCCAATCCGATTTTCCAATTGGATCTCAAATTTGGTGCCCGTGAGGAAGAAAACCGGTGAGATTCGCTTGTGTATAGACTTTAGAAATCTGAACAAGGTGTCATTAAAGGACAATTATCCGCTGCCCAAGATGGACCACATATTGCAGCGGGTTGTGGGGGCATCTAGGATGTCATTGCTTGATGGTTACTCTGGATATAATCAGATTTTGGTGCACGAAGATGACCGTGACAAGACAACATTTACTACTCCATGGGGTACATTTCATTATGCCAAGATGCCGTTTGGATTGAAGAATGCGGGTGCCACATTTCAGCGGGCAATGGACATGGCCTTTGCAAACAAAAAGGATGTCTTTTTAGTTGTTTATCTTGATGATTTGACCGTGTTTTCTAAATCAGATGAAGAGCATTTGTTTCATTTGACTAAGGTGTTTGAGAAGTGCAGAAAATATGGTATCTCATTGAATCCGAAAAAGAGTCTTTTTGCTATGAGCGAAGGCAAGCTACTGGGCCATATCATTTCTAAAGAAGGCATTCGTATAGATCCTGCACGAGTAAAAGCAATTCAGCAAGTGGAGCAGCCCCGTAGCAAGAAAGAAATTCAGTCTTTCAATGGTAAATTGAATTTTCTGCGTCGTTTCATTCCCAATCTTGCTGAACATCTTAGAGAGATAACAAATATGCTGAAAAAGGACAGCGAGCTCAAATGGACCGAAGAGGCGGTGAAATCTTTTAATTTGATAAAGGTAATCTTATCTTCAGCCCCAACTTTGATTAGCCCGGATTATACACAGGATTTTATTTTGTTTTCATTCGCCTCTGAGCATACATTGGCAGCCGTGTTAATGCAAAAGAGAGATGGAGTTGAAAGGCCCATAGCTTTTTTCAGCCGCATCATAAGGGACAGAGCACTGAATTATAGTATCATTGAGAAGCAAGCATTGGCCCTGATCAAAGCATTGAAAGATTTCCGAGTTTACATATTGAATTCTCATGTTTTAGCATATGTTCCTAATGCAGCTGTAAAGGATGTTTTAGTGCAAACGGAACCGGAAGGAAGAAGGGGTAAGTGGATCGCTGCACTCTTAGAATATGATGTAGAAATTAAGCCTACCAAGTTGATTAAGGGTCAAGGTCTAGCTAAGTTGATGGTTGAAGCAAACCTTCATGTCCTTGATATAAATCTGATTGCTGCCTTGTCCGATGAAGATGAAGAAAATTCAGTTCTACAGGTGTCCAATATCTTTGTGTCTTCTCCTTGGTATGCTGATATAGTTTATGTGCTTCAAAACTTATCTGCACCTCCTGGAATGCCTAGAAACAAAGCTAGAACATTGAAGCTAAAGGCTGTCAAATTTTGCATTATCAAATCTGCACTTTATTGGAAGGATCCCGGTGGCATCTTGCTGAATTGTTTGGTCGAAGAGGAAGCTAAAACAACAGTAGATGATTTCCATAAAGGTGACTGTGGGGGTCACTTATTTTGGAAGACCACGGCTAATAAGATCTTGAGAGCTGGTTTCTATTGGCCTTCTTTATTTTCTGATGTATATAAAGCGGTAAAGAGCTGTCATGAATGTCAATTTTTTCAAGGAAAACAGAAATTACAGCCATTGCCTCTCAAACCGGTGGAAATCAGCGCACCATTTCAGCAGTGGGGCTTGGATTTTATTGGCGAAATTCACCCAGCATCTTCTGGGCAGCATCGATGGATCTTGACGGCCACAGATTACTTTACAAAATGGATTGAAGCCATTCCCACCCGGCAGGCCACAGATTTGGTAATTATTTCTTTTCTTGAAAATAATATCTTGTCACGTTTTGGATGTCCACAAAAGTTGATTACTGACAATGCAGCTGCATTCAAATCAAAGAAGTTGGTTGATTTTTGCTATAAATATAACATCAGCTTGGGGCATTCAACCGCTTATCATCCGCAAGGTAATGGGCTGGCTGAATCTTCAAACAAATCTCTAGTGAACATCATAGAGAAATTGCTGGAAATAAACAAGAAGAGCTGGCACAAGAAGTTAATAAATGCACTATGGGCTGATCGGGTAAGTCAAAAGAAGTCAATTGGTATGTCACCTTTTGAAATTGTTTATGGAGTAGATGCAGTGTTTCCTACTTCACTAAGTGTTCCAGTAGCCAAGTTGTTTCAAGAAGCTAGTGGTGAGGACGATCCTATGCAACGACGGATCAGTCAAATGATTCATTTACAGCAGACACGAGATGAGGTTCACCAGAATTCCCTTAAGTTGCAAGAGCGCATAAAGAAAATCTATGACAAAAAGGCCAAAGCAGATGAGTTTCAAATTGATGATGTTGTGTTACGGTGGGATGCCCGCAATGAAGATAAAGGGAAGCATGGAAAATTCAACAACTTATGGAAGGGTCCTTACAAAATTGCAGCATACCGTGGTCCAAATGCTTTCCTTCTCAAAGAAATGAACGGTGATGAATGTCTTGGTGGGTCGGTGAATGGCCGGCTGCTCAAAAGGTATCATGCTTGAGCATTTTCTGCTCTAATCACTCTCATTGTAAATACCATTTCATTTTCTTTCTGCAGCAAGTGTGAAGCTGATTTTCCATCTTCAGTTTGGGGCCCGTGGTGAAGGCTATAATTCTGAAAATGGTGATTAGTTGGTGTGAGTTTTATAAGTTGTTTCTTGTCAGTTTATTCTCTGTATAGAGTAAGTGAGTTAGTGTCCAAGATAGTCTTGAATTTCAGTCAATTGTCCAAGTCAAATAAAGTTGTGTTTAAGTTGGTCACATGTGAATAAGTTGACTCCATTTCCCAATGACAAAAGCACTGGTCTGCTCTCCCAGAGGTCTGAGGTTCTTGGTACCTCCAAGGAGCTACCATCCCCATTGGAGCCAATGTTAGTGTCGGTCTTGAAAGCCCTCCATCAGTGATCAAAGCTATTTGCATTTGCATTAGTAGGTGTCTCATCAATGTCAAAGTTTTCATCCCGTTAGGCATGCCATAACCCTGATGGAGGAGCTGGTCTATTATGCCCCTCTTGGCTTTGCTGGATCTAGTCATATCAGTCATTAAGCATTTCAAAATTTGTCTTGTTAGGTCTTGAGGTCAAAGTCCTAGGTCTAGGGTTTTGGTCATTTATCTTCGCAAGGTCATGTCTTTGAAAATCCTTGAGTGCCCAGCAAGCCAGAGGGAGGATTGTAAACATGTTTCTTTGATATTTTCATCATGCACAGTTCATTTTTAACCTTGGATTTAAAAACTCGGTTTTTAAAGCCAAGGTCATGTTAAATTTTTGTAAAAAGAATAAAATTCCAAAAGTCTTCAAAAACGCAGCAATAACCCTGGTCCCCTTGCCACAGTCCCTCAGATGATCTACCTGCAAAAAGAATCAAGTCAAAGCACTCAAAAAGTCAAATTCAGAATAAAGGAAACCAAAAAATCAGTGTTTTAAAAAGTGTCAAAAATAAACTTTATAAAGTGGGTTTATGGATGAAATTTTTTCAAATGGAGTTTATAAGGGTTCAACTTCCCACCTTTTACTCTTATTGTGCATCCCAACGATTGAAAGAGTGGTTTGAGAGAGTGATTGGCGAAAGGAGCAAAATCGCAGTGATTTCGGGTAGCAGAGTGGTGCGCGACCCGTTGAGCAGGGGGGCGCAACCCGTTGAGCAGATTTTTCCAGATTGCATTGTACAGCCCAGAAAACGCAGATTTGACTCAGTTTGACTTTTTGGGGTTGAAGATGATTATCTTTGATGTAATTATTGTAACTCTAAGACACTTTTACTCTTGTTTAACACTTCTAGAAGATTCATTCATGTCAAGGGTAAATATTTAATGAATGGATTGGTTTCCTAGCTTATAGAGGCAAGTTGTTTTGACTGCCTAGATTTTAGTGCTCAGTTTAGAATTAGTTGAAACAGCTCCTAGAAGGATGAGCTCGACCCCTAGAGGCAAGGGAAGAGGTTGGCTTGCCTATATTATGTATTTTCTTAATCATTTTCAGAGGTTGGAAGGTTGGACTCTTGAGGGAGAAGCTATCATTGTATTATCACTTGTATCTCTGCAATTTTTGGCTAAGGAAGACCAGGGTTTTGCAGTCATCTTTGGGATTCTTGTGGACTCATGTGTTGATGGTGTGTTTCTTCATGTTCTTGTAAGCTTTGTTATGTGATTCATTTCCTTTCTTAACTGATGCACATTAAACAAATGAAGTGTTAAAGTATGAATTCATGCTAGCCATGCTCTCCTTTTAAATTTGTTTAATTTCAATGTTTTCTTCTGTCTAAAGAGAATTCAAAGTGATTGTTTGCTCTCTTTAGCTCCTCATCTTTCATTCATCACCATTCATTTCAGTTAAAGGCATCAATACAGGCTCCTACCTCACCCCAAAGACCCCCCTGCAGAAACTGTGTCCAATCCCCGCACCCTAAATTGCAGCTCCTCAATTTGCCACCAAAAACCCCAAAAATCCCCAAATCAACCTTTATAATCAGTTTACTAGCCTAATATCAGTGTTACCTTGTTGGTCATCTCATCCTATTGAAATATCTACCGAGATTGACCGGAGAGAGCCTTCTCCTGCCCCGTAGGGCTAGCTACGAGGCTGAATGGTTTGATGTAGCTTTGAGGTTTGCCTTTCTCAGCCTGAGGTGAAATTTCAAGTGCTAACACACCAGATCCTTTCGTGCCTTGATGTAGATGTTGTGTATGTCCACCTTGAAGTTTGCAAAACTCTGTAGACTGTTGTGCACTGTGGGGGACATGCATGGCCTCCTATTAATTCACATTCAGATGCTCGCCTCCATGAGCACCCAAAAATCTTGGTATCATGAATTTTTTTTGCGTCCTTGGTGGCCTAGAGTGAAGCGTACTTCGCGGCCTTAGGTAGGTCTCGATCAATGCTCGAGAACTGACTATGCTCTAGCAGTTCCCCTACTACCAGCAAGATGGATAAGAGAAGCCACGCATAGTGGAAGGTCTTACCCTACTCCTAGGCCTCATGATAGTTGAGCAAAAACTCCTCGTAGAGGAACTTGGCCCAATTGAACTTGACCCCATCCGCACACCATTTAGCCAACACAACCACCAGTGCTGGTACCTCATCGAGGTGGAATTTTCTCATTACTTTACCAACCAGGAGTTGGGTGGCTACGCACACCCCTTTATCCTTGATACTGGCGATAGCGTAACCCCTCTTTTTCTTTTCCAGTTCATACTTGGCCTTCATCGCTTCTGCGAGTGCCAAATCGCTACTTTTCTTGGCTGTCATCGCGGGATCCTTTCCTTTACAAGGAAGCCGAGAAATTCGGTGGATGAGGTTAGCTGTGATGGGAATAGTCTCCTCGAACCATTGGTACCCATCATGCACCAAGCAGAGCAGTTGCTTAATGACGAAAATGGTGATGGGTATGTGGTGGAAATGTGGTATCCATAACAAATGCAACAACCTGACATTTTCCACACCGTGCAGCCATTTTCACAGCTCTAATGTTATCACCGCCCCCTCAGTATTCTATTTCATTAAGTTCCCGGTCTCAAGGTGCGGTAACTTCTCGCTATCAGTGATGTCCCAGTCTTCAAATTTCAGGTTTGGCACATGACCTAGATGTGTGACCTCAAATATAATGCCATCAGGGAGGAGCGGGGTCTAGAGTGAACTCTTCAATTTGTTTAGGTCTTTCGGCACCTTGGTTTTCCCTTTCTGTGGAAGGACATACACGGGCAGTTTCATTGTAGAGTGTATAGGTTGCGTATCTTCCTCCATGTCTTCTTCTTATTCTGTTGCCACGATCAGGGTCTGCAAGTCCTCCTCCTCCTCATCCATTTCTATTGTGACTACTTTCCCCATCTTTTCCGTGGATAGTTTGTTGTGCTGCAGATTCCTCGGGGACATGCATACTAGATCCATTTCGTATTTATCCTTCTTGGGCCTTGGTGTTTGCGGGGATTTTGGGATTTCTGGTACCTCCCTGGTGCCTCCTAGAACATCCTCCACTATTAGGGTCTGTGCAACCTCACCGGCGGTGCCCTCCTCAATTCCCAACCCATCCTTAGTGGTCGTCATTATATCTAGGTTGTATTCTATCACTCACAAACATAGGGGCTTGATTATCGCTCAGCTCTCAATAGTCTGTGCTCTGCTCAAGTGCTCAAATCTCAAATGACCAACTAGTGTTTGTTGGCCAGCCCTTTCAGTCTTATAGCACTTTTTGAATTTGAATTCGACTGTTCCCCCCAATTTCAGGCCATTAATTCTTTCTTGGTGGTAGATTTTCCCAAATCTTGCCCATAACTTGTGTCTTAAATGCTTGCCGCCCACTCCATTTGGCCTCAAATCACACATCCCATCGTGAACAGTGACCTCAACAGTCACTTCCCAGCCAACTCATGCAACAGCGTAATCCTCTATGCATGGTCACGAACCTTGTGACGTTCTTATTTTGCGCGCATCTCCAATATCGTGCATCTCCCAGGCAGAGTCTTTTATAGTCTTGTGCTCCCTTTCAACTTCCTGGAGCGCTAAGACTGCTCTTCCTATGGCTAGTCAGGTGGGCATACCACCTATGTAGTGCTCCATCTCGTCCTCCAACATGGTTTGCGAAGAATCTCTATCTTCTAGTGTGGTGATCGGCATTGTGCACTCTACTATTCGCAAGGTGCTACCCTGGTCACTACGTTTAGTGATATGCGGTTCAAGCCAAGGTAGTAGACTAACTAGTTCATGGCAATAGTTCTCTAGCTTGTTAGTATGAGCGTACACACCTTGCCTTACCATCCTGGGTTTTTCGATGAGAAATGCTCCCATTATTTCGTCTTCTAGCTTCTTGACCTCTGCGTCCATCAAAGCGCTCTTCTCCCTTAGCCGTACCTGATCATTTTCAAGTTCGCGAAGTCTAAGGCTTCCCTGGTGGATTTCTTCCTCGAGTCCTATGCATTTTGTTTCTCGCGGCTGTGTCTTTTCTTCGTTCCAGGCTTTGCGGACCATTGTGTCTACTGGTGATTTTATGCACAAACTTGGCTTTGCATGCTTCGTAGTGATTATAGCCCTGCTTCATGCTTCAGCTTCGGAACTGCTCTTGTGATCAGGGTTGTACACATGGTCCTATAGGCCCATTGAACCATTGGTATGCACAAGTCCCAGTTAGTGCATTTCACATGGTGGACCATGTTCAGCATGTCGCACACCTTGTTAAAGACTTCCCCATGTATAATTTTCGACGCACTTGGTCTTATCATACTTCGTCAATTGTGCCCTTGTCTTGCCCGCTCTTGCTTGTTATGCCTGTTTCCTACCGTGAGGTTGTTGTGCATGTGTGCAGGTTGCGTACCCTACACCCGTACCCATCTGGAGAGGTGGGCACACAGGCTGTTTCATCCATCATACCCAGCTTTCATCCGTAGCTAAGACTTTCCAAACTATATAACCATCATCCTTCTATAGTCGCTCCAGTTTTCAAAACTTCTTTGATGCATACCCCACCACCTGGAGGGCGTAGTATGCAGTGCCCATTTTAGAGCGTCAAAACGTTGTTGTTCTGGCACTTCTCTTTCAAATTTGATCAGGAATTCATCCACTACTGTCAACCTGTCATACATAGGCAGATCCCTTACCTCTGTTGTCATGGAGTGTAGTGATCATACCATCATGTTACAATTGAGCGTGGTTACCTCATGTAACCAGTTCTGCCATCACTCTATTTCCTCATCCGAATCCAATTTGCAGGAACTTTCACATTCACATGAAATCCTGCCATTTGTTGTAGGATTCACTCAATCTTGTTCTCGTGGGGTTATCTTATAGATACAGTCAAGATCGTCATCACTATCATCGTTGTGCACTGGTTTTGTATAGCGTGCTCCTTTTGTAGGGTCTAAAGGCACCACTACGCACAGTGACTTTTTCTCAAATATCATTTTGCTCTTCTTTAGATTTATCACTTTGTTCATATCAGTGGCCCAATCTATTCCCAGTAGTGCAAGATAGGGATTGCTGTCATTGACAATCTCTATCACTTCGAAATTTGCAAGTGCGCTTGCACCTTTGATGTCTACCATTATTACCTGCAATCTTCCCATCGGTAAGATCTTCTGCTGGTTCGCCATTCACAATTGAATAGGGGACCATTGCAACGCGGATCTGCCCATGCATTCCCATGTCTATTTTGGCAGTATGTTCATGTCCGATCCTAAATCCAGAGTCACTTGATCCATTTCATATTCTCCTATTTGTGCAGTCAATCTCATTTCCCTTCCTGTTCACAATGCATGCTTTCCAAGTTTTCGGACTACGCATGGTTCTCCTAACTCCGCACACCTAGTGATAAGTTCTTGCAGTCCTTTTATAGCGTTGTTGTCGTGCAACAGTTTCATGCATGTCTCCAGAAAGGTAGTGAGCATTGAAGGATCCATTCTTGGTTCTAGTTGATCCTTACTACCTGAAGTGGAGGCCTCCGTGAAGCTCTTCTTAGCTTCCATGAATGTCTCCTTCGCGCGCTCCAACTCAAATTCATGTTCCTTTGTAGGAGCCTTACAAACCCATGCACTTTCTTCTGGCTGCTTACCTTTGTCATCTCTAGTTGTGATACCACTTCAAAGCACTATGTTTACATTCGAGTCTTCTTCATGCAGCTCAGACCTCATCATTTGTAGGTTTTGAGTCGGGGGACATTGGAGTACTCCTTTATCATGCAACTTCACTGTCAGTGTAGGGAAGTCCTCCGTCTCATGATCAAATTGGATACAATATAAACATGATTCTCTTGTTGGATTTGTACAATTGCGGGCATAATTCCCTGGCCCTTCACAATTGTAACAAATTAGCTGTCCGCGACCCCTTCCTGGTTCCATTCCACCTCGACCTCATCCGCTCCCCTGAAATCTAGTGTGCGCTATCCTTGTATTTTGATCGAGGGCTCGTGTTTTTGTCTAAACTCTGTAGGAAGGAGTCCGATCCATCATCAGTTCATAACTTCTACAGGTGTGTTCATCATGGCCTACTGACCTGCAAAAATTATAGAACAACTGCTGGGATGTCTGTGTATACTTTTGTAATAGGTGACAGTTATTTGTAGCGTGCTTCCCTCCTATCTGACAAATCACGCACCATAATGCAAGCACCACGCTTTTCGCTGCCTGTGCCTCTAGTTGTAATGGCATTGGTCCCCCTCCTGCTAGGTAGTTTGCGAAGACTGGACAATGGTCCTTGTGTTGTCCCCGACCTTTGCATTTTATGCACCATGTCCTATCTTGTTTCAATCTCTGCATATCAAGACACAAGTTTTGCAACTACGCGTTGATTTTTTGAACTCCTAGGTTAGGATCCTGTATCAGGGTTTCTTTTAGTCTCATCGCCATCTCCAAGGCTTCGGCCTGAGTGGTTAGCTTCTATTGTGATAATGTGTTCCTTAGATGCGGTGATAGTGATGCTACAAACCATGCATGGTGTTGTGCGTCCATCAAGGTCATATTAGCTTCATAGATCTTACCCTTCAGTCTCTGGTCTAGCTCCCATGGGGTCTCTCTTAGAAGCATCATGATTTCCTTAAACCCAATAATCAACTATGTTTTTGATTTTGGCCTGCTAAATTCCCTGTTCAGCACAGCTTGGATATCCGTGATCCCTGCGTTTGGGTTGTCATTGGAATGCTTGATGTACCATGATAGTGCGCGATCCTGCAAGGCACTAACTAGTGTTTCCTTCTTGATATTATCATCCGTGACTCCTTGCGCTTTCCATACAACTTTTACCATGAACCAAAATTGGTCTGGATCTTCATTTCCTACTCCTTTGAATACTGGAAACTTTATTGCACTCGCCATATTAAACTGTGGTGGTGGCAGAGGTTGTGTGGGCGAAGAAGGGGGTGAAGATGGTGAAACTGGTGGTAGTGTAGGTGGGGATGGTATGTGTGGAATTTGTTGTCTTATCACACTAATCACGCTTCATGGTGAGACTTTTGTGAGCTCTTCCTCGCTCTCCTGCGGTGGTGAAATTAAGGGAATGGTCTCTAATTCTTCGCTACCTTTGTTTCTGTAGATCCTCCCACTTCGCGTAGCCCCAAACATCAATTTATCTGTATAGACCGCTTTTCACACAGTTGCATTTTAATCCAAGTGTTCAAATATTTAATTTACTTACCTCGTGGTCCTTTGAGGAACCATCGTTCCACCTCGTTGTAGCTGAATGAAGTATCTACCACAAATTCAGTGATAAATCCTCTTATGATTTGATCGAGCTAATGGTCCACAGCGTGCGCAATCTTATCTTACGATACTTCTAGTCTACGCACCAATTCTGGAGTCCACACAATTGGTTTGTCGAGCCTACACCTTCCCTGACTATCTGCTATCTTCGTGATCCACTCATACAACTTAGAGGGGAAGAACGTAAAGAAAATTTCATGGATTTCTATATATAAGTAGCGCTATAACCATTGTTCCTTCGATACTCCTGGATTCCTTTTTTCCTATGCCACGAACTCGTGAATTTTTCTGTCCAGCCACCTTTCAATTTATTTCTTTGTCAGATTCAAATGACATGACATCAGACATCCCTTATGCAGATCCCAGTTCGGAGGTGATTTAGCCAAACAAATCCTGGTACTACTAGCCCTTTCAGGAACAGTCCACGGAGCATGGACTGAGGTCTCACCCAAAGTAGTATGGGAGGGTGTTAGAACTAGGTTTTCACACCATCGAGATGTCTGATGGTATCAAGTGGTCCGTGGTTCGACCTTGCGCACGTGGCTACGCACGCTTACCCGTACCTCGTAGCCTGAGATGTTGCCTTCGCACAACCCTATTAGGGGACCGAACAATGTTATTACCCAAGTCTTTACTCGTAGCCCGATATTAGGTGATTAGCTAAACTTATTTATACCCTTTTAGTTATACATAACAATGTTCACAATTCATATAAGTGCATGCAGTAAAGAAATAGTATAATTGCAAGTAATATGAAACATGTAATAACTCAAAATAGATACACAGGATTCAGATAAAACTTCTCTTTATTATTTTCTTCCTTGTGTTATAGACTCACCCTTACCCTGTGCACTCAGCTGCGGACTCTACTAGGCCTCTGTGCACTCAGCTGTAGAGCCTCTTCCTACTACTACGACCCAAGACAATCAGGCTCTTGCTACTATCGTATTCTATCCCTTCATTCCTTCTTCATGGCTTTTTTTTCCTTTACCACTTAGAGCCTCGCTCTATTTATACAATCCCATGGTCCATAGATCATCGGTAGGCTGACACTACATTCAAAACTTAGGTCAGATAGCACTATGACTCTAACATACAATTCGCGCTTCGTACCCACAATTCGCGGAGTTTTTACAACAATATTTCTCAAAACTTGGGCTTTGAGCCCCAAAAGATGCTGTGGGGGGATTCCATAACCAACACGGGCCCTAGGGGCTTATCGATCTGTGTGAAGGCATATATAGGGCAATAAAAGACATCACATTGATCTTTGGATGTGGAAACTTGGTTCCAGCATCCCCCCCATACTACTTCGGGCTAGACTTCAGCCTACGATACGTGGGTTGATGTCGAAAGGGCCAGTAGTGTAGGTTTTTGTTTGGCACAATTAACTATGAACCTGGGTCATGACCCACTAAGCCAACAAATGGTTCCGTTGCCAAGACCGGGATCTGCTTAAGGAGATGTGTGATGTGGCATCAATGGAATCTGATCAAGAAGGAAATTGAGAAGTGGTTGGATAGAAAAGTTCACGAATTCATGGCGCAAGAGAATAGGAATTGAAACTTGTCAATGGAATAGTGGTTGGATAGATATTTGTACATAGAAATACATTAAATTTTCTTCTTCACCTTCCCGATCGAACTATACGAGTGGATAGCTAAGTTAGCAGACGGCCAAGGAAGGTGGAGGCTTAATGATCTAATAATGTGGACTCTAGATATAGTGCGAAGGTTGGGAGCCTCCAAAGACAAGATCACGCGTGTTGTTGACTACTGGCTCGATCGAATTATATGAGGATTTCTTACAAAGTTCACAGTTGATACCTCAGTCAGCTATAGTGAAGCAGAGTGGTGATTCTTCAAGGGACCACAAGGTAAGTATCTCATATCTTTGAATACCTCAATTAAGATTCTCTTATGTGAAAAATGGTTTATACCATTACCTTAATGTTTGGAGCTATGCAAAGTGGAAAACTCTTTAGAAATCGAGAGCAATTAGGTCTTGAGTATAGCCCATTGATTGGACCTCCTTCAAGAAACAACGAGGGAACGATACAGGCCTCACCGCAGAGTGTTGTCCAACTGATAAAATAGGGTTTCCTGCAGATACATCATCCATCCACCCCACCTCTAGATTCACCTCCATAGCATACACCTTTGCCCACACCTCCACCACCACTAGTGACGTTCAACATGTCGAACTCAAGAAAACTGCCAATTTTCAAGGGTATAGGGAGCGAAGATATAGATTAGTTCTAGTTTGTTGCAAATGTTGTGTGGACTGCACAATAGATCACTGATGATAACATAAAGAAGGTGCAGTTAGTTACTACTTTGCAGGGTCACGCGTTGACTTGGTATATTAAGTACTTTGCGGATCATCCTATAGCAATGCTAGCAGAGACTAAGGATGCTTTAAATAAAGAGTTTAGTAAGCCTAAGTCTGACTTACAATTAGTGGTTGGATTTAAGGAAATCACAATGAGAGTTGATGAAATGCGTTGGGAGTTAGATCAAAGGTTGAAGTGTGTGATCCGTGAATCTAATATACAACACACAAATGGTCAACACTGTGAATGGTTTATAGCCTCACTTCTACCCCATCTGAGGATTGCTTTGTCACAGCAGAAGATAGGAACTTTGGTAGAAGCCTTGGAAATCGTGATGAGATTGCATGTGACACCTATTGAGGATGCGACTTTGGGAGTCCAACAAATTCACTCACATTTGCAGAACCTCTAATTGGAATTGCAGAGCTTGAGAAAAGAGAAGGAGGCTAGGCTGGAGGTGTGTGAGGAAGTTTGGTGTCTGAAATGTAAGGGTCAGGGGCATGATAAATACCATTGTCCCGTATTTCCGAACTATATCACAGGATGGGGACCAATTCCCTTGAGACCGGAAGCTTTAGTAGGACCAATTGCGGGGCTCGCACTATGGTGCACTATTTGTCAAGTGGCTGGAAAACATGTAACAAATAATTTTCGTTTACTACAAAAGTTTGTTCAGATAACCCAATAGTTGTTCTGCAATTTTTGCATATCAATGGGCCATGATGAGCGCCATTGTCATCGCTATGAGTTGATGACGGAAAGAACGCCTACCTATAGAATGAAAACAGAAACTCGGCCTCAAGATTAGGGTATCAGAGGAGCACGCGAAGGATATGAAGGACGAGGATGAGGCTGAGGAGGAGGAGGACCTGGTAGAAGCCGCGATCAGGTTATTTTCTATAACTGTGGGACACCAGGGCACTTTGCACGAGAGTGTCAGAATTAGACACACCTGTCATGTCAATATTGTAGCCAGTCTGACCACACTATATAAGAATGCCCTATGTTGATAGCTAGGGTGCAGGAGAAGAAGGCGCAGCCTCAGTAACCTACGTAGAACTTACAAATGATGAGATCTTAGCCCTGCGAGGAAGATCTCAATGTGAATATCGTGCTAAGAAGCGGGATTACAACTGGGGATGATAAGGGAAAACAACCTGATGAGGACGGATGGGTCTACAAGGCCCTAGAGAAGGAAGTTGCGTTCGATCTAGAGTGCATGAAGGAAATGTTTATGGAGGCTAAGAAAATCCTCATTGAGGTGTCTACCTCAGGAAGTCATAACAAAGTACCAAAAACTAACGCACCTACAGAGGTTGATACCTCTGTGCTTACCACATTCTTGGAGACCTTCATGAAGCTTTTGCGTGATAGTAAAGCTGTGAAGGGCCTGTAGGAGCTAATAAACAAATGCATTGGAAAAGAAAATGCTCCTAATGGGCATCGAATAGTAAGAAATATTAGAAAACATAAGGCAAGAACATGGCATGAGATGAGGCTCACCGTGCAGATAGGAGATTATGAAATGGACCAGGTCATTATGGATCTAGGTTCTGATGCGAATGTTTTTCCTAAAGAGACATGGGAAAGAATGGGGAGACCTGCGTTTTAGTGGTCTTTGATCCAGCTTAGAATGGAAAACCAACAGAAGATCATCCCTACGGGATGACTACATGGAATAACAGTGGATATACAAGCTGCGAGCACACTGGATGATTTTGAAGTAATAGAGATCATTGACTAAAACAATCCATACCCCACGCTCCTTGGAATTGACTGGGCCATAGATATGAATGGAGTCATCAACTTGAAGAAGAGGACATGTCATTTCAAAGGAAATTGCTTCGGGTGGTAGTACCATTGGACCCCACAGAAGGGTCGTGCTATAATGAACTAGTCTGTGACTACAATGAAAGTGATGATGACTTGGATCATATCTACAAAATAACTATGTGAGATCAAGGCTGGATTAATCCAACAACTGATGGATGGATTGCATGGGACTGGTAAAGTTCCTGTACATCGAATTCAAATGAAAAATTGGAGCATTGGAAGAATAGGTTGCATGAAGTATCTATGCTACGCTGCAACATGATGACTAAATAGATGTGTTGTGTGTCATTGGAGGTAAGAAATTTACCCTATTATGATGGTTTAACTGACATAGATAACTTTTTGAATGCCTTTAAATGAGAATTCCTTGAGGATCATTGATTCCAAGCACTAAATTTGGCATTGCGCGTTATGACCGCATGATGGTGGGGTATGCACAAGGACAACTTCGATGAATGGTGAGATTACAGAAGGATGATGAGGTTGCAATTTGGTCGTCCTAAAGTTTGACTGACTGAGAAATATGATGGGAGAAATGATTTGGGTGATAATTTAGTGAAGTGGACTAAAAATTATGGAATGGAGTCACAACCAGAGTGGGTGCACTTATTCTGTCATACTTTACATACAATTCCTATTAATTGGTATCTAGAAACGGAGCTTTGCCATGGCACCGTGGAGTGGGACATATTAAGGGAAGGATTCTTAATGACCTTTAGTTTTCAAGATGGGTTTAAGAGCATTGATGAAGCTCTACAGGAGATTAAGGTGTCATCTTCAGAATTCCACAGGATCTGTTGGAGTTGGTTCAACCAGATTAGAGCACCCAGCTGCGCCATGCACTAGAATGCTATAATGTGACAACTAAAGGGGAGGATGAAGATCCAAGAAATATTAATATTCTAGAGGGAGAATACCATCACAAGGTCGAAGGTCCGCAAATAGATAACTTGGACATCACCGCGCCATTGAAAACCAAGTGAACATTGGTACTGAAGTAGAGCCAAAATTTGCGAAGATTGGGGCTTACTAGGATGATGCCATAGTGGATAAAGTTTTTGAGTTACTCCGTGAGTACCAGGATCTTTTTCCTACAAAGTTTTCGGACCTGAGGGCATCATAGGCAACTTGGGTGTGATGAAAATCACTTTGAAACTGGACACAAAGCCTATTAAGTAGAGACCGTATCACCTTAATCCCAAATACAAGGAAAATGTTTTCTTGGAGTTGGATAAAATGCTAGAAAAAGGCATCATCGAACCTATGGAGGAATCTAATTGGGTGAGCCTGATGGTGGTTCAAGAGAAGAAACAAAAGTGAAAAATAAGGATTTGGGTAGATCTAAGGAAGCTTAATGATGCATGTGTCCATGATCCTTTCCCAACACCGTTTACTAATGAGGTATTGGACAACGTTGGAGGGCGGGAGGGTTACTCATTCACTGATGGGTTTTCAGGGTACAATCAGATCAAGATCGCACTAGAGGATAGGAGAAAAAAATCCTTCACGACAGAATGGGGTTGTTTCTAGTATACTGTAATGCTGTTTGGACTCAAGAATGTGCCTACGATATTCTCTCGCATAGTTATAGCAGCATTTAAGGAGTTCATTCATAAGTTCTTGGAGGTGTATTTTGATGATTGGATGATGATTGGTTTAGTGAAGCCCCATGTAGCAAGTATGCGCTTGATGTTGGATACGTGCTGCAAATATCTAATCGCGCTAAATTTGAAGAAGTGTCTATTCTGTGTCCCCTTTGGGATCTTGCTGGATCATGTGGTGTGCAAGCAAGGGCTAATGGTGGACCCTGCTAAGAACGTGGTAATAGTGAATTTGGAGGCCCCAAGAAGTGTCAAATAGTTGTGCACAACGCTCGGGCATACAAGAAAATACATAAATCTCATCAAGGCTTATGCTCATATTACTGTGCCCATGGAGAAACTGTTGAAGAAGGACGCTACATTCTGTTGGGATGAAGAATGTCAACACAATTTGGACATATTAAAGGACAAGATGGTCACCACGACAATTTTTGTCTTCCTGGATTGGAAGAAGGAATTTCATGTACATGTTGATGCCTCTTGCATTGCGTTGGGAGTAGTGCTAACACAGGCCAGTGAAGGAGAGATGGATCACCCTATAGCCTTCGCGAGAAGGAAATTATCGAAGGCCGAGAACAATTACACAACGACAGAGTTTGAAGGATTGGCTATGGTATACGTGCTTCAAAAGTTTAGGCACTACTTGTTGGGCGGACATTTCAAAATGTACACAGATCATTCTACCTTGAAATACTTGGTCAATAAGCCTGTGTTGGGGGGGGGGGGGAGATTTGTCGATGTTTGCTGCTATTCCAGGAGTATGAATTTGAGGTTATTGTGAAACCAGGAAGGTTGAATGTAGGACCTAGCCATCTATCGTGGATCGAGACAGGAGAGAGCCTATCAATTTGGAGGAAGGGTTTCCCGATGCACAACTCTTTGCGATGCATGTAGCAAATAACTACTTTACATATATTATTCACTTTTTGACAACATGGACGACACCGGAAGGGTATACAAGCTAGCAAAAGAAGGAACTAGTATTGCGCACGATGGGTTTCTCAGTGATTGTTGGACATTTATATAAGATGGGTGCAGATGAGATATTGCAATGATATGTACCAAATTCTAAGCAGAATATCATCCTCGCTGAAGCTCATGGAGGGGTTGCGGGAGAACATTATGCAGGAAAGGCGACAACATAGAAGATTTTTCGCATAGGTTTATGGTGGCCTACGCTACACAAATATTCTAAAGAATATTGTAGGGCATGTGATGCATGTCAAGGAATAGGAAGACCATCGCAGAGGGACGAGTTATCACTGAATCCTCAAGTGTTATTGTAGCCATTTGAAAAATGGACAGTTGATTTTGTTGGGCCAATTCAGCCCCCAAGAAGGAAGATAGGTGTGAGCTATATCATCACCGACAGAGTATCTAACCAGATGGTATGAGGCATAGCTGGTTAAAGATTACATAGGAGCTACAATAGCAAAGTTTTTTTTTGAATATGTGTTAACCAGATTTGGTTGCCCAAAATTATTGATGAGTGATCGAGGTACGCACTTCCGAAATGAAACAATCAGCGCATTGACTGAGGAGTTCTAGGTATATCATCAGAAGAGAACCTCATATCATCCTCAAACTAATGGAACATTAGATGCCTTTAATCAGATTTTGGAGAACACACAGATGAAGATTTGTAACGCGCAGTGGAATGACTAGGATGTGCACATACTTGTAGTGCTATGGGCGGACAGGACTACTTGTAAAAAGCTAACAGGACAGACACCTTTTAGATTGATCTATAGCGTAGAAGCTGTGATGCCTATGGAATATATCGTACCTAGTCTACGCATAGTAGATTTCACAGGTATGGCAGATCATGAAGCCTTGGAAGAATGACTCGTGCAACTGATGGAGCTTGAAGAAGACATATTCTTGGCTAGATTCCATTAACAAGTACAAAAGGAATGTGAAAAAGCATGGCATGATCAACACATCAAGTTGCACACGTACGATCAACACATCAAGCTACGCACATTCAAGGTAAATGATTTGGTATTGTTATACAATAGCAAGTTCACTAAGTTTCCGGGGAAATTTTAGATGCACTAGCTTGGGCCATATGTTATCAGAGAGATTACATATGGAAGTGCGGTTTAGCTCATGAAGTTGAATAAATAATATTTTATGGGAAGGGTTAATGGAAATCGATTGAAGCCATATACAGGGGATTTGGCTCAATGACTATATGACGATGGGGTAGTCTTAGTTCTCCAAGTAGTTGTAAGGGAGCGCAAGACTATACACTACACTTCCAGAATTTGGGGACTACGCGATAGGTGGACTGCACGAAAAATGGTGATGTTGTAGTATAAGAAGCTATGTGCAGGAAGCTGTGCTATGGAGGGAGGTACCACGCAGCACAGCAGGAAAGTGACCATTGGAGTCACTATTCTAGATTTGATAGCCAGAAGATAGTTAAGAGGAGCGGGCTAGCAGAATTTAAGGCCAAAATCTTTCAAGATTTGTCGCCAAAACAACATTAATGATTGAATTTTTGGGGGAACGGTCGGATTTGAATTTAAAACCCCCTATAAATTATGTGTGCCAGTCCAATAGAAAACACTTTGCATCTTTAGAGTTTTTGAGTTGTGCTATTTGTTTCTTATGAACCACTTGTTCTTTGAGGATTTGGTCACACGCCCTACATTTTCCAATTTACCAGAGTTGAATTATAAATTCATCCTTGAAACCATGTTAGGACCGAGCCCTACTGAGATTGTGAGCACTTGGGTAGATGTCGCGTTTGAAGGAGCTGCCCCAAAGGTAGTGAGTATGGAAGCTCTGGCTCTTATGCCTATGGCATCGAGGCCGCCTAGGCTGAAGCCTACCCCTATTATAGAAACCTAGAAGCTGAAGAAGGATAAACAGAAGAAGCCAGTGCCAGTCCACGAATCACCCAGGAAACATTCTGCAACTCAAAAGTAGAAGAAAGACAAGCAGCCTAAGAAGGTTGTTGATTTGGAGGTCGAGGAAGGACAGGGCACTGAGGACATAGACGCTGAGGGAGTGGAGCCCCTTACCAAGTTGCCTGACTATATCCCTCTATGCAAGGGGAAGGCGAAGGTCACCAAGGACCCTAACTTGGACAAGTTTGTCATTTCTACGCCCCTACTGCCGGAGCAAGTTCTCTTCGAAGCTCTGTGCCTTACGCGGATCTCCCTGCTGAAAATGGAAGATTGGGACCTGGAAGATCATGAGCGGTTCCCTCACCTAGCGACCGCCAATTATATGAAGCGTGTTTCAATTAACCAGACTCAGGTGTCACTAAGTTAGAGATGGTGGAATGGATCCATAGAGTGGAGAATTCCGGGTTGTTGAACCTGTTGTGGGTGCCCCATTTTCACCGCACCACTATTAACACAACCTACATGTGTCAATTACTTATGTTGGTGCACTATGGGTGCTTATGGCTTAGAGGGCCTATACCCATCACTGAAATTGTCATCCATAGGATGAAACAACTGCCACATGAGGGTTTGAATCCGGCCAAGGAGTTTGGAAAAAAGGAAGGCGAAAATGATTTGGAAGACAAGATAAAGAAGGAATTTTCCTTTGTGAAAAAGCCGTGTGGATACTCTATCACTGCTACCAATGACCCCATAGTGTAGATTACCACAAAAATCCTAGCAGGGAAGTTAATGAGGAAGTGGCATGCAAACGAAGTTCCGGTTCCCGTGGTTTCTCTAGCTGCACAATGTGTGAAGGGTGTGTAGTTCAACTGGTTAAGGTACCTGTGCAGTGAATTCCCCGCAAATTGTCACGAGGTCTAGGATGAGACCAAGACATATCATTATGCTTGGTTGCTACTCTCCATCGTGTTGGTGGCATGGGAGCTTCCGGAGAATAGCCAGTTTCCTCTGTTGAAAGAAGGATTTCTAGAGGCTGCACAATTTGCCTCCCTATAGGCCACAAGGACCCCGCTCGGGTCACAAAAACTAAAATATTCTAGGTTTTGATGGGAGCAAGAATCCTCATGGCCATCAAATAGTGCCCAAGGTTTTCCTCGACCTTGTACGAGAATTTGTTAGCTTATGTCGCGTTCAAGGTTGACTTCCACCGGTCTACATTCAAGCACAGGAGGACCTGTTATCACTCTTGGAAACTCTCCTAGGTTGCAGCTCGGAGATGCCTAGTAACATATAATCTTCGATATTCTTCTCTGAACTATTGGAATGGATGATGGTTTGGATCAAGTTAGATAACCATTTCAGCTCTATTCTCACTCAAGACATGCATGAACACCCTCAACAATACAAGGCTTTAGACCACTAATGCTCAATAGTTTATAGATTCAATGGATAGATGGAGAATACTGACTTTACCAGCAGGTGCATATATAAACACATATGAATGGAAAACTATAGGAAGTAAATGAAACTTTCAAGTATAATTTATCAATGCAGAGATAAGATGACAGTTATCTAGCATTAGACACAGTAGAAAACATGAATAACCTATTCAAGTGCAAGCCTAGAACAATAGAGAAAATGGGAATTGAACATGTAATAGCAAAATAAGCTTATATTACTGGAGTGAAGATGAGAAGCTAGAGGAGTAGAGTCTCCAAAGTCTCCAAAGGTTGAACCTCTATTACCTTTTGCTTTCAGATATTTATAGCTCTTTATAATGCTCTTGAGCCTTCTGAGGCTCGAGAGGTCTTAATCTATCCATGTGTCTCTTCAACAACTTTGATGCCCTGACTAGGCAAGCATGGCTTAGAGGTTCCTTCTTTTAACAAAAGAGTAACCACACTTAGGTAGTTTGATGCACTGTCTGGGAGCTCTCTCATGCCAAAGATGCCCCTTGATCATTTGTTTGTTTAGATGGGCTGCGCTGTTTGCTCCATGATCAATTCTGTTTCGGGCGAGCTGCGTTGTCTACTCCATGATTATTTATGTTTCAGGAAAGCTGCGCTATCATGGAAGGGCTATAGGGCTTATGTTTTCCCTTTAAATGTTTATAATGACTGTTTTTTTCAGTTCACCTGTTGACTGTTAAAAATACGAACCGAGCCCAAATAGAGCTATCAGGTCCATTCCTAATTGATGTCGCCTGTTGCAAATAGCCCGTCCCTTTGTTTTTTTAGAAATATATCGAAAAATTGGAAATATATTAAAACTAGCTCATGACGGACTTCAAATATCCTCAAATCTGATCTATTTTCCTATTGGGTCCGCCTTGTAGTAATATCACATCTCCACTATTGATCTGGGAGTTCTAGATCCAATGGTTGTGATCCATTTCGGGTAGCTCTTTTGTACTAGAGTTAATCGCCTGATGAGGGTGGCTTTCTCTCTCCTCAGCCTGGACATGTGGTAGCCACTGTATGGCATCGGGCAGAGCTTGGCCTAAACCACTTATCACCTTTGGCTCTCTCGAAATCCTCTCAGTTTTGTGATTTTCCCTTTATATTGGAAAATACATTAAAATGTGAAAATCCCGCTTTATCGGACCTGAAATGGTGTTCAACCACCTTAATAAACCCTTTTGGGTCCGTAATGTCGCATCGGCGTTGCCCCCATGTTCCCTTTGTATTTCGTTATATAACGAAAATACACAAAAATGCATTGAAAAAGGCTTACCCGCGGACCTCAAATATTATAAATTTTCATTCCCAAACCCTTTCAGGTCCGGGCTTTATCGCATCGGTGCTTATGAATGTGCAAAGGCCCCGCCCCTTGGTGCTGCTTCACTATGATATAGCGATGTTTTTTTATCGCAATCGCATATCGCTCGTGCCCAGGGCCATTGTTAGCTCTCTCCTTGTATTTCTCTGATAGCGACTCTTGCGATGCGATGTTGGTCATTGATCTGTGCCACTTGATCGACGATCCACATTGCATTGCTGATTACAATCACATATCCACTTGGTACGTGCTTATTCCGTCGGCTTACCTCCGTTGATTGTGACCCGTTGATCCAATCATCGGAGATCACTGATCGGGGGTGTCTTACGCCCATCCTTAAGTTGTCCTCTTTACAGCGCCGATTGCAATTTGTCGCTTAGATCTTGGCCGTTGATCAACCAGATCTAATGGCATCTGTGCGTTGCTATGTTCATGTCTGCAATACTTTGCTTTTTCACTGTTTTGGAGCATTTTAGCCTCCCGATAGTGTTTTTCCGCCTTTCCAAGGGCTCTCAGCATCAGATGGTTTTGATCTTTGGATGATGTTAAGAATATTTTGAAGATTTCAAGAGCATATTTGGATCCATTGGCATGAATTTAATGGCTTATGGAGACTTTAAAGAGCATATTTGGATCCATTTTTTTGGCCATTTTCCAACAAGGTTAACACTGGCTCCTTCTGGGGGTGAAATCCTCCCCGTGAGGTTTCAAGAATCACAGAACAATTCAGTTCTTGTAAAAACAAAATCAAATCTGCCTCCTAGTGTTCCAATGGGCATGGAGTCTATTTTGTAATAAAAATAAAAACTGGAAAAAACATATTTACAATAACAAGGATTTAAAGCCTTAAATGAAATAAAGTTTCAAGAACCGCCCATTTATTGGGCTACCAAAAGTATCTCCTCCTTCCAGACTGTGTAGAATAAATGCATTGTTCTGTTGAATTTGAGCGATGACAAACGGACCTATCCATAAGGAGTCAAACTTACCATGATTACCTTTTTTTTCCTTAAATGCATCCCATTTGAGGACCCAGTCACCAACATGGAAATTTTCCACTTTTTCCTTCCTGTCAAAGGTTTCTTTGATTTTCCTCTGATGAGCTTTAGACTTCTCAACCAGGTGCTCTCCGATCTACTATAGTTCAACCAGGTTATTCATTCTCCTTACCATGTCATTCTCTTCATCTTGTTCTTCTTGTAAAAATTTGGCCATAGGGAGAATCAGCTGGATAGGGAACATAGCATCAGCGCCATAAACCAGCTTAAATGGAGAATTTTCTATGGACTTTTTGATGGTAACTTTGTTAGCCCATAGTGCAAACTTCAACTTGGAATCCCAACTCTTTTTGTTGTCCTCTAAAATTTTTTTGATTACCCTTACCAGACTCTTGTTAGATGATTCTGCCAGGCCATTGCCTTGAGGATATTATGAGGTAGAATGCACCACTTGAATGCCCATGGATTCAATCATGTCCACCAATTCTTTTGCCTTAAAAGCTACTACATTATCAGTGACTAGTTTTGTCAGGCAACCAAATCTAGTGAAAATATTCTCATTCAAGAACTTTATGACAACTTGATGATTGGCATTCCTAGTGGGTATAGCCTTAATCCACTTGGTGAAATAATCAGTGGCTACCAAGATCCATTTGTGTTGGCCACTGGAATGTGGGTTGATCTCACCTATAAAGTCCAAGCCCCACTACTGGAAGGGACCATTGACATGTACTGGCTTCAAGGGAAAATATTTTAGCTGCTGTCTTCCTACAAACCTCTGACACTTGTCACAATATTTCACAAAAGAAAACACATTATAGAATAGAGTAGGCCAATAATACCTAGCCCTCAAGATTTTTTGGGCTATGGTTTTCCAATAATGATGCACTCCACAGATGCTAGAATGGAACTGGTGTATGACTTCCACAGTTTTTTCTTTATCTAGACATCTCAAGAGGATTCATAATGGGTCTTTCCAATAAAGCAGATTTTTATTAATGCAGAATTGGGCTGATATGAGTTTAATGACCTGTGCTTGACTTGAGCTAAGCTCTGGAGGGACTTCTAGCTTCTGCAAAAAATGAACTATGCTGGAATACCATTCACAGGGGGTTAGATTTTCAGCCAGAGATTGATTCTGCTTTTGCTCTTCTGCTGCTCCCTCTGTTTGCTCATCATCTGAATTTAGACCCATGCAATTTATGTCTAACAAGCTACAATTTTCTTCAACCATAAGTTTAGCCAACCCCTAGCCCTTGAAAAGCTTAGTGGGCTTCACCTCTATGTTAAACTCTATGAATTTTTCAATCCATTTAGCTCTCTTTCCATCAATATCTGGCTAAGTTAAGACATCTTTTACTGAGGCTGAAGGTACATATGCAACCACTTTGGAATGTAGAATATAAATTCTGAATGCCTTTAAAGATTTTATGAGAGCATAAGGTTGTTTTTCAGTAAGGTCATACCTTAGTTTAGCATCCCTTAGAGTTTTGTTGAAAAAGGCCACGTGGTGCTCTATGCCTTCATCATTTTTCTGCAACAGAACTGCTACAAGTGTATCATAACAGGAAAAAGAGAAGATACAAAACTCCTTAGTGTAATCTAGGCTGATTAGAGTGGGAGCTTCCATGATAAATTTCTTGATGGCTTCAAAAGAGCTTCTTGCGGCATCTGTCCATTTTATTTTTGATCCTTTCTTCAACATGGAAGTGATGTGCTTTATTAGCTCTACAAAGTTTGGAATGAACCTCCTTACAAAGTTAATCTTACCCAGGAAGGATTGAATGTCCCTTTTTGATCTTGGGATGGACAATGTCTGAATTGCTTGAACCCTTGCTAGATCAATCTTCACACCTTCAGCAGAAACAATATTTCCCAGAAATTTGGCTTCTTCTAGAGAAAGTTGTGACTTCTTTGGGTTCACCGAAATTCCAAATTGTCTGCACTTCAGGAAGACCTTCTTAAAATGTTGCAAATGGTCTTTGTGACTGTTGGAGAAGACTATTTTGTCATTAAGGTAAATAAGGATAAACTTTTCCTTCTCTCCCACAAAGGCTATGTCCATGGCCCTCTGAAAAGTAGCCCCAGCATTCATCAGTCCGAAAGGCATCTTAGAGTACATGAAAGTGCCCCAAGGAGTAGTGAAGGCAGTCTTTTCCTGATCTTTTGGATGTACAAAAACCTGATTGTAACCTAAAAATCCATCTAAGAAAGACATGACTCTAACCCTTGAAACTCTTTACAGCAAGTGTTCCATCTTAGGTAGGGGGTAGTTATCTTTTTTAGAGCACTTGTTCAGATTTTTGAAGTCAACACAAAGCCTTATTTCTCCATTTTTCTTTCTTAATACCACAAGGTTAGCTATCCATTTTGAATACCTTATGGGAACTATGATTTTGGCATCCAACAGCTTCTTGATTTCATTCTCAATCAAAGGAAATAAGAGAGTCTTAACTTCTGCTTAAAAGGGATGGTGTTCTTTTCCAGTGGAATCTTATGCTAAATGATGTTTGTGTCATAGGTTTTAAGTTCATTGTATTCCCATGCAAAAATATCAGTGAAATGCTTCATGAGGGTGCAATACTTGGAATTCTAGGTAGAAGACAGATGAGTTGACAGATTTATGCATTTCGAATGGGCTAGGCTCCCTATATTATGTTTACAAACATCAGAATCATTTTCTTCTTTGGCAGGCTTATAAGGCACATTGTTATGATTGAACAGCTTCTCTAGAGGCACCAATCCCTTGGGTATATGGTTACTAGGTATCTGGACAATGCTTCCTCGGCCGATCTCATCCTTTAGCTTGGACTAACTGCATTCTTCCATGGTTCCATTTTCTTGGTCGATGTGAATTTCAGAAAATTTTCCAACGACTTGTAAAAAATTATTAATTTCATCATCGTCTTCAAAAACTTTCCAGTATTTGATATTGTCAGGTAGAGATGGTTTATATTTCACCTGAACTTCATACTTCAATTTAGCAGGCAAAGGAGGAATAAACGTGCTAGTAGGCATAGCAAGGGAGTCAGAAAGCTGGTTCTTGATTCTAGGAATGTAAGAAATGGTGAAATTTTTAAAAGAATCCTTGAGCCTCCATACCTCATCTTTGTATGCTTTCAGCCTTGGATGCTTTGCTTGGAAAGTTTTATTGACCTACTGAATGATGAGTTCTGCATCTCCAAACACTTTCAGGCCTTTGATTCCCATTTCTTTAGCAATTCTTAGGCCCAATATCAAGGCTTTGTACTCTGCTATATTATTTTTGACCTGAAAAGTTAATTTGAAATATAAATGAATGTATTCTTGTGTGGGGGACAGAAGGAATACACCTATTCCTACAGATTCCTTAGAGCAAGCTCCATCAAAGAACATGTCCCAGATTTGTGGGCCTTCTTTCTCTGTGATTTGGCCAATTGGTTTTTTAAGCTACGTGGAAGCCAACTAGGATTCTTCAATATGAAGAATACAGGCTCCAAAATCAGTGTCAACAACATAGATGGGATGATTAGTGGGATTCCTTTCATCACTGATGATATAAGCCAACTAAGCTTCTCTGTATAATCTCCTGCTCTCACCTCCGAAAACTGGGACAGTAGCATAGGATAGATCATTTTGTAATGATCCACCTAATCTCTTGATCCAACCTCTAGAAAGTAACATGCCAAACTTGGGGGGTACATCTTCTACCACAGTATCCATCATCATGCTTTTCATGGGCAGTTGAGACAAAGTGATGGCTCGGTCCTTGATTAATCCTAGGCATTTCACTTTTCTAGAGTCAAAAGAAAATAGGTCATGATAAGGCCTGGTAATGTCAAGACCCAACTCATCCATGACAGCCTTGGGAATCAGATTATGGCTAGCTCCAGTGTCTAGAAGGCAGTTGTGAAGGATTTTATCATGAATAGTCAGAGAGACATAGAATGATGGGGAGCTGTCTTCACAATTTTCAATCATTGGGTTGAGAATAACAGGTGGCTTGTCATCTTGCAGATTTACATAGTTAGTGGAGGCTTGGATGGCTTTAGGCTCAAGGGCCTCAAGGATGGATCTTTCGAAGGACTCATTCTTCACTAGTTCAATCAGAGGCATAGGTATTCTTAGCTTCTAAATTTCTGATTGAAAACTGAAAGGAGAAGGAGACTTTTCAAGGCCTCTTACCTCATGAGTTGGAGCTTTGAGGATGATAGGATCAACTGCTAGTTGCTTCTGGATTTTAGCTTGCTGTACTACAGGGACAACAGCTCTTTGAATAGGAGTTTCCTTGGCATTATTCATCTTTGACCTTAGATTATATCTATGCTGATTTTCAGTTTGTAGAACAGCTTCACCATCCCATTCTTGGTTAATCTAGTCATTGAATAATAACTTTTCATATGCAGCTAAGGTAAAAAAGGAGGCATTGCCTTTGTCTTCCAGACAATGGATCTCATCATCTTCTTCAAATTGCTCTTCTTCCATGACTACATTCTAGAAAGGGGTCTTCACCCTTTGGTCTTCATTGCCATCTTTGCTTCTTTGCAAAATCTACAACTGCTCATTAGCTCTTCTATATGGATTTGGATTTTTATTTCTAGGAGCAAAGGTATTAGAAACTCTTCCTTTCCCAAGGTGCTGCTCAACCTTTAATTTGGAGATTTCAGAGGCTAATGACTCTATCATTTTTGTCATTTTATCTATCTTTGGATCTGAAGATGATGAAGACTCGCCCCTCTGTCTTCTTCTGTCAACATTTCCCTTGAGCTTCTCTGCAGCCATGATGTTTTCTTCCACTTCTAAGGCTACATCCCGCATATTAGCCAAAGTAGTGCATCGCCTCTCTCTCAATGGTAGGCAGAAGTCATAATCAAAAGCATTGGCATAGGTGAGTTTAGTAGAGGTATTAGTGGGTTTTACTTCAACTGGTATCTTGTTGTACATACGGTTAAACCTCTTATTAAAATCAGACAACAACTCACCATTTTCCCTCTTTAAGTTCCCAAACTCAGTGTGGTAGTAGAGGAGATCCTTCTTATCACCCCAATGCTTTAGGAATGCATCATCTAAAGCCTCAATATTTGCTATAGATCTTGGGGTTAGTTCTCTGAACCATTTTCTAGCCTCTCCATCTAGGCTTTGTGGTGGGCTCCAGTATTGCAGAAATGATGCTGCAACTCCTGGGACTCCCTTAGTTTTATCAACTCAGTAGTTCGTAACAAACTTGGAAGTGATGGTGTTGTATACACAGGTACTGGCTCTTGCTGCAGGCTGTCATTTGATCAGCAGGCACAAGTCCACTAGGAGCTTAAGACAACTTCTATGAGCTCTTAGAAGAAGCTTTTAACTGTGATGGATGAAAGCTAACTCAAACGAGGCTAATCTACTTGCAGAAAGAAGCTGAAAGGAAACGCAAAACCTAGCAAACCCTAGTTTTACCGACTAACCATACTGGTGCAAGAAAAGAGATGAAAGTTTCAAAAATATATGCCATTGACTCTTGGAAAGGTGAAATGCATGTGACTAATCTACTTCTGAAGGAAAATATGGAAAACAGATCTTGTTGTATTTTTGAGTAATTTTGCAGAATTATGATGCATGTGCTTTAACTATGTTTAACTGTGCAGGGGTTTATTGGTGAAAGGAAATGGAGTGGGCAGTTGAAGGAGGTTGGAAAGGTGAGAAGAGGGCCTAAGGAACCCCTAGCACCCTTCCAGAGAGTTTCACAGTGATCAGATCTCAAGAAACTGCTCACATGATCTTCTACAGGAAGTTTGCAGAGGTTCTACAGGATGTTCTATAAGAAGATCCAAAAGAGGATTTTTGGAGGGTTGATGGTGGAAAAACGATGGGAAAGTGGAAATGGAGAATGGATGAGGCTATGGAGAGGTCTAGGACCCGGTAAATGAGGCTAGGGAGTGATGAAGATGGTTCGATTTGTTCAAGGATGGAGGGAGCAATGTTGCACAAAAATGAATAAATTAGGTCAAACTGTCAAAGCGTGGCAAATGAAGGGAAGGAATCTGGAACTTGGGGTTGGAGTAGGTTGTGTGAGGAGGGAAGGATAGGCAGGGATGGATTACAGGTGATCTGCACACAATTTCTCAAAACTAATCAAAGAAAGACTAAAAGAATCCGAGATATATCTACTGTGACCTAATCTAACCTAGAAACCAGAAATCATGATGGACAAAAGTTTATTGGCGGAAAATCATGTAAAACAACTATGAAAAACAAGCAAGAACAGATCTAAGCATGTAATCACAACTGGTATCAACTTTCCTAACTAAAAATCTAACACTTGCAATTGCATTGAAAGGCAAAACAATGTTTTTGTGGCAGCAAGTATGCCTTGGTCTCAACTCATGGTCCCAAGGAGGGAGAGATGAGGTCAAGGATTGCTTGGTGGCCTTTTTGCATGTATTTTCCTTTACCAAACTATCAAATCAACCTGAAGCATGAAAATTTATTTCAATCATCAAAAGCAACCTAAGTAACAAAGCAAGATGTTAATCTAAGTAGCAGAAATTATTCTAGGAATGTAGCAAAAACATATAAAAGTACACAAAAGGAGGTACTGGCACTTGGGTTGGGCCCAAACCCAAGAGCTACAGCCTCCTAATAAATATCAGAGCTGGTGTGAAGCTAGATTCATCTTTATTGATCAAAAAATAATAGTTACATCCCAAAATCAATCTACAAGAAAAAGCTCGAAAATGTGCTGAAATGCAGAGCTAACCTACTGACTAAAATCTAACTAACATTTGACTAAATCTTGCCTAACCCAACTGAGGCCCTAAGCCTTCTTATTTATACAAATTTAGGACCCCAATAGTCCTCCTAAACTTTAGGAACTCGGCTGCCAAAACTTGTAGTTAACAGCAACTTTACTAGCCCTTGCTCGGCTGCCCTTGTGATAATCAATGTGGTGGCCTTTGAACTCCGAGCTGCTGGTGGATAATTCAAGGTAAGGGCTCATAAATGAATGCGACACCTTCCTACAAATCCTCTCCCTTGTTCTTCCACGAATTTGGCTACCAAGTGCTCATTAAAACTTTTTATTTTGTCTCAAAATTGACCAAAAAACTGCATAAAGCACACATTAGACTTTTTGGCATAATGACTAACCCAATTCACTCTATTAGCATAAATATAATAAAAAACATGCAATAAACTAATGAGAATGGTGGATTAAGTCGAATTAGGAGTCTAAATGAGCCCATATAATTACCCATTTCTGGGGCTCATCATCACCCTCCTACTGAAAGTGTTGTTCATCCTCTGAGCAACTAATCTATCTCTTCATCTTTGATGGCCCTGGTGGCCTCCATATCATCCCAAGCTTTTGAAGTGGTCTGCTCATGTGTGCCATAAAATTATGCCTTCTTGTCCATGTCCTTCCACTGCTCCTCCTATTCTGCTTGTTTGAATTTTTGTGCTTTTCCTGGTCTAAGAGTACATGGAGGCCTACCTTTTTCTCTTTCTTTTGGCTTAATTGGTGTCCTCAGGGCAGTGAGACCAGCTGCTGCCTCCCTTGCCAAAATTTCAGTGGATTTCTCTTCCTGCTGTTCTTTTTCTTCACTTCCTGGAGAAATCTCTATGCCCCCCGTTTCTTCTTGTGTCCCTGATATCTCAGGGTGTGTCTCTTCTTTCTCTTGCTTTTGTGTGCCTGCTTTGGCTGTGGCAGCCTTCATTTGGGTTTTTTTGGCCTTCTCTATCCTACTCTGCATCCTTTTTTCCCTTGGTGTTTTTGCTGTTCTTTCTTCCTCTGTTTTAGGCTCAGCGATCTAGCCCATTTCCCCTTTATCTTCCTGTTCTTTCTGTGCTTGAATGTCCTGTGTTCCTTCACCATTGGTTTTCTCACCTTCTTCAGTGTGTTCTCTCTCCTCACTGCTAAATGGGGTGATGTTTTCGGCCAAAATTCTAATATTGTCATCCCTGGACATGTTTCTGAAGATTTCCCAAGATATGGGAATAGTGTAGGTGTGTAAAGCATCTTCCACCAATAGTTTGATGAGCCCATGATGGGCCAACTGATCTGGGATCCCTTCATTTAACTTTGTACCACATTCAATTAGTGACTGAAGAAGAAAATAGGGGATGCTCAGTTTCTTGGCTGGAGGCAAGGCAATCCCATGCCTTAGTTCACACAGCAACCTAAAATGATAACCATAGATGATGCTAAACCTCCCTTCACATGTGATGTACTTCGTAATTTGGAAACTAACTTCACTCCAAAGAGTGCTCTTTTTATGTTTTAATCAAAAAAGGAAATGCTTAGGCAACCAAACAGTCAATCTGAAACAGAGGATAGCTGAATTTGGTTTCCCCTGAACCCAAGAAGGAATTTCTTGTGTGTCCAATATCAACTAGCAACAATTCCCTTGTTTTAAGGCTGCTGTCACCCAGAAATTGACTGTTTGCTTATGAAAGGAAAAATTTTGTTTTACAGGCAGAGCACAAGGATTGGGTTCTCTTCTCAGCACACAGATAGATATGCAAATCCAAATTTTTTTTACACACGCACAGGCTAGCCTCCACGGCTGCATATATCTTCCCTACAGGAGAATTTAAAAAGAAAACATGGAGGAGATTTTTGATGCAGGAAAACTGGGGAAACTCAGTGCAATATGTAGGCAAACATTTTACTTCCACTACACAGGCAGACTTTTCTTCTGATTTTCCAATATGATGCCATTCAATTCACCATTTTGCACCAACAAATCATACACAAAGAAGTTTTCTCGACCCTACCTCGTTTCAAGCTCGAATTTTGACAAAAATCTCAAATTTTTTGGCTGCAGAACTGCTCTCTGCCCTTCTTGTAGAAATCTTCCTGTAGATAGTGTTCCTGTAGAATGAAACTGTGCTTCCTGTAGAGACCGATAGGTGGGAGATTTTCAAAAAAATAGGCAGAAATCTGGTGAAGGATGACTGGTTAGCTGCTCTGGAAGTGGTAGATGCATACTCCAATCGAGAACGTCGTGAAGGCACAATGAACAAAGAGTGGTGAATGCATTAGCTGAGCTGTCTTTTAACTACTGGTGTGATTCGTGGTGAGGAGATGAGGTGGTTAGATGTACATTGGGCCCATGCAGACTGCATTGTTGTTATGAAACTGTATGCTGCTTGCCTGTAATCACTTCCATCAATTACGTTGGAGTTTAAACAGCCACCACTACCTGTTTTCAGTTTTCTTCCCGAGATGGCCGAGCACACCTGCCACTTGCACCCACTGAGCGCTATTTGAACTAGACGAGGCACTGTCTAAACTGGATGAGGGTGGCTAGTTAGCTGGCCATCGATCTTGTTTAATCACAACCATCTCACTGTCCATGCAGTTCTTAAATTACATTCATGCAACAGAGGAACAGGTTTAGTCACATACCTGGAAGTCGAATGTGTTTGCTGTGAGGTGCTGTGGCCTTTCCTTCTGCTGCATGCCTTTGTTTTTGTGGATGCATGCTGGTCTGGTTGCTGATACATGGCTATTTTTCTTGTGCAGGTATCCTCTGGCTGGATCTAAGTTGCAGGAGTCTGTTTCAACATTCATATTTGCACCCTCATGCTGCTGATGCTGGATTTTTGCAGGACAGCAACTTGTTTTGTCCATAGCTCCCAAACGATAGACCGGATTGACCTGAAACTTTTTGAGCATGTTTCTATCATCATTATGCACCTCCCATTACAAAATTGTGGTCAATGGATGCACATATTTCGAGAAAAACTGAAAATGGCTAAAGGTGACAGAGGTCAATTTCTCGAAAACCACTAGAATTGGCTGAAATTGCTTGGGAAAGTTACTATCACCCACATGCATCTCTCCATGAAACAGGTTTTTAAATAGATGCATGGATATGGAGAAAATGCAAAAATGGCTAAAGGTGATGGAGACTGATTTCTTGGAAACCATGCACTGGAATTGGCTGAAATTGCTCGGGCATGTTGCCATCATCCCTATACAACTCCCCATAAAACGGTTTTTTAAATGGATGCACGGTTTTCAAGTTAGGGAGAAAACAAATTTCTGCTCGATGTATTTTTCTATCAGAGCATTCTGCAGTTTTTGCATAGTAAGGAAAAAAATGAGCTTGGGCTATAATGCAAACTTGGGTCTCAGCTAATGAGGAATCTAAATGGAGGGTAATAGGTATGGTGATTGAAAAATTGCTGTTTGATTTGTCATTAAGGAGTTTTTTCCGGCAGTATGAAGAAAACAAGATTTCTGTGTGTGACTGTGCAGGAACATAAAAAAATGAGTGCAATGGAGGTGTACGGAGATGGAAAAAGGTGACATATGGTGATGGATGGAAGCAAGGATGTTTACAGGCCTCATGGACAGATTCCCAAACTTCGGGTCCTCTTTGGAGATCAATTTTGGCTTGTTTGTAGTCTCTACAAGATCTTCCTGTAGAAGACACAGAACTTCTTGTAGAAGACACAAAACTTCCTGTAGAAGGTGAAATCTCAGTTCGAATGAGACCAAATCTTGCGAAAGGGTAGTGGTCATGGAGGAATGGATTGTGAGGGATGCTTGCAGCCTGGTGCTGACCTCTGTTTTTGTTTTTTGCGATCCTTCTAACCTGTAATGTCCTTCCTGCAACCTGCAATTATTCAGCAAAAATTAGTTTTATTTTCCTTTTTCTCTTTTCTTCTTTCTTTTTCTCTTTTTTTTTTGAAAACAACTGGGGCACCTCATGGAGGTTTTCACCCTAATTGCCTGCCCTAGGCACCTCGAAGGGAGCTTTTCACCCAGGGATCTTATTCTCTTTTTCTTTTCTCTTCTTTCCAACCCATGACCACCTCATGGAAGTTTTCAATCAATGAGCCAATCTGAGGTGCCTCCGAGGAGGTTTTCACCTTAGATTTTTATTTCCCTCTTATTTTCAATTTTTCTTTTTTCTTTTTTCTTTTTTTTTCCTACCCTACCCTACTTGAAAAACAAAATCATTTTCAAGTATAAGAATACTTCCAATGGAGCCATGTGCACATCGAGATGATAGACAAAATGATGTGGAGGCTTGAAATGCATGCTTTGACAGGTATCCAGATTTCATAGACCAAATGATTTGACTTTGAAGGGATCAAGAATAGCTGAGGAAGAGAGTACTGCTACAACTTAATGAACGTCTGGAACCATATCTCAATATATCTTTGATATCCTTGGTCCTTTTGCTAATCTGGATCATTCTTCATGTCACCTTCTACCATGACCTTCTCATCTTCCTCTTTTTGTTGATTTTTCTCTTGAATACATGGAGGATTTGATGGTAACCATGAGGGATCTCTCTCGATGTCTGATTCTGTTGTCTTTTCTTTATCAAGTGCAGCCCATGGTTCTTTGCTCTTCTCTTTTGCATCTTCTTCTACTGGATGTGGTCCTTCAATGATATCAATATAATCTCTTCCTTGCAATACTCTTCCTGAGATATGGTGAATATCATTGATCTCAAAAGGAATTGTTTGGAAATGTTGTGCCTCAGTGTTGTAATTGGGTTGAACTACTCCAATGTGCGGGTTTGGAAATGGTGGTATGAGTAGTTGAGTGGGGGTGTATATTTGAGATGGATTTGGATGGGGTTTTGGTTGGGCAGGTGGTTTCCCACTATATACTTGCTGAGCCTGCCTGTTATTTGGGTTTGAGTTCGGTTGAGCAGGCATTTGGGGCTACCTTGGTGGAGCAGGAGGCAATGGTTGTGGTTGAGTAGGTGGTGGAGGAAAAGGAGCGAGAGGAGTGTTGTACTAGGGCCTCCACCCCTGATGAGGTGCATTCCACTGAGGCTGTGGCTGAGCATAGGGGTGAAATGGATGAGTAGCTGGTTGATCATGATATTGAGATGGATATGACCAAGGAGGGGGTGTGGACCAGGAAGGATGAGCAGGGGGACCCCAATAAGGCATGGAAGTGGCTTGATAGGGGTTATAATAAGTCTGGAATGTCCCTTGCATTCCCTGCTGGTAAGGTCTGGATCCATGTAGCCTCCTTTGGTTCATGAAATAGAGTGGTTCAGTGGCACCTTTGGCCTTCTGATATGTAGCTTTAAGTCCAGGCAAGGAAGGGCACTGATTCGTAGGATGGTCTCCTTCACAGAAAAAACACACTTCTATGGAGTTCAATAGACATTCGTTCCTAGGATGCTTTCTATTGCACCTAGGACAAAAGATGGCCAAAGCCCTCTCTGCTTCCTCTCGATATCTTTTGATATGCATGGAAAGCATCTACCTGACCTCGCTTTTGTAATATTCCCACATGTCTCCAATTTCACCCTCAATGGATGAGTTGGAAGAAAAGGTATTGCTCCCAACATTTCTGTTTTCAGCCATTTGCTCCAAAGGAATGCTTTCTTCTTCTTCTCCCCTAGAGGTTCTTCAAAATATGTCTTGCTGTCCACCTAGGGGTTCTTCTTAATCACAGCCATCGAAGAAGAGAGAAGGTTGGCTGTGTGAAGCAGTGGGGCTGTTGTGCAAATATTTTTCTGACTTACCTCTACTCCTACAAGGCATGAAAGGAAATCTTTTTGGTTGATTTTTGTTTTTTTTTTCTACTTGTACCTGCAAAAATAAAATAGATTGAACTGCAACTAACTAAAATCTATCTTGCTGAAATGAAAATGTAGAATTGAAATGAAATCAGGAAAGGACTAATCTATGTTGTTGAAATGAAATTGCAGAAATGAAATGTTAAGCTACGCTTGCAAAATGGAAATTGTAGAATTGAAATTCTAATCTACGCTTTCAGAATTGAAATTGCGGAATTGAAATGCTAATCTATGAAAGCAGGAAATGCTAATATATGCTTGTTGAAATCAAATGAAAGCAGGAAATGTCTAATCTACTTTTGCGGAAATAAAATTGCAGAATGGAAATGAAACAACTACTCTACTCTTGCTGAAATAAACTACTTAGCAGAAGGTTGCAGTAGAAAATAGAAGAAAAGCAGCAATCACAAGTACTCTGACACCTCCTCGGCAACGGCGCCAAAAATATGGTGGGCTCCAGTATTGCAGCAATGATGTCGCAACTCCTGGGACTCCCTTCTTTACTTTTATCAGCCTGATAGTTCGTAACAAACTTGGAAGCGACGGTGTTGTATGCACAAGTACTAGCTCTTGCCGCAGGCTGTCACTTGATCAGCTGGCACAAGTCTGTTAGGAGCTTAAGACAACTTCTATGAGCTCTTAGAAGAAGCTTTTAACTATGATGGATGAAAGCTAACTTAAAGGAGGCTATTCTACTTGTAGAAAGAAGCTGAAAGCTGAAAGGAAACACAAACCCTAGCAAACCCTAGTTTTACCGACTAACCCTACTGGTGCAAGAAAAGAGATGAAAGTTGAAAAAATGGATGCCATTAACTCTTGGAAAGGTGAAATGCATGTGACTAAGCTACTTCTAAAAGAAAATATGGAAAACACATCTTTTTGTGTTTTTGAGTAATTTTGCAGAATTATGATGCATGTGCTTTAACTATGTTTAATTGTGCAGGGGTTTATTAGTGAAAGGAAATGGAGTGGGCGGTTGCAGGAGGTTGGGAAGGTGAGAAGAGGGCCTAAGGGATCCATAGCACCCTTCCAAAGAGTTTCACAATGATTATATCTCGATAAACTGCTCACGTGATCTTCTACAGGAAGTCTGCAGAGGTTCTACAGGATGTTCTATAGGAAGATCCGAAAGAGGATTTTTGGAGGGTAGATGGTGGAAAAATGGTGGGAAAGTGGAAATGGAGGATGGATGAGGCTGTGGAGAGGTCTAGGACCCAGTAAATGATGCTAGGGAGTGATGAAGACGGTTGGATTTGTTCAAGGATGGAGGGAGCAATGTTGCACAAAAATGAAGAAATTAGGTCAAATTGTCAAAGCGTGGAAAATGAAGGGAAGGAATCTGGAATTTGGGGTTGGTGTAGGTTATGTGAGGAGGGAAGGATAGGTAGGGATGGATTACAGGTGATCTGCACACAATTTCTCAAAACTAATCAAAGAAAGACTAAAAGAATCAGAGATCTATCTACTGTGACCTAATCTGACCTAGAAACCAGAAATCATGATGGACAGAAGTTTATTGGTGAAAAATCATGTAAGACAACTATGAAAACCAAGCAAGAATAGATGTAAGCATGTAATCACAACTGGTATCAACTTTCCTAACTAAAAATCTAACACTTGCAATTGCATTGAAAAGCAAAACAGTGTTTTTGTGGCAGTAAGTATGCCTTGGTCTCAGCTCATGGTCCCAAGGAGGGAGAGATGAGATCAAGGATTGCTTGGTGGAATTTTTGAAGGTCTTTTCATTTACCAAACTATCAAATCAACCTGAAGCATGAAAATCTATTTCAATTATCAAAAGCAACCTAAGTAACAAAGCAAGATGTTAATCTAAGTAGCAGAAATTATTTTAGGAATGTAGCAAAAACATATAAAAGTACACAAAAGGAGGTACTGGAACTTGGGTTGGGCCCAAACCCAAGATCTACAGCCTCCTAAGAAAGATCAGAGCTGGTGCGAAGCTGGATTCATCTTTATTGATCAAAAAATAATAGTTACATCCCAAAAACTGTCTACAAGAAAAAACTCGAAAATGTGCTGAAATGCAGAGCTAACCTACTGACTAAAATCTAACTAGCATATGACTAACTCCTGCCCAACCCAACTGAGGCCCTAAGCCTTCTTATTTATACAAATTTAGGACCCCAACAGTCCTCCTAAACTTTAGGAACTCGGCTGCCAAAACTTGCAGTTAACAGCAACTTTACTAGCCCTTGCTTGGCTGCCCTTGTGATAATCTATGTGGTGGCCCTTGAACTCCGAGCTGCCGGTGGAGAATTCGAGGTAAGGGCTCATAAATGAAGGGGACACCTTCCTACAAATCCTCTCCCTTGTTCTTCCACGAATTTGGCTGCCAAGTGCTCATTAAAACCTTTTATTTTGTCTCAAAATTGACCAAAAAACTGCATAAAGCACACATTAGACTTTATGGCATAATTACTAACCCAATTCACTCTATTAGCATAAATATAATAAAAAAAATGCAATAAACTAATGAGAATGGTGGATTAAGTCGAATTAGGAGTCTAAATGAGCCCATATAATTACCCATTTGTGGGGCTCATCACTTTGGATGAAGACTCTCATCCACACATCATCTTCACTAATGTTCAGGTTATCAGCATAGCTTTAGAATGACTCAAGATGTTCTTCCGCTATAGCACCTTCAGTCCCAGTGAAATTAGGCCTATATTTTTGATATTCTCCAGTAGGCATGACATTCAAAGGAGTGGGTAGCATTAGAGGTTCATACCTAGTAGCTATGATTCTTTCCATTTTGGTGGGTGCTTGCGGTTCTGCCATAGCTGTGGTGGCTATAAGAGTACTGGCAATTTGAATGATAGAGTATTGAGGAGTGACTCACAAGACTAAAGGAGTTTGATGGATAGGAGGTGAGGTTCCCTTTGGGTTTACAACAAAAGGAGAACCTAAAGAATAAGGAGTTTTATGAATCTCTGAGAGTTTTTCTTCACTGCTAGTATTAGATTCTATACTCTCAACATGTATTTTTTCTATTGCAGGATTTTCTTGAAGGGATATAGAATATTGTTTAGGTTTACCTAAACTTGATGCTCCTTTCTACAATACCTTTCCTTCTTTGATGATTTTTTTAGGATTAGGTACTGGGTCAGCTTGTGGCTTCTGAGGATTTCTCCGAGTATGCCTCACAAACTAAGCCAAAACTATGAAGTGGAGTTGCCAATAGGTTTGTCCTTCAGTAGAGTCGCCAGATGGATGATTAAAACCAAAAAAGTGCCCAGAATTTGTCTATCATCAAAGTTGGATCTGTGTCATTTCCCAGGGAATTTGAGCTTCAGTTTCCTCTCCCCGCCAATGGGGTCAATTATGTTATCACTCCAAGAAACTCTCCTAGGTTGTAGCTTGGAGATGCCTAGTAACATATAATCTTCAATAGTTTTCTCTGAACTATTGGAATGGATAATGGTTTGGATCAAGTCAGATAACCATTTCAGCTCTATTCTGACTCAAGACATGCATGAACACCCTCAACAATACAAGGCTTTAGACCACAAATTCTCAATAGTTTATAGATTCAATGGATAGATGGAGAATACTGACTGTACTAGCAGAGGCATATATAAACACATGTGAATGGAAAGCTATAGGAAGTAAATGAAACTTGAAAATCTAATTTATCAATGCAGAGATAAGATGACAGTTATATGGCATTAGACACAGTAGAAAACATGAATAACCTATTCAAGTGCAAGCATAGAACAACAAAGAAGATGGGAATTGAACATGTAACAGCAAAAGAATATTATATTGTTGGAGTGAAGATGAGAAGCTAGAGGAGTAGAGTCTCCAAAGTCTCCAAAGGTTGAACCTCTATGACATTTTTCTTTCAAATATTTATAGCTCTTTACAATTCTCTCGAGCCTTCTGAAGCTCGAGAGGTCTTAATCTATCCCTGTGTCTCTTCAACAACTTTGATGCCCTAACTATGCAAGCGTGGCTCAGAGGTTCCTTCCTCTAACAGAAGAGTAACCACACTCAGGTAGTTTGATGCATTGTCTGGGAGATCTCTCGTGCCAAAGATGCCCCTTGATCATTTGTTTGTTTAGATGGGCTGCGTTGTCTGCTCCATGATCAATTCTATTTTGGCTGAGCTGCGCTGTCTTCTCCATGATTATTTTTGTTTTGGGTGAGCTGTGTTGTCATGGAAGGGCTGTCGGGCTTCTGTTTTCCCTTTAAATGTTTATAATGACTGTCTTTTTTAGTTCACTTGTTGACTGTTAAAAATACGAACCGAGCCCAAACAGAGCTATCGGGTCCATTCCCAATTGCTGTCGCCTGCTGCAAATAGCTTGTCCCTTTGTTTTTTTAGAAATATATAAAAAAATTGGAAATATATTAAAATTGGCTCATGATGGACTTCAAATATCCTAAAATTTGGTGCATTTTCCTATTGGGTCCGCCTTTGTAGTGATATCACATTTCCACCATTGATATGGGAGTTCTAGATCCAACAGTTATGATCCATTTCGGGCGGCTCTTTTGTACTAGAGTTAACTGCCCAATGAGGGTGGTTTTCTCTCTCAACCTGGACACGTGGCAGCCACTGTATGGCATTGAGCGGAGCTCGGCCTAAACCACTTATCGCCTTCGGCTCTCCCGAAATCTTGTCGGTTTTGTGATTTTCCCTTTATATTGGAAAATACATTAAAATGTCAAAATCCACTTTATCAGACTTGAAATGGTGTTCAACCACCTTAATAAACCCTTTCGGGTCTATAATGTCACATCGGCAGTGCTACCATGTTCCCTTTGTATTTCTTTATATAGCAAAAATACACAAAAATGCATCGAAAAAGGCTTACACACGAATCTCAAATATTATAAATTTTCATTCCCAAACCCTTTCAGGTCTGGGCTTTATCCCATCGGTGCTTATGAATGTGAAAATTCCCCACCCCTTGGTGTTGCTTCGTTGTGATATAATGATACGATCTTATCACAATTGCATATCGCTCGTGCCCAGGGCCACTGTTAGCATGCTCCTTGTATTTCGCCGATAGAGACTCATGCAACATGATGTGGGCCATCGATCTATGTCGCTTGATTGACGGTCCATGTTGCATCACTGATCACAATCGCATATCCACTCGGTCCGTGCTTATTTTGCCAGCCTGCCTTCGCCGATTGCGACCCGCAAATCCGATCATTAGAGATCACTGATCGGGGGTGTCTTGTGCCCATCCTTAAGTCCTCTCTGCAGCACCGATTGCGATTTTCTGCTTAGATCTAGGCCGTTGATCGGCCAGATCAAACGACAATTGTGTGTTGTTATGTTCATGCCTGCAATACTCTGTTTTTTCACTGTTTTGGAGTGTTTTAGCCTCCCAATAGTGTTTTTTCACCTTTCCAAGGGCTCTCGACATGAGATGGTTTCAATATTTGGATTATCTTAAGAAGATTTTGAAGATTTCGAGAGCATATTTGGATCCATTGGCATGATTTTGCTAGCTTATGGAAACTTTAAAGAGCATAGTCAGATCCATTTTTTGGGCCATTTGCCAACAAGGTTAATAGGACCCACAATAGAAATGGTATGATTTACCATATATGGTCACAGATACAGACATCCAAGAGGTGATCAAGGAATGGCTAGCAGAGTGGCATGCCCCCTCGAACTTGGATGCCAGAACTAGTAAGGGCATGGAAATCTTGACAACAAAGAATAGGAAGGATGTAGCCAACAAGGCTATACAAAATTTGGCCGTGCAATGGAAAAAGGAAGTCACAGAGAAGGGTTGGATGGAGAAGGAGTGCACTACTATGGAGTAGTCTGAGTAAGAGTAGTGCACGAATCAAAGAGAAGCAGTAAATCCCCTTCGCCTGTGACCGAGGAGGAAGAACAATCTGAACAGGTCGACGGAGGAGATGAGGGGCAGAGCACCCCGTTTTGGCTAAGCGTAGACAGGAGTAGTGGGAAGATCCCCACAAAAAGAAAAAGTCGGATAAATCGTAGGGTGATCCAATGGTGTTGACGGAGGATGATCTCCACGAGATCGGAGACAAAGTCTAGGATACTACAACTGAACTGCTACAAAAATTCAAGCAGCAGTACATGCAGACATTGGGGAGCATCCAGAATGATCTACTCGAGATACAGATCCAAGATAGAGGGATACAAGTGGGTGCAGGTCAAGTGGGCACAACACAAGTGAGGCTAGCACTAGGGACGAGTCAAGCTATAGAATTGGTAAGGACCCTAGACCTTCGCATAATTTCTTTACCAGAAGGGTCCCTACATGCAAAATCGACCGATGACTGCATCATCTTGAGCGCCCTCAAGAACATCGGGCTGAACATTGCAGCGCTCCCTAATGAGCTTCTTCATGCGATGCAGGCAAGGGTGATGGAGGAATTGAGAGCTCAGGAGAAATGTGCTCTCAATTTGATAAGCGAATACTGAGTGAACAATGAACAAATGTTTGCCTAGAAAACACATGCCTTGAAGGAAAAATATATAATGTAGGCACAGAGTTCCACGCTGGAGGCCGCGGTAGTAGAGCCGTGCATAATAGTGTCAGAGCTACACATTCTAGAGAATGCATAGCCAGAAGCAAAGATTCAGAAATTAGATGCAGCAGTGCGCGAGGTGAAGGCAGAAGTTAGACTAGTTCAATTTGAACTCTATATGAAAATAAAAAAGCTGCAGCTCAAATTACAACCTATGACTCCGCCGAAGGTTAGGGAGCAGCACGAAGCCGCCATCAAGGAAGGTATGGCCACTTTGGATGCTACAGTCGCTGACTACTCGACCTTATTTGAACAGGCGAGGGAGTTGGTAATGACTTTGCAGGAAGACCCAAACCTGCAAATTCTAAATACAGAGGTTTGCCTTAGGGATTAATGCACAAGTGTTTGATGATGTAGAAACTCTCAAGGATCTTCCCGGGATCCTTGGCAGACTATCAGATTAGCTACAACTCTCACAATGATGCATGCATATCTATGTTAAACAAATGAGAATCAAAGTAGGAAGAATGACTTATTACCGCAAGTCTTGGTGTGGTGTTGCTGTAGAGCGCAAAGTAGCAAGGCAGAAGACCCCTTAGATAGCTATAGATCAAAACCTTCACATAGATAATATAAGTGTAATATCATAGCATATAACTTTGACAAACAATGCATTAACATATAAAGATATCTAATTACATGTATCTAAGCCACTTATAATAATGACATTGCATAAATATGTAAACAAATTACACTACCAACATTGCAAAGTGGACAACACAATTGCAGTTCTATATTGATGTAGAAAAGAGTGGACAACACAATTTCTCCTCTCTCTCTCTCTCCCTTCTTAACCTCTTGCTATGCCTTAGTCAGAGACTATGCTCAACAGTCAAATAGGAAATCCTTTTAAATGTTTCAAACACTTCCACAATGGCCCTAGCCTCTCAAATATAGCATGAGAGGATAAGCCTTGCCAAATCCCTCATGAGTTCCATTAGGCAAAAGCAGTGATGTTTCCATGCCCTTTTCCTCTTTCCCATTTTTAGACTCCATTCGGAATTAGTAATTCCTCCAAACAGGTCGAGTTCTGATGTTTCCCTGCTTTTGTGAGTTGACATAGGAGAGAATCTTGGGATATTTCTCAGTCAACTCATTCCTTTGACCCAAAGAAGTTCAATTAGGTTGACTAACTCCCTTCCTGAGGTAACAAATAGAGTTACCCTAGGCACTAAGCACCCTTAGCCTTACTAGGAAGCTTTATAAAGAAGGTTGCGAGTTCCTAGACAACGTTAGCTTGGCAAATGGGCCTGTGAACTTGTTTAGTCCTTCAGTGATCCTGCTCTTCTCTTCTGCGTTGATGAGGAGGTCATTTTCCTGTATAACAAATGACCCCTAAAGTGTGAGATCAAAGGCAGAGGTGATGGCCGAAATACTTTATATATAACTTTCCTTTTATTTGGAAAAAGAGAGAGAGGATTAGAGCTTCGGGAATACAAGAAACCTAATACAACACATATATAAAAAAATCTAAAATCATGTCCTGAGTCAGGCATTCCCACGCTCAGTAGCTATGTCAAAGTGATTTCTAAATAAAGAGATATGACGATCGTGGCCGCCGATAAGCACAATGCGTACCCTGTGTAATACTAAGATCATTCTGATGAGCTGTCTACAAATAACAATAAACGCAACTTGGGAGAGGAAACAAGGTTGATTGATGTAAGCCTCTACCCAAGGTCTTGATTTCCGTCTCACTGTAACAACATAGTTCAATACATCTAAATAAAGGCATTGAAGTTGAACATGCACGAAATCATCTGATTACTAGTCAATAATGGAGATTGTTAATAGACGTGAGGATGGCCACCGATAATGGTGATGGTCTCCAAGATGCACAATACAATCTAGAGAGTGTGAATAATGTTTTTTTCGTCAAAAACTCATAGAATCGTTTAACCAAGAGCCAATAATGAAAACCCCTGACCAAACAAAAGGTAACCTGCCACTGATGTCTACAAGTTCCAAGGCACTAGAGTGTTTCTAAGTCTATTTCTTATATAGAGTGTTGAAGTCGATAGGAAGAGACCTGTCGAAAGGTAGGCAATAATGTGTCCTACATCAATCGACATGAAACAGGACAAGAATGATTGTTTTTTGAAGAATATTTTGAGCATTGGGTCAAAACGACAGAGGGCATGATGGAAGAATATGCTTGATGGTTTGATGGGGGAAAGAGAAGATAAAGGTTTTCCCGTGAATAATAAAAGGCACGACACAATGCTTTTAACCATGCAGCACTAGACTTATGAACACCAAAGAGTGTTAGGATACAGAGATGCAAGAACATCGGGTTATATAGGCTAAACTCATAGGATAGTAAGGTTCATATTGAGAGGCCGTGACAAGGAAGGTTTATCTGAGGGAGTTCCATGTTCAAGGAAGTGACTGATGCCAAAAAATTCTTTTCAAAATACTGACACAAATCAATTATATTGTCCACTTGCCCCATCTGATTAATTTAGTGAGTCCAGATGGGTAAACTCATTGGTCTTTTCATGTTTTAAGAGTATGAAAAGATCGTAAAGAGCGACTCTATTCCCTATCTGATTAGTTTAATGTGTCTAGACAAGAAAACTCATTTGTATTTTCATGTTTCAAGAGTTTGAAAAGATCGTAAAGAGCGACTCCATTCCTCATCTATTTAATTTAATGAGTCTAGATGGGACAAATCAGTGGTCTTTTCATATTTCAAGAGTCTGAAAAGATCATAAAGAACGACTCCAGGGTGGTCCCTTTGTCATAGTTTTTAACCGGGTGTGACAAAGGTTTAATAGTATACTCGAAAAGGTTCCTTTTCCATAAGTTAATCTACTAAGTCTAGATAAAGAGATAAACCTATGCTCAATAGATGTTTGCCTCATTTTGTTATGAGTACGAGGAGACAAACAACACTCAATATTCATGGTGAATTTTTAATGAGTCACTCGATCACAAACTCAATAGATCTTCATCAAACTTTAAGGAGTCAAATGAAGAAAACTCAAGGTATCTTTTTTAGTTTAATGAGCGAGGAAAAGGAGGTAAAAGAACTGCTCATTCCTTCTTCGTAGATTTAACGAGCTCGAAGAAGGGAAAAACTCGGGTATTTTTCAATTTAAGAGCAAGAAAGAGTCCCAAAAAAGAAAACACTCATATCATTGTTGTAGAAGTTTAACAAGCCCGATGACGAAAACTCGTGGTTTTTTCGATTGAAGGAGGGAGAAAAGTTCCTAAAAAGAATGCTAAGAGCTTCTTCATAAGTTTTTAACAAGCCTGAGGAAGTAATTAGGGGTTTTTTCGATTTTATGAGCGAGAAAAAGTTCCTAAAAAGAATGCTCAATCTATCTTTTTCAGTTTAGTGAGCTAGAAAAAGAGAAAAAAAGAGTTTCTTAGACCATCGTCGTAGGAGTTTAATGAGCCTGATGACGAAAAACTCGGGGATTTTTCAGTTAAAGAGTGAGAAAATATCCCATAAAAGAAAGTGCTTATTGAGAATCGAACATCGTCATTTATGTGATTCATCCCTGAAGATCCTTTCATAAAAATATGAGTAATTTATGACAATATTGGGACATGGCACCTGATAAATATCATAGGAAATGAACTACTTCTACTTTAAAGACTTCAAATAAGATAATTCATGTCTCCAAAGTTACTGTAAGGGAGTTTTTGAGCCTCCACTTTCACCATTTGCATCATTTGAGAGTTGTAAGAGTGATTTGGAGCTAAAGAGGAGAAAATCTTCCACAGACGATTGTGAGTGATCCAGATGACCATTTTTTATATAGGAAAATGACCTCCTCATCAAATCAGAGGAGAAGAGTAGGATGACTGAAGGACTGACCAAGTTCATAGGCCCATTTTCCAAGCTAACACTGTCTAGGAACTAGCAACCTACTTTATAAAGCTTCCTAGTAAGTCTAAGGGTGTGTTAGTGCCTAGGGTAACTCTGTTTGTTAACTTGAGAAGGGTGTTAGTCAACCTAATTGAGCTTCTATGGGTCAAAATAATGAGTTGACTGAGAAATATCCCAAGGTTCTCTCCTATGTTAGCTCACAAAAGCAAGGAAACATTAGAACTTGACCTGTTTGGAGGAATTACTATTTCCTAATGGAGTCTATAAATAGCAAAGAGCACAAAGACATGGAAACATCACTGATTTTGCCTAATGGAACTCAAGAACGATTTGGCAAGGCTTATCCCCTCATTCTATATATGAGAGGCTAGGTCCATTATGGAAGAGGTTGAAACATTTGAAAGGATTGCCTATTTGACTGTCGAGCATAGTCTCTAACTAAGGCAGAGCAAGAGGTTAAGAAGGGAGAGAGAGAGAGGAGCTGGAGGAGTAAGGGAAGGCTGATACAACCAATGGTTGTAATCACTCTTTTCTACATCAATATAGAACTGTAATTGTGTTGTCCACTCCACGATGTTGGTAGTGTAATTTGTTTACATATTTATGTGATGTCGTTATTATGAGTGGCTTAGATATATGCAACTAGATGTCTTTATATGTTAATGCATTGTTTGTCAAAGTTATATGCTGTGATATTATGCTTGTCTTATCTATGTGCAGGTTTTGATCAGGAGCTACCTCAAGGGTCTTCCACCTAGCTACATTGCACTCTCCAGCAACACCACATCGAGACTCGAGATAATAAGTCCTTCTTCATTCTTTGATTCTCATTTGTTTAACATAGATATGCATGCATCTTTGTGACAACTACAGCTAATATGACTATCTGCCAAGGATACTAGGAAGATCCTTAAGGGTTTCTACATCACCAAACACCCATGCATTAATCTCTATGGCAGAATTGGTGAATCCACTGGGGACTACACTTAGTTCCTAGTTTTCACCCAAAGTTCCTATATCTCTCTTTCTTCCAGGCCTTCCTATACTTCTTGATCCCCTTTATGACCACTCAGAACTATACAACACCCTTCTCTCAGTGCTTAGCCCTAGATCTGATCCCCACAACTGTCTTTCTGAGCCTTTTTCCTCACTAATTCTTTCTGCTAGTGTAAACAGTGCTTTATAAAGCACTGTCACCTCACACATAGTGCGTTAGTGCTTCAAGTAACTCTTTGTACCCTTTATTATAGAGCGTTAGCCAACCATTTCTTGATAAACAAACTGGTCTGTGACCTCATGGGTTGGGAAATCTACTTGTAGACTGATCAGGGATCTATAGGTATGCCTGTTTGATTGATCTATCTCCTAAACATTCTTTTTTTAAGAAAAATAGCTTTAATTCTTAAACTTTTTGTTTTTCATAAAAGAAAAAATACAAAATTTTTACTATTTTCTTCTTAGTTGGTTAGATCTACAATATTTGGTTTCAAAAGTTGTTAGTGATAATTGTTAGTTCTATCGGTTGTGCTAGTGTTTTACTGAATAATATGCATGGTATATATATTGATGTATGAATGACTCTCCCTTTGTAGAAGCAACTTCTTCATCGAAAGTGAAATTTACAGGCATTGTTTTTGCATGATTTGAGTCATAGTCCCATATAACTTCATACATCAGCACCCCTACCAAAGACTCTAACGAAGTACATTTAAAATCTACCTAATAAAATCAATTAGGAACTCTTTTTAGAGTGAACACACATTAGCTTAGGCTAGGATCTTGGGTTAGGTAGTTGTGAGTTAATTTCCCAAGATAATACACCGAAACTAGTGTCATTAACGAGAGAAATCCTTCCACACTCATACTATCCAAGACCACTCCAATAAAAGCGGAGCTAAATACGAGACAACATCAAACTGTAAATGAAGGTAGTCTACCTTTGTTTACATCTCCTTTGGGTATTCTATGTATCGGGGATCCCTTCGGGGATATCGGAGCTGAGTCGAGGACTCAGGTATCCTACCCACACAGCATACTAGTTGCGACTATGTCTCCCCTGATAGTGTCTGTGATTTTAGTTAACCTTAGTGGCCATACTTTTAGGGATGAACACAATGTGACTGGGGTGGGCTACCCTGGTACCTAACACATATGAACCTAGTCTGTCTTTGGTTTTTGGGAGGGTGCTCGTCTTCATGAGAGTACTTGGCCCCTTAATCTGAGGTTTGGGTGAATCTCAAGAGTAATCATAATTGTACATTTGGCCAACTACCTCTTTTATCCATTGTGATATTGGGTTCCATCTCTAGTGATCAGTGGTTATCAGACAGGGTCATTTCACTCTACTTGTTGATTGATTTCCTTAGTGTATTTTTTTTTTTAAAGTGCTAGATTGTTATCACCGAGACTTTAATAAATATCAATGTGAAATCTATTAATAAAATTTATCGATCACTGTGGCTACATCCGGCCCTCATCTTCAATCGAGATGGTTGTTAGGTATTCCCCCACTCATTGCGGAGGATTCGTCAAGCTCCAGTGAACTGGATTACCCGTCTTTGGGCAATCACTCTCCAAGTTCTAACACTGAATCAGTTTGGACATCCCATAATTCTAGCTTACTCGAATATTTCTTTACTGAAGGTTTCATTCCTCCATATAATCCCCCAATCATGAATCCGTTGGGACCACTCTTGATTCCAGTTGCATTTGTACATCCTATGTCTTCTGTTGGACCTACACCAACCATCCCATTGACTACTAATGGGTCATGGGATTTTGTGGAAACTTTTGGTCCACCGCCACCTCCCCAGTCGACAGTCAATACCACACCTCTGATCGCAAACCCTGCTATCCCACCTATCCCAGGTTCAAACCCTATCATGACACCTAATGCAAGTGGAACCCAGTACATGTTGGTTTCCGACCCTTTTGTACTAGCTCCTGGACCTTCGACAAGTGCTACATATAGCGCCCTTTATAACACTCCATATAGCATGGTTAGGAAGGGTCTTGTCAACAACCCCTTTGGCTGGAATCCATTGTTTAGTTCCAAACCCCAAGTTCAGATGCCTGGGGGCAATGTTTCCAATGTGCACATATTGGTCAGGAATGTTACAATTCCCCCTCTGTTTACAAGACAATAGGGACAGTCATTGATTGACATGAACCCTCCTTATGTCAGTCAAGGACCTATAGTTAATTACGTGGTGAACAAGATCCCTCAACAAGGTCCCACTCAATCCATATGGGCACCCCACTCTCAATCTCAAATGAGTCAAGGGGGCATTCCTTATCCTGGGGCACTTACAATTCCCAGTCGAACAATCCCTATGGAAAACCACAATACATGACTGTACCCCAAGGAAATTACTATTCCACACATCCTGTGTATAATATTTGGAACAACACGATGAGAGGATCGCAAGGATACTCAAGTCATATGCCATCACCTTGGTTCGATTCGGGGAAATCAAACACCTTGCCTTTCTTTGCAATGCTTGATATCCTCGACTTGTAGAAACTCACAAATGACCCCATCTATCACAACTTACTTTGGCCTCCAATCCCGCATAAAGTTCCAATAGACATCCCGAAGTTTGAAGGGAAACAAGGGGAGGATCTGAGTACACACAACACCACCTATCATTTATGATGTGTTTCTAACTCCATGGTGGATGATAGTATCCAACTACAGCTCTTTCCCTGCACCCTTACTGGAAATGCAACCAAGTGGTACATCGAGTTACCATGCACGTCAGTCAATACCTTTGGTGCTTTAGAGATGGAATTATTAAAGCATTTTCAATTACCCATCCACTATGAAACTGGGATGGAATTCCTTACTTGATTACGTCAAGACATCGCCACCCACATCTCTGATCATATCCATGAATAGAGATGTAGGTGGAGGCTAGTCAAATCTCCCCTCCCAGACTATCTATTAATGGATTTGTTTTGCAAATATCTTCTCCCCCAAATCGCTAAACATGTTGCCTTAGGTGGTGCAGTCACGGAATACCAATCCATTCGTCGTGCCCAAAACTTATATTTCATATATTCATAGTCTGGCACTTTATACGACGTTATTCCCAATGCCCCTTGAAACTCCAATGCTCATGCTACTCAACAACCCGGTGCACATGCCGATGGTATTATCAGCGCTACCTCTACAGCTGTTGTAAAATAACTTGACATTCACATTGCCCAATTGTCAGTTGACCAATCTACCAAATCGATTTCTCTTCCTACCGCTGTGATAAACTTTGTGCAATCTACACAAAAACCTCGGGGTAAGAACAAGAAGAATAAGAAAAGGATCGCTCCTTCTGAAGAGCAGTCCACCTATAAGTACAACCCAAAGTAGAAGGTTACTGCACCCTCTGATGATGGAAAGGACAAACCCACCAAATTCCCTTGCAAAATCTGTGTAGAAGACCACATGACATATCGTTGTCCGCATCTCCAAGAATGCATAGATTTCATTGCTAAAAAGGACATCAACAGGACCCCTGAAGTCCTAAAAAAATCTTTTCCCTGCTCAGTAGCAGCAACACCTTATTGCAAACCAACCCCAACCCCCACATGAGGGCAATGACAGTTTGCATCATCCTTGAGCTGGTGAAGGACCATCTACCGTTTACACCTTTGAAACAATAGATCTAAAAACAAGAGCAAAACTAATGGAGCTCTAGTCGCTAATGCTGAGGAAACCTCCTTGAGTCAAAACCCACAATAGCCTAACGAATTCATATCAAAAGGCTAGTTTCTGATCTTGTGATTCGCCCCTTAAAAGGGGCACTTTGCCACACAACACATAATACATCTGCACCTACTGCCCAGAACTATAGTATTGTAGAAGATTTGGTGCAAGCACCATCAACTATGTTGGTGCTTGAAGTATTACAACCCTGTCCAGCACAAAGGAAAGCTTTTCTTTCAGTAATTAGTGGGGTCAACCCTCAGGATTCCATGCTTGCAATTTTCGACATGAACAAATGTAAACCTCCGCTTTCACACCAGCTTTCATTTTAGGTGCAAATATTTTCGAAAGGGCGAGGAGTACATAGAACTGTCATTGATGAAGGTGCTTCAACTTATGTCATGTCGGCTTCATGTTGTCTCACTTTGGGTTCTCCAACCCTCTCTCTGCCACCAAATTCCCTTGAGGCATTTGATGGCCATAAATCCATCCCAAAAGGTTACCTTACTAACTACCCCATCACTCTGAGTGGGAAAACGGTAACGGTGGACATTGAAGTCATAGATCGTAAACTCAACTATAATATGCTTTTGGGCCGCAGTTTAACTTATGACATGAACGCCATTGTGTCTTCGGTTTTCTGCCTCATACTCTTTCCATTGGATGGGAGAATTGTCACATTGGACCATTTTTCCTTCTGCACCCCAGATTATTCCCCATTTCCTAGCAGCACTGTACCTTTAGTGGGTGGCATACCTGACTCTCATGGCAGTATCAGTACCGGTCTACTGAAGGGTTCTTCCTTGATGGGTTGTTTTCCTCTCCCGCTGCCTACCATTCCATAGACATTCTCTATGGTTTCATCCATTCCTCATGAACTGACCGATCCTTGGATCCTCCTAGCCCCTTTAGACATTGACTCTTATGGAGAACAAATGCCACTGTCACCAGCTGAATTGACCTACCCATCCATTAAATATGCATCCGACTCTTAGGTCACTTTGGTCACGACTAATGGTACCACCTCCCCTCCCATAAATTCTCCTTCTTATGATCTCCTTAATCAAGTCCTACCTTCGGATGAAGCTATTCGAGAGATCATGTGTTTTGAAGAGTGACCTTGGGAGGACTCTCACCATCATGTCTTGATATCTGATTCGAACACGATGCCCATTCAAATCCTGTATTATGATGCACTTGAAATCGTTCCCTCACCTTATATGACTATCCAAACTTTGGACTCGGAAGGGAACATGGGCAACCTTTCAAAGACATTTCTCATTGATACTTCAGTCAAGACAGGCATTATGGAAAACATTCAGATTGGAGCCAACTGCAATCCTAAGGAAATTGTGAGCTTCACCTACCCTTTTAAGGATTTCCATGATGTTTTCCCTTGGTGTTATGATGAAATGCATGGCATAGACCCTTTTATTGTCAAGCATGAGATCGAGAAGTTTCAAGCATTATTTTTATGGTATTTATCTTGCTTGTTATCTGAAAAACCCTCGAGTCTCCTTCTTCAGGCTCATTAAACTACCATGAAGAAGATCGAGCATTCTTTTTATGGTATTTTTCTTGCTCGTTAATCCGAAAAAACTCGAGTCTTCTTCTTTGGGCTCGTTAAAATAATACAACGAAGATATGAGAATGTTCTTTTCTGGGACTTTTTCTTGCTCTTGAACTGAAAAATCCCTGAGTTACTTCTTCAGGCTCGTTAAAATCTTATGAAGAAGATCTGAGCAACTCTTTTTCTCTCTTTTTCTAGCTCATTAAAATGAAAAAAATTGTTGGATCATTCTTTTTAGGGACTTTTTCTCACTCGTAAAATCTAAAAAACCCTAAGTTACTTCATCAGGCTCGTTAAAAACTTATGAAGAAGCTCCGAGCATTCTTTTTAGGAACTTTTTCTTGCTCATAAAATTGAAAAAACCCCGAGTTTTCATCATCGGGCTCATTAGACTTCTATGACAATGATATGAAAGCTTTATTTTTTGGGACTCTTTCTTTCTCTTAAATTGAAAAATCCCCGAGTTTTTCCCTTCTTCTGGCTCGTTAAATCTATGAAGAAGGAATGAGCAGTTCTTTTGCCTCTTTTTCCTCACTCACTAAACTAAAAAAGATACCTCGATCTTTCTTCATTTGACTCGTTAAAATTTGATGAAGATCTATTGAGTTTGTCGTCATGTGACTCATTAAAAATTCACAAAAAATATCGAGTTTAGTCCATCCCCTCATACTCGTAACAAAATGAGGCAAACATCTATTGAGTGTAGGTTTATCTTTTTATCCGGACTCAGTAGATTAACTTACAGAAAAGGAACCTTTTCAGATATACTATTAAACCTTTGTCACACCTGGTTAAAAACTATGACAAAGGGACCACCCTGGAGTCATTCTTTATGATCTTTTCAGACTCTTTAAATATGAAAAGACCACCGAGTTGTCCCATCTGTATTCATTAAATTAAACAGATGAGGAATGGAGTTGCTCTTTACAATCTTTTTAGACTCTTGAAACATGAAAGGACCAATGATTTTTCCTATCTAGACTCATTAAACTAATCAGATAGGGAATAGAGTCACTCTTTACGATTTTTTCATACTATTAAAACATGAAAGGACCAATGAGTTTAGCCGTCTAGACTCACTAAATTAATCATCTGGAGAAAATGGACAATACAATTTCTTCGAGATAGTATTTTGAAAAGACTTTTTTGGCAACAGTCGCTCCCTTGAACATGGCACTCCCTCAGATAAACCTTCCTTGTGAGGCCTCTCTATATGAACATTACCATCCTATGAGTTTAACCTATAAACATTGATGTTATTGCATCTCTGTATCCTAACACTCTTTGGTGTTCATGAGTCTAGTGTTGCATGGTTAAAACCGTTGTGTGGTGCCTTGTATTGTTCAAGGGAGAAACTTTATCTTCTATTTCCTCCATCAAACCATCAAGCATGTTCTTCCATCATACCCTGCGTCATTTTTTACCCAATTCTAAAAATGATTCTTCAAAAAACAATCATTCTTGTCCCGTTTCATGTTGACTGATGTAGGACACATTATTGCCTACCTTTCGACAGGTCTCTTCCTATCGACTTCAACACTCTATCTAGGAAGAAGACCCAGAAACACTTCAGTGCCTTGGAACTTGTAGACATCACTAGAAGGTTACCTTGTGTTTGGTTAGGGGTTTTCATTATTGGCTCCTGGTTAAATTATTCTACGAGTGTTCGGTGAAAAAAACATTATTCACACTTGCTAGATTGTACTGTGCATCTTGGATACCATCACCATTATTGGTGGCCATCCTCGCGTCTATTAATAGTCTCCATTGTTGACTGGTAATCAGATGATTTCATACATGTTCAACCTCAATGCCTTTATTCACATGTATCGAAATACGCTATTACAGTGAAACGAAAATCAAGACCTTGGGTAGAGGCTTACATCAATCAGCCTTGTTTCCTCTCCCAAGTTGCGTTTATTGTTATTTGGAGGCATCTAATCAGAATGATATTATTATGGCACAAGATCTGCATTGTGCTTATCGGCAGCCATTATTGTCATATCTCTTTGTTGAGAAATCACTCTGACATAGCTAGTGAGCATGGGAATGCTCGACTCAGGACATGATTTTATATTTTTTATATATGTGTTGTATCAGGTTTCTCGTATTCCTGAAGCTCTGATCCTCTCTCTCTGTTTTCCAAATAAAAGGATAGCTATATATAAAGTATTTTGGCCATTGTCATTGCCTCTAATCTCACACTTTAGGGGGCATCTGTTATACAATAAAATGACCTCCTCATAAACTTAGAGGAGAAGAGCAAGATGACTGAAGGACTGACCAAGTTCACAGACCCATTTGCCAATCTAAAGTTGTCTAGGAACTAGCAACCTACTTTTTAAAGCTTCCTAGCAAGGCTAACGGTGCGTTAGTGCCTAGGACAACTTTTTTTGTTACCTTAGGAAGGGCATTAGTCAACATAATTGAGCTTCTATGGGTCAAACGAGTGAGTTGACCAAGAAATATCCCAAGATTCTCTCCTATGTTAGCTCACAAAAGCAGGTAAACATTAGAACTTGACTTGTTTGGAGGAATTACTAATTCCTAAGGGAGTCTACAAATGGGAAAGAGCACAAAGACATGGAAACATCACTGCCTTTTCCTAGTGGAACTCATGAAGGATTTGGCAAGGCTTATCCCCTCACCCTATATATGAGAGGCTAGGGCCATTGTGGAAGAGGTTGAAACATTTGAAAGGATTTCATATTTGACTGTCGAGCATAGTCTCTGACTAAGGCATAGCAAGAGGTTAAGAAGGGAGAGAGAGAGAGAAGATGGAGGAGTAAGGGAATGTTGATACAATCAATGGTTGTAATCACTCTTTTCTACATCAATATAGAATTGCAATTGTGTTGTCCACTCCGTGATGTTGGTAGTGTAATTTGTTTACATATTTATGAGATGTCATTATTATGAGTGGCTTAGATATATGAAACTAGATATCTATATATGTTAATGCATTTTTTGTCAAAGTTATATGCTGTGATATTACGCTTGTCTTATCTATGTGCATATGTCGATCTAGAGCTAGCTCAGGGGTCTTCCACCTAGCTACATTGCACTCTCTAGCAACACCACACTGAGACTTGAGGTAATAAGTCCTTCTTCCTACCTTGATTCTCATTTGTTTAACATAGATATTCATGCATCTTTGTGATAGCTACAGCTAATCTGACTATTTTCCAAGGATCCCGGGAAGATCCTTGAGGGTTTCTACATCACCAAACACCTGTGCATTAATCCCTACAGCACCATTCAACTTGCCATCTATCCCAGGTAGATGCCAAAACCTTTATCTTGCATTATTTAACCTTTTTTAGCTACATTGGGGGTGGATTTTTAGAGATTTTTGGAGCCCTAGTTCATTAATTGTGCCTAACGCCTGCTTCTAGGCCTGTAGGGAGTGTTAAACTGCCTTTACGACCTGGAGGAGGGTGTTAGTCCTCCCTGTTTTGCACAAAAGGGGGAATTAATTTTTGGCTTGGTGGGGTCTGACCCAGGTTCAGAGATGATTTAGCCAAACAAATCCCGATAGTACTGGCCCTTTCGATAACAATCCATGGTGCGCGGACTGAGGTCTCACCCGAACTAGTATGGGAGGGTGCTAGAACCAGGTTTCTACACCTTAAAGATGTCTGATGGTTTTTGGTGGTCCATGGTTTCACCCTATGTGCATGTCACTACGCACAGTTATCGGTCCCTCGTGGCCTGCGATGCTACCTTTGCACAAACTTGTTCAGGGTGCGATCGCGCTATCACCCAAATCCCTTACCTTTACTTTGTTATTATTCTATTACTTAGCTTATCTATGTTAGCTCGATTATCCTTAATAGTGTTCAGTATTCATATAAATTTGCGCGATAAACAAAACAGTATAAATGCATAGAAAGTAAGATAAAAACAGATACACAAGAATGGAATCAAACTTCTCTTTATTATCTCTTTCTCCAATTACATACTCGACTCCACCCTACGCACTCAGTTGCAGGGGTCCGTGCACTCAGCAGTAGAGCCTCTTACTACTACTACGACCCCAGACTTAGCCTTACAGACTTAGAACTATCTCGCATACATTATTGATTCTCCATCTCCTTTTTTCACTACTTTACAATTTAGAGCCTTCGCTCTATTTATACAATCCCATGGTCCACGGACCATGGGTAGGCCAACAATTACATTATATTATATTACATAGCTTAGGGTAGACAACCCTATGGCTCAATATACAGCTCGTGCTCCACACCTACAATTCACGGAGTCTTATAATAACATTTGACCGAAACTGGGCTTTGAACCCCAAAACATGCTGTGGGCAGAGATTCCATGCCCAATAGATCCCCAACAAAAACATCATGACTCACCCTTGAGTCACTCTGTTGGCACGAAGATCTTGGCGCGGAGTCCCTCCAACTAGTCTTGTGCTACTCGGAGGTTTGCAAGCACTGTTCTGCGGTTTGCTAGATTTGCTTCATGCGTTCATCCGAAGCTTCCTTGTCAGGGGAAAAACCTTGCGTCAATGCATACAACACCTTCATCTATGTGAGCTTGCCTTCAATAACTATCGTAACAATGAAGGCCTTGTTAATCCATTGCTGGATGCGTGCTTTGAGAATTACCTCTTTCTGTCTCACGGCATCCACCTGCTCGTTTAGTGCCTTTGCTTGCTGCAACTTTGTGATCCGTTGAGTGAGGATGACTATCTGCACATTTCCTCGAATAGTCGTACTAATCCTAAAGCTCGCACGCCTCTGTTTCTAGGCACTGTATGTTGGGGTCCTCCTGCAAAGATGTGAGGACTGCAAAAGATTGTTCCAACATACCGGTACAACCTTGTATTGTCCGTCAAATTTCTTCCAACCCTATTTGGATAGCGTTAGCGCGTTGTTCTCTGAATTCCGGGGGAGTAGAAGGCTGTGCCTTCAACCACAGCTCAGCGATCTTAAGGTTTAGCACCAGTTGAACCTTCATTGCCTCTTATTTTACATTGCGGAACCCAGTTGCCAAACTATGGATCCGCACTTCTGCCAGTAGATCTGCTGTGATAGCCAACTCTAGGACACGTCAGCAAGCATCATCTACCATCTATACCATTTGCCGATTTTTCAACACCAACTCATTGCGCTATAAGCTAAGCTGCTCGATGTTTATCCTTTTCTCACTCAGGACCTATATCGCGCGACCCTCCTTGGTGCAGATTTTTACTGTTATTCCATCCTACACTTGATACAGTGTTTCTCACGGAGGGGCAGCCAAATTAAGGCCTAGCCCCTTGATCCTGCGAACTGCGGCTCTGTCGATCTCATTCGTTGTTGCTAGCACTCCTTTCGGTAACCCTATGGTACTACCCGTCCTTGTGCATATCATCTGTTTTGTGACTTATGTGCCTATTGCAACGTAGGTGGCCAAGGTTCCTTCCTGTGAGGCCCGGACCTGTAGTTCCTACAGCTGTGCCCTTAGGGCCTCCGACACAGTCTGCTGCTCTGTCATAATTTCTTGGAGCACTTCAGTGAACAAGTGTTGTCTTTTGGCTGGCCCTTGGAGTTTTATAGCACCTTTTGTATTCAAATTTGACCATTCCCCCCAATTCCACGCCTTCAATGCTTTCTTGGCGGCAGATTTGCCAAAATTTGGTCCATAACTGCTCTCTTAAATGCCTGCCACCCGCTCCATTTGGCCTCAAACCGGACATCTCGTCGTGAATAGTGACACCAACGGTCACTTTCCAGCCTACCCACGTGGCAACGCACTCCCCGTTGCGCGGGTGTGAACGTTGTGACATGCTGACACTGTGCACTCCTCCCTTATCACGCAGTTCCCAAGAAGATTTTTTTATAGTCCCGCGCTCTCTTTCAACTGCTTGGAGCACTGAGACTATTCTTCCGATGGCTAGTCAGGTGGTCACACCACCCGTGTAGAGCTCCATTTTGCCACTCAGGATAGTTAATGAAAAATCCCCAGTTGCTCTCACCGCGCGCCCTATTGGTTGTAGTGCGCTTTCCTAATTACTGCGTTGTGTGATATATGGTCCGAGCCACTGCAGTAGACTAATTAATTCTTGGTGGTAGTTCTCTAACTTATCACTATGCGTGTGCGCACCATGCCTTACCATCCTTGGTTTTTTGAAAAGAAGGGCTTCCTTTATTTCATCTTCCAATTTCTTGACCTCTGCGTTCACCAACATGCTTTTCTTCCTTAGCTGTACTCAGTCCTTTTCAAGTTCGCGAAGTCTACGGTTCCCTTGGTGAATGGCTTCCTGAAGTGTTACGTGTTCTACTTCGCGTGGTTGTGTGGTTTCTTCGTTTTAGGTGTCGCGCATTGTCCCACCTATAGGTGCTATTCCATGTGGGTTCATCTTTGCAAGTTCTTCAGAGATTAGGGTCCGTTCTTCATTTCGCAACCTTGGGATTGATTTCGCAGTGAAGGTTTTGCACACTGTCCTATAGGCCCATTGGATCGCTGGAACGCACAGGCCCCAGTTGGTACGTCACACTTGGTGAACCCTATTCAGTATTTCACACACTGTGTTGAATGCTTCTCCATGGATAATCCATAGTGCACTTTGCCCTTTCTACCACTGCGTCTTGGCCCGATTCTCTATTCTAAGACTAATGTGTGTTGGGGCAAGCTGCATGCCATAGGTCTACACCCATAAGGAAAGGTGGGCACACACGTTGTTCCGTCCTTCGCAACCAACTTTCATTACTAACTGGGGTTTTCCAAATCATAGGCACATCATCTTTTTGCGTTCGTGCTAGCTTCTGAAGCTTCCTTGATGTGTACCCCACCATCTTGTGGGTGTAGCGCATAGTGCCCATTTTAGCGCATCGAACCATTGTTGTTCGGGTACTATGCTCTCGAATTTGTTCAGAAATTCCTCCACTATTGTCAACCTATCATATAGTGGCAGATCGCGTACCTCTATTGTCACGCAGTGCAGTGATCTCATCATCGTATTGCAGTTGAGTGTTGTTACTTCATGCAGCCGATTCTACCATCGTTCTATTTCTTCATCCAAATCCGAAGTGTAGGAGCTTTCACACTCCCATGAAATCCTACCATCTGCAGTTGGATTCACCTAATCCTGTTCTTGTGCAGTTGTCTTGTAGATGCAATCGAGACCGTCATCACTATCATTTTTCCACACCGGTTCAGTGTATTGCACTCCTTTGACAGGGTCTAGTGGTATGATGATGCGTAGTGCCTTTTGTTACACAGAAATTTGTCACCGTCCTTGCTATCCCTCTCCCGCATCTTGGAGGACTCATTCTGGGACCTATGAGAAGTGACATGGCCTCCGAACACTTGCATTTCATTCCTCTGAACATGAGCTTTATTTTCCCTGAAGACATCTCCTGCTGAAAAACCCTAAAAATAGCCCTTTTTCCATTGGCGTAGTTCCATAGTGTAGCTCTCGTGCCAATGGGGGAAATACTCCAAAGAGGACGTGCCAGTTGGCGCTCTGTCATAGAGTTGCACCAGCGCCAACCATAATCAGTGTTGTTTTTTAACAAACCAACGGCGGAAGCTTCATCCTAACAAATTCCTGGGCTGAATCTATCTTGAGTTGGGTGGGTTGGCTACGGATTTCCATAGAGAGGAAGTGGTTTGCCACCTCTCATGGAAGCTTCCTTGATGATAGAGTCAATCCCATGATTAGAAGGATCCCAACTCCTCTTCCTCTATCTATAAAAGCTTGTCCATTTTCCTTGGCAGGCTGGTTCTAGTAGTTGGCCAATTTGTAGTAGTTTTTGGTAGTTGCAGAATTCCGGAAATTGAGAATTGTTAAGTGCTTCATGCTACAAGAGCCTTCTTAATTCCCACAAGGCCAACTCCAAGCAAGGAGATTCTTGCCCAATAACCAAAGAGAGAGAGGCTTGTCCCCATTCCTAACAAGCTTTGCAAGACATGTGCTGCTGACTACCCAGCCAAAGGAGAATCTAGCGTCAGAACTTTGGTTGTATTCTCCTTTGATTGATTATTAATGGACGACTATTGGTTATGGTTCCACTCTTGTTATTGATTATTATTATGATGAGTTATATCTTTTCTGACTGATATATAGTTGCATATGATGGATTTTATGTTTGTGTTTGCATCGTTTCTTATATGTGCAGGTGTCCATTCACGGAGATCGTGGGGATTGTGATCTGCCAGAGCAAAGGAACGGGAGCACCACCTCTTCTACAAGCACTAGCGTTGGGATCCAGGTAGGCCTTATCACTGGTCTATTAATTTGCAATTAGGAACTTGCACTGTAGCGTGGTATGATTGTTGCTAGACCCAGTCTGGGCTAGTAGGGATCGCCTCTGTTCACAGAGGGGATTTACCTCCTCAACACATTTTTCTCAAAAATAATTTCGTGCTTCTTCAAGTTTACGATTCCGTTCATATCAGTGGCCCAGTCTATGCCCAGTAGCACAGGATAGGGATTGCTATCGTTGATAATCTCTATCACTTCAAAATCCACCAATGCGCTCGCACCTTCAATATCCACTATTACCCCTTGCAATCTTCCCATCGGTAGGATCTTCTACTGATTAGCCATCTATAATTGAAAAGGATACCACTGCAATGTGGGCCTACCCATGCATTCCCATGTCTGTTTTGCTAATACATTCGTGTCCGATCCTAAATCCATAATCACCTGATCCATTTCATATTCTATGATTTGCGTAGTCAATCGCAGTTCCCTTCCAATGCGCAATGCATGCTTTCCCACTTTTTGGACCACATGCAGTTCTCCTGACCTCACACATCTAGTAATAAGCTCTTGTACTCCTTTTACTACCCTGCTGTCATGCAGCATTTTCATGCATGTCTCTAGAAAGGTAGTGAGCATTGAAGGATCCATCCCTAATTCTAGTTGATCCTTACTACTTGAAGTGGAGGCCTCCATGAAGCTCTTCTTAGCTTCCATGAATGTTTCCTTCCCGCACCCTAAATCAAATTCAAGTTCCCTTGCAGGAACCTTGTAAACCCATGCACTTTCTTCAAGCTACTTACCCTTGTCATATCTTGTCATGATACCACTTCTAAGCATTATGTTTACATTCGAGTCCTCTTCGCATGGTTCAGACCTTAACATTTGTAAATTCTGAGTTGGGGGAGGCTGTAGTACCCCTTTTTCATGTAGCATTGCTATCAATGTAGGGCAGTATTTTGCCTCATGATCAAACTGGGCACAATACAAAAATGATGGCCTGGTTGGATTCATACAATCGCAGGCGTAGTGACCTAGCCCTTCGCAATTGTAACAAATTAGTTGTCTGCGACCGCTTGCTAGTCCCATTCCTCCTCACCCTCATCCACGCCCCTAAAATCCAGTGTGCGCCATCCCTACATTCAGATTGAGGGCTCGCGTTTCAGTCTGCATTCTATAGGTAGGAGTACGATCCATCATTAGTTCGTAGCTTTTGCAGGTGCATTCATCATGGCCTACTGACCTGCAAAAATTACAGAACAATTGCTGGGATGTCTGTGTATACTTCTGCAATAGGTGACAATTATCTGTATTATGTTTCCCTCCTATTTGACAGATCATGCACCATAATGCAGGCACCGCGCTGGTCCCTTCTTGTGCCTCTGGTCTTAATTACATCGGCCCTCCTGCCGGTAAGTAGTTCGCAAAAACTAGACAGTGGTCCTTATCATGCCCCTGACATTTACATTTTATGCACCATACTTCCTCGTGCACTTCTGGCCGAGGTGTCTTGTCCTGTTTCAAGCTCTGCATTTCCAGACACAAATTTTGTAGTTGTGCATCGATTTGTTGGACTCCCAGACTAGGGTCTTGTATAGGGGTCTCATGCAATCTCATTGCCATCTCCAGAGCTTCAGCCTGGGTGGAAATATTTTGTTGTGACAGCACCGTCCTTAAATGTGGTGATAGTGACACTACAGACCATGCGCAATGTTGTGCATCTGTCAACGTCATGTTGGATTTGCGAATCATACTCTTCAGTATTTGATCCAGATCCTAGGGGGTCTCGCCCGGGAGCATGTGATATCCTTAAATCTGATAATTGATTGTGTCTACGACTTTGGCCTACTAAATTCCCTGTTCAGCGCTACCTGAATTTTTGCGATTCCTGCATTTGGATGATCATTAGATTGTTTAATGTACCATGTTAGGGTGACATCCTGTAATGCACTTACTAATGTGGCCCTCTTGATATTATCATCCGTGACTCCTTGCGCTTCCCATACAGCTTTTACCATGAACCAAAATTGGTCTAGATCTTTGTTTCCTACTCCTCTGGATACCTGTAACTTTATTGCGCTTGCCATACTGAATTGTGAGTATTGTGGAGGTGGGGTGGGTGGAGATGGAGGTGAAGATGGTGACACAAGTGGCAGTGTAGGTGGAGGTGGTAAATGTGGGATCTGTTGTCTTATCAGATTGACCACGCTTCTTGGTGAAACTCCCACGAGCTTTTCCTCGCTTTCTCATCGACGTGAAATCAAGGGGCTATTTTCTATCTCTGTGCTACCTTCATTTCTATAGACCTTCCCACTTCGCATAGCCCCAAACATAAATTTATCCACATAACCCGCTTTTCACACAATAGCATCTTAATCCATGTGTTCAATGATCTGATATACTTATCTCGTGGTCCTTTGAGGAAGCGTCATTCCGCCCCACTGTAGATGACAGTCGTATCTACTGCAAAATCAGTGATAAATCCCCCTATAATTCGATCAAGACAATGGTCCACAGCGCGCATGATCTTATCTTGCAAAGCTTATAATCCACTCACTATTTCTGGAGTCCACACAATTGGTTTATCGAGCCTACACCTTCCTTGACTATTTGCTAGTTTCACGATCCACTCATATAGCTCAAAAGGAATGGAATCAAAGAAAATTTTGTGGATTTCCATATATAAGTAGCACTCCAACCACTTCTCCTTAAAAACTCGTGGATTCTTGTTTTCCTGTGTTGAAAATTCATGAATCTTTTTGTCCAACTACTCTTAAATTTCTTTCTTCGTTGGATTCCAGTGCCATGACATTAGACATCCCTTATGCAGATCCTGATCCCCGGAACGGAACCATTTGTTTGCTTGGTGGGGCCTGACCCAGGTTCGAAGATGATTTAGCCAAACAAATAGCGGTACTACTGGCCCTTTCGGTAACAGTCTGTGGTGTGTGGATGGAGGTCTCAGCTGAAGTAGTATGGGAGGGTGCTAGAACCAGGTTTCCGCACCCTAGAGATGTCTGATGGTTTTTGGCATTCTATGGTTTCACCCTGCGCGCACATCACTACGAGTAGTTATTGGTCCCTTATGGCCTGTGATGCTACCTTTGCGCAGCCCTATTCGGGGTGCGATCGTGCTATCACCTAAATCCCTTATCTTTACTTTGTTATTATTATATTACTTAGCTTATCTATGTTAGCTCGATTATCCTTAACAGTGTTCAGTATTCATATAAATGCACATGATAAACAAAATAGTATAAATGCATAGAAAGTAAGATAGGAATAGATACACAAGATTGGAATCAAACTTATCTTTATTATCTCTTTCTTTGATTACAGACTCGACTCTGCCCTACGCACTCAGCTGCAGGGGTCTGCACACTCAGCTGCAGACTACTAGGCCTCTACGCACTCAGCTACAGAGCCTCTTACTACTACTACGACCCCAGACTTAGACTTACAAACTCAGAACTATCTCACATACATTATTGATTCTCCCTCTCCTTTTTCACTACTTTACAATTTAGAGCCTTCGCTTTATTTATACAATCCCATGGTCTGTGGACCATGGGTAGGCTGAAATTTACATTATATTATATTACATAGCTTAGGGTGGACAACCCTATGACTCAGTATACATCTCGCACTCCGCGCCCGCATTTCATGGAGTCTTACAATAACATTTGGCCAAAACTGGGCTTTGAACCCCAAAACATGCTATGGGAGGAGATTCCATGCCCAACATTAATGCATGAGGGCACATTCTAAAACCCAAGCAAGTGTTTTATTGAGCTTTATTGCCCCATTTGCACTTATTTTTGGGTTGATTTGTGCAGGTTTTGAGCCATCATGACTAGTTTATGGAGAGAACGAGCCCATGATCGACAGGAATTACTTATGTGAAATGATCCAGCTTGTATACTTGCATTGCACTGACGTGGTTTGATGAAATATGCATAGCTGGACCTGATGAAAGGTCAAGAGGAACTTTTGAGAAGGATTATTCAGCGTTGGGTTGAACACCAAGGGGTGTTCAAGATCGGGGACCATGAGTTTGCAATTGACCGAGATGACATCTATTTTCTTATAGGTTTGTCGTGCAGAGGAGCACGGGAAAGCTTGACCAGTGGTAGGCCCAATCCATGATCCACTTTAAAGTTGGTCCTAGTTTATTGTATTACTGAGAGTGTCCTTATGAGCAACAGGGTCCCTATAGAGCGGATAAGATCTAGGTCTATGAGGGCTATATTATGGATGATTGTGCACTTGGCAGGGTCTAAAAATTCCCCATGTCATGACAAATGCCCAACTATTACTTTCCATTGATTGTGTTCAGTCGTAGATCTTCAACTGGTGTGATGTGGTGCTTCGTCAGCTAAAGGTGGAGTTCACTGTTTTTAAGATCTAGACCCAACAGAGTTTTGGGTATGGTACTCTCATTGTATCCTTTATACTTGAGAGGGTGCTAGTTATGTGACCACGGATGAGTTTAGGTCCACTTAATCCAAGAGAGCCTAGGTAGAGGTGATGGGCATCTCTCGATCCTCGCATTGGAGGAGGGCCCATCTGGCATTTTTTCGAAGAGGATTTCTTCGAATGGTTGAGTGGTTAGATCATGATGATAGATGATTATGCCTACGAGGGCATGGACATCACAGGTGACCCTAACCTAATCTTGCCACCTGGTACAAACTGGGGGCCTCAAGGTAAGAAGGTTTATTGAGAGTACTTAAAGTGTTTTTAAGCTTTTGAATGTTTATGTTATGTTTTTTGTTGATTTTATGGGTGAACTAGTACTGACATGAAGCTTTTTTCTTGATACATATGTGGCACTAGTGCGACGTGGCCAAATACTCAAAGGTGGGGATGATGCTTAGAGTCTTTGTGAGGTTCTGAGGAACCTTGAAGGACTAAGTATGGGTGTTCCCCCCCTTCCTATGAGGGGGATTCCCGCTCACATGTAGCGACACACAGTTAGTGTGCCTAAGCAGTTTTTGGTTCCTCTTCGAAGGATAGCTAGAGCTGTATTTCCTTTTCATGAGCAGTAGGCTCTATTAGCAGGTGTATGGTATAGCTAACAGGTGTTTATAGCTAGGCTTATTAGCCATTTTGTACTTGAAAACAACCAAGTTTTGGGAAATTGTCTAATGTAAAAGACTGGATTCAATATATATATATATATATATATATATATATATATATATATATATATATATATATATATATATATATCTACAAATATTTTGGTATTTTATGATGTAAATGTTTTTTAAGTGTTTTTCTAAATTTTTAACTGTGTAAATATTTACTTTCATACATGTATCTATAATGAATGAGATAGATGCTAATCTAACACATAGTTTGCCAATGAATCGGAAACTGTATTAAATTCCTGAGGAATGTTGTCATATGTAATAAACTCAAATTGTCATTCCAAATGTCATACCCTTAAATAATGATGTAACAAGATTGGATTATGAATGTGATAATGATTTGTCAACTGCATATGACAAGCTGAGTCTAACCTGACCACCAGATTGGAAATGTCCCAAGATGACGCTTCAGTGAGAAGTGAAATTACGAACATGTACTCAGTAATATTGTTTGTGGCAATAACAAGAAAGTGCCCCCCAGGGAACAAAGTGGTTCCGATTCAGGTGTGTAAATGACCCAAGTAGCTGATGCAATGTGCCATGTGTAACAACTGGCACCATCCATGTATCCTACGTATGTTAAGGGTAATGAAGACATCTACGCAATGAGAAATATGTATGAGACAAATACTTCAGAAAATACCAAAAAATGTCCAATCACATCAAAAATAAGAAAAACTTATAAATACATAAAATTACAAAGCACATGCCTAGTGTAGTACTAGGCATAATACTTTTTTAGATAGAGCCCATTTTGGGGCTCAGTGAGTGGGATGCCTTCCAAGTCCTGAAGTTCATATGCCCCTTTTGAGAGGGCCTTCGTGACAACATATGGATCAAGCCATAAGGGTTGAAGTGTTCCTTCCCCCAAGAGGTCATATTTTTTATCATAGAGTAAAACAATATCTCCCTGTTGGTAAGAACAAGGCTTGACCTTTTTGTTGTACTGGGCTTTGACCCTATGCTTGTGGGCTTTGTGTGCCAATTCAGCATCTCAATGGGTTTCATCCAATTGATTGAGGTATAGAAAGTGCTCTTCTTTAGTAGTGGTGCTAGGCAAGAGTTCAACAATGATTTGTAAAGAAGGGATCTTGCACTCAATGGGTAAAACCGCTTCTAGGCGATAAGCTAGTTGAAACGGTGTAAAACCTATAGCTGTTTTTACTGAAGTTCGGTATGCCCATAGTGCAGGATATAAAATTTGATGCCACTGGATTTTGTGATTCCCTACTAACCTGTGAATCATGGTCTTTAAGACACCATTGACAGCTTCTACCTGCCCATTAGCTTGGGGATAGTAGGAGGACAATTAGTCCTGGCGAAAATCGAGCAACGATGTTAAGTTAGACATCATGTGATTTTGAAAATGAGACCCATGTTTTGTAATGATCGCAGGGCACACCGAAGCAAAAGATGACCTGATTAAATAGGAATAGCATCGCAATTTCTCCATTAGCCCAAAAAGTGGGAAGGGCTTTGGCCCATTTCATAAAATAGTGCACTGCTACAATGATGTAGTTGTGTCCGGAAGAGGAAGTGGGGTTGCAAGTGACGAAGTCTATCCCCTATTTGGAAAAGGGGCCGAAGGAGATAACTGGGTGCAGTAGGGCCAAAGGAGCATGCATTTTCTTTGTAAACACTTGCCAAGGGTGGCACTGTCGGACAACCTTGATACAATCTTTGAAGAAGATTGCCTAGTAGTAGCCTGTGCATAAAATTTTCTGAGCAATAGACATGCTAGAAAGATGACCGCCACATGCCCCAGCATGGCAGTCATTTAAAACGTGTTCCACCTCTTCATGAATGAGGCAACGTCAAAGAATTATATCAGCACCACGGTGATATAATGTGTCATTTAGCACTAAATTGTGTCGCCCTTGGTGGCGGATGCAAAGATGGTCACCTGATGATAGTTCAGGGCGGAAATGTTGTGCTTGGAGGTAGACAAGAATGTCACCATACCAAGGGTCAGTAGAGTCAATCAGATAGAAAGATTCATCTGGAAGAGGATCATGGGCTATCTCATTGGGATCAATAATGGGAAGATCCGACAAAAGTTCAGTGAGGACTAAGGATTTTTTAGCATTGGCAGTGGAGAAAACCAAATCAAATTGTTGGAGGATGACTATCCATTTGGAATATTGTCCTCCAATGACTTGGTGAGACAAATGTGTCTCATGGGATTGTCCAAAGCGATGATGGTAGTCTGTCGTAGCAGTATATAATGTCAAAATTGATTGACAGCAAAGACAACTGTTAAGGACAACTTTTCCACATGTGAATATCTGAGTTCAGGCCCAGCCAGACCTTTTGATAGATAATAGATCACATGCTCACTCAAATCATCATGAGTTTGAACCAAGACTATTCCAAGAGATGATGGTGAGGTTGCCAGGTAGAGGAGAAAGTCGCGCCCATAGTTGGGAGCACTAAGGAGTGGGCCTGATATAAGCACCTTTTTCAAGGCATCAAATGATCATTGAGCTTGATCATCCCACAAGTATGGTACTCCTTTCTTGAGTAGGCGCATAAAGCCTTTCGTCAACTTGGCATAGCTTATGATGAACTATCGTAAGAATTTTGTTTTCCCTTGAAAACGTTGGATCTGCAACATGGATTATGGTGTGGGCAATTGAGTAATTACCTTTACCTTATCGGGATCAACACAAATCCCGTACTTGGATACAATGAAACCAAGTAGGCATCCAGACTCGATAAATAAAATGAATTTATGCAGATTCAGACTCAGGTATATTCCCCAAGGGAAAATTAAGGCGGTTTTGTACTAGTCTGTCGGTTTTATAGAGATCTGGTTATATCATGAGAAACCATCCATGAATGAGAAGGATTCACAACCAATGTAGTCATTGATGATTTGGTCGATGAACAGTGTTGGAAAATTATCCTTTGGATATGGGACGTTCAAGTATTGCTAGTCTACACAAACACGGATGGTACCTTGTTTCTTATCGACAGGAATTATATTGGAAATCCATTCCGTTAAGGGAATGGGGTAGATGAAACTAGCATGTAACAATTTTTCCACATTAGTCTTGATGGCTGCAGTTTTGCGGGGTTGGACTGGTCAAAGCCTTTGGTGGACAAGCTTGGCATTATCATATACCTTAATCCAATTCTCGACAATAGATGGATCTATGCCAAGAATTTCCTCGTAAGATCAAGCGAATACATCTCAGAATTCATTAAAAAGGCAGGTGAAGCTTGCAATTTCCTTAGGAGTGCAATTGGCTCCAACCTAGATGTTTCCATGATGCCTGTAATGACAGAAATATCGATGAGCAATGTCTTTGAAAGATTGCCCATGCTCCCTTCCGAATCCAAAGTTTGGATAGTCGTATAAAGCGAGGGAATGATTTCAGGTGCTCATAAGACAGGATTTGAATTGGGATCCTGTCCGAATCAGATATCAAGACACGATGGTGAGAGTCCTCCCAAGGCTGCTCTTCAAAACACATGATATCTAAAATAACTTCATATGAAGGTAGGACTTGATTGAGTAGATCATAGGAAGGAGAATTTATGGGAAAGGAGGAGGTACCATTGGTCATGACCAAAGTGATCAAAGAATCAAATTCATATTGAATGGCTTGGTAGGCCAATTCAACTGGTGATAATGACATTTGTTCTCCATAAGCATCAATGTCTGAAGGGGCCATGAGGATCCAATGATCGGTCAGTTCATGAGGAATGGATGAAATCATAGAGACCATCTGTGGAACTCGGGATGGTGGGAGAGGAAAACAACCCATCAGGGAAGAGCCCTTCAATAGACCGGTACGAGACTGATCTAAGAGTCAAGTACACCACCCACTAAGGGTATAGAGCTGCTAGGTAACATGTGTAATCTGGGGTGAAAAAGGATAGCTGGTCCACTGTGACTATCCTTCCATCCAATGGAAATAGATGATGTGAAAGATAGTAGACACGATGGCGGTCATGGCGTAAGTCCAATTGCGACCCAACAATAGATTATAGTCGAGCTTTCTATCTACAACTTCAATGTCCACTGTTACTGTTTTCCCACTCAAAGTGATGGGGTAGCTCACTAGGTAACCTTTGGGGATGAAAGTGTGGCTGTCAAGAGCTTTAAGGGAATTCGACAGCGGGGATATGGTTGGAGAACCCCAAGCGAGCCAACATGAAGCTGACATGACGCAAGTTGAGGCACCTTCATCAATGACAGCTCTATGTACTCCTCACCCTTTCAAAAATATTTGCACCTGAAATGCAAGATGGTGTGAAAGGGGAGGTTTACATTTGTCCATGTCAAAAATTGCAGGCATGGAATCTGGAGGGTTGACCCCACCAATTGCCGAAAGCAGAGTTTTCCTTTGTGCTGGATAGGTTTGTAATACTTTGAGCACCGACATAGCTGACAGTTCTTGTGCCAGATCTTCTACAATACTATAGTTCTACGTAGCACGTGCAGGTGTATTATGTGTTGTGTGATGGAGTGCCCCTTTTGTGGGGTGAATCACAAGATCAGCAACCGACCTTTTGATATGAAGATCATTAGGTGGCAGTGGGTTTTGAATCGAGGAGGATTCTTCAACATTAGCGACTAGAGCTCCATAAGTTTTGGCTCTTGTTTGTAGATCTACCATTTCAAAGGTGTAAACGGTAGATGGTCCTTCACTAGCTGAAAGATGATGTGAACCATCGTTGCCCCCTTGTGGGGGTTAGGGTTGGTTTGCAATAAGATATTACTACTACTAAGTAAGGAAAGGGTTATTTACGACCGCAGGGGTCCTACCAGTGTCCTTTTTAGCAATGAAATCTATGCATTCTTAGAGATGCAGACAACAATATGTCATATGGGTTGCCGCACAGATTTTGCAATGGAATTTCGTGGGTTTGTCCTTTCCATCATTAGATGGTGCAGTAGCCTTCTGATTTGGGTTGTACTGCTTGGTTAATTGCTCTTCAGAAGGAGCGGTCTTTTTCTTATTCTTCTTGTTCTTACCACTGGGTTTTTGTGTAGACTGCATAGAGTTTATCGCGGCGGTAGAAAGAGAAGTTGATTTGGTAGAGGGGTCAACTGAAAACTATGAAATGTGACCACTAAGTTTTTTTACAGTAGCCCCGAAGGTAGCGGCGATAATACCATTGGTGTGTGCACTAGGTTACTGAGTAATGGGAGCATTGGAGTTCCTAGGGGTATTGGGAATGATGTTGTATAAAGTGCCAAACTATGAATATATCAAATCCAAGTGTTGGGCATGACGAATGGATTGGTATTATGTGACCACACCACCTAAGGCGATGTCTTTAGTGATTTGAGGGAGAAGAGATTTGCTTAACCAATCAGCTAATAGATAGTTTGGGAGGGGAGCTTTGACTAGCCTCCAGCTACGTCTCTATTGGCTTTTTGGGGCCTGACCCAGGTTCAAAAGTGATTTAGCCAAACAAATCCCAAAACCATTGGCCCTTTCGGAAATAGCTCGTGGTGCACGGATTGAGGTCTCACCCGAGGTAGAATGGGATGGTGCTGGAACCAGGTTTCCACACCCTAGCGATCTCTTGATGAGGTCTAGGAAATTCGCGAACCCAACCTGCACGCTTGCGCTGCTTTGCACAACCATCAGACCTTCACAACTTGTGATACTGCTTCTGCACAGCTCTATAGAGAGCGTGAAGAGGTGCTATCTAGATCCTTTATCCTTACTATGCTATTATTATAGATCTTGACTTAATTGTGTGTACCCATTATTCTTATTAACCATTCAACATTCATAATAAGTGCGTGAAATCATAAAATTGTAAAGAGATGCGTAAATAAAATAAAAGCATACACATATAGATCTACGAGCAGATGAAAAATATTTCAAAATAAACTTATCTTTTATTAATCCTCTGTTTCAGAACAATTCCAAAACCACCCTATGCACTCAACTGCAGGGGTCTGCGCACATAGTTGCGGACTCTACTAGGCCTCTGCGCACACAGCTGCAGAGCCTCTTCCTATCACCACAACCCAAGACTCAAACTTACATACTCAGATCTTATTCATCATCCAAGAACATCATATCACTTAAGACTAAAGACTACCTTTTACACCTAGAGCCTCGCTCTATTTATACAATCCCATGGTCTGCAGACCATGGGTAGGCTGACACATTCTATATTAAATTACATTATTTTAGGGAGAACAACCCTAGACTCTCATGCTCCATGCCCACTGTTAGGTTCCTATACCAATGGGTTTCATTTTTCATGATTGACCTGGGAAGTGCCAAATATGTCCATCTTTTCATGCTGCAAAGGTTCCATATTTTGTAAAAAAGCATTAGAGGAAAGTTAAAAAATGTAAAGAGGGTATGCCCTAAAAGAACAATCAAAGGGAAAAAAGAGTGAATTGGTCAAGAAAAAGTAATAAAAATGAACCCCAAAGAAAGACCAGGAAAGTGGCTAGCCAAAATGCCACTGTTAGCTTGATGGATGGCCCAACAGTTCAATCTGGACCATGCCATGTTTTAAATTGCTTGTTATAGACTAGAGAATGAATATTTGTCCAAACAGTTCAAGCTTGGCAGATGAGTAGATAGGCAGAGAATTGAAGGAGCCCAACTGCTTAATCTGGGCCCTTGGAAGGAATAAGGGTACATCTAGATAGGAGGACAGTCAAAAGAAAAGAGGATAATCAGGGTCTGCAAGTCTAAGTGCACCCATTCAAAAGGAAGAAAAAATGTTAGGTGTATTAGGCCGGGTAAGTAGTTTGAGGTTGCAGAAGGAAGGTTTTGATCACCTGATGTATTATCAATCCGAGCTCATCTCATCAATGACAGAAATGTCAAAGCAGTTGTCTAATGGCAGAACTATGGGAGCATGTCTAATTCCCCTTCAATCCCCCTAAACAGTCTCTTACTAACATCCCCTTGAGGACCTTGGGGATCTGCCCAATAAGTCCTACTCTCACTTCATTTTTGTCAAATACTAAGTCAAGTTTTGCATTTTCTTAAGGAAAAGAAACCACATTTCTTGAGTAAAAATCCTCATTCCAAATTCCATTCACTTCTTATATCTAAGTTTTCCTTCATAAACTTAGCTTCATGCCCCTACACTTTTGCTTCACAAGGTCATATTAGCTTCTAACTCTATTATCTAGCTCCCTAGATCACTTCCTTACCCCTATTATACAAAAAATTATATAAAAACCCAAAAATATTAAATATTCCCACCCCACGGCACTATAGCCATATAATTCAGTCTCGAGAAATAATAGTCCATTTGGGACTATTATGAACCCTTCCACGTCCCAAATCTGGAATTAGTTTAACCTCTAGTTAAATTAATAACCATAATAACCCCTTCCTAAACCATAGTTCATTAACCCCTCTGTGCTCATATACATTTTCGGGTTTCTGTTTAAATGTTTAACTAAACAATAAACTCTACCCCCGGTGCATACCTATAAAACCCATATTACCCAAAGTCTAAACCTTGGCGCATATATTATAATGTTAAATATTCAGGCGGGTCCTGTACGTTAACATCCCACCAGATCGCAGTTCCGTCCACTGTCGGATCGGGCCCTCCCCATCCGACGGCTCTCATTGATATCGGAGCGCCCCCGACGTACGGGAGTTAGCGTCCGATGGAGGGCGGTTTTGCCACTGCACGCGGGGACGCATGGCTCGTTCTGATTGCATCAGGCCCGCGATGACACTTACCACCCCCGTACCAAAGCCGGTCCGATAAAACAATTTACCGCCTTTTGTCTGGGCGCCACGTCCCCGTGACGTCACCTCCGCATCAACCCGCCGCTGCTCCGTGTCACTGCCACCGCATCTGCCTGCGTCCCTACCCTACCACCGTGTCCTGTGCCACGTCGTCGGCCCAGTCAACTGCCACGTCACCTTGCCGTACCTGGGACCCGCTGATGACGTCATGCTGACGTCATCGCAAAAAAGCGCCAAAATGCCGCAAAAACCCAAATTTGCGTTAAAACTCGCGAAAATGTCGTTTTTGTTTGTTTTTTATGCAACCAAATGGTGCAAGCTCTTGCATGCAACTTACGTCCAGTTCGCATTCGACGTTCCCGTCAGCCACCCAGGCGTACTCGACCTACAACCCGACCTCTTCGGCCTCCGCCTGCAACTCTTCACCACAGAAATCTCTCGAAAGAACAGGTATTTACCCGAAAAAATGCCCGTAACCCTGTCTTTCATAATTTCTCTGCAAAATTTGCCAATACACCTAAAAATTCACCTGGAAGACGTTGGCACCCGTAAGCTTCTCCTCTCTACCGCACTATAAACCTGATTTGCGACCAAAACCTGGCAACTCTGTTATCCCCTGCAAAATTTCCATTAAACTCGAAATTCAGCTCCACTTGTCCCGCAAAACCACTGAAGACTGTCTGCAAAAGTCCATTTAGTTTTCTCCCTTTCAGGTGAACTTAGTGCAGAGCCCCACACAGAGTTCATTTCATTGAGTTTTACTCATCAATAACATCTCTGCACAGAACTTAAAACTGTGAGTTCCTTGACCAGAAAGCCATTATCAGAACTCTGTTCCTTGCTGAAATATAGGCCTAATCCAACTGTAATCACAGTCAAAACATGGAGGCCCCAGTTGCCCTCAATATTGCACCACTAAATGCACCCCATAGACAGTTAGAATGGATTCCACTGGCAAATAGAGACTATCAAATTGCTAATATGGAAGGAGACAAGCCTCCTCTTCAGGCTTTCTGTGAGATAAGGAATAAATTCAGAAATAAAGATGACCCATTGGGAATATGGGAATCCAACATGCCCATGTACTACCTGCCCTCAGTAAATTTCTTTCCTGACCTCATCCATCAATGTTGTTCCAATTATGAGCCTTCTCAAAGGGCAGTGATGGGCCCTTCTGGTAAAGTCCTCTTTTACATTACTCCTCAGCCTATAAATGAGATGTTGCAATTCCAACCAACTCAGCCTTTGGTCCCCCTTTCCATGAAGAATCTGTTGGATCAAGCCTCAAAGTTGCCCTCTGCAGAGATTGACCGAATTGCTAAGTTGTTTATGCAACCAGATTGTTACTCCAGATTCACAATCCCCTATCTCCATGTTGCATTTACTGAGGAGGGAAAAATGCTTATAGATATGATCTCCTACATCCTGGGATTCAGAACAAGTGAAATTGTGGACAGCACTGTCTTTGCCTTGATGTCTATCTTCACTCAAGGACAGCCCCCTGCTGTCAAGTATGATTACGCTACCTTCATAGCTGATAAGATTCATGAGAAATTCATGAACCTAGAAAGGGAAATGGTATTCAAATACACCTCATATATCTATCATTTGCTACTATATTATCAGTCTGAGAGTTTCCTAGTCGTCCTCAAGAAATTGGATGCTAGGGGAGAGAGGAGGTCAGTCATATTTTGGTAATCAGTATTCCATCATGTTAGTTACTCCCCATACACCTATTGTGAGTTCATTGACCTTTTTGTCTATCCATCTACCTGCTTATTATCAACAGATCCTCCTCCCAGACTCACTGATGAGATGCAAAAGATTCTACATCTTTCCAAAAGCTACAGCATTGGAGACTAGTATTTTAACCAAAACCACACAATAATCAGGGTTTATGGCTGTGAATTAGCCCCCTGCCAACTGCCAAAATATGTCGCTATGAGACTCTTTGCCTTAGAATACTTCTGGCAATTTGGTAATGCAGATATGATTCATTTCCATGGCAAAAGCAAAAAGGCACAGCTGAAAATCAGACATCAATTGGGCCCCTTTATTTTCAATAAGAGAGAAGAAGCATGGAAGGATGCTGACGAGATGCTGGGAGAGAAACTTAAGCTCAAACTAAGTTTCATTTGGTCACCATATGATCCCAATCACTTTATAAGCCTTAGAAGAATCAAATATAGGCTTGCAGGATATGTACATTGCAATATCCCTCAAATTGAACAATATGCCAACCAACAAGAATGGATAGAGGGCACATTAGTGGAAGAGCTCACTGAAGAAGAGATAATAGAAAAAGCAATAAAGAACCTGGAAAAATCAGATGACTTGGAATCTTTTGGACAGGTCTTTTTTATAGCTCCTCGGCACCTTGGAGAAGGCACCTCATCTGCCACAGCCCCCCAGCAACCAGCTCAAGTAAGTGCTCCACTACCAGGGACATCTAAAGGAAAAAAGGTGCAGCATTCAGAAGAACAAGTGCACAATTTGGGACAACAAGAAACAATGGTAGATCGGCCTACTTCTACTGATGAAAAAAGCCAAGGGCAAGACCCTTCTACTCAAGCAAAGATGACAGAGATCACAGTATTACAGACACCTTAGAATGAGGAAAGGGCAAAGAAAAGGGATAGACAAGAAGAAACCCCTCCAGGGACATCGACCGAGTAGCAAGGGGAAAAGAGACAAAGGTTAAATCCTTTTTCAGAAGAAGAAATGCCAGAAGGGCCCACTGAACAGCAAATTGCCCCAAGCATGGAGACATCAGCCAGCTCCTTTCAGCAGGAGCAAGAGAGACAACAGGGGGTGGAAGTAACATCCACCAGGAAACAGGGCCGAGAGGGCTCTGACATCAAAAAAGCATTCACTGATATCAAAACTAGGAATGAGCCAGTGAGATTACAGCTATACAACCAGTTAATAAGGATGGCCCCCGCCAATCAGCAAAGGCTAATGGCAGCCTATGACATCCAGGAAGGGAAAATGACCCTCGGTCACTTCAGACCTACAACTCAGCAACCCCAATTAGCTGCTGACTATATTAGAACCAATCTGGAAGTGTTCGCCAAAGATATCCATCTGATGGACCAGATTGTTATAGACATTTTTGTGCCTTACAGCATTGAGCATGAAATGTCCATAATCTAAGGGATCCAAAGTCCCTAAACATGTTGTTACTACCCCTAGAGGAACAAGGCTAACAAACCACAGCAATTCACAGAAGTTCTCCACCAGAAACTTCTCAAAAACAAGTCAATTCAGGATCAATTCAGTGGCTCCACTATCTGTTTTCGCTGAATGTCAAAGCCACCACTGGCTACCTGTGCTGAATGTCAAAGGCAACACTGGCTACCTGCGCTGAGCGAGAGTGGACATGTGGCAAGTTCATTTCTCAAGGTGTCAAAACCCAGGAAGCTTCCAAAATGACACTTGCCTCAGGGAATTTGACTGGTGATGAGTAAGAGGTTCCAAATCTCCAAGTGGAAGCAAGAACCTCCAAGTGGAATCAAGAACTGATAGAGGGAGAGGACACTAGTCAGATCTCAAGCTGACTCATCCTCTCTCCAAACATCTATATATGGATCTCTCCTCCATGAGATCTAGAGGCTGGAATTTTGTTATTGCAAAGAATTGCTGTTGGTTTGAGATTGGGATCATTGGGTGCTTAATGCTTTGAAGGGGGTGAAGATAGGAATTCCATTTGCTGGGAAGGAGATGCTGGATTGGAGCCCTCTAGGTTGTATCTCTTCCTGAACCTTGTTATTCATCAATAAAGCTATCTTGGTTCCTCCTATATACTGATGTATTTTTGATGTATGATTGCATTAGTCTGTTTAGTTTATTTCTAATCCTGAACTAGTTATGAATATGAATCCATGTCTTATGTAGTGTTCTCTTCTTGTGATCTTGCAGAAACCTCTTGAAGCTGGGCGAGCGAGAAGGCAAGTAGCTGGGAACTCTCCAAGAGAAGAGAAACCGGATCGAGGGACAAACGGAAGACACCGGTTAGTCCATCTATCTCTCTTCATTCTTAATTCATAAAGGAAGAATACTAGAATAGCTGTCTCTGTTTGTTGCTAAGGCACTGTCACACCTTAGGTGGATATGATCGTCCTGCATAGGAATTTTTCCCCACAACAAATTGGCGACTCCGCTGGGGAAATCTGTTTAGTCATTTTATTTGTGTTTCTATCATTGTTTGTTTCATAGACTCAACAGTAACAATCGAACTGCATCTGCTATTCTCGGATGCAAAGTAGACAGTTGTGCTTTGATCCAATCACTGGACTTGTCTATGATCTGAACAATGGACTCACAAATGATTTGATGATCCTTTGTGATAGATCTTAGTACCCCCTCAAAGCATCCCTTTGATTGTACCTTGCTTGTTGTTTTTATTTGGCCTGAAACAGTGGATTAAATAGCAATCTGTGACCCAGAACCCAGTGAGAAACGAGAGTTTCTCCTTCAGCGTAGACCCTGTGAAGGGATTCTGCATTTCAACTCAGGTCCCGTGAAGGCCACCTGCACTGAATGTCAAAACCCCTGTGTTGAGGTTGCGCTGAACTAGTTTGGCCTTGTGCAGCTGGGGTTCTCTGCTCTGTTTTGCCTTGTTTTGATCTCTGATTTTTGCAGCTTGTAACCAGCATAGGTACCAGTCTAATAACTCCTTTTCTCTGCTTAAATTCTGCCTCCTTTTGTACAAAAAGACTGTGAGTTTTTTTATGTGTTTGTGGCGTCATTTACAGTTTTCCTTTGCATGAGTGAAATAATCATCCTGTAGCCCTTGATTCAGATCTGTTGATTGTGATCTTAGAAGAGAGTTCATTGGCTGTTTGCAGTTGATTATACATTTGCTTTTGCTTATTGGTTTGAATTTGTCTCTTTTAAGTGTCGAAACAAGTATTCATTTCAGAAATCGTTAAGTGTTGTAATATCTTCTACCCTCTCTGATTTCAAAAAAGTAAACTTGTTTGTACTTGTCATTTAAAAGCAAATTCAAAGTTGTACAAAAAGCTTTCTTTGTAGGCATCAATACTAAGAAAGCAGAAAACAAACACCTGCATTGTGCATTTGCATTTTGATAGTTTGCATGCTTGAATTAGGAAAAGTGCATTAGAGTGTGCTGATTGCTCTTTGAGAAAAGATGGTGTCTTTCTTTTCCCTTAGTAGCTAGGATTTTCAAAGTTGAAAAGATATAAAGCTTGCTTATCATCTTCAGACTGCATTTAGGAATTGTATCATACATCTGTGGTGAACCTTGAAAGGAAAACTTCTAAAAATATCAACCTAAAATAAATTGAATGAACTTAACAACGCTTTGCAACATAACGCACAACATAGAGGTCTAGGCTAGAGACGTGTTCCGGCGTCATAAAGCCTGGTGACTGTCGATCTCGTGGATGGTGGGTGATTCCTCCTGAGGGACGATAGCGCCAGTACGGATTGTGCTCCCACGTACCGTCGCGTATATATTGGGAGACCCCTATAGGCATAAAACCTTTATCCTTAGGAATCCGTGTCGGCCGCCCTACTGATCTCAATGCACTGAACACAGCATTCAGGAAGATCGACCGCCCGTACCCTAAAAAGTATCCTGCGGTTTTGCGAAAAGTTTGGCACACCCTATGCCTAGAAATCCAGAGCAGTTCCTTTTGGCCTTTTTCAGACTCTATAACGGAAAAAGTCCATCTGAGCATTTGTCACTTCGGGCTCGTTAAAACATCGAAGGAGACTAGAGTCATCTTTAGCTTTTTCTCGACTCTTTAAAATTGAAAAAGCAAGTTGTGTCTAAGCATCGTTAAAAATTTATTTTAAACGGAACAATCACCCCTATTCCTGCATTGATCTTTAGGTTGAAAAAATGGAGCACACCAACCAAGGAATTCCCCTTGGTGGAAATCCTAGTCCCTTCTCCTCTTGGGGAGATGTTGGTGCGCCCCATATGGCCACATTGTCGCTTCCAGGGCTGACAATTGGCCTGCCGGTCTGGCTCTTTTCAACCAATGTCGTTCAGAACACCACCATTCCTGAACAGTCGAGTTAACAGTTAGACCAAACCAGAGTTGCCCACCAGCCTTCTACTTCATCTAACTCTTCCTCTCCTCCTTCCTCTTCGCTTGACGGAACTGGTAAAACAAAAAACCAAGTTCCTAAGGAGAAGAAAGAAAAGAAGAAGAAAGAGAAGAAGAAGAAGGAGCCAAAAGCGACTGGGGGCAAACAAGTGTCGTCTGACAAAAATCCACACACAGCACTGACTAGGCCTAAATCGCCATGTGTCATATGCAAGGGAGACCACTTCCACAGAGATTGTCCCTGCATCCCTCGGATACTAAGGGATTGGTCTCCCCGTTTGCACAATTCGGTAGCGTCAACCTCTGATAGCCATGTTGACTGCTCACCGTCAACTAGTGAAAGTGAAGTCACAGGACAGAGAGGGAAAGCTAGATTTCCCTGCAAACTATGTGAAGGCAATCACGCCATCCACCGTTGTCCCTTCTTAGACGAGGCTAAAATAGTTCTGGAAGATCGCCCGATCTTACGAGCGCAACTTCCTCCTGGATATCAAAAACTCCTGCCAAGTCCTTCACTAGTTGAGAACCCGGCTGGCCCGCCCAGGTGGTCAGCCGAAGCACCTATCATTGAAGATGAACCGTCTGGATCCATGCCTGACGAAAGTCAAAAGGTTGAGGCGGCAGTTGACCCGGTTTTGCCTTCAGAGGCTCTATCTTCGAATGATACCATCACAGAGGAGAATAAAGACGACACCGTCTAAATTCTCTTCATTAACACAGACTCCGAAGAACAAGGGGGAAATTTGCCCATTCCTTTATCGCAGGAAGGAACTTCGTCAGAGTCATACCCGGCCGTCTATTCGGTCCCACCACCAAGCAACCTAGTTGTCTCGTTCGACTGGAATCAACTAGGCAGACCCCGGTTGCCTGCAAGCATACCATTCAGAATTATCGTTCAAATATACAGAATGGTAATGGCTGGCACTATCATTGATGAGGGGGCATCTGTGAGTATCCTTTCCTCTATTGCTTGGAAAGCGCTTGGTTCGCCAGCGCTTTTGCCTGAAATGAGAAATCTATCAGGCTTTGATAAAGGAACCAGTCGACCTTTAGGGATCCTCCCCAATGTGCCCATCACATTGAAAGGGAAGACCGTTCAAATGAACGTGATGGTCGTTCAAGGACCCTTGGATTATAACCTACTCTTTGGACGAGACTATATATATTGCATGGGGGCCCTCGTCTCCTCACTCTTTAGAGTAATGTGTTTTCCGCATGAAGGAAGAATGGTCAAGGTCGTGGACCAACTTTCATTTCCCGGATCACGCATCGCAAATAGTCATGTACCATCCCTAAATGGTCTCTTCACGCAAGAAGTGTCTCAACCCATGGTCCGTCCTCCTGATGAGCGCGAGTAATCCGGGAGGATACGACTGGAACCCAGGGGGCATGCGTCTTGGTCTGCTTCGGCAGGAAAACTTTGGGTATAGGGTAGGTTTCCGCTGGAGAATATGACTAGTCTGTACCCCGCCCATGCTGGAAGAGGGTTATTCTAGAATAAGATTCTTTTGTCAAAGTTATGTGAGTTGGCAGGCATCGTCGCTCACCTTTGTCTATTTCGGTAGACATTGCCGAGGAAGTGTTTTGTTTGAAAGATTAACGAGACAATCTTTGGGTAACCTGAAAGAGGTAGGCCTCTCTCGGTAAAACAATTGTTTTGCCGGACTAAAGTAGGGGTAACCTTGAAATCGTACTTTATGCCTGGGGGCATGCAAACCTTTTGGAGTGCAAGCAAGGGGCGGCTATTTATTTTTTAACTTTTTAGGTCCTTCCCTTTAAACCTGTAGGTCTAACCCTTTAAACTCGTAGGATTAGTCGTTTTCGAACTTGCATAACGAAAGGATGCGGGGCATAGCTTTATAAGATGAAGCTCCATAAAAAATAGAATCTTAATGAGACACTCTTATCATATGACTGGGTAATCGAGCAGTTTTAGCACACAGTTCATGCTCGTTAAAAAATAAACGCAAGATCCGAGCAGTTTTTGCGCATAGTTCATGCTCGTTAAAAAATAAACATAAGACCGAGAAAATGTTTCCACCCGCGTTTAAGCTCATTAAAAAATGAACTATCTCGGTAAATAACCACTGTGAATGTAACCTTATTAGCCATTAAAGCCTTGGTCGTGTTTGCACCGTCACCTCCACTTTTCATTTGGCCGATCGTTCACCTCCATATGATTGTTTACCCATTTTGAGGAACAGCTGCGAAGAGTGATTTCACCTAGCCATCCTTGTGACACTGTCGTGATTGGAAAATTCCAACCTGTACCTGGAATCAGCTGCTAACCCTGTTTATCACTCGTTCCTCAAAAGACGAGTCTTCTTTAAGCTCTTTTCAACTGACTCGTAAAATATGAAAAGATTGCCGAGTCCTTGGCCTTCCAGCTCGTTAAAAGGACAGGAAGTGCTATCCCTCCTCTAGATTTTAATCTTTTTGGACCTGAGGGATTATTGCACAAAAAGATCGAGCGCTTGTTTTATTCGGCTCGTTAAAACTATCGAAAACTCATCCCTTCTGTATTGTTTTATACTTTTTCGGACTTAAGGGATTAGATGACGAAAAAGGACTTTTGGAGTTAACTTTATGTACCTTTTCAGACTCTCTAAAAATGAAAAGGACCGAGTTATCCTTGTCGTTAGACTCGTTAAAATCATTAAATAGCGACAAACTTGTCTTTAGACGAGAACGAGTTTCACTATCGCTAGGCTCTTTAAAACATAGCGATGGGCTTTCCCGAAGGGCAGGTTATAGAACAAGCATATGTTATCCTCCTCAAGCTTGACAAAAATAAAGAGGTAATGGTCAGCAATGACTGGGGAAAAATTGGGAGAAACTCAAGAAAACTTTGATGGTAGCAAGTCGCTCTTGAACATGACACTTTTCCTCCGTACCACAATCGGGTTGGGTTGTTTCATTCACCGGTCACATCCATGGTCTCGCCATACCATCCATATTTGGGGTAATGCTACCGATCCATCACATCAGTGTCGCCATATGTTCAAGAGAAGTCGTTCAGAAAAGTCAACCGTGTCCCATCCACTGCCGTACATTATCCTTCATCCTTTCATGACCGCCACCCTGAATCATATGTCACAGATCGTTTTCACCTCCATCAAAATCATTAGCTCCGTTCCGTGTCATTGATGTGGGATTCATTAAGGCCCTCGTTTGACAGATCGCTTCTTGTCGACATCAGCTCATTATCCAAGAAGTTGATCTAGGAACAACCCCTTCAGTACTTTGAAGCTTGCATGCCTTAATGGCAAGTTTCTCACTTCCGGCGACAGGTATACATCAATGACCTTCGACCGAAAGATTTTGCGTGGTGTTTGACGCCAAGTCCTTTATTCACACCACGTGAATTGTACTGCAGTACCTTGAGGGTCATTATCATTATCAGTGATTCCTCTCGTGCTTGTTAACGGTTTACCTCATTGACCGGTAATCAAGCGATGTCTTTCCATGTTCGACTTCAGAACATTTCTCACATGGATCGACTTGTACTTAGAGTGAAGATCGAATGAGTTTGAAGACCCCGAATCTAGTTTCATCCATCCAGGCTGCGATATATATTCAGGAAACATAAAGACATTGACATGTACATCATTGCAGCAAATAATCATCCTACTCAAAGGATGATAATTTCATCAAAATTATCAGTCCACCATCAGACGATTGTCTGTTCTATGTACAGAAGAATGAATTTATAAAGCTAAGCATGGGAATGCCCGCCTCAGCTAGATCATGAAAGCAGTATGAAAAATAATGTATTGTATTGTATCTTATTACAGGTCTCCTCCCAGCATTGGATGAACTTCGGATCCCCCTGATAAAGCATTTCACCCGATAAACGGCCTCATACTTTAGGGGGCAACTGTTATAGACATTTTTGTGCCTTACAGCATTGAGCATGAAATGTCCATAATCTAAGGGATCCAAAGTCCCCAAACATGTTGTTCCTACCCCTAGAGGAACAAGGCTAACAAACCACAGCAATTCACAAAAGTTCTCCACCAGAAACTGCTCAAAAACAAGTCAATTCAGGATCAATTCAGTGGCTCCACTAGCTGTTTGCGCTGAATGTCAAAGCCACCACTGGCTACCTGCGCTGAATGTCAAAGGAAACACTGGCTACCTGCGCTGAGCGAGAGTGGACATGTGGCAAGTTCATTTCTCAAGGTGTCAAAACCCAGGAAGCTTCCAAAATGACACTTGCCTCAGGGAATTCGACTGGTGATGAGTAAGAGGTTCCAAATCTCCAAGTGGAAGCAAGAACCTCCATGTGGAATCAAGAACTGACAGAGGGAGAGGACACTAGTTAGATCTCAAGCTGACTCATCCTCTCTCCAAACATCTATATATGGATCTCTCCTCCATGAGATCTAGAGGCTGGAATTTTGTTATTGCAAAGAATTGTTGTTGGTTTGAGATTGGGATCATTGGGTGCTTAATGCTTTGAAGGGGGTGAAGATAGGAATTCCATTTGCTGGGAAGGAGATGATGGATTGGAGCCCTCTGGGTTGTATCTATTCCTGAACCTTGTTATTCATCAATAAAGCTATCTTGGTTCCTCCTATATACTGATGTATTTTTGATGTATGATTGCATTAGTGTGTTTAGTTTATTTCTAATCCTGAACTAGTTATGAATATGAATCCATGTCTTATGTAGTGTTCTCTTCTTGTGATCTTGCAGAAACCTCTTGAAGCTGGGCGAGCGAGAAGGCAAGTAGCTGGGAACTCTCCAAGAGAAGAGAAACCGGATTGAGGGACAAACGGAAGACACCGGTTAGTCCATCTATCTCTCTTCATTCTTAATTCATAAAGGAAGAATACTAGAATAGCTGTCTATGTTTGTTGCTAAGGCACTGTCACACCTTAGGTGGATAGGATCATCCTGCATAGGCATTTTTCCCCACAACATAGATTGAATTGCAGAAGCAGACCGGGGAGATGGTATATTCTACTTTAGCAGATAAAACATTGTTAACCCATAGATTGCAAAACTCTTTGCACAATACTGCTGCCCAACTAGAGTTGGAGAAAGCTTCATCACAGGCCAAGGACAATAGAATCAAGTCCTTGGACGAGATCATCATAGAGCTGGGACATGATCCCACTGATCCCAAGGGTGTGCAAGCTTTGATAAAAAATAAAGATGAAGACATAGCCGCCTTTAGAAGACAAATCAAGCTGTCACCCACATTGCATCCTCAAACTACAGAGGTGGCACAACAAAAAGAGGAGCAAGATGTTGTAGCTTTGCTTACGACCTTACATAAAAGGTTGGTAGAGACAAAGATTGCCTTGGAGGCATCATTATAGGGAAGACAGGGAGAGTTGGCCTCTCAGCCAATTGAAACAGCTCAAATTCTTACAGCTGCTCCTCCTACGGCCACCACAACAGTCCCTCTCACTACCCCAGCATCAGAAGCAGGTACCTCAAGCTCAGCACCAATTTCAGCAACTACTACAGCACCTGCAAAGCAAGGCAACAGCTTGAGAATGGACAATATGATGAAAGAAATAGAAGCCCTGGAATTGCAAATGGCGGAATTAAAAGAAACCAAGGAAAATCTGGCTAGAATTGAGGAAAAATATGACAAATCAAAGCAGGATGTAGTTGAGAAGACAAGGGAAGTGAAAGCCCTGGAAAAAGGGATAAATGAACTGGAGAAAGAGCTCGCTTTTGATAGAACACTAGCTGATATCAAGAAAATTCTGTGGGCCAAGATTGGCCAATCCATTACAAACCAATGGCAATCCATTGAAACCATGCATGAGCAAATGGATTTGATAAGCTTGGCTCAGTTTGAAAACCAAAAGGCTAGAGCATCTTTAGGAAATATGCCCGAGCAAGCTAATAGAATGATCCAATTCCTGAATACTCGCACCAAAGGGCAGTTGTCAGCAATAGGAATCAAGAACAGGACTGAAACTATCTTGCTAATAAAAAGGGTGTTGACCCTTAGGAATTTTGTGCAGACATTGGAAAGAAAATGCCAAGAGATGCAAGCAGAGGTGGATGAGTTCAGAATAAAGATCACAGCATTACAGAGCAGAGGGCTACCTATCCTAGTAACCAGTGCTGGAAGACTGCTGTCACATGAGCATTATGCCAACAATTATGCTTCCAATCAAATCACAGCTTCCTCAAGCACATCAGAAGAAACAGGGCCTCCATCTAGACAGGGTGTCTTTGATAAATTAGAAAATCTATTCTACATAGCACATGAGATAAACCATCTCTTTGAAGACCAGCCAAACTTTTATAGATACACAGAAGCTGATGAAACACTAATAAAGATACAAAGGCATCAGCTACCTACAGAGGATTGGTGGAGAGGAATGATGGAGACATTGCTCAAGTGATTTTGGTTATTAATTCTTTTTTGTAAACTACAGTTCAGCATATACAGATGGCATGGTCCACCTGTCAAAGGATTAAAGCAGCATAAAGCAGAATTGGAATGGTAAATATAGCTCATTAAATGTAAAGAAACCCAGCACACGCAGAATGAATATGCATCAAGCAGCCAACTCACCCAGCCCAGAAAAGTCAAAAGTTTCTGACAAAATAGACAGCTAGCAAGCCAATATTAACTGCAGTGTTTAATTCTTCATTTACTCCCTTGGAAGAGTTGGTGATTTAATTTATTGCATGAAGACTCATCATCTAGATATTTTGTATCTTATTTTTGTATATATACCTCGCCATAGAACGTATTTGGGGTTGGTTGGTGATTCTCTCTAAGAGCTACGCTGTAAATTTTCAGACTTTTAATACAAATTTCTGGTGAAGTTCATGGTCTGTGCACTATCTGGATGTGGAAGTAATGAACTGCGTTCTGCTACAGAATTCCTGTGTCGTTTAATGGAACAATAAGTTATTCTAAACCATGTTTTGTCTTTCTGTGTTTGCAAATTTCACATATGTTTCATGATCTTAGTAACAGAGAAGAAGAATAGCTCAAGACTTGTTTGAATACAACCTCTGCTCAATCTCTGTTTCTAATTGTGTTTTCTTCAAATTTAGTAATAAATATAAATTCTTCATTGCTCATGTTTGAACTGATTCTCTCATTATGGATGCTGTTTAGGAATTCTTAACTGCTCCTAGATAATATTCTCACACTTTCCCTCTATCAGCATAGTGAAAGATCCTTGACTGCCTTTCATTCCCTAATTTCATGCCATCAATTCCCAAATTTGAAGAATTGTTCCATAGGTGCCTGCCTGGCTCTATAGCATTACCTTTTCTACAAGAAACACTTACAGCAGTATACCATCATTGACTCCATTGCCCGATAGTCTAGACTGTTCTGAAACTGCATCCCAGTTCTGCCTAAACTCATCATCGAACCAAATTTAAAACAAAACCCTGTACATCATAACTAGCCTAAAATTACTCCACAACAAAGCTAAAATATAAAGAGAGAGCCCTCTTTGGTTGCAAGTAGGCTAGGACTTGCAGCTAAAAGATTGGTTAGAGGTTACCTCGGCCGTATTCCCTTAGGAGCCAAGGAACAACCTGAGTGATAACATCATTGGCGACTCCTCTGGGGAACGAATTTTTCAATTGCTGTCTATTCCTTAAAACTACATATGAAGCCTGAATGTCAGCCAGAAAGCCTTTGAAACTATTCTTTCTTTGCATTTACAGGATTAAATAAAAGCTGCTTCAGCCAATCTTCATTCTAGTTTTAAGCTGTATACAGTTGTTCCAAAATTTAACCATTTTCCTTCTAATCTAAAATATTCCCAGAAAAATACCAAAAACAAATCTGGAAGCTGGCTCCAAAGAAGAAAACTCGTTATACCAGGTCAAATGCTGACCCACATCCTCCAACTGTTTTTGACAATCCCAACTTAATCCCAAAGATCCTTAGGAAACAAGAGGAACAGGAAGATTTTGCTGATTCAAGCCCTAAAGCAGTTCAACAAAGTTATATTCCAACCCTTGCTAAACCTTCAGTCCGTCCTCACATTGCTCCTACTTCTCCTTCTTCCTAATCCACCTCTCAAAGCACTCTCCCTACACCACCATTTACTACCCATATTTCTACCACCGTTACTGTTGTTCCAGCTGTCCCATTTCTTCTTGTTGTCCCATTTGTTCCTGTAAATATGGTAAATAGATATGCCCCTTTACAGTTACCTGGAAATCCTGGGGCTATGCCTCAGGATTATCAAAGTAAGATTACTTATTTTGATGGTACAGGTACATATACAACCCTACAGCATACAAAGAAAATGCAAGACTACTTTGAGAATTATGAAATTGATGATGATGATGTGAGAATGAAAATTTTTGTCCAAAGTTTAACAGGTGAAGTAAGAACTTGGTTTAGAGAACTTGCTTCAAATTCCATAGCCAATCTGGATGCTCTTTACCAAACATTTCTCAACATATGGGAGAAGAAAAAAGATCCATTGCATATTTTATCTGAGTATGACACTATAAAAAGAGGCCCACAAGAAACTGTCCTAGATTATTGTGCAAGATTCAACAATGTTTACAATGCTATTCCTCAAAACCTTAGACCTCCACCTGACTTAGCCTTAATCAAATTCCCAGATGGATTTGATTCTGACATGGCATATCAACTGAAGGAAAGAGCCCCCCCAACCTTAGCAGATATGCAGAATATAGCTGTTAGTGTGGAGGCAAACTTAATTGCCAAAAGAAATAGAGCAAGAGCTGAAAGAAGGAAAACATTTAAAGAGGAACCTTCAGCATTTGAACAAAAATTGGATGCAATCATCAAATGCATGGACAAACTTGGGGATAGGGTGGAAACCATCGAAAGAAAGTCATCATGGGAAGGGCAACCAAGTACTGCAAGGAACCCAAACTTCAGAAAGAATCAAAATCCAAATGTTGGAAGGGTTGGTCCCAACCAGAACATCAGACCTCCCTTTCAAGAAAATTATGCCGAAGCCTCAACATCTAGTGAACCAACAGAGGACCCTCATATCAACTTAATGGGTTTGGATAGTGAACACCAAGTCTTTCTAACACAAGAAGATCAAGAGGCCCATAATTGCAATCAATTTCAAACCAAATCAGGAGAGTCATTTGATTTTAGGGAAGGCTATGATGCAGCAGTTTATGAGTTTCACAAACAGTACAAGTTGAGGAGCAGAACCATAGATGTGCCTGAAACTATCAAACCAAAGGATGCTAAACAACCAAAGAAAGTAAAAGATAAAGCTGCTCTCACAGAATTCTCTGATAAAACAGACCCAAACCCAAGATAAGTCACTATGGAAGACATATCAGATGTATAGCCCTCTAAAAATCAGCCATTCTCATCCGTCCCCTCAAAAGCAAATTCAAACAGTGTTCCTAAAAATATTTCTAAAAAAGAGGTACTTCAAAACAACAGTCAAAATGAAGAAAAGGTCGCTGAAAATTCAGCTGAAAAGGAAAAATTTGCTGCCTATAATACAAAGATTCAGATAGAAAAACCTTTTAACTTGGAAACAGAAATAGGTAAGCTGAAAATAGCTATTCCTCTTTCTGAATTGGCCAAACATGAAGTGTATAGACAGCAAATCAATAGGTCACTCCAAATACCAGACAATAGGGATGCTGTAAATGTTCTAGATGATCAACCTGAATTACTTTTTGGTCCTGAGGTTAATGGAAAAATAGCAAATGGAGGAGTTCCACCTTTTTATGTCAGTTCAAACATTCATGACAAAGTGCTCCATAATGCAATGTTTGATTCAGGAGCTTCCCATAAGCTAATGCCTAAATCTTTGATGGAAAAACTAGACCTAGATATCACAAGACCATACAAAGATTTGTTCTCATTTGATTCAAGCCAAGTCAGGTGTCTGGGCCTAATTAAAGATTTGTGTGTTTCCCTGGTCCAATATCCAACCAAAACAATTCTAATGGATGTGGTGGTAGCTGACATTCCACCCAAATACGGTATGCTTTTATCAAGATCATGGGGGGCCAAACTCCAAGGATCCTTGCAATTAGACATGTCTTATGCCACTATTTCGGTCTTTGGACAGCCAAAGAGATTGTACCGTGAAACACTAATGAAATATGTGGTGAGTAGTCAAGAAAAGCCCCAAAACTTCCCCATCTACTCTATGCATTCTGATATGGACTCATTCATTTTATATAATGTTGATATGTGTTCCACAACCGATGTCAAACTCTTAGAAGCAGCACAAACACAAGGCATAGATGAATAATCTAGTGGCCAAGAGCAAAAAATCCTTGATATGGTTAATGCAACAAATGGAAAGGACATAACAAATGACTTACAAGAACCCAATCTGCCCATGGTGCAACTTTCTAAAAATCTCAATACTAATCTTGACCATGAAACCTTATGGTACTTAGGTTTTGATGGCTCAGTAAACAAATTAGGAGCAGGGGCAGGGGTCTGGACACACAACATGCAAAATGACCATGCTGAAGGTCATGCATATAGATTAAACTTCAGATGCACAAACAATATGGCCGAGTATGAAGCCCTTTTGCTAGGACTCAAGCTAATCAAAAACCTGGGTGCAACCAAAGTCTCAATTTTAGGGGATTCAAATCTAATCATATAGCAGATGAAGGGAAATTTTGTCACAAATGATCCTAGGTTGAGGGCTTATAGAGGTGCAGCCATTGAAATACTTAACACTTTCTTAGAATTTCAGCTCACCAAAATCTCAAGAAAGCACAACTTACATGCACATAGCTTGGCAACCTTTACCAGCACATGCAAGCTACCATTTGAACCAAACCACAATTTCACTGCTGAAATCAAACATGGACCTGTAGTCCCGGATAATGTCAAAAATTGGCAAGTATTTGAAAGTGATACACAGATAAATAACTTCCTGACTTTGAAGGAAGAATTCTCCAGCATCAACATTGATACAAGCACTGTGGATGATCAACAATAGACAGACAGAATTGAGCAGAATATATCAGCTGAAACAGCAAGTCTGATTTTGCATCCAACTACTTTTAATGACAAGAATGTACAACAGCTGAAGCAAACAGATTTTGATGAAATAGCTGAGGGAGAAGCTGAAGTAATTGATCTAAAAGACAATTTTCTGCCCACAGGTTTAACCCCTTTGGAGGATTTATTCGATTCAAATGACATTTCAAGGAAGCCAAAAATACAACCACTGAATGCTGAAATTGAGGACTGTAACATTGGAACCACACAAAATCCCAAAATGGTAAAACTCTCCAAAGCCTTTCCTGCTGATCAGAAATTGAAATACATTGACTTGTTTAAGGAGTTCCAAGATGTGTTTGCTTGGGGTTATGAAGACCTCAAATCTTATGATACCTCAGTAATCCAACATACTATACCCTTGAAAGAGAATCAAAAGCCTTTTAAATAGAAGCTTAGAAGAGTGAATCCTGTCCTTCTCCCTATGATTGAAAAAGAAGTTAAACGAATGTATGAGGTAGGAATCATTGCTCCAATTAGGTTCTCAGAGTGGATTTCAAATCTAGTGACTACTAGAAAGAAAACGGGAGAGATAAGACTGTGTGTTGACTTAAGGAATTTGAACAAAGTCTCTCTCAAAGACCATTACCCCTTACCAAAGACGGACCATATCCTACAAAGGGTAGTAGGAGCCTCTAGGATCTCATTGTTAGATGGATTCTCAGGATTCAATCAAATTTTAGTACACCCAGATGATCAAGACAAAACTGCCTTTACAACGCCTTGGGGAACCTTCAAATATGTGAAAATGCCTTTTGGGCTCAAAAATGCAGGGGTCACTTTTCAAAGAGCAATGGGCATAGCCTTTGCCAAAGAAATCCATGATTTCCTAGTCATATATCTTGATGACCTTACTGCCTTTTCAAAATCAGACCAAGAACACTTAGAACACTTGAGGCAAGTTTTCCTAATTTGCAGAAAATATGGCATATCATTGAATCCAAAGAAATCACTGTTTGGCCTAGAGGAAGGCAAGCTCCTAGGTCACATCATTTCAAAAGATGGCATTAGGATTGACCCGGACAGAATTCAAGCTATCCTTCAAGTGCCTCATCCAAGAAACATCAAAGAATTACAAGATTTTCTAGGGAAGATTAAATTTTGAGAAGATTCATTCCTAATTTGGCCGAGCTCATAAGACTGTTAAACAATATGCTGAAGAAAGATTCTAAAGTCAAGTGGACTATGGAAGCCAAACAAGCCTTTGAGGACATCAAAAGAGCTTTGACAAATACACCAGTCCTCACAAGTCCCAGGTTTGATAGAGATTTCATCATTTTTTCCTTTGCCTCTGAGCATACAATTGCTGTTGTCCTATTGCAAAAAGATGACCAAGGGTGTGAGAAGCCCATTGCCTTTTTCAGCAAAGCTCTTAGAGATGCTCCCTTAAAATATCAGATCATGGAAAAACAAGCTTATGCCCTGGTAAAGGCCATCAAGGATTTCAGAATTTACATTCTATACTCTCATGTGATTGCCTATGTCCCAAATGCTGTGGTTAAAGACATTTTAACTCAAGAAGGAATTGAAGGCAAAAGGGGCAAATGGATTGCCAATATCTTAGAATATGACATTGAAATCAAGCCTACAAAACTGATAAAAGGACAAGGGCTAGCCAAACTGATGACTGAAACCAATTTCCAAGCCCTTGATATCAATGAACTGGACAACGAACAGGAGATGGCGACTCCACAGATCAATCAAGCCTTTTTACAATCTCCTTGGTATGCTGATATATGTTTTGTATTGTTAAACCTGCAAGCTCCTCCAGGGTTGTCCAGAACCAAAAAGAGATTCTTGAAAATGAAGGCATCAAAGTTTTGCATTATAAACAATGTTTTGTTTTGGAAAAATCATGAAGGAATTTTGCTTAGCTGCCTGACATTGGATGAAACTAACAATGTCCTCAAGGAATTTCATGCAGGTGACTGTGGAGGACACTTATACTGGAAGTCCACAGCTAATAAGATATTAAGTGCTAGATTTTATTGGCCCTCCCTGTTTGCTGATGTGAAAAAATTTGTAATGTGTTGCCATAAATGTCAGATCTTTGAAGGCAAGAGAAAGTTGTTACCTTTACCACTCAAACCTATTTCAACTGAAAGACCATTCCAACAATGGGGTTTAGACTTCATTGGGGAAATCCACCCTTCATCCTCTGGCCAACATAGGTGGATTTTAACTGCCACAGATTATTTTACCAAGTGGATAGAAGCCATCCCTTGTAGGCAAGCCAATGATTCAATCATCATGCAATTTTTAGAAACCAACATCTTGTCAAGGTTTTGCTGTCCAGAAAAGATTATTACAGACAATGCTGCTGCTTTCAAATCCAAAATAATGATCAACTTTTGCCACAAGTACCACATTACCTTAGGCCATTACCCTCAAGGCAATGGCCTAGCTGAATCCTCCAACAAAAGCCTCATCAACATCATTAAAAAGGTCTTGGAGGAGAACAAAAGGAATTGGCACAAGAAACTTGTAAATGCACTTTGGGCAGATAGATTGACCACCAAAAGATCCATTGGCACAAGTCCATATGAACTGGTATATGGTCTAGAAGCTGTTTTCCCTTCATCTCTGGGAATCCCTATGATCAAGTTGCTGTAAGAAATACAAGCAGAGCCTAATGATATTCAAAGAAGGATCAATCAAACTATCCATTTGCAACAAACAAGAGAAGAAGTATATCAGAGAAGTCAGGCTTTACAAGAAAAGCTAAAAAAGATGTTTGACAAAAGAACAAAAGCTGAAGATTTCTTCATAGGAGATAAAGTGCTAAGATGGGATTCTAGGAGGGAAGATAAAGGGAAACATGGGAAATTTGATTTTCTGTGGAAAGGACCTTATGTCATACATGTTGTACAAGGTAACAATACCTATTTCTTGAGGAGTTTAGACGGAAAAAATACTGAGGAAGGCCCAGTCAATGGGCGAATGCTCAAGCATTATTTTGATTCCATGTAATCAACATAACACCACTGTGTATTGTACATAAATATTTGTATTTCCAGCAGTTTTTTATTTTCACAACAATTAAATAAGGAACAACATGCAGCAGATTTTGAAGAAAAAGTCAAGGAGCTACACCATTTTGGTGTATATTTTGAAATTAACAAAGCAGATCAAGAAGAAGACTTGGGAAGTATATAGATGATGATCAATACTCAGAGAAACCAGTAAAGACAGAGCTGGAATTTTGCACAGATCAGCTCATAAGTACTGCATACAGGTTACAAAGATTCAAATCATTGGTCTCCAAGACAAGGAAGTTTCAGACCACACCAATAGTTGAAAAACAAGGCAATCTGACCTGCTGTTCTTGGCTTTTCACCAGGAAAATCCATCCCCAAGTTGAGCCACTGTTAGGTTCCTATACCAATAGGTTTCATTTTTCATGATTGACCTGGGAAGTGCCAAATATGTCCATCTTTTCATGCTGCAAAGGTTCCATATTTTGTAAAAAAGCATTAGAGGAAAGTTAAAAAATGTAAAGAGGGTATGCCCTAAAATAACAATCAAAGGGAAAAAAGAGTGAATTGGTCAAGAAAAAGTAATAAAAATGAACCCAAAAGAAAGACCAGGAAAGTGGCTAGCCAAAATGCCACTGCTAGCTTGATGGATGGCCCAACAGTTCAATCTGGACAATGCCATGTTTTAAATTGCTTGTTATAGACTAGAGAATGAATATCTGTCCAAACAGTTCAAGCTTGGCAGATGATTAGATAGCCAGAGAAGTGAAGGAGCCCAAATGCTTAATCTGGGCCCTTGGAAGGAATAAGGGTAGATTTAGATAGGAGGACAGTCAAAAGAAAACAGGATAATCAGGATCTACAAGTCTAAGTGCACCCATTCAAGAGGAAGAAAAAATGTTAGGTGTATTAGGCCGGGTAAGTAGTTTGAGGTTGCAGAAGCAAGGTTTTGATCACCTGATGTATTATCAATCCAAGCTCATCTCATCAATGACAGAAATGTCAAAGTAGTTGTCTAATGGCAGAACTATGGGAGCATGTCTAATTCCCCTTCAATCCCCCTAAACAGTCTCTTACTAACATCCCCTTGAGGACCTTAGGGATCTGCCCAATAAGTCCTGCTCTCACTTCATTTTTGTCAAATACTAATTCAAGTTTTGGGTTTTCTTAAGGAAAAGAAATCACATTTCTTGTGTAAAAATCCTCATTCCAAATTCCATTCACTTCTTATATCTAAGTTTTCCTTCATAAACTTAGCTTCATGCCCCTACACTTTCACTTCACAAGGTCATATTAACTTCTAACTCTGTTATCTAGCTCCCTAGATCACTTCCTTGCCCCTATTATACAAAAAATTATATAAAAACCCAAAAATATTAAATATTCCCACCCCATGGCACTATAGCCATATAATTTAGTCTTGGGAAATAATAGTCCATTTGGGACTATTATGAACCCTTCCGCGTCCCAAATCCAGAATTAGTTTAACCTATGGTTAAATTAATAACCATAATAACCCCTTCCTAAACCATAGTTCATTAACCCCTCTCTGCTCATATACATTTTCGGGTTTCTGTTTAAATGTTTAACTAAACACTAAACTCTACCCCCGGCGCATACCCATAAAACCCATATTACCCAAAGTAAACCTTGGCACATATATTATAACGTTAAATATTCGGGTGGGTCCCGTACGTTAACATCCTGCCAGATCGCAATTCCGTCCACCGTCGAATCGGGCCCTCCCCATCCGACGGCTCTCGTTGATATCGGAGCGCCCCCGACGTACGGGAGTTAGCGTCTGATGGAGGGCGGTTTTGCCGCCGTATGTGGGGATGTGTGGCCCGTTCTGATTGCATTGGGTCTGTGCTGACACTTACCACCCCCGTACCAAAGGTGGTCCAATAAAACCATTTACCGCCTTTTGTCTGGGTGCCACGTCCCCGTGACGTCACCTCCGCGTCAACCCGCTGCTGCTCCGTGTCACCGCCACCGCATCTGCCTGCGTCCCTACCCTGCCACCGTGTCCCGTGCCACATCGTCGGCCCAGTCAACTGCCACATCACCTCGCCGTACCTGGGACCCACTGATGACGTCATGCTGACATCATCGTAAAAAAGCGCCAAAATGCCGTAAAAACCCAAATTTGCATTAAAACTCGTGAAAATGTCATTTTTGTTTGTTTTTTATGCAACCAAACAGTGCAAGCTCTTGCATGAAACTTACGTCCAGTTCGCATTCGACGTTCTTGTCAGCCACCCAGGCGTACTCGACCTGCAACCCGACCTCTTCGGCCTCCGCCTGCAACTCTTCACCACAGAAATCTCTCGAAAGAACAGGTATTTACACGAGAAAATGCCCGTAACCCTGTTTTTCATAATTTCTCTGCAAAATTTGCCAATACACCTAAAAATTCACCTGGAAGACGTTGGCACCCGTAAGCTTCTCCTCTCTGCCCCACTATAAACCTGATTTGCGACCAAAACCTGGCAACTCTGTTATCCCCTGCAAAATTTCCATTAAACTCGAAATTCAGCTCCACTTCTCCCGCAAAACCACTGAAGACTGTCTGCAAAAGTCCTTTTATTTTTCTCCCTTTCAGGTGAACTTAGTGCAGAGCCCTACACAGTCTTCATTTCATTGAGTTTTACTCATCAATAACATCTCTGCACAGAACTTAAAACTGTGAGTTCCTTGCCCAGAAAGCCATTATCAGAACTCTGTTCCTTGCTGAAATACAGGCCTAATCCAACTGTAATCACAGTCAAAACATGGAGGCCCCAGTTGCCCTCAATATTGCACCACTAAATGCACCCCATAGACAGTTAGAATGGATTCCACTGGCAGATAGAGACTATCAAATTGCTGATATGGAAGGAGACAAGCCTCATCTTCAGGCTTTCTGTGAGATAAGGAATAAATTCAGAAACAAAGATGACCCATTGGGAATATGGGAATCCAACATGCCCATGTACTACTTGCCCTCAGTAAATGTCTTTCCTGACCTCATCCATCAATGTTGTTCCAATTATGAGCCTTCTCAAAGGGCAGTGATGGGCCCTGCTGGTAAAGTCCTCTTTTACATTACTCCTCAGTCTATAAATGAGATGTTGCAATTCAAACCAACTCAGCCTTTGGTCCCCCTTTCCATGAAGAATCTGCTGGATCAGGCCTCAAAGTTGCCCTCTGCAGAGATTGACCGAATTGCTAAGTTGTTTATGCCACCATACTGTTACTCCAGATTCACAATCCCCTATCTCCATGTTGCATTTACTGAGGAGGGAAAAATGCTTATAGATATGATCTCCTACATCCTGGGATTCAGAACAAGTGAAATTGTGGACAGCACTGTCTTTGCCTTGATGTCTATCTTCACTCCAGGACAACCCCCTGCTGTCAAGTATGACTATGCTACCTTCATAGCTGATAAGATTCATGAGCAATTCATGAACCTAGAAAGGGAAAGGGTATTCAAATACACCTCATATATCTATCATTTGCTGCTATATTATCAGTCTGAGAGTTTCCTAGTCGTCCTCAAAAAATTGGATGCTAGGGGGGAGAGGAGGTCAGTCATATTTTGGTCATCAGTATTCCATCATGTTAGTTACTCCCCATACACCTATTGTGAGTTCATTGACCTTTTTGTCTATCCAGCTACCTGCTTATTATCAACAGATCCTCCTCCCAGACTCACTGATGAGATGCAAAAGATTCTACAGGTTTCCAAAAGCTACAGCATTGGTGACTGTTATTTTTACCAAAACCACACAATAATCAGGGTTTATGGCTGTGAATTAGCCCCCTACCAACTGCCAAAATCTGTCCCTATGAGACTCTTTGCCTTAGAATACTTCTGGCAATTTGGTAATACAGATATGATTCATTTCCATGGCAAAAGAAAAAAGGCACAGCTGAAAATCAGACATCAATTGGGCCCCTTTATTTTCAATAAGAGAGAAGAAGCATGGAAGGATGCTGACCAAATGCTGGGAGAGAAAATTAAGCTCAAACTAAGTTTCATTTGGTCACCATATGATCCCAATCACTTTATAAGCCTTAGAAGAATCAAATATAGGCTTGCAGGATATGTACATTGCAATATCCCCCAAATTGAACAATATGCCAACCAGCAAGAATGGGTAGAGGGCACATTAGTGGAAGAGCTTATTGAAGAAGAGATAACAGAAAAAGCAATAAAGAACCTGGAAAAATCAGTTGACTTGGAATCTTTTGGACAGGTATTTTTTACAGCTCCTCGGCACCTTGGAGAAGGCACCTCATCTGCCACAGCCCCCCAGCAACCAGCTCAAGAAAGTGCTCCACTACCAGGGACATCTAAAGGAAAAGAGGTGCAACATTTAGAAGAACAAGTGCAAAATTTGGGACAACAAGAAACAATGGTAGATCGGCCTACTTCTACTGATGAAAAAAGTCAAGGGCAAGACCCTTCTACTCAAGAAAAGGTGATGGAGATCACAGTATTACAGACACCTCTTAATGAGGAAAGGGCAAAGAAAAGGGATAGACAAGAAGAAACCCCTCCAGGGACATCCACTGAGTAGCAAGGGGAAAAGAGACAAAGGTTAAATCCTTTTTCAGAAGAAGAAATGCCAGAAGGGCCCACTGAACAGCAAATTCCCCCAAGCATGGAGACATCGGCCAGCTCCTTTCAGTAGGAGCAAGAGAGACAACAGGGGGTGGAAGTAACATCCACCAGGAAACAGGGCCGACAGGGCTCTGACATCAAAAAAGCATTCACTGATATCAAAACTAGGAATGAGCCAGTGAGATTACAGCTATACAACCAGTTAATAAGGATGGCCCCCACCAATCAGCAAAGGCTAATGGCAGCCTATGACATCCAGGAAGGGAAAATGACCCTCGGCCACTTTAGACCTACAACTCAGCAACCCCAATCAGCTGCTGACTATATTAGAACCAATCTGGAAGTGTTCGCCAAAGATATCCATTCGATGGACTAGACTGAATTGCACAAGCAGACCGGGGAGATGGTATATTCTACTTTAGCAGATAAAACATTGTTAGCCCATAGATTGCAAAACTCTTTGCACAATACTGCTGCCCAACTAGAGTTGGAGAAAGCTTCATCACAGGCCAAGGACAATAGAATCAAGTCCTTGGAGGAGATCATCATAGAGCTGGGACCTGATCCCAAGGTTGTGCAAGCTTTGATAAAAAAGAAAGATGAAGACATAGTCGCCCTTAGAAGACAAATCAAGCTGTCACCGACATTGCATCCTCAAACTACAAAGGTGGCACAACAAAAAGAGGAGCAGGATGTTGTAGCTTTGCTTACGACCTTACATAAAAGGTTGGTAGAGACAGAGAGTGCCTTGGAGGCATCATTATAGGGAAGACAGGGAGAGTTGGCCTCTCAGCCAATTCAAACAGCTCAAATTCTTACAGCTGCTCCTCCTACGTCCACCACAACAGTCCCTCTCACTACCCCAGCATCAGAAGTAGGTACCTCAAGATCAGCACCAATTTCAGCAACTACTATAGCACCTGCAGAGCAAGGCACCAGCTTGAGAATGGACAATATGATGAAAGCAATAGAAGCCCTGGAATTGCAAATGGCGGAATTAAAAGAAACCAAGGAAAAGCTGGCTAGAATTGAGGAAAAATATGACAAATCAAAGCAGGATGTAGTTGAGAAGACAAGGGAAGTGAAAGCCCTGGAAAAAGGGATAAAGGAACTGGAGAAAGAGCTCACTTTTGATAGAACACTAGCTGATATCAAGAAAATTATGTGGGCCAAGATTGGCCAATCCATTACAGACCAATGGCAATCCATTGAAACCATGCATGAGCAAATGGATTTGATAAGCTTGGCTCAGTTTGAAAACCAAAAGGCTAGAGCATCTTTAGGAAATATGTCCGAGCTAGCTAATAGAATGATCCAATTCCTGAATACTCGCACCAAAGGGCAATTGTCAGCAATAGGAATCAGGAACAGGACTGAAACAATCTTGCTAATAAAAAGGGTGTTGACCCTTACGAATTTTGTGCAGACATTGGAAAGAAAATGCCAAGAGATGCAAGTAGAGGTGGATGAGTTCAGAATAAAGATCACAACATTACAGAGCAGAGGACTACCTAGCCTAGTAACCAGTGCTAGAAGACTGTTGTCACATGAGCATTATGCCAACAATTATGCTTCCAATCAAATCACAGCTTCCTCAAGCACATCAAAAGAAATAGGGCCTCCATCTGGATAGGGTGTCTTTGATAAATTAGAAAATCTATTCTACATAGCACATGAGATAAACCATCTCTTTGAAGACCAGCCAAACTTTTATAGATACACAGAAGCTGATGAAACACTGATAAAGATACAAAGGCATCAGCTACCTACAGAAGATTGGTGGAGAGGAATGATGGAGACATTGCTCAGGTGATTTTGGTTATTAATTCTTTTTTGTAAACTACAGTTCAACATATACAAATGGCACAGTCCACCTGTCAAAGGATTAAAGCAGAATAAAGCAGAATTGGAATGGTAAGTACAGCTCATTAAATGTAAAGAAACCCGGCACACACAGAATGAATATGCATCAAGCAGCCGACTCACCCAGCCCAGAAAAGTCAAAATTTTCTGACAAAATAAACAGCTAGCAAGCCAATATTAACTGCAGGGTTTAATTCTTCATTTACTCCCTTGGAAGAGTTGGTGATGTAATTTATTGCATGAAGACTCATCATCTAGATATTTTGTATCTTATTTTTGTATATATACCTCCCCATAGAACGTATTTGGGGTTGGTTGGTGATTCTCTCTAAGAGCTACGCTATAAATTTTCAGACTTTTAATACAAATTGCTGGTGAAGTTCATGGTCTGTGCACTGTCTGGATGTGGAAGTAATGAACTGCATTCTGCTACAGAATTCCTGTGTCGTTTAATGGAACAATAAGTTATTCTAAACCGTGTTTTGTCTTTCTGTGTTTGAAAATTTCACATATGTTTCATGATCTTAGTAACAGAGAAGAAGAATAGCTCAGGACTTGTTTGAATACACCCTCTGCTCAATCTCTGTTTCTAATTGTGTTTTCTTCAGAATTAGTCATAAATATGAATTCTTAATTGCTCATGTTTAAACTGATTCTCTCATTATGGATGCTGTTTAGGAATTCTTAACTGCTCCTAGATAATATTCTCACACTTTCCCTCTATCAGCATAGTGAAAGATCCTTGACTGCCTTTCATTCCCTGATTTCATGCCATCGATTCCCAGATTTGAAGAATTGTTACATAGGTGCCTGCCTGGCTCTGTAGCATTACCTTTTCCACCAGAAACACTTATAGCAATATACCATCATTGACTCCACTGCCTGATAGTCTAGACTGTTCTGAAACTGCATCCTAGTTCTGCCTGAACTCATCGTCCAACCAAATTTAAAACAAAACCCTGTACATCATAACTAGCCTAAAATTACTCCACAACAAAGCTAAAACATAAAGAGAGAGACCTCTCTGGTTGCAAGTAGGCTAGGACTTGCAGCTAAAAGATTGGTTAGTGGTTACCTTGGTTGTATTCCCTTAGGAGCCAGGGAACAACCTGAGTGATTACATCATTGGCGACTCTGCTGGGGAACGAATTTTTCAATTGCTGTCTATTCCTTAAAACTACAGATGAAGCCTGAATGTCAGCCAGAAAGCCTTTGAAACTATTCTTGCTTTGCATTTACAGGATTAAATAAAAGCTGCTTCAGTCAATCTTCATTCTAGTTTTAAGCTGTAAACAGCTGTTCCAAAATTTAACCATTTTCCTTCTAATCTGAAATATTCCCAGAAAAATACCAAAAACAAATTTGGAAGCTGGCTCCAAAGAAGAAAACTCGTTATACCAGGTCAAATCCTGACCCAGATCCTCCAACTGTTTTTGACAATCCCAACTTAATCCCAAAGATCCTTAGGAAACAAGAGGAACAGGAAGATTTTGCTGATTCAAGCCCTGAAGCAGTTCAGCAAAGTTATATTCCAACCCTTGCTAAACCTTCAGTCTGTCCTCACATTGCTCCTACTTCTCCTTCTTCCTCATCGACCTCTCAAAGCACTCTCCCTACACCACCATCTACTACCCATATTTCTACCACCGTTACTGTTGTTCCAGCTGTCCCATTTCTTCCTGTTGTCCCATTTGCTCCTGTAAATATGGAAAATAGATATGCCACTTTACAGTTACCTGGAAATCCTGGGGCTATGCCTCAGGATTATCAAAGTAAGATTACTTATTTTGATAGTATAGGTACATATACAGCCCTACAACATACAAAGAAAATGCAAGACTACTTTGAGAATTATGAAATTGATGATGATGATGTGAGAATGAAAATTTTTGTCCAAAGTTTAACAGGTGAAGTAAGTACTTGGTTTAGAGCACTTGTTGCGAATTCCATAGCCAATCCGGACGCTCTTTGCCAAACATTTCTCAACAGATGGGAGAAGAAAAAAGATCCACTGCATATTTTATCTGAGTATGACACTATAAAAAGAGGCCCACAAGAAACTGTCCTAGATTATTGTGCAAGATTCAACAATGTTTACAATGTTATTCCTCAAAACCTTAGACCTCCACCTGACTTAGCCTTAATCAAATTCCCAGATGGATTTGATTCTGACATGGCATATCAACTGAGGGAAAGAGCCCCCCCAACCTTAGCAGATATGCAGAATATAGCTATTAGTGTGGAGGCAAACTTAATTGCCAAAAGAAATAGAGCAAGAGCTGAAAGAAGGACAACATTTAAAGAGGAACCTTCAGCATTTGAACAAAAAATGGATGCAATCATCAAATGCATTTAAAAACTTGGGGATAGGGTGGAAACCATCGAAAGAAAGTCATCATGGGAAGGGAAACCAAGTACTGGAAGGAACCCAAACTTCAGAAAGAATCAAAATCCAAATGTTGGAAGGGCTGGTCCCGACCAGAACATCAGACCTCCCTTTCAAGAAAATTATGTCGAAGCCTCAACATCTAGTGAACCAACAGAGGACCCTCATATCAACTTAATGGGTTTGGACAGTGAACACCAAGTCTTTCTAACACAAGAAGATCAAGAGGCCCATAATTGCAATCAATTTCAAACCAAATCAAGAGAGTCATTTGATTTTAGGGAAGGCTATGATGCAGCAGTTTATGAGGTTCACAAATAGTACAAATTGAGGAGCAGAACCATAGATGTGCCTGAAACTATCAAACCAAAGGATGCTAAACAGCCAAAGAAAGTAAAAGATAAAGCTGCTCTCACAGAATTCTCTGATAAAACAGACCCAAACCAAAGAGAAGTCACTGTGGAAGACATATCAGATGTATAGCCCTCTAAAAATCAGCCATTCTCATCCGTCCCCTCAAAAGCAAATACAAACGGTGTTCCTAAAAATATTTCTAAAAAAGAGGTACTTCAAAACAACAGTCAAAATGAAGAAAAGGCTGCTGAAAATTCAGCTGAAAAGGAAAAATTTGCTGCCTATAATACAAAGATTCAGATAGAAAAACCTTTTAACTTGGAAACAGAAATAGGTAAGCTAAAAATAGTTATTCCTCTTTCTGAATTGGCCAAACATGAAGTGTATAGACAGCAAATCAATAGGTCACTCGAAATACCAGACAATAGGGATGCTGTAAATGTTCTAGATGATCAACCTGAATTACTTTTTGGTCCTGAGGTTAATGGAAAAACAACAAATGGAGGAGTTCCACCTTTTTATGTCAGTTTAAACACTCATGACAAAGTGCTCCATAATGAAATGTTTGATTCAGGAGCTTCCCATAAGCTAATGCCTAAATATGTGATGGAAAAACTAGACCTAGATATCACAAGACCATACAAAGATTTGTTCTCATTTGATTCAAGCCAAGTCAGGTGTCTGGGCCTAATTAAAGATTTTTGTGTTTCCCTGGTCTAATACCCAACCAAAACAATTCTAATGGATGTGGTGGTAGCTGACATTCCACCCAAATACGGTATGCTTTTATCAAGATCATGGGGGCGAAACTCCAAGGATCCTTGCAATTAGACATGTCTTATGCCACTATTTCGGTCTTTGGACAGCCAAAGAGATTGTACCGTGAAACACTAATGAAATATGTGGTGAGTAGTCAAGAAAAGCCCCAAAACTTCCCCATCTACTCTATGCATTCTGATATGGACTCATTCATTTTATATAATGCTGATATGTGTTCCACAACCGATGTCAAACTCTTAGAAGCAGCACAAACACTAGGCATAGATGAATAATCTAGTGGCCAAGAGCAAAAAATCCTTGATATGGTTAATGCAACAAATGGAAAGGACATAACAAATGACTTACAAGAACCCAATCTGCCCATGGTGCAACTTTCTAAAAATCTCAATACTAATCTTGACCATGAAATCTTATGGTACTTAGAGTTTGATGGCTCAGTAAACAAATTAGGAGCAGGGGCAGGGGTCTGGACACACAACATGCAAAATGACCATGCTGAAGGTCATGCATATAGATTAAACTTCAGATGCACAAACAATATGGCCGAGTATGAAGCCCTTTTTCTAGGACTCAAGCTAATCAAAAACCTGGGTGCAACCAAAGTCTCAATTTTAGGGGATTCAAATCTAATCATACAGCAGATGAAGGGAAATTTTGTCACAAATGATCCTAGGTTGAGGGCTTATAGAGGTGCAGCCATTGAAATACTTAACACTTTCTTAGAATTTCAGCTCACCAAAATCTCAAGAAAGCACAATTTACATGCACATAGCTTGGCAACCTTTGCCAACACATGCAAGCTACCATTTGAACCCAACCACAATTTCACTGCTGAAATCAAACATAGACCTGCAGTCCCGGATAATGTCAAAAATTGGCAAGTCTTTGAAAGTGATACACAGATAAATAACTTCCTGACTTTGAAGGAAGAATTCTCCAGCATCAACATTGATACAAGCACTGTGGATGATCAACAACAGACAGACAGAATTGAGCAGAATATATCAGCTGAAACAGCAAGTCTGATTTTGCATCCAACTACTTTTAGTGACAAGAATGTACAACAGCTGAAGCAAACAAATTTTGATGAAATAGCTGAGGGAGAAGCTGAAGTAATTGATCTAAAAGACAATTTTTTGCCCACAGGTTTAACCCCTTTGGAGGATTTATTCGATTCAAATGGCATTTCAAGGAAGTCAAAAATGCAACCACTGAATGCTGAAATTGAGGACGTTAACATTGGAACCACACAAAATCCCAAAATGGTAAAACTCTCCAAAGCCTTTCCTGTTGATCAGAAATTGAAATACATTGACATGTTTAAGGAGTTCCAAGATGTGTTTGCTTGGGGTTATGAAGACCTCAAATCTTATGATACCTTAGTAATCCAACATACTATACCCTTGAAAGAGAATCAAAAGCCTTTTAAATAGAAGCTTAGAAGAGTGAATCCTGTCCTTCTCCCTATGATTGAAAAAGAAGTTAAACGAATGTATGAGGCAGGAATCATTGCTCCAATTAGGTTCTCAGAGTGGATTTCAAATCTAGTGACTACTAGAAAGAAAACGGGAGAGATAAGACTCTGTGTTGACTTAAGGAATTTGAACAAAGTCTCTCTCAAAGACCATTACCCCTTACTAAAGATGGACTATATCCTACAAAGGGTAGTAGGAGCCTCTAGGATCTCATTGTTAGATGGATTCTCAAGATTCAATCAAATTTTAGTACACCCAGATGATCAAGACAAAACTGCCTTTACAACGCCTTGGGGAACCTTCAAATATGTGAAAATGCCTTTTGGGCTAAAAAATGCAGGGGCCACTTTTCAAAGAGCACTGGACATAGCCTTTGCCAAAGAAATCCATGATTTCCTAGTCATATATCTTGATGATCTTACTGCCTTTTCAAAATCAGACCAAGAACACTTAGAACACTTGAGGCAAGTTTTCCTAATTTGCAGAAAATATGGCATATCATTGAATCCAAAGAAATCACTGTTCGGCCTAGAGGAAGGCAAGCTCCTAGGTCACATCATTTCAAAAGATGGCATTAGGATTGACCTGGACAGAATTCAAGCTATCCTTCAAGTGCCTCATCCAAGAAACATCAAAGAATTACAAGATTTTCTAGGGAAGATTAACTTTTTGAGAAGATTCATTCCTAATTTGGCCGAGCTCATAAGACTGTTAAACAATATGCTAAAGAAAGATTCTAAAGTCAAGTGGACTATGGAAGCCAAACAAGCCTTTGAGGACATCAAAAGAGATCTGACAAATACACCAGTCCTCACAAGTCCCAGGTTTGATAGAGATTTTATCATTTTTTCCTTTGCCTCTGAGCATACAATTGCTGTTGTCCTATTGCAAAAAGATGACCAAGGGTGTGAGACGCCCATTTCCTTTTTCAGCAAAGCTCTTAAAGATGCTCCCTTAAAATATCAGATCATGGAAAAACAAGCTTATGCCCTAGTAAAGGCCATCAAGGATTTCAGAATTTACATTCTATACTCTCATGTGATTGCCTATGTCCCAAATGCTGTGGTTAAAGGCATTTTAACTCAAGAAGGAATTGAAGGCAAAAGGGGCAAATGGATTGCCAATATCTTAGAATATGACATTGAAATCAAGCCTACAAAACTGATAAAAGGACAAGGGCTAGCCAAACTGATGACTGAAACCAATTTCCAAGCCCTTGATATCAATGAACTGGACAACGAACAGGAGATGGCGACTCCACAGATCAATCAAGCCTTTTTACAATCTCCTTGTTATGCTGATATATGTTTTGTATTGTTAATCCTGCAAGCTCCTCCAGGGTTGTCCAGAACCAAAAAGAGATTCTTGAAAATGAAGGCATCAAAGTTTTGCATTATAAACAATGTTTTGTTTTGGAAAAATCATGAAGGAATTTTGCTTAACTGCCTGACATTGGATGAAACTGACAATGTCCTCAAGGAATTTCATGCAGGTGACTGTGGAGGACACTTATACTGGAAGTCTACATCTGATAAGATATTAAGGGCTGGATTTTATTGGCCCTCCCTGTTCGCTGATGTGAAAAAATTTGTAATGTGTTGCCATAAATGTCAGATCTTTGAAGGCAAGAGAAAGTTGTTACCTTTACCACTCAAACCTATTTCAACTGAAAGACCATTCCAACAATGGGGTTTAGACTTCATTGGGGAAATCCACCCTTCATCCTCTGGCCAACATAGGTGGATTTTAACTGCCACAGATTATTTTACCAAGTGGATAGAAGCCATCCCTTGTAGGCAAGCCAATGATTCAATCATCATGCAATTTTTAGAAACCAACATCTTGTCAAGGTTTGGTTGTCCAGAAGAGATTATTACAGACAATGCTGCTACTTTCAAATCCAAAAGAATGATCAACTTTTGCCACAAGTACCACATTACCTTAGGCCATTCCACAGCCTATTACCCTCAAGGCAATGGCCTAGCTGAATCCTCCAACAAAAGCCTCATCAACATCATTAAAAAGGTCTTGGAGGAGAACAAAAGGAATTGGCACAAGAAACTTGTAAATGCACTTTGAGCAGACAGATTGACCACCAAAAGATCCATTGGCACAAGTCCATATGAACTGGTATATGGTCTAGAAGCTGTTTTCCCTTCATCTCTGGGAATCCCTGTGATCAAGTTGCTACAAGAAATACAAGCAGAGCCTAATGATATTCAAAGAAGGATCAATCAAACTATCCACTTGCAGCAAACAAGAGAAGAAGTATATCAGAGAAGTCAGGCTTTACAAAAAAAGCTAAAAAATATGTTTGACAAAAGAACAAAAGCTGAAGATTTCTTCATAGGAGATAAAGTGCTAAGATGGGATTCTAGGAGGGAAGATAAAGGGAAACATGGGAAATTTGATTTTCTGTGGAAAGGACCTTATGTCATACATGCTGTACAAGGTAACAATACCTATTTCTTGAGGAGTTTAGATGGCACAAATACTGAGGAAGGCCCAGTCAATGGGCGAATGCTCAAGCATTATTTTGATTCCATGTAATCAGCATAACACCACTGTGTATTGTACATAAATATTTGTATTTCCAACAGTTTTTCATTTCCACAACAATTAAATAAGGAACAACATGCAGCAGATTTTGAAGAAAAAGTCAAGGAGCTACACCATTTTGGTGTATATTTTGAAATTAACAAAGCAGATCAAGAAGAAGACTTGGGAAGTATATAGATGATGATCAATACTCAGAGAAACCAGTAAAGACAGAGCTGGAATTTTGCACATATCAGCTCATAAGTACTGCATACAGGTTACAAAGATTCAGATCATTGGTCTCCAAGACAAGGAAGTTTCAGACCACACCAATAGTTGAAAAACAAGGCAATCTGACCTGCTGTTCTTGGCTTTTCACCAGGAAAAGCCATCCCCAAGTGGAGCCACTGTTAGGTTCCTATACCAATAGGTTTCATTTTTCATGATTGACCTAGGAAATGCCAAATATGTCCATCTTTTCATGCTGCAAAGGTTCCATATTTTGTAAAAAAGCATTAGAGGAAAGTTAAAAAATGTAAAGAGGGTATGCCCTAAAATAACAATCAAAGGGCAAAAAGAGTGAATTGGTCAAGAAAAAGTAATAAAAATGAACCCCAAAGAAAGACCAGGAAAGTGGCTAGCCAAAATGCCACTACTAGCTTGATGGATGGCCCAACAGTTCAATCTGAACCATGCCATGTTTTAAATTGCTTGTTATAGACTAGAGAATGAATATCTGTCCAAACAGTTCAAGCTTGATAGATGAGTAGATAGGCAGAGAAGTGAAGGAGCCCAACTACTTAATCTGGGCCCTTGGAAGGAAGAAGGGTAGATTTAGATAGGAGGCCAGTCAAAAGAAAAGAGGATAATTAGGGTTTGCAAGTCTAAGTGCACCCATTCAAAAGGAAGAAAAAATGTTAGGTGTATTAGGCCGGGTAAGTAGTTTGAGGTTGCAGAAGCAAGGTTTTGATCACCTGATGTATTATCAATCCGAGCTCATCTCATCAATGACAGAAATGTCAAAGTAGTTGTCTAATGGCAGAACTATGGGAGCATGTCTAATTCCCCTTCAATCCCCCTAAACAGTCTCTTACTAACATCCCCTTGAGGACCTTGGGGATTTGCCCAATAAGTCCTGCTCTCACTTCATTTTTGTCAAATAATAAGTCAAGTTTTGGGTTTTCTTAAGGAAAAGAAACCACATCTCTTGTGTAAAAATCCTCATTCCAAATTCCATTCACTTCTTATATCTAAGTTTTCCTTCATAAACTTAGCTTCATACCCCTACACTTTCACTTCACAAGGTCATATTAACTTCTAACTCTATTATCTAGCTCCCTAGATCACTTCCTTACCCCTATTATACAAAAAATTATATAAAAACCCAAAAATATTAAATATTCCCACCCCATGGCACTATAGCCATATAATTCAATCTTGGGAAATAATAGTCCATTTGGGACTATTATGAACCCTTCCACGTCCCAAATCCAAAATTAGTTTAACCTCTGGTTAAATTAATAACCATAATAACCCCTTCCTAAACCATAGTTCATTAACCCCTCTCCGCTCATATGCATTTTCGGGTTTCTGTTTAAATGTTTAACTAAACACTAAACTCTACCCCCGGCGCATACCCATAAAACCGATATTACCCAAAGTCTAAACCTTGGTGCATATATTATAATGTTAAATATTCGGGCGGGTCCTGTATGTTAACATCCTGCCAGATCGCAGTTCCGTCCACCGTCGGATCGGGCCCTCCCCATCCGACGGCTCTCGTTGATATCGGAGCGCCCCCGACGTACGGGAGTTAGCGTCCGATGGAGGGCGGTTTTGCCGCCATATGCGGGGATGTGTGGCCCGTTCTGATTGCATCGGGCCCGCACTGACACTTACCACCCCCGTACCAAAGGTGGTCCGATAAAACCATTTACTGCCTTTTGTCTGGGTGCCACGTCCCCGTGACGTCACCTCCACGTCAACCCGCTGCTGCTCCATGTCACCGCCACCGCATCTGCCTGCATCCCTACCCTGCCACCGTGTCCTGTGCCACGTCGTCGGCCTAGTCATCTGCCACGTCAACTTTCCTTACCTGGGACCCGCTGATGACGTCATGCTAACATCATCATAAAAAAGCGCCAAAATGCCGCAAAAACCCAAATTTGCGTTGAAACTCGCGAAAATGTCGTTTTTGTTTGTTTTTTATGCAACCAAACGATGCAAGCTCTTGCATGAAACTTATGTCCAGTTCACATTCGACGTTCCCGTCAGCCACCCAGGCATACTCGACCTGCAACCCGACCTCTTCGGCCTCCGCCTGCAACTCTTCACCACAGCAATCTCTCGAAAGAACAGGTATTTACTCGAAAAAACGCCCGTAACCCTGTTTTTCATAATTTCTCTGCAAAATTTGCCAATACACCTAAAAATTCACCTAGAAGACGTTGGCACCCATAAGCTTCTCCTCTCTGCCCCACTATAAACCTGATTTGCGACCAAAGCCCGGTAACTCTGTTATCCCCCGCAAAATTTCCATTAAACTCAAAATTCAGCTCCACTTCTCCTGCAAAACCACTAAAGACTGTCTGCAAAATTCCTTTTATTTTTCTCCCTTTCAGGTGAACTTAGTGCAGAACCCTGCATAGTATTCATTTCATTGAGTTTTACTCATCAATAACATCTCTACACAGAACTTAAAACTGTGAGTTCCTTGCCCAGAAAGCCATTATCAGAACTATGTTCCTTGCTGAAATACAAGCCTAATCCAACTGTAATCACAGTCAAAACATGGAGGCCCCAGTTGCCCTCAATATTGCACCACTAAATGCACCCCATAGACAGTTAGAATGGATTCCACTAGCAGATAGAGACTATCAAATTGCTGATATGGAAGGAGACAAGACTCATCTTCAAGCTTTCTGTGAGATAAGGAATAAATTTAGAAACAAAGACGACCCATTGGGAATATGGGAATCCAACATGCCCATGTATTACTTGCCCTCAGTAAATGTCTTTCCTGACCTCATCCATCAATTTTGTTCCAATTATGAGCCTTCTCAAAGGGCAGTGATGGACCCTGCTGGTAAAGTCCTCTTTTACATTACTCCTCAGTCTATAAATGAGATGTTACAATTCCAACCAACTCAGCCTTTGGTCCCCCTTTCCATGAAGAATCTGTTGGATCAAGCCTCAAAGTTTCCCTCTGTAGAGATTGACCGAATTTCTAAGTTGTTTATGCCACCAGACTGTTACTCCAGATTCACAATCCCCTATCTCCATGTTGCATTTACTGAGGAGGGAAAAATGCTTATAGATATGATCTCCTATATCCTAGGATTCAGAACAAGTGAAATTGTGGACAGCACTGTCTTTGCCTTGATGTCTATCTTCACTCCAGGACAGCCCCCTACTGTCAAGTATGACTATGCTACCTTCATAGCTGATAAGATTCATGAGCAATTCATGAACCTAGAAAGGGAAAGGGTATTCAAATACACCTCATATATCTATCGTTTGCTGCTATGTTATCAGTCTGAGAGTTTCCCAGTCGTCCTCAAAACATTGGATGCTAGGGGGGAGAGGAGGTCAGTCATATTTTGGTCATCAGTATTCCATCATGTTAGTTACTCCCTATACACCTATTGTGAGTTCATTGACCTTTTTGTCTATCCAGCTACCTGCTTATTATCAACAGATCCTCCTCTCAGACTCACTGATGAGATGCAAAAGATTCTACAGCTTTCCAAAAGCTACAGCATTGGTGACTGGTATTTTTACCAAAACCACACAATAATCAGGGTTTATGGCTGTGAATTAGCCCCCTACCAACTGCCAAAATATGTCCCTATGAGACTCTTTGCCTTAGAATACTTCCGGCAATTTGGTAATGTAGATATGATTCATTTCCATGGCAAAAGCAAAAGCACAGCTAAAAATCAGACATCAATTGGGCCCCTTTATTTTCAATAAGAGAGAAGAAGCATGGAAGAATGCTGACCAGATGCTGGGAGAGAAACTTAAGCTCAAACTAAGTTTCATTTGGTCACCATATGATCCCAATCACTTTATAAGCCTTAGAAGAATCAAATATAGGCTTGCAGGATATGTACATTGCAATATCCCTCAAGTTGAACAATATGCCAACCAACAAGAATGGGTAGAGGGCATATTAGTGGAAGAGCTTACTAAAGAAAAGATAACAAAAAAAGCAATAAAGAACCTGGAAAAATCAGTTGACTTGGAATCTTTTGGACAGGTCTTTTTTACAGCTCCCCGGCACCTTGGAGAAGGCACCTCATCTACCATGGCCCCCCAGCAACCAGCTCAAGAAAGTGCTCCACTACCAGGGACATCTAAAGGAAAAGAGGTGTAGCATTTAGAAGAATAAGTGCACAATTTGGGACATCAAGAAACAATGGCAGATCGGCCTACTTCTACTGATGAACAAAGTTAAGGGCAAGACCCTTCTACTCAAGAAAAGGTGACGAAGATCCTAGTATTACAGACACCTCTTAATGAGGAAAGGGCAAAGAAAAGGGATAGACAAGAAGAAACCCCTCCAGGGACATCCACCGAGCGGCAAGGGGAAAAGAGACAAAGGTTAAATCCTTTTTCAGAAGAAGAAATGCCAGAAGGGCCCACTGAACAGCAAATTCCCCCAAGCATGGAGACATCGACTAGCTCCTTTCAGCAGGAGCAAGAGAGACAATAGGGGGTGGAAGTAACATCCACTAGGCAACATGGCCGAGAGGGCTCTGACATCAAAAAAGAATTCACTGATATCAAAACTAGGAATGAGCCAGGGAGATTACAGCTATACAACCAGTTAATAAGGATGGCCCCCACCAATCAGCAAAGGGTAATGGTAGCCTATGACATCCAGGAAGGGAAAATGACCCTCGGTCACTTCAGACCTACAACTCAGCAACCCCAATCAGCTGCTGACTATATTAGAACCAATCTGGAAGTGTTCGCCAAAGATATCCATCTGATGGACCAGATTGAATTGCACAAGCAGACCGGGGAGATGGTATATTCTACTTTAGCAGATAAAACATTGTTAGCCCATAGATTGCAAAACTCTTTGCACAATACTGCTGCCCAACTAGAGTTGGAGAAAGCTTCATCACAGGCCAAGGACAATAGAATCAAGTCCTTGGAGGAGATCATCATAGAGCTGGGACATGATCCCACTGATCCCAAGGGTGTGCAAGCTTTGATAAAAAAGAAAGATGAAGACATAGCCGCCCTTAGAAGACAAATCAAGCTGTCACCCACATTGCATCCTCAAACTACAGAGGTGGCACAACAAAAAGAGGAGCAGGATGTCGTAGCTTTGCTTACGACCTTACATAAAAGGTTGGTAGAGACAGAGAGTGCCTTGGAGGCATCATTACAGGGAAGACAGGGAGAGTTGGCCTCTCAGCCAATTCAAACAGCTCAAATTCTTACAGCTACTCCTCCTACGGTCACCACAACAGTCCCTCTCAGAACCCCAGCATCAGAAGCAGGTACCTCAAGCTCAGCACCAATTTCGGCAACTACTACAGCACCTACAGAGCAAGGCGCCAGCTTGAGAATGGACAATATGATGAAAGAAATAGAAGCCTTGGAATTGCAAATGGCGGAATTAAAAGAAACTAAGGAAAAGCTGGCTAGAATTGAGGAAAATATGACAATTCAAAGTAGGATGTAGCTGAGAAGACAAGGGAAGTGAAAGCCCTGGAAAAAAGGATAAAGGAACTGGAGAAAGAGCTCGCTTTTGATAGAACACTAGCTGATATCAAGAAAATTATGTGGGCCAAGATTGGCCAATCCATTACAGACCAATGGCAATCCATTGAAACCATGCATGAGCAAATGGATTTGATAAGCTTGGCTCAGTTTGAAAACCAAAAGGCTAGAGCATCTTTAGGAAATATGCCCGAGCAAGCTAATAGAATGATCCAATTCCTGAATACTCGCACCAAAGGGCAGTTGTCAGCAATAGGAATCAGGAACAGGACTGAAACTATCTTGCTAACAAAAAGGGTGTTGACCCTTAGGAATTTTGTGCGGACATTGGAAAGAAAATTCCAAGAGATGCAAGCAGAGGTGGATGAGTTCAGAATAAAGATCACATCATTACATAGCAGAGGGCTACCTAGCCTAGTAACCAGTGCTGGAAGACTGTTGTCACATGAGCATTATGCCAACAGGGTGAAAAATTATGCTTCCAATCAAATCACAGCTTCCTCAAGCACATCAGAAGAAACAGGGTCTCCATCTGGATAGGGTGTCTTTGATAAATTAGAAAATGTATTCTACATAGCACATGAGATAAACCATCTCTTTAAAGACCAGCCAAACTTTTATAGATACACAGAAGCTGATGAAACACTGATAAAGATACAAAGGCATCAGCTACCTACAGAAGATTGGTGGAGAGGAATGATGGAGACATTGCTGAGGTGATTTTGGTTATTAATTCTTTTTTGTAAACTACATTTCAACATATACAGATGGCATGGTCCACCTGTCAAAGGATTAAAGCAGCATAAAGCAGAATTGGAATGGTAACTACAGCTCATTAAATGTAAAGAAACCCAGCACACGCAGAATGAATACACATCAAGTAGCCGACTCACCCAGCCCAGAAAAGTCAAAATTTTCTGACAAAATAGACAGCTAGCAAGCCAATATTAACTGCAGTGTTTAATTCTTCATTTACTCCCTTGGAAGAGTTGGTGATGTAATTTATTGCATGAAGACTCATCATCTAGATATTTTTTATCTTATTTTTGTATATATACCTCCCCATAGAATGTATTTGGGGTTGGTTGGTGATTCTCTCTAAGAGCTACGCTGTAAATTTTCAGACTTTTAATCCATATTGCTGGTGAAGTTCATGGTTTGTGCACTGTCTGGATGTGGAAGTAATGAACTGCGTTCTGCTACAGAATTCCTGTGTCATTTAATGGAAAAATAAGTTATTCTAAACCGTGTTTTGTCTTTCTGTGTTTGAAAATTTCACATATGTTTCATGATCTTAGTAACAGAGAAGAAGAATAGCTCAGGACTTGTTTGAATACACCCTCTGCTCAATCTCTGTTTCTAATTGTGTTTTCTTCAGAATTAGTCATAAATATGAATTCTTAATTGCTCATGTTTGAACTAATTCTCTCATTATGGATGCTGTTTAGGAATTATTAACTACTCCTAGATAATATTCTCACACTTTCCCTCTATCAGCATAGTGAAAGATCCTTGACTACGTTTCATTCCCTGATTTCATGCCATCGATTCCCAGATTTGAAGAATTGTTCCATAGGTGCCTGCCTGGCTCTGTAGCATTACCTTTTCCACAAGAAACACTTACAGCAGTATACCATCATTGACTCCATTCCCCAATAGTCTAGATTGTTCTGAAACTGCATCCCAGTTCTGCCTGAACTCATCATCCAACCAAATTTTAAACAAAACCTTGTACATCATAACTAGCCTAAAGTTACTCCACAACAAAGCTAAAATATAAAGAGAGAGCCCTCTCTAGTTGCAAGTAGGCTAGGACTTGCAGCTAAAATATTGGTTACTGGTTACCTCGGCCGTATTCCCTTAGGAGCCAGGGAACAACCTGAATGAGAACACCCACATTTTGCGAGCTCTTTACATTACATTGACCAAAACTTGGGCTTTAAGCCCCAAAACCATGCTATGTGGGGATCTGCTGCCCAACATGCCCCCAACACAATCGTCGTGACTCGTCCCAAGTCACTCGGCTGGTGCGGTGATCTTCGCACGAAGTCCATCCAGAAACCTCTGCACTTCGCTTACGTCGGCAACACACTCTTCTGTCGTCCACTGTATTAGTTGTGAGTGATTCTCCGATGCCTCATTATCAAATGCAATTCCTTGCCTGAGTGGATACATGCCTTGCATCTGTGCCAGCTTTCCCTTGATCTTGGCGGTGACCGTGAATGCTTCCTTGAGCCAAGGTTGGATACATGCTTTAAGAACTATTTCTTTCTGACACACAGTGTCCACCTGTTCCTTTAGAGCCTGAGCCTCCCTCATCTTGGCCAGTCATTGAGTAAGGGTGATCATCTGCACAGTCCCCCGGACATTGTCATAGGCCTGCTGCAACTCCCGTGCTTCTGTCTCTACACATTGTAGCGTTGGGTCTTCCTGAAGTGAGGAAGGGTGAAGATTGACTGATCTAACAAGCCCGTGCAATCCTATATGGCTCTCTCTATTGCTTCCAATCCCAATTGAATGGTGCCGTGGCACTGCTCTTTAAATTCTGGGGGTGTAGAGGGCTGCGCCTTCAGCCACAGTTCTGTGATCTGCAGGTTGAGGTCTAGTTGGATCCTCGTTGCTTCCTCCTTGGCCTCATGGAATCCACTCGCCAATTTGTGGATCCACATACCAATTAGTAGTCTGTTGCAATCTCTAGCTCAGGGATGCGGTGACATGCTTCCTCAATGATTTTCTCCAACTACAGAGTTTGCGCTACCGCTTCATTGCGTTGGCGACTTAGTTGCTCGATGTTGATTCGTTGTTCACTGAGCATCTGTACTATGCGTCCTTCTCTAGCACGGAGCTCTGTTGTTGCTCCATCTTGTAGCTCATATAATATCTCTCGCAAAAGGGTAGCCAAGTTTAGGCCAAGTCCCTTGAGTTAGCCTACCGTGGCTCAGGCCTCCGTGTTGATCGTTGTCGGTGCTCCTTCTAGCGGCATGACAGTATTAGCCATTTTGGCCTGCAGCAACTGCTCTGTCACTGATTTACCCATAGCCTCGTAACCGGCTACCGTTCCCTGCTATGGGGGCCACACCTGAAGTTCCTAGAGTTGCGCCCTGAGCACCCCCAACACATTCTACTGCTCCATCATTACTTCCTGGAGCGCCTCCCTGGTGACTTCACGAACTATGTCGCTAATGTCGTATGGGTCACCCTCGGTCAGTGTAATAGGTTTCCCATCTAGTTTGGAAGCCTTGGTATTTTTCTGGGGCCCTGTCTGTTCCATACTGTGCAGTCGCTTTCGCTATGTTGATGATGTGTGTGGGTTCGCACCTGCCACCATCTCATCTGTCCCTTGTCCTCTAGTTGGTTCTGGGCCTCTTCCTTCCTACGTCATGGTTGCCTCAGATGTTGGTGCTACTATTGCCTTTTCTGCGGCGGCCTTCGCTGCCTCACAGGAAGCCCGTACTTCTGTAGCTAGCTACTTGTTTCACTTTTGTTGTGCTAGCAGCTTGGTGGCATCCTTCTGTTTTTTAATCACCGTCTCGTCACGCGCTGCTAGATCTAGTGCATGCCATTCCAGTGGCCATGAGTTGAGCACTACTAAAACAACGTCATCAATTGCGATGAAGGGTAGTGCCATCCATTTCTGCTCCAGATCCTTTCGCGCCCTGATATACACATTGTGCATATTGGATTTAAAGTCTGCAAAGCTCCGCAGACTGTCATATACTGAGGGGGATAGGCACGGCTGCTTGTTGATCCCCAATTGTATGGTCACCTCCATGAGTATCCAGAAGATCTTGATCTCATAGATGCACGTGGCATGCCTTGTCACCCAGAGCGACGCGTATTTTGCTGCCTTTGGCAATTCCTAGTCAAGGGGAGGAAACTGACTATCCTCAGGCAATTCTCCTGCCACCTGTTATCACAAAATCACTACTGAGGGCTGCAACCAAGCGAGATTTCATGTAACTATTTCAACCTATCTTTAGACCAAAGATTAGCCTCTTTGATCAGAGAGGGCTCTCTCACAACTCTTGATAAAATCCTTCAAACACTAGATGGCTAACTCTTTATTCACTTATAAAAGCATAACTGGTTGGAAACACATCAAACTGGCTCTCATTGGGCTATGGAGTCTATAATATTAAGTAAACAAGGAAAACACAGTGATCTCATGGAAATCAAGGCTCTTAGCATTACATGTCAAACATACTCCACCAAAACATAGCTTGCTGAATACACAGGAAGTCAGAGCATATAATTATGAATTCTGAGTGATTGCATTACAACAAGACTATAAAAGAACATAAAGTATAAAACACCATCACTACATTTGAACATGACAATCCTTCGAGAATCTTGAGAAGAGAATAACTCTGTTTTACTATTACTGTCAAAAAAAAGGTCTTACAATGGCCCAAAACAACACTGTTTTTCTATAAAGTATCCAACCTTTTTTACATAAAAGTTATTCCTATATATAGCCAATCAAAACACTACTGCATGAGACTCCTCAACAAGCATGAAGGGAGCTCGGAATTTTGACATTAATGACCTTAACTATAACATAAACAAACTAATTAATTACAAGAGATATGGTGCTACGAAAACAGAGGACTCCATCACATTGGCACTTTAAGTCTTTCTCCTCGTATACTTTGCTGCATTTTTGGAGCTTGCCACCTGTAGCATTACAATAATAACCAAACCAAACTGAAAGCAGATTCAATGTATGAACGGCTTCGGATGCCTGATGCAAAGATGATTCATCAACCAACAAGAAAATGAAGCCTATATTCACGGTTGCTGCCTCCCATCGGTGTTCATGTATTAATGATCTAGTTTCAAGCCATTTAATCCTTGGATAATCCCGTGTGACTGAAGAAAACTCATGATCTGGCCATCCCATAACTAGACAAGTGTATCACTTAACACCTCAGCAGCTCTATCATAACCCTAAAAACTCGGACATAAAGTGAAACTTTCAACAAAAGACAAAACTTCACCTTTTCTTCGAATATTTACACCTGGCATCCTTTTTTAAATATCTGACTGACCTTCTATAACCTCCATGCTGGCATTAAGTCATCTCTTTAAATATTTGCTGACCTCAGCATTCAAACTCAAGTTTTCAACATAACCAGTCATCTACAGCAGTTTCGTAGCGCGCTACGAAACTGCTGTAGGTCATCAAAATTAAACACATGAACCTTACAGCAACAATAACTCAAGTCTGTGATTTCTTCAGTCATTCTATACAGGTGCAAGGACATCAAAAAGTCTCAAAAAGCTTTTAAAAAGATGATAACCAAAATATATCAAAATTTGGGAAGCACATTCCTTCTTGGATCATTTAGCTAGTTTGTCTAGCTTCCCTTTCAGGCTGATGACTTCTTCCTTCAACTTCTTGTTCTCTGCTCTTAGACTTGCATTCATTTGTTTCATAATCTTTGCCTGCTTCAGAGCTGGCACTGTCCATACATAGGCATCAGATACTGAGCTAGCTTGACTGATCAAACTTGTTTTACCTTTCATTACAGCTTTCTTATAGCTTGTATATCTTACTGCCTTTTCTTTAAAAACATTTTGAACCTGAGGTATTTCCTTACTTGCTCCAGCTTGTTTCTTAATGGCAATCACATTTCCACTTTGACAGATAACAACCTTATTATCCTTGTTCTTGCTTTTAGCTGCTTGGACTGTTTCAGAGAAGATTTCAAGTGCCTCTGTCCTAGGCATTTCCGAAGGTGCTTTCTCTTTCTGAGCTCTCTCCACTTCTTTAATTTGCCTTCTAGTCACTGGTCTGCGTGGTTTAAAGGCATATTCTTCACTTGGTTCTTCAAACTTTAACCTTTTAGAAGCCCTTGACCTTTTAGAACTTTCAGGTGAGGATTGTGTTAGATCAATATGCATTGGTGGTACCAATTGATCTTGCTCAAGTTCAAGTGGTTCAATTTGGATTGGATGATCTTGTTCCAATTCAATGGCTTCAAGTAAGTCATTTAAACTACCCTTTGAAATAGGACTTTCTTCCACAGGGACTGACTTTCCTTTTTCTTTGCTTAGTTGGCCTCTAGTTTTCACCCTTGAAACCCTTTCAACTTCACTGGATTTAGCTTCATCTTTTCTTTTGTGAGTCTTCTGTTTTGATGACTGAGGTGTTTCCTTAGGAGATGACTTAGGGGTTTCCTTTTCAGATACTCTAGATGATTTTGGAGTTTTATCTACTGATGCTTCAAGTATCTCTTTAACTGCTGGCTTAGGAGTTTTCTTCATTGATGCTTCAGGTGTTTCTTTAACTGTTACAGACCTCTCTGATTTCTTTGTTTTAGCTTTGGGCTTCTTATGGTCTGTTATTTCTCTCCTAATTTCAGCCAAAGTAGTTTCCTCACTCCTTTCTTCTCTTTCTCTTACAGGTAATGGAGTGAGGCCCGTTTTACTTGGGAAACCGGCCATAAACACAAATGAATCCCAGTCTTTACCAATTTTATGTAGGCTATCCAACACCAGCAATTTAACCAGACCATGATGAAAAAGAGATGTTTCATAAGCATCTTTCTTTAACTGAATCTTATCACACATCTTGCTAATACTCCTGAACAAGTAAAAAGGTATGTCTATTGAACTCTTACCAGTGAAGTGTAACAGCAGCTTGAAGTGGTATGAGTAGACTTTGTTGTACCTACCCTCACATGTCAGGTACTTCTGGATACATGTCAATAGCATAGCATAATTCTCCTTTAGATAGCTCCTTGGGACAGCTTTAGTGAGATCTTCATCTACATAAGGTGCCTTCAAGAACTCCTTACACGGACCCATGTCAAACTTGAAATTCTTGAACCACTCTTGGCCACCCCTCGGGATTTCTGTGACAGTAGAAATGACTTCAGGGGACACCGGAAACTCCAACATGGCCACCTTCGAATTCAGTCCAGTGAAGTTCAATGCAAATGCCTTGGTCACTTCTGCATGTCCACCCTTTAATTTTTCACAAAATCGCCAACAGCCAGCACTTCGAAATGCCTTTGCTACCTCCTCATCTCTGAGAGTTACATCTAACCCCTCCGGCTCTGTTCTCACACATTTACCCGAACGGTGTTCCTTTCTTTCCATGCTTCTTTGAGTATTTTTACACAAGGGAATGACGGTGGTTTGCAGCACGAAAACAATCTTTAGCTGTAGAGAGCAGGCTCGCTTGCAGTAGTCCGTTTAAAACAAAGCTCAGGCTTTTCATAGAGCAAAAACATTCATATGATATGAAGAACTCATTATGGAATGACCACCCCCTATAACGTCCTCCAAACTGACACACAACTATATGACTTCGGACCTTATGGCAAAATAATGGCTAATCATGACATAGAAAGGGTGTGAAAAGACAATCATGACCGGATTTGTGACTCACTACTCTCGGATTAGACATTCAGAGAAAAACGCTGCAAAAAACCCTGAAACTCTGATTTCGTAGCGCGGGCAGTTCAAATTTAAGAGGATGCACTACGAAATCGCTGACAAACAGAGCGCTACGAAAACACGCAAACATTATTTCGCAGCAAAACTGACCAATCACACCCGCGCTGCGAAACTGCGCAAGTACCAATGACATGACATGACATAACTAACAATGATGGAGGGTGTCTAATGATCTTGCCTTTACATGAATTCTCATCCACAACTCTTGAATTTCAAATTTGAAATTGACATCAACTAACAAACCTATTTACAAGACCTCAATACTTTATAAAAACTTATGGACAATCTTATATACATGAACTATAGTTCCTAGTGATAACACCACCAACAGGATGGATAAGAGCAACCACACGTAGTGGAAGGTCTTACCCTACTCCTGGGCCTCCTTGCAGTTTGTCAGTAGCTCCTCACAAAGGAACTGCGCCCAGTCTAACCATACCCCTTCTGTGCATTTCTCGGCCAACGCGATGACTATTGCTGGTACCTCATTGCCACGGCATTTTCTCATCACTTTTCCTACCAGCAACTGGGTAGCGACTTGGACTCCTTTAGTTTGAATGATAGTAATAACGTAACCCCTTTTCTTTTCCTCAAACTTATATTTCTTTTTCATGGCCTCTGCAATCGCCAAGTGTCCACTTGTGCCAACTATTTCCGCAGGGTCCCTTCCCATACAGGGAAGCCAAGAAATCCTATGAATAAGCTTCATCATGATGGGAATGGGCTTCTCTAACCACAAGTACCCATCGTGCACCAGGAAAAGCAGTTGCCTAATGACAAATATTGTGATTGGTTCCCGATGAAAGTGTGGAATCCATAGGAGGTGGAGTAGCCCAGCCTCCTCCACCCTGCGCAGCCATTTCCGTGGCTGCAGCTCTATAACTACCCCCTCCTTGCTTTGTTTCATCAGTTGGCTAGTTTCCAAATGAGGGAACTTTTCGCTATCCGTGAGGTCCCAATCTTCAAACTTCATCATGGGTACATGGCCCACAGCTGAACCTTCAAACAGAATTCCCTCGGGGAGGAATGGGGTTTTGAGTGCACTTTTAACGGCATCCAAATATTTAGGTACCTTTACCCTCCCTTTCCGCGGAGGGACATACTTGGGTAGCTTTGCTGTGGCGCGTACTGGTGGGATGTCTTCCTCCATTTCTACCTCTGGTTCAATCTCTTCTACGAATGCCTGGAAATCCTCCTCCTCATCAGCACTCTCAGTATCTCCTCCATAGACAGCTTACCAAATCGTGGGTTACGTGGAGACATACAGACTGGTCCTGCTCCCTATAGGTCATTTTTAGTCCTCGGCGTTCAGGGTGATTTTGGGATTTCTGGCACATCCCCCACCAATGACATAGGGCTCAGTGCGGCTTCCTTGGTGGTCGACAATGCTCTACTCAGAAGGTCCTGCATCTCTTTCAACAATGCTTCAAATGCTGAACTTTCTTTCAAAGCCTCTAAAGCTGTAAAGTCCATGCTTAATAACTGAATTCTCAAGATGCCAACGGTTGTTCGGTGGAGGACCATCTGGGATTTATAGGCCTGCCAAAATTCAAATTTGACTGTTCCCCCCTCTTTTGGCTCATTAATGCCATATTGGCGGCAGAGCATTTCAAATTGAGTTCGACATCGTGCCTTAATTGCCTTCTGCCCCCTCCTTGTTGTCTTCAGTGAGATATATTGTCATGAACAGTGACCCCAACAATCACTTCCCAGTCTACCTGCGCGACAGCGTGGCCCCCTGTGTGCGTATGTGACCCATGTGTCATATTGATATTGTGTGCAAATTTCGTGTCACGCAGCTTCCCTAAAACTTTTTTATAGTCTTACGCTCTCTTCCAACTGCTTGGAGCACTGAGACTGTGCTTTCTACAAATAGTCAGGTGGTTACTCCACCCATGCGAGGCTTCCCTGCACCTTCCATCCTAGTCCACCGGTACCTTTCAATTACCCTAATGTCAGTCAGCGCTTTGCATTCTTCTTTACATGGTGCACTCCCCCAATCCCTCTATTTAGTGAGGTGTGGCCACAACCATGGTAGAAAAACCCAAAATCCTCCCAATGTGGTAGTGTGGCTACCTACATTTTGTTCTGTCAGGCTTAGATTCTCCACGTGGCCTGCTTGTGTAATTTCAGTTTCTAGCTTGTTGATTTCTTCGTCCAAGATTCTACTTTTCTTCCTCAACCGTACTCGATCTTCTTCGAGATCGCCAATTTTCAAGTGCCCTTGCCAAATGGATTCCTCAATATGCATATGTTTGGCCCCACGCGATGGCTTAATTCCTTCACCCTGGTCCTTATGACTCGTTTCAATTATGTGAGGATTCCTTCCTTCCAAACCTATAGCCTCAACTCTGCCCATCATCTTTAGGATCATTCTACATTTAGAGTCTCGTACATGGCCCTAGAGGTCCATTGAACCTTTGGTATGTGCTAGTCCCAATTAGTCCGCTTGGCCTAGTGAATCTTATTCATGATCCCGCGTACCCTCTTGGATGCTTCTAAGTGGAACTTTTGTGGTGTGCAGTGCCCTCCCGGTTGCTATAGCTAGTTTCGAGTGTCAATTCTTAGTCTATGATGTGCTTGCACAGCATATGTCTGCACCCATCAACACAGGTGGGCGCGCAAACTACGTCGTCCTGGCTGCCTGGCTTGCATTCGACACTAGGGACTTCCAAACTGTAGGTGCATCTATCTTCTACATTCGTTCCAGTTTCCAATGGTCTTTTGATGTGTACTCCACCAGTGTGCAGGTGTCGCACGCAACACCCGTCACAATGCACTGTACCACTGTTGTTCCGGTACTACACTTTCAAATTTGTCTAAGAATTCCTCCACCATTGTTACCCCATCATATGTTGGTAGTCCCATTGCTTCTGTCATCAAACACCACAGTGATCTAATCATCATGTTGCAATTCAGCGTTGTCACTTCGTGCAATCGGTTCTACCAGCATTCTACTTCTTCATCTGAATCCAAAGTACAGGAACTGTAGTGTTCCCACAAGATTCTCCCATCTGCAGTTGGGTTCACCCGATCTTGGTCATGCACCGTTATCTAGTAAATGCAATGTAGCTCATTATCGCTGTCATTGTCGTGCATAGGTTCAGTGTAGCGTGCTCCTTCGGCTAGATCTAGTGGAATTACTACGCGTATCGACCTTTTCTCAAATATCATCTTCCTCTTCTTTAGGTTAATGACTCCATTCATATCAGTGGCCCAGTCTATTCCTAGCAACGCGGGATAAGGATTGTTGTCATCAATCATATCTATCACTTCAAATTTCGTCTGCATGCTCATGCCTTCGATATCAACTGTTACCCCTTGCAACCTCTATTATCGGGAAATCTAGTGTCTATGCAGAGCTGCTAGTCCCACTAAGACTGGTAGCTATCTTAGAAACAAACAAACTAAAAATACTTTCGTTTTCCTTTATGAGAAGTAGATAAGAGGGGAACAAAGGAGACCAACCTCTGTCTTGCGCTTGGTTCCTTGCTTGATTCCTCTCCCTTCTGATAGATCTTTTCCACTTGCTTCCTTGTCTACCCAACCTCAAAGAGTACCTGTGGAATCAAATCAGCATAACACTATCCAAGAACAAAGATCTACTATCACAAACAATATAGGACCAGATATATATTGACCACACAAATGCATATATCATCAATAATACAAGAATGTGGAGGAAAACTTGAATAGCTTTATTAATATCAAGAATAGCAAAGAGGATTACGACCAATTGTTCTGACCCAGCATCATCCTCTCAGCAAGAAAGCCCTTCTTCACCTCATGAAAAGCTTAGACAACCCAACACTATGATGTTACACCAAGAAACCAGCAGCACTTCCTTACAAGATACAAAATTCCAGCCTCTGGATCTCTGGGATGAGGGATCCATATATAGATGATTGTAGGGAGGTGAGTCAGCTTCTGAGATTTGATTAGTGTCCTCTCTTTGATAGCTCTTGATTCCACTTGGAGATTGATGATCTCTTACTCATCCCTGGGTGAATTCAGAGAGGAAAGTGTCATAGGAGAAGTTTTTGGAAGATTCCATGATCCTCCACCTCGCAAATTGACTCTGCCATTTGTCCACTCTCGCCCATCGCACCCGATAGAAGGGATTTTTAGTATGCATCGCACCTTTTACTCTGGGAAGGTGGGATGTGTTAGTGCTGCTGTGCAAAAGGGTCAAGAATGGGTTCAAAATGCTTTTAAAAGGGTGCGAATATATGTACAGTCATGCTCAAGATCCATTCATGCTGTCAAAACCCTCATGTTGGGCTAAAAGGTCTTCCACCGATAAAATTTTGCGAGGGGAAAACCCTTGGGAAGGCGGAAACGATCTATCGGGGGGCCTAAAGCACTCCAAAGCAAGCAAATTTCAAAGTCACAGGCCTAGCAGTTCAAATGAGCGACAGCCGTTTGACCTGGCCGATCAAACGGTCCAGATCACATCGGCAGATGATATTGCTTCGGCATATCGCATCGGCAAAATGGCAGTGACAATGATGTGGCATCGCCAATGAGCGATCGCCGATATCGCGTCGGCGTATCGCTATCGGGCGTTTCAATAGGAGCATGGCCGTTGCTTATATAAAGGACCGCCGATGGGCCGGACCTGACGGCCATACAACGTTGTGTGCTATAGTATTGCGGGTCCGCAGCTTTCACTCATCTCGCATCGGCATTTCGCTGTCGAGACTGACAAAGTGGACAAGGTCTTCACATAGGCTGTGTTCCGACCCAATGGGTCGGACCCGATGACCACAACACTCCATTTTATATTCTGTAAAGTCCGCGCCCATAGTGTTTTAAATATATTTTGTGTATTTTATTTATATAAAGAAAATACAAAAAGAAGCTTATGGCAAGCGCCGATCACTGACGGGGTTCGGGCCCGATAGGGTTCTAAAAGGCCAAATATATATACTTCAAGTCCACCAAAGCCAATTTTTCATGTTTTGCGGCAGTTTTGCAGTGGTGCGGAAATCATTAATGCAAGCTTACAACAGTACAGCGCAGTAGGTAGCTGCCTTCAATTGACAGTATGGCCTAGCAGGAGGCAAGACGTGCCTCATATAGATCAACATTTATCAATCATGATGGACCCATGGTTGAAACTTGCAAGTCTAGATGAAGCATTGTGGGCGGGAATGAACAGTGTAGCAGTGTTTCACTGTTGCCAAGCCAAGAGGTCATATTGGAGCCGTTCAATCATTCAACAGCAACATTTAATCAGTAGTATGGTCGAGGAAGAGATAGGACGCCACAGATCCAGTCAAATCATTCAGTGGTTATGGGATTCGCCCATATTTCGTCCCACCTGCCCTAGAAGGATCGCACAGCACCAGTGAGGGATAAATTTATTCAAAACACGGCCAGATTTGTACCAGAGGCCCATTCTTGAATGTAAATATGGTTGGTGGCCATTTATGGGCTCCTCCAAGTATTGTTCAGCAGAGATATTTTGTATTGTAACAGTATATATACTCAAAACTGAGATGTAAGGAGGGGATGAGTGTTTGATGAATAAGAGCTTATTGTAGCCTTTTAACTTCTGGAGACTGTTAATATTATGAGACCTACAACTTCTGGTCTTGATTTCCATTAATACAAGCTTCTTTTGCTGTCACCTGCTCACTTTCCACTTCTTCTTCTTGTTCTAGGCTGTGCCTGCTTACATTTATTTGATGTGCTATGAATGTTTGATATCAGAGGGGCTGTCATCCCACCTCTATGTTAAAATTTAGTAGTTCATTGAAAGTTGTTTGCAGATTGCTGATTGTTCAAATAGCAGAGAGCTGTCATCCTCACTGTCTATTGAATAATAGTCGTGCAGATTCTCTAACTGATTGCAGCTGGCCATCACAGAGCTCTGTGCATCTGCTGGTGCAATCAGTCTGCTCCATCATCACTTCTACCTTATACCGTGAGTAGTTGGTGGTTGAAAGACGTGTAGTTTGGGGGTCTTCACCCATGTCTGGGGCAAATCATAATAGGAGTGGTTATCTGGCTTAAAAGTGTTGCACATCTTCCATTTATCCATCATCTTATCCAACATAATTGTTAAATTTTTAATGTTCCTGAGCATCACTGATTTACAACCTAGGTGAGTTTCTTGGGGTGATAACATAAATTGGCGCCGTTGCCGGGGAGAGGAGAATCGAAGCTCAGCTTCCCTGGGAGAACGACACAGCTTCAAAATTTGATGACAGACAAGGTTTGAACACAGATTTTGGTTGTAATCATCTGTCTGGCGACTCCACTGGAGGAAGGCTATCCTTTGGCGACTCCACATTGAAGTTCTGGCGCAGTTTGTGAGGCATACTAGAAGAAATCTACAGAAGTTTCCAGCTGTTCCAGTGCCTGACCCTGAAAAGATTGTTAACTCGAAGAAAACATCGCAGAAAGGTGCATCAGGATCAGGTAAGCCCAAGAAATCTTATTTGTCTCTGCGTGAGGAGTTTTTAGTGCAAGATACACAATTTGAAGACTTAGAGCCTAGTACCATAAAGGAAGAAATATTTGCAGAGATTCATAAAGCTCCTTCTCCATTTAGTTCCCCTTTGAATCTGAGTCCGAAGAAAGTTTCCCATACTGTCCAAAACATCCCAATATCTTTCCCACCCATTACATTATCTCCTACTGCTCCATCTGTTAGTATTCTTCCTCATATTCCAAACATGGCAGGGCAGCAAGCACCTACTAGGATTGAAAGGATTGTTGCTGCTAGATATGGACCTTTGATATTGCCTACACCTTTAAATGCCATGCCTACAGGAGAATATCAAAAATATATGCCCAAATTTACTGGAACAGAGGGAGTGACAGCAGAAGAACATCTTGAAGCTTTTTACAGTTATGCTGATAATTTAGACATAAGTGAGAATGATGTATGGATGAGAGTTTTTGTTCAGAGTCTTGATGGAGAGGCTAGGAAGTGGTTTAGAGAATTACCCCAGAGATCTATAACAGATATAAAAGCATTAGATGAGGCATTTTTTAGGCAATGGGGAGATAAGAAGGACTTGCTATATTATCATACAGAGTTTGGAAACTTAAAAAGAGAAAAGGGTGAGTCTTTGCCTGACTTTAATAAAAGATTTAATAGAATGTATAGTAAAATACCATCTGAGGTAAAGCCTACCCCTACTGCTGCCAAACTCACATATGCCAATGCTTTTGATTCTGACTTTTGCTTATTGTTGAGAGAAAGACGATGTGCTACGCTGGGTGATATGCAAGAGGCAGCCTTGGAGGTGGAATCAAATATTATGGCAGCAGAAAAGTTAAAGAGTCAAGGTGACAAAAGAAGGCCGAGAGGTGAGGCTTCTTCTTCCACGGCATCAACTTCCGAGCCTAAGTTAGACAAAATGACCAAAATGATAGAGTCATTGACTGCTGAAATTTCTAAGTTAAAGGTTGATCAGATTTCAGGCAAAACAAGGCAGCAAAGCACATTTGCCCCAAGAAATCCAAACCCATTCAGAAAAGCAAATGAGCAGCTACAGATTATGCAAAGGGGTGAAGAAGCAAGAGAAGATCATAAAGTGAAAGCTCCCTTTCAGAATGTAGTCATGGAGGGGGAACAATCTGAAGAAGATGAGGATGAAATTCACTGCTTGGAGGATAAAGGTAGTGCTGCATTTTTAACATTGGCTGAATATGAAGAGTCATTGCTGCAAGAGCAAAACAGCCAGAGGTGGGACAGTGGTGCCGTTCTGCAATCTGGTGAGCAGCAGCAAAGATATAATCTAAGATCCAATGCAAAGAATGTCAAAGAGAATACTGTGCAAGAAGCAGCTGCTCGAGCAGTGCCACAAAATAGCAGGTAAAGAAGATCAGCAGCTGACCCGGTCACCCTCAAAGCTCCAGTTCAAGAGGTAAAAACTGTTGATAAAGTATCCTCTTCTTTTAGTTTTGAGTCAGAAGTTCAGAAGCTGAAAATAGCCGTCCCTCTGGCTGAATTGGTCAAGAGTGAATTGTTTAGAAAGCCCATCCTTCAAGCCCTTGAGCTAGAGCCTAACCAATCCTCCACTGACTCTGTCAATTTGTAAGACGACAAGCCTGCTATTGTGCTTAGCCCCATGATTGAACCTGCAGATGATACTTCTCCATCTTTCTATGTTTCATTAACTATCCATGATAAAATCCTCCACAATTGCCTGCTAGACACAGGGGCCAGTCACAATTTAATGCCTAAAACTGTCATGGAAGAGCTAGGCCTTGATATCACCAGACCCTATCATGATTTATTCTCGTTTGATTCAAGGAAGGTAAAACGCCTTGGATTACTTAAGGATCTGGCCATTACCCTAACCCAGCTGCCCATGAAAAGTATGATGATGGATATAGTGGTGGCCGATGTTCCTCCTAAGTTTGGTATGCTGTTGTCTAGAGGGTGGATTAAGAGACTAGGAGGGACATTGCAGAATGATCTATCTTATGCAACTGTTCCAGTGTTTGGAGGAGAAAGCAGGAGGTTATATAGAGAAGCACAGCTAGCATATGTTATTAGTGATGAGAAGAATCCTACAAACCATCCCATATATGCAGTGGACGCTGATTTTGGAGCTTGCATCCTCCAAATAGAAGAATCTCAAAGGGCTGCATTGCATATTTGGAAACCAACAACTCAGGCTAAACATGATACGGGTGGCCAGATTTGGGAAATGTTTTTTGATGGAGCATGTACCAAGGAGACTGCAGGAGCAGGGGTGGTGCTAGTCTCTCCAAAACAAGAAACAGTTCAGTTATCTCTAAAGCTAGTTTTTCAGGTGACAAACAACATAGCAGAATATGAAGCACTGCTGTTGGGCCTTCATGAAGCCAAAGATAGAGGAATAAAAAATCTGAAGGTATTTGGAGATGCTGATCTGATAATTCAGCAAGTAAACAGAACGTTCCAAGCAAAGCATCCAAGGCTGAAAGCTTATAGAGATGAGGTATGGAGAGTCAAAGAGTTCTTTGATTTTTTCTGCATTTCATATATTCCTAGAGCCCAGAATCAGCTTGCTGACTCCCTTGTTGTCTCTGCTAGTTTGTTCATCCCTCCATCGCCTCCCAAACTAGTTTATGAGGTACAAATGAAGTATAGACCCTCTGTGCCTGATAATGTCCACCATTGGAAGGTTTTTGATGATGATGATGAGTTAGGTAGGTTCCTTCAAGTCATTGATGAGTTCTCTGAAATGCAAATTGACCAAAGCAATGATGCTTTGTTAGAAGATCCCAAGTCCCAGCTTAGAAATAAAATTGGCAAGAATAGCATAGTCCAGCTTCCTAGTAACCATATTCCTAAGGGTCTAATTCCTCTTGAGAGATTGTTTGACCACAATGATGTGCCTTACGAAGCTGCCCAAAAAGAAGATCAGTCTCAAATTTGCAAGCATGATATAGGAGGTCCAGGTCAGCCCAAATTCATAAATCTGTCCACTAATCTAGCTGCTGATCAGAGTGCTGAATATTGCAAATTAATGAGGCAATTTGCTGATGTGTTCGCTTGGGAGTACAGTGATCTGAAAACATATGACAGGAGTATAATACAACATAAAATTCCACTTGAAAAAGGCACTACTCCTTTCAAACAGAAGCTGAGGCCAATGAACCCTATGCTCCTTCCTCTAGTCAAGAAAGAAATTAAAAAGTTGTTGGCTGCCAAAATTATAGTGCCTCTCAGATATTCTAAATGGGTGGCCAATCTGGTTGTTGTGAGGAAGAAGAATGGAGAAATCAGACTGTGCGTTGATTTCAGGAATCTAAATAAATGCTCCAAAAAAGATAATTATCCCTTGCCCAAAATGGAGCATTTGTTGCAGCAGGTCTCAGGTGCCAAAGTGATGTCTTTCATAGATGGGTTTTCAGGCTTCAATCAAATCGCTGTGCATCCAGATGATCAAGAAAAGACAGCATTCACCACTCCTTGGGGCACGTTCATGTATGCAAAAATGCCATTTGGGCTAATGAATGCTGGAGCCACCTTTCAGCGTGCTATGGATATTGCTTTTGTGGGTGAAAAGGATAAATTCGTGCTGATATATCTTGATGACATAACTGTTTATTCTGGCAGCCACCATGATCATTTACAGCATTTAAGAAAGGTGTTTTTGAAGTGCAGAAGGTTTGGGATTTCACTAAATCCCAGAAAATCCCAATTCGCTTTGGAAGAAGGCAGACTGTTGGGGCATGTAGTATCTGCTGCAGGTGTTCATATTGACCCATAAAGAGTCAAAGCAATTCAGTCCTTGACTCTTCCAAGATCAAAGAAAGATATACAGTATTTTCTTGGCAAAATCAACTTTGTAAGGAGGTTCATTCCTAATTTTTCAGAGCTAGTCAAGCACATAACCTCCATGTTAAAAAAGGGGGCAGAGGTGAAGTGGACTGATGCGGCTAGAAGATCTTTTGAGTCCATTAAGATGGCTTTTGTGGAAGCTCCCGCTTTAATCAGCCCTGATTATAGCAAGGAGTTTCATCTATTTTCATTTGCCTCTAAGGATACCATTGCAGCTGTCCTGTTGCAGCAAGATGAAGTAGGCCAAGAGCATCCAGTTGCCCTTTTTAGCAAGAATCTGAGGGATGCTGAACTAAAGTATGATATTATTGAAAAGCAGGCTTATGCTCTTATCAAATCTTTGAAGGCTTTCAGAGTTTACATCTTGCATTCCAAAATAGTTGCATACGTGCCTTCTGCTGCAATAAAGGACGTTTTAATGCAGCCTGATGCTGATGGAAAGAGAGCAAAATGGATTGCCAAAATGATAGAATTCAACATAGAGCTAAAGCCCACCAAGCTGGTAAGAGGTCAGGGGCTTGCTAAACTGTTGGCTGAAGAAAATTGCAGGTCTTTGGACATTGATTTCTTGTTCAATGTAGAAGAAAATGGTCTAATGGAAGAGCATGAAACAGCCGAAGTGCAGAGAGGACAGTCAGTGGCCGAGAACCTAGCGTCATGTAGCTAGTATGCTGCAATAATTAATTTCCTGCTAAAACTAGAGGTTCCTTCAGAATTTTCTCAAAGTCAAGCAAGAACGTTAAAGCTCAAGGCAACGAAATATTGTATCAATGGTAGCTTGCTTTATTGGAGGGATCCATCTGGAGTGCTTTTAAGATGCCTGGACAAAGAACAGTCAATAGAAGTTATGCAACAGTTCCATGACAGCATATGTGGAGGACATCATTATTGGAGAACAACAGCCCAAAGATTCTCAGAGCCAGGTATTATTGGCCCTCTTTATTTTCTGATGTATTTGCTTTTGTTAAATCTTGTGACAGGTGCCAGAGATTTGAAGGTAAGCAGTAGTTGAAATCCCTGCCCCTAAAGCCAATCATTGCGAAAGGACCTTTTTAGCAGTGGGGCTTGGATTTCATTGGTGAAATCAACCCACATTCTAGTGGCCAGCACAGGTGGATATTAGTCGCCACTGATTATTTTACAAAATGGATTGAAGCAATCCCAACAAGGTAGGCTGATCATAATGTGGTAATTAAATTTTTATCAGAAAACATTTTCAGCAGATTTGGTTGCCCACATAAGCTTATAACAGATAATGCAGCAGCCTTCAAGGCTAAGGAGTTGGTGGAAATGTGTGATTCAATGGGCATTAAACTTGTTCATTCCACCTCCTATTACCCCTAAGGGAATGGTCTAGCAGAGTCCTCTAATAAAAGTATGATCAGGATTATAAAGAAGCTGTTAGAAGAAAATAAGAAGAATTGGGATGCCAAGCTCAAATATGCACTTTGGGCAGACAGAATGACCATCAAAAGATCTACAGGTTGCTCTCCCTTCAAGCTAGTATATGGTACTGATGTTGTTTTTCCCATTCAACTTACCCTCCCCATGGCAAAGCTGCTCCAAGCAGCGCAGAATGAAGAAGATGATATGGCCAACAGAATCACTGATTTAACAGAATTATATCAGATCAGAGAGCAGCTGATTGAAAAAGCTATAGCACATCAACAAAAGGTCAAGGAAGCCTTTGACAAGAAGACAAAAAGAAACAATTTTCAAGTTGGGGATTTGGTCATGAAATGGGGTGCTTTTAAAGAAAAGAAAGGCAATCATGGGAAGTTTGATGCTCTCTGGACAGGCCCTTTCATTATTTCACAGATTCAAGGGAACAACACTTTCATACTGAAAAGTATGGGAGGATAACCAGTCTTTGATGGCCCAGTTAATGGGTGGTTTTTGAAGAACTATGTGATTTAAGGTCTTTTGGCCTTAAAAGCTATAAATATTATGCTTTTATCAGTTTTTAGTGTAGCTGTAATAGACTCCATGCCCAATGGAACACTAGGAATTTTGGCTAATTTGTTTGCTGCTGGAAAGGCATTGATCTGCAGGTCCTTGAGACCTCACAGGGAGGATCTCATCCCCAGAAGGAGCCAGTGTTAGCGCTGCTGTGCAAAAGGGTCAAGAATGGGTTCAAAATGCTTTTAAAAGGCTGCGAATATATGTACAGTCATGCTCAAGATCCATTCATGCTGTCAAAACCCTCATGTTGGGCTAAAAGGTCTTCCATCGATAAAATTTTGCGAGGGGAAAGCCCTTGGGAAGGCGGAAACGATCTATCGGGGGGCCTAAAGCACTCCAAAGCAAGCAAATTTCAAAGTCGCAGGCCTAGCAGTTCAAATGAGCGACAGACGTTTGATCTGGCCGATCAAACGGTCCAGATCACATCGGTGAATGATATTGCTTCGGCATATCGCATCGGCAAAATGGCAGTGACAATGATGTGGCATCGCCGATGAGCGATCGCCGATATCGCGTCAACATATCGCTATCGGGCGTTTCAAGAGGAGCATGGCCGTTGCTTATATAAAGGACCGCCAATGGGCCGGACCCGATGGCCATACAACGTTGTGTGCTATAGTATTGTGGGTCCGCAACTTTCACTCATATCGCATCGGCATTTCTCTTTCAGGACTGACAAAGTGGACAAGGTCTTCACATAGGCTGTGTTCCGACCCGATGGATCGGACCCGATGACCACAACACTCCATTTTATATTCTGTAAAGTCTGCGCCCATAGTGTTTTAAATATATTTTGTGTATTTTCTTTATATAAAGAAAATACAAAAAGAAGCTTATGGCAAGCGCCGATCGCTGACGGGGTTCGGGCCCGATAGGGTTCTAAAAGGCCAAATATATATACTTCAAGTCCACCAAAGCCAATTTTTCATGTTTTGTGGCAGTTTTGCAGTGGCGCGGAAATCATTAATGCAAGCTTACAACAGTACAGCGCAGTAGGCAGCTGCCTTCAATTGACAGTATGGCCTAGCAGGAGGCAAGACATGCCTCATATAGATCAACATTTATCAGTCATGATGGACCCATGGTTGAAACTTGCAAGTCTAGATGAAGCATTGTGGGCGGGAATGAACAGTGTAGCAGTGTTTCACTGTTGCCAAGCCAGGCGGTCATATTGGAGCCGTTCAATCATTCAACAGCAGCATTTAATCAGCAGTATGGCCGAGGAAGAGATAGGACGCCACAGATCCAGTCAAAGCATTCAGTGGTTATGGGATTCGCCCATATTTCGTCCCACCTGCCCTAGAAGGATCGCACAGCACCAGTGAGGGATAAATTTATTCAAAGCACGGCCAGATTTGTACCAGAGGCCCATTCTTGAATGTAAATATGGTTGGTGGCCATTTATGGGCTCCTCCAAGTATTGTTCAGCAGAGATATTTTGTATTGTAACAGTATATATACTCAAAACTGAGATGTAAGGAGGGGATGAGTGTTTGATGAATGAGAGCTTATTGTAGCCTTTTAACTTCTGGAGACTGTTAATATTATGAGACCTACAGCTTCTGGTCTTGATTTCCATTAATACAAGCTTCTTTTGCTGTCACCTGCTCACTTTCCACTTCTTCTTCTTTTTCTAGGCTGTGCCTGCTTGCATTTATTTGATGTGCTCTGAATGTTTGATATCAGAGGGGCTGTCATCCCACCTCTATGCTAAAATTTAGTAGTTCATTGAAAGTTGTTTGCAGATTGCTGATTGTTCAAATAGCAGAGAGCTGTCATCCTCACTGTCTATTGAATAATAGTCGTGCAGATTCTCCAACTGATTGCAGCTAGCCATCACAGAGCTCTGTGCATCTACTGGTGCAATCAGTCTGCTCCATCATCACGTCTACCTTAAACCGTGAGTAGTTGGTGGTTGAAAGCCATGTAGTTTGGGGGTCTTCACCCATGTCTGGGGCAAATCATAATAGGAGTGGTTATCTGGCTTAAAAGTGTTTCACATCTTCCATTTATCCATCATCTTATCCAACATAATTGTTAAATTTTTAATGTTCCTGAGCATCACTGATTTACAACCTAGGTGAGTTTCTTGGGGTGATAACAGGATGCATCGCACCTTCTGCACTGGGCAGTCTGTATGGTCCAGATTTGACCAGTTCTGTGTAGTTTTCTGTGGAGAACTTCTGGGAGATGATGTAATTAGCTAACCTTGTTCCTTTAGGGTGTGAAACAACACTTTTAGGGACTTAGGAGCCCTTGGTTTATGGACATATATGATTGGGGTTGTAGTGCCCAAAAATTTCTATAACAGTTTCCCCCTAAAGCATGAGGTCGTTAATATTTTGATGTCAGGTGAAATGCTTTATCATGAGGATCCGAAGTTTTTTCAACCTGGAAGGCGACCTGTAATAAGATACAATACAATACATTATCTTCATAACATTTTCATGATCTGGCTGAGGCAGGCATTCCCATGCTCAGCTTTATAAATTCATTTTCATGTACATAGGACAGACAATCGTCTGTGTGCAGACTGATGATTCTGGTAGAGCCACCATCTCTTAGATTGGATGATTATCTGTGCAGCGTTGATGTACATTTGATGTCTTTATTTTCTTGAATATATATTGCAGCCCAGATGGATGAGACTAGATCTGGGGTCTTCAATCTCATTCGATCTTTACTCAAAGTACAAGTTGATCCATGTGATAGATGTTCTAAAGTCGAACATGGAAAGACATCGCCTGATTACTAGCCAGTGATGTAAGTTGTTAACAGGCGCGAGAGGAATCACCAATAATGATGATGACCCTCAAGGTATGACAGTACAATTCACGTGGTGTGAAAAAGGGACTTCGTATCGAACACCACGCAAAATATTTCGGTCGAAGGTCATTGATGTAAACCTGTCGCCGGAAGTGAGAAACTTGCCATTGAGGCATGCAAGCTTCAAAGTACTGAAAGGGTTGTTCCTAGATCAACTTCCTAGATAATGAGCTGATGTCGACAAGAAGCGATCCGTCGTAGGAGGGCCTTAATGAATCCCACATCTACGACATGGAATGGAGCAAATGATTTTAATGGAGGTGAAAATGATCTGATGATATAAGGTTCAGGGTGGCGGTCATGAAAGAATGGAGCGTAAATGTATTGCAGTGGATGAGACACAGGTGAATTCTCTGAGCAACTTCTCTTGAACATACCGGCGACACTAACATGATGGATTGGTAGCGTTAACCCCAAATGTGGATGGTGTGATGGACCAATGGTGATATGACCAGTGAATGGAACAACCCAACTCGACTCGGATGTAGAGTGAAAGTGTCATGTTCAACAACGACTTGCTACCAATAAAGTTTCTTCAAGTTTTCTTCCCAAATTTTCCCCAGTCATTGCTGACCAGTACCTCTTTATTTTTGTCAAGCTTGAGGAGGATAACATATGCTTGTTCTATAATTTTCCCTTCGGGCAAACCCATCGCTATGTTTTAACGAGCCTAGCAATAGTGAAACTCGTTCTTGTCTGTATGGACAAGTTTGTCGTTATTCAGTTTTAACGAGTTTAATGACAAATATAACTCGGTCCTTTTCAATTTTAGAGAGTTTGAAAGGGACATAAAGAAAACTCCAATAATCCTTTTTCGTCATATAATCCCTTAGGTCCGAAAAAGTATAAAATAATATCAAAGGGATGAATTTTCGGTAATTTTAATGAGCCGAACAAAACAAGCGCTTGATCTTTTTGTGTAATAATCCCTCAGGTCAAAAAAGATTAAAATCTAGAGGAGGGATAGCACATCTGGTCACTTTAACGAGCTGGAGAGGCTAATTGCTCGGCAATCTTTTCATATTTTACCTGTCAGATGAAAAGAGCTTAAAGGAGACTCATTTTTCGAGGAACGAGTGATAAATTTAGGTAGCAGCTAATTCCAGGTAAGGTTTGGAATTTTCCAATCAAGACAGTGTCACAAGGATGGCTAACAGGATCACTCTTCACGGTTGTTCCTCAAAAAGGGTAAACAATCAAATGGAGATGAATGATCGGCCAATACAGAGTGGAGGTGATGATGAGAACACGACCAAGGCTTCAAAGGCTGATGATAATGCATTCACGATGGTTATTTACTGGAAATTGGTTCTTTTTTTAATGAATGAGCTTAAACTCTGGGGGAAACATTTGCTCATTGCTTATGTTTAATTTTTAATGAGCTTGAACTCCCCATAAAAACTACTCAATCCAGTTGTATAATAAGGATGTCTCATCTAAGATGCCATTTTTGTGGCGCTTGCACCTTACAAAGCTTTGCCCCACATCCTTTCTTTATGCAAGTTAGAAAATGACCAATCCTACGAGTTTAAAGCGTTAGAGGACCTACAAATTTAAAAAATAAATGGTCGCTCTTCACTTGCATGCCAAAAGGTTTGCATGCCCCTAGGTATACCAAAAAATTTCCAGGTTACCAAAGATTGTTCCATCTGCAGTGCAGACAAAACACTTCCTCGGCGATGTCTACCAAAATAAACAAAGGTGAGCGGCGCAACTTGCTCCACTCACATAACTTTGACAAAGGAATCTTATTCCAGTCTAATCTCATAAACTAGTCATATATCCTTCACGGAAACCTACCCTATGCCCAAGGTTTTTCTGCCGAAACAGACCACGGTGCATGCCCCCCTGGGTTTCAGTCATGTCCTCCCGAATCACTCGCGCTCATCAGGTGGATGCACTGGGGATTGATGAGACATTCCTTGCGTGAAAAGACCATTCAGGGATGGTATCTGACTATTTTCTATGTGTGAGCCGGGGAATGAAAGCTGGTCTATGAGCTTGACCACTCTTCCTTCATGCGGAAAACACATTACTCTAAAGAGTGAGGAGACAATGGCTCCCATGCAATAAATATAGTCGTGTCCAAGGAGTAGATTATAATGTAGGGGTCCTTGGACTACCATTACGTTCATGTGAACAATTTTCTTTCTCAATGTTATCGGCACATTGGGAAGGATCCCTAACGGTCGACTGGTTCCTTTGTCAAAGCCTGTTAGATTTCTCATCTCAGGCAAAAGCGATGGCGAGCCAAGCGCTTTCCAAGCAGTTGAGGAAAGCATACTCACAAAAGCCCCTTCATCTATGATCGTACCGGCCATGACCATTTTTTATATTTGTGCAATGATTTGAAATGGTACACTAGCCGGTAAACGGGGTCTGCCTAGTAGATTCCAATCGAAGGAAACAACTAGGTTGCTTGGAGGTGGGACCGAATAGACGGTCGGATATGACTCTGACGAACTTCCTTCTTGCGGTAAAGGAACGGGTAGACTACCCCCATGTTCATCGGAGTCTGTGTTTACGAAGAGAATTTGAATGGTGTCGTTCTTATTCTCTCCGGTGACTATATCATCTGAAGATGGACCTTCTGAAGGCAAGACCGGGTCAACTGCCGCCTCGACCTTTTGAATTTCGTTTGGTGTGAATTCAGATGGTTTATCTTCAATGATAGATGCTTCGACCGATCCCAATGGCGTGTCAGTCGGATTTTCAACTAGTGATGGACTTGGCAAGAGTTTCTTATATCTAGGAGGAAGCCGTAACGGTGAAACTGGACAGTCGTCCAAAACTCTTTTAGCCTCATCTAGGAAGGGACAACGGTGGACGGCGGCGCCTTCACATAGTTTACAAGGGAATTTACTTTTCCTTTTCTGTCCCGATGCTTTGCTTTCACTAGTTGATGGTGTACTTTCAACATGATCATCAGAGGTTGTTGACACCAGATTGTGAAAACGAGGAGACCAGTCCCTTAAGATCCAAGGGATACAAGGACAATCTCGATGATAGTGATCTCCTTTGCAAATGACACATGGAGATTTAGGCTTTGATAGTGCATTATGTGGATTTTCACTAGATGATGCCTGGTTGCCCCTTTTCGCCATTGGCTGCTTCTTCTTCTTCTCTTTCTTCTCCTTCCCCTTCTTCTCCTTCTTAGTTACTTGATTTTTGGCTTTACCAGCTCCATCAAGCGAAGAGGAAGGAAGAGAGGGAGAATCAGACGAAGTAGAAGGTTGGGGGGTAACTCTGGTATCATCTAGTTACTGACTTGATTGCTAAGGAATCACGTTGTTCTAAACGACAGAGGTCGAGAAGAGCCATATGGGCAGGCCGATTGTCAATCCTGGAAGCGACAATGTGGCCATATGGGGTGCACCAACATCTACCCAAGAGGAGAAAGGACTAGGATTTCCTCCAAGGGAAATCCTTGGTTGGTGGACTCCATTTTCCTCAACCTAAGACCAACGTAGGAAAGGTGACGTTTATTTCGATTAAAATAAATTTTAGATGCTTTGACACAACTTGTTTTTTCAATTTTTAAGAGTCGAGAAAAAACAAAAGATGACTCTAGTCACCTTCGATTTTTAATGAGCTTGAAGTGACAAGTGCTTAGATGGACCTTTTCCTTTAAGGAGTCTGAAAAGGAACGAAAGAGACTACTCTAGAAGTCTAGACAGAGGGATTACCAAACCAATCGCAAAACTGCTGAATACTTTTTACGGTACAACAGTCAATCTTCCCGAATGTTGTGTTCAGTGCATTGCGATCGATAGGGCAGCAGACACGACTTCCTATGGATAAAGGATATAGCCTATTGTGGTCTCCCAATATATACTCGACGGTACGTGGGAGCACAAGTCCGTACTGGCACTTGTCGTATCAAAGTGGAGGAATCACCCAACCAACAGTGAAAACAACAGTTACCAGGCTTTACAACGCCGGAATACGTCTCTAGCCTAGACTTCTAAATGTTGTGCGTTAGGTTCCAAAGCATTTCTAGATTCATTAAATTTATTTTACAGTTGATCTTGTTTAAGAAATTTTCCTTTTAGGTTCACCGAGTGATGTAGATATACAATTCCTAAAATGCAATCTAAGATGATAAACGATCGTTTAATCTTCTTTTTGCAATGAAAATCCTAGCTACTAAAGAAAGAGAGATGATATTCTTTCAACATAGAGCAGAGAGCACACACTATATGCACTGTCCTAAATCAAACCAACAAATAGTCTAAATGCAAATGCACATGCATGTATTTGTTTTCAGCCTTCTTAATGTGTGAGTGATAAAAAGAAAGCTAAGCGCAAATCTGAATTATTTTTCAAAGCGACATTACTAACAAGCTTCTTTTCAAGACAAAATGAAGACAATGACGACACTTTGCGATTTGGAATTGAAAACATGTTTTCGAAACTTGAAAAACTACTAATTCAAATCAAATACAAGAGTAACAGTGTAATTGAATATCAATAACAATCGGATTCTCTTCTATGACTGAAAATGACACTTGCGACACTTCCAAATCAAGAAATGATAGTTCAATTATGCTACTTCTTTGTAAAAGAGAACTAAAAATGGCTCACAATACATAAAAACAATTACATTTCTTTGCACAATGGAGGTGGAATAATGGCAAGGAAGGGGGTTTCCATAGAGGTATACTGACTACAGACAGAAAAACTACTGAATAGAGCTGAAAAGAGTGAAGAAAAACCAAAGTCTGGAGGCAAAATTAGCCTTCTCTGACCATCGCACCTGTTACACAAGGATTCCAGTATACATCCCACCTACTGCACATGGGAAGTGCGATGCATAATGATATCCTTGAAGGGAGGGTGTGATGGTAGAGTGCGAGACTTTTGATCCAGTTCTTGATCACAGTTTGTAGCACAGTTCAGGGATTTAGGCCGAGCAAGTGATAATCAGTAAATAAATCACACGGGTAGATCTAAGGAGGTTACTAGAGCCACCACAAGGGCAATTAGGATGTTTGCAAATTGATTTTTCAGTTTATAAACAAAACCTGGAGATAGACTGAAGCAACATTGATCTACTTTGCACTTGCATAGCAAATGCAGTTCGAAGGCTAGCTGGCTTGACTTCAGGCTCCGTCTGTAAGTTTATAAAACAAACAAGTATAGAAAAACAAACAAGCTATTCGCTCCCCAGTGGAGTCCCCATTTTGTTATCGGGAAATCTAGTGTCTATGCAGAGCTGCTAGTCCCACTAAGACTGGTAGCTATCTTAGAAACAAACAAACTAAAACTACTTTCGTTTTCCTTTATGAGAAGTAGATATGAGGGGAACAAAGGAGACCAACCTCTGTCTTGTGCTTGGTTCCTTGATTGATTCCTCTCCCTTCTGATAGATCTTTGCCACTTGCTTCCTCGTCTACCCAGCTTCAAAGAGCACCTATGGAATCAAAGCAGCATAACATTATCGAAGAACAGAGATCTACTATCACAAACAATATAGGACCAGATATATATTGACCACACAAATTCATATATCATCAATCATACAAGAATGTGGAGGAAAACTTGAATAGCTTTATTAATATCAAGAATAGCAAAGAGGATTACAACCAATTGTTCTGACCCAGCGTCATCCTCTCAGCAAGAAAGCCCTTCTTCACCTCATGAAAAGCTTAGACCACCCAACACTATGATGTTACACCAAGAAACCAGCAGCACTTCCTTACAAGATACAAAATTCCAGCCTCTAGATCTCTAGGATGAGGGATCCATATATAGATGATTGCAGGGAGGTGAGTCAGCTTATGAGATTTGATTAGTTTCCTCTCTTTTATAGTTCTTGATTCCACTTGGAGATTGATGATCTCTTACTCATCCCTGGGCGAATTCAGAGAGGCAAGTGTCATAGGAGAAGTTTCTGGAATATTCCATGATGATCCACCTTGCAAATTGACTCTGCCATTTGTCCACTCTCGCCATCGCACCCCATAGAAGGGATTTTCAGTATGCATTGCACCTTTTACTATGGGCAGGTGGGATGCATCACACCTTCTACATTGGGCAGTCTGTATGGTCCAGATTTGACCAGTTCTGAGTAGTTTTCTGTGGAGAACTTCTGGGAGATAATGTAATCAGCTGACCTTGTTCCTTTTGGGTGTGAAACAACACTTTTATGGACTTAGGAGCCCTTGGTTTATGGACATATATGATTGGGTTTGCAGTGCCCAAAATTGTCTATAACAACCTCCCCATGGGCAAAATCTTATGTTGGTTCTCCATTCGTAATGGAATAGGGGACCACTGTAACGTGGGCTTGCCCATGCATTCCCATGTCTGCTTAGGTAATACATTCGCGTTGAACCCCAAGTCCAAGATTACCTGATCCATTTCTTATTCACCAATCTACGCCATCAACCTCATCTCCCTTCCAGTGTGCAATGTATGCTTTCCCAGTTTCCGGACTACGTGCAGTTCACCTGACCCTGCGCACCGAGTGATCAACTCTTGTAGTCGTTTAAATGCCCTATTATTGCACAGTAGCTTCATGCATGTCTCTAAAAAGGTAGTAAGCATAGAAGGATCCATTCCTGGATCTGGTTGATCCTTACTATCTGAAGTAGAGGCCTCTGCGAAGCTCTTCTTAGCTTCCATAAACGTCTCCTTTGCGCATTCCAAGTCAAATTCTGGTTCCTTTATAGGAGGCTTGCGAACCCATGTATCTTCTTTTGGCTGCTTCCCCTTATCTTCCACTGTGGTCGTGACACTTCTAAGCACCATATTCACATTTGGGTCTTCTTCGCGTGGTTCAGACCTCATCATTTGAATATTTTGAGTTGGAGTAGGATGAAGTACTCTATTATCGCGCATCTGTGCGATCAACGTAGGATAATCCATTGCTTCATGATCGAACTGAGCACAATATGAACAAGATATTCTTGTTGGGTTGGTACAATCATGAGAGTAGTGTCCTGGTCCTCCACAATTGTAACAAATTAATTGTTTGTGGCTCCTTCCTGGGCCCATCCCTCCTCGTCCCCGAACTCGGCCCTGAAATCCAGCGTGCGCCATTCCCACGGCTAGGTCGAGGCCTTGCGTTTTTGTCTGCATTCTATAGGCCTGGGTCCACTCCATCATCAACCTATAGCCACGATAAGTATGCTCATCATGGCCCACCGACCTACATAAATTACAAAACAGCTGTTGTGAAGTCTGTGTATACTTCTACAACAAGTGACAGTTATTCGTCATGTGTTTTCCTCCAATCTGATAGATCGCACACCATAGCACGGGTGTCGCACTCGGCCTTGCCTGTGCCTCTGGTCTCAACAAAATTTCCCCCCCCTCTAGCCAAGTAGTTTGTGACTACTGAACAATGATCCTTGTCGTGGCCCTGGCATTTTCATTTTGTGCACCCCACTTGCTCACGTGCCTCCAGCCACGGTGCCCTATCCTGCTTCAAGCTCTACATTTCCAGGCAGAGATTCTGTAGCTGCACATGGATTTGTTGAACTCCTAGCCCCAGATCCTATATCAGTGTTTCATGCAACCTCATCACCATTTCCAATGCTTCAGCTTGGGTTGAAAGCTTCTATTGCGATAGCACCGTCCTCAGGTGGGGTGTCAAAGACGCCACAAACCATGTGTGGTGTTGTGCATCTGTTAGTGTCATATTAGCCTTGCATATCGTACTCTTTAGCCGCTAATCTAGATCCCATGGGGTCTCACCTAGAAGCATCATGATCTCCTTAAATCTGATGATTGACTGCATTTCTGATTTCGGCTAGCTAAATTCTCTATTCAGCACATTCTGGATTTCCGTTATTCCTACATTTGGTTGATCATTTGAGTGCTTGATATACCATGTGAACGTGCGATCCTGCAACATGTTCACCAATGTATCCTTCTTAATGTTGTCATTCGTAACCCCTTGTGCCTCCCACACTGCTCTTACCACGAACTAGAACTGATCCAGGTCCTCATTTCCTACTCCTCCAAATACAGGTAGCTTGATCGTGCTCACCATGCTGAACTGTTGGTTTGGTGGATGTGGTGTGGGTAAAGATGGAGGTGAAAGAGGTGAAGCAAGTGGTGGCATAAGTGGAGATGGTAACTGCGGAATGCGCTGCCTTATCAAGCTGACCGCACTCCTCGGAGAGATTCGACTGAGCTCTTCCTCACTTTCTCATGAAGGTGAAATTAAGGGACTGTTTCCTAATTCCCCACTACCTCTGTAGACCTTTCCACTTCATGTCGTTCCAAACATTAATGTATTCGCATCACCTGTTTTTCACATAACAACATCTTAATCCAGGTATTCAAAGATTTGATGTACTTACGTCGCGGTCCCTTGAGAAAATGTCTTTTTACTTCACTATAGCTCATAGTTGTGTCTATCGCAAATTCAGTGATAAACCCTCCTATTATCCGGTCGAGCCAATGGTCCACAACTCACGCGATCTTATCCTCTGATGCCTCTAGTCTATGCACTAACACTGGAGTCCACACTATCAGTTGATCGAGCTTGTACCTCCCTGGCTATTGGCTAACCTCGCAATCCAGTTATATAGTTCAGATGGGAAGGATGCGAAGAAAATCTCGTGGATTTCCATATATACGTAGTGATCTAACCACCTCTTCTCAGATATCTGCTAAGTTCTATTTTCCTATGTCATGAACTCGTGAAGCTTTTTGTCCAACCACTCTTCAATTTATTTCTTCGTAGGGTTCCAATGGCATGACATCAGACATCCCTTAGGTAGATCCTGGTCCTGACAACGGAACCATTTGTTGGCTTGTTGGGGCCTGACCTAGGTTCAGAAGTGATTTAGCCAAACAAATCCCAAAACTACTGGCCCTTTCGGCAACAGCTCGCGGTGCGCAGATAGAGGTCTCACCCGAGGTAGTATGGGAGGGTGCTAGAACTAGGTTTCCACACCCTAGGGATGTCTTGATGAGGTCTAGGAAGTTCACGAACCCAACCTATGTGCTTGCGCTGCTTTGCGCAGCTGTTAGATCTTCGCAACTTGTGAAGCTGCTTTCATGCAGCTCTGTAGAGAGTGCGAAGAGGTGCTATCTAGATCCTTTATCCTTACTATGCTATTATTATAGATCTTGAGTTAATTGTGTGTACCCATTATTCTTATTAACCATTCAACATTCGTAATAAGTGCGCAAAATCATAAAACTGTGAAGAGATGCGTAAATACGATAGAAGCATACACACATAGATCTGCGAGCAGATGCACAATATTTCAGAATCAACTTATCTTTTATTAATCCTCTGTTCCACTACAATCCAAAAACCACCCTGTGCACTCAACTGCAGGGGTCCGGGCACATAGCTGTGGACTCTACTAGGCCTCTGTGCACACAGCTGCAGAGCCTCTTCCTACTACCACAACCCAAGACACGGACTTACAAACTCAGAGCTTATTCATCATCCAAGAACATCATATCACTTAAGACTAAAGACTACCTTTTACACCTAGAGCCTCGCTCTATTTATACAATCCCATGGTCCACGGACCATGGATAGGCTGACACATTCTATATTAAATTACATTATTTTAGGGTGGACAACCGTAGAATCTCGCGCTCCGCACCCACATTTTGTGGGGTATTTACATTACGTTGACCAAAACTTAGGTTTTAAGCCTTAAAACCATGCTATGGGGGGATCTGCTGCCCAACAGTATCCATTCATCAATATGATCAGAGATGTGGGTGGTGGTGTCCTGAAGTAATGAAATGGGGAGTTCCATCCTAGTTTCATAGCAGATGGGTAGCTCAAAGTGCTTTAAGAATTCCATCGGTAAAGCGCCAAAGGTATTGACTGACATTCATGGTAACTCAATGTACCACTTGGCTACATTTCCAATAAGGGTGTGGGGAAAGAGCCATAGATAGATACTATCGTCCACCATGGAGTTAGAAACGCACCATAAATTATAGGTGGTGATGTGTGTACCCAGATCCTCCCCTTGTTTCCCTTTGAACTTTGGGATGTCTATTGGAATTTTGTGCGGGATTGGAGGCCAAAGTAAGTTGTGAAAGATGGGTTCATTGGTGAGTTTGTACAAGTCATGGATATCAAGCAATGCCAAGAAAGGCAAGGTGTTTGATGCCCCCGAATCGGACCAAGGTGATGACATATGACTTGAGGATCCTTACGGTCCTCCCATTGTGTTGTTCCCAATATTATGCACAGGATGCGTGGAATAGTAATTTCCTTGGGGTACAATTGTGTACTGTGGTTGTCCACAGGGATTGTTAGACTGGGGGTTGTAAGTGACCCCACGATAAGGAATGCCCCCTTGACTCATTTGAGGTTGAGAGTTGGGTGCCCATATAGATTGAGTGGGACCTTGTTGAGGGATCCCACTCACCATGTAATTAACTATAGGTCCTTGACTGACATAAGGAGGGTTCATGTCAATCAATGACTATCCCTGTTGTCCTATAAACATAGGGGGAACTGTAACATTCCTAGTCGGCATGTGTATATTCCGAACATTGGCCCCAGGCATCTAATCCTGGGGATTGGAACTAAACAATGGATGCCAACCAAAGGGGTTGTTGACAAGACCCTTTATAACCATGTTATATGCAGCGTTATAAGAGCGCTATATGTAGCACTTGTCGAAGGTCCGGGAGATGACACAAAAGGGGCAGAAATCGGTATGTACTAGTTTCCACTCGTGTTGGGTGTCATGATAGCATTTGAACCTGGGACAAGTGGGATAGCAAGGTTTTCCATCAGAGGTGTGGTATTGATTGTCGACTGGGGAGGTGGTGGTGGACCAAAAATGTCCACAAAAGCCCACGACCCATTAGTCGTCAATGGGATGTGTGGTGTAGGCCCAACAGAAGACATGGGAGGTATAAATGAAACTAGAATCAAGAGTGGTCCCAACTGATTCGTGATCGGAGGATTGTATGGAGGAATGAAACCTTCAGTAAAGAAATATTCTGGTAGGCTTGAATCATGGGATGTCCAAACTAATTTAGTGTTAGATCTCGGAGACTGATTGCCTGAAGATGGGTAATCCGGTTCTCTACGGCTCTACGGATCCTCCACAATGAGTGGGGGAATACCTAACAACTGTCTAGATTGATGACAATGGATGGATGTAGCCACGGTGGCCGATAAATATTATCAATAAAGTTTACAGTGATATTTATTAAAGTCTCGGTGATAAAAAATTGGCACTTAAAAAATAAAAAATAAACTAAAGAAATCAGTCAACAAGCAGAGGGTATGACCCTGTCTAATAACCTTCATTTGCTATAGATGAAACCCAGTATCATAATGGATAAAAGAGAGAGTTGTCCAAATGTACATTTATGATTACTCTTGATCTTCGCCCGAACCTCAGATTATGGGGCCAAGTACTCTCGTGAAGACAAGCACCCGCCCAAAAACCGAAGACAGAGTAGGTTTGTCTGTGTTAGGTACCAGGGGAGCCCGCCCCAGTCACCTTGTGTTTGTCACTAAAAGTATGGCCACTATGGTTACCTCAAATCATAGACACTAACGGGGGGGGGGGGACATAGTCATAGACAGTATGTTGTGTGGGCACCTACCTGAGTCCCCAACTCAGCTTTGATATCCCCAAAGGGATCCACGATATACATAATACCCAAAGGAGATTTAAGTGAAGGTGGGCTACCTTCATTTACAGTTCGATGTTGTCTCGTATTTAGCTCCTCTTTTACTGCAGTGGTCCCGGATAGTATGAGTGCAAAAGGATTTCCCTCATTAATGACACTAGTTTTGGTGTATGATCTTGGGCAATTAACTCACAACTTCCTAACCCAAGATCCTAGCCTAAACTAACGTGTTTTACTCTAAAAAGTGTTGTTGATTGATTTTATTAGGTAAATTTTAAATGTACTTTGTTAGAGTCTTTAGTATGGGTGTTGACGTAGGAAGTTATATGGGACTCTGACTCAAATCATGCAAAAACAATGCTTGTAAATTTCACGTTCGATGAAGAAGTTGCTTCTAAAAAGGGAGAGTCATTCATACATTAATATATATACCATGCATCATGTTCAGCAAAACACTAGAACAACTGACAAAACTAACAATGCTCACTAACAAATTTTGAAACCAAATAATGCAGATCTAACCAAGTAGAAAACAGTAAACATTTTGTATTTTTTATTTTATGAAAACAAAAAATTTAGGAAGTAAAGCTATTTTCTTAAAAAGAAAATTTTTCAGGAGACAGATCAATCAAACAAGCATAGTTTCATATCCCTGATCAGTCTACATCCATATTTCCCAACCCATGAGGTCACAGAGCAGTATGTTTATTAAGAAGTGGTTGGCTAACGCTTTGTAATAGAGGGTACATAGAGTTACTTGCTGCACTAAATCACTGTGTGTGAGGCCACATTTCTTTATAAAGCACTGTTTACACTAGCATGCAACGTTAGTGAGGAAAAAGGCTCAAAAAGAAGGTTGTGGGGATAAGATATAGGGTTGAGCACTGAGAGAAGGGTGTTGTATAGTCCTGAGTGGTCAGAAAGGGGATTAAGAAGTACAGGAAGGCCTGGAAGAAAGAGAGATCTAGGAAATTTGGGAGAAAACCAGGAACTAAGTGTATTCCCCAGCGAAGTCACCAATTCTGATTTAGGGATTAATGCACGGGTATTTGGTGATGTAGAAACCCTCAAGGATCTTCTAGGGATCCTTGGAAAACTATCAGATTAGCTGCATCTGTCACAAAGATGCATGCATATCTATGTTAAACAAATGAGAATCAAATCAGGAAGAAGGACTTATTACCTCAAATCTTGGTGTGGTGTTGTTGGAGAGCACAAAGTAGCAAGGTGGAAGACCCCTTAGCTAGCTCCAGATCAAAACCTACACATAGATAAGAAAAGTGTAATATCATAGCATATAACTTTGACAAAAAATGCATTAACATATAAATATATCTAATTACATGTATATAAGCCACTCATAATAATGACATTGCATAAATATGTAAACAAATTACACTACCAACATCGTGGAGTGGACAACACAGTTACAGTTCTATATTGATGTAGAAAAGAGTGATTAAAACCATCGGTTGTATCAACCTTCCCTTAGTCCTCCAACTCCTCTCTCTCTTCCCTTCTTAACCTCTTGCTATTCCTTAGTTAGAGACTATGCTCGATACTCAAATAGGAAATCCTTTCAAATGTTTCGACCACTTCCATAATGGCCCTAGCCTCTTATATATAGCATGAGAGGATAAGCCTTACCAAATCCCTCATGAGTTCCATTAGGCAAAAGAAGTGATGTTTCCATGCCTTTGTGCTCTTTCCCATTTGTAGACTCCATTAGGAATTAGTAATTCCTCCAAACAGGCAAGGTTTTGATGTTTCCCTGCTTTTGTGAGATGACATAGAAGAGAATCTTGGGATATTTCCTTTGACCCATAGAAGCTCAATTAGGTTTGCTAGTTCCTTTCCCGAGGTAAAAAATAGAGTTACCATAGGCACTAACGCACCCTTGGCCTTGTTAGGAAGCTTTATAAAACATGTTGCTAGTTCCTAGACAGCATTAGCTTGGAAAATGGGCATGTGAACTTGGTCAGTCCTTCAGTCATCCTGCTCTTCTCCTTTGAGTGATGAGGAGGTCATTTTCCTGTTTAACAAGGTTCACGAGCTCTAGAAGTAGTATGATGAGTTCAGGGTGACAACGCACTCAATTGCCTTAGCGCAATGCCTTGCCAAGTTGCAGGAGGGGAAATAGTTCCTCACACATGTAAAAGTAGCTCAGAAGAAGGAGGTCTTGTTGAAGGCTAGGTTGGGACCTTGGTTAGAAGAGGCTTACCAAGCAACAGCCAACATTCAGGAGAAGTTGATAGGATCACAGCAAGCACAGCAAACGATGAAGCTGGTCATGAAAGGACCAACTATAGAGTAGCTCGTAAAAGAGGTCAAGCAGGTAGCTATGCAGAGAGCTGCCGAGGTTGCAGTTGTGCAGGTGGATTTTGGGGATCTTTGTAGCAAGATCATCATGCCAGCCGAGTGACTCAAGGGCGAATCACGACCTTTGTGTTGGGGTCTTTTTGCAATGGGGTTCCCTGGGTTAGTTTTTGGGTTAAAAACCCAAGTATTGAGCTAAATTTTGGTAAAAGATGTAAAGTCTCCGCAATTTGTGGATGTGGAGCACGTAGATAGTTAGGAGTCAAAAGGGGTTTTAGCCCCTTGTCTATGTAAAGTTGAGCCAGTTTTGAGGTCCACCCATGGTATTGTATGTAAAAATATATAAATAAGTGTGTCTTAGAGAGTCTAAGGCATGTCTATGTCTGAGAGAGAAAAAAGAGAAAGTAAGAAGCAGGTAGACAGAAGGGAAAAGGCTCTACAGCTGAGTGCGCAAAGGCCTAGAGTAGTGTCTGCAACTGAGTGTGCAGACCCCTACAACTGAGTTTGCAGGGCGGTTTTGATTTTTTAATACCATATTGAAGATCAATAAAGAAGAATGTGGAAGGATTTATGTGTTTATCTGTTTACTTCTATTATTTATGTTTGTGATATATGCTGTGATGGAATAATGTCTTTATGAAATATTGATCTATTAATGTGTGACTCTATGGGATAAGTCTTATTAACTATACGCAATGCATGTTAAGTACTTTCGCGAAGATTATAATACATTTTGTTATGTTTATTAAATACTTAAGTAGATCCGCGCGAGCTCAGATCTAGGGGTATTTTCTGATGCGCGTAAGTGGATGATTCATCTGTTAAGGGTCTGAAAAAACCTATTGTAGACCTTTGCGAAGGTCTAGAGGCCGTTTGAAGGGAGTTGTAGTGTCGGGCCCTAGGGGCTTATAGATCTTCACAAAAGAAGATCTAGGGCAATAAAAGACATCACACTGATCTCTGGATGTGGAAACTTGATTCCAACATCCCCCCATATTGCTTCAGGTGAGACTTCAGCCTATGCTATGTGGGTTGATGCTGAAAGGGCCAGTTGTATAGGGTTTTTTTGCCACAATTAACTCTGAACCTGGGTCAGGAACCACTAAGCCAACACCCGACCTCGTTGGGGAAATGCAAAGAAAAACAGAGAAAGATCAGTTTTCTCTAATACCACTGATCTGAATTTAAAAAGGAACACAACAAAATTATAGATATAACCATAAATATAGAAATATAGTAGAAATGACACTTCCTTTCATTAATATCAAATAATGAACTATGCTTACAAATAGAATGGAAATGAGACTAGCTCGGGCGATGGTAGCTTATCTTTGAGAAGAGATGTGGCAGCTACATGCCTCTAAAATGAGTTACAATGAGGCTCAAGGGCCTTTTTCTTATTGAACAATAAGTGAAAGCCCTAAAAAACCAAAACCCTAACCTGAGGAGATTTAACACCAAGAGTTTATGGGCCCCATTGGGTTAGTTGGGCAGGCAACTTCCCAGGGTCGTAACTTGGTCATATTATCTCTGTTTGATGTGCATGATAACTCGTTGGAAAGATATCTCCTAGGGCTACAACCAAAAATGTGATTTCATTTAAATCACCTACACAAATATTGCCAAAAAAATGTTGTTTAGGGCCTCAAAACAGCTTCGAAACTTTAGAACTCGAAAAAAAGCCAAAAATAGTCAATTGTGCTAAAACTAAGGGGTAAAAAACTTGAGAAAACAATTGTGGGGGTCCAAGTGGAATAGGCGGGTGGCCACCAATATCCACCTGGATCACTCTCCTACTTTCTAATAATTTATCTCAATAAATTTAATATTAAACCATGCCAAATCATAACAAGCCATCTCAACACATACCAGTGATGCTAAGACTTTCCAAGTGCCAATTTGCTTTAGGGAGTGTTACACATGATATGGAGTGGAAGGACATGTCAAAAAGTGCTAAGATGTGTCAGATAGTAACAATGCATACCAATGAGCGTTAGGGAGTACTAGGGCAATAAAAGGGAGCATTGTGTCAAAATGCATGAAAATGAATGAATATGAGGGCATGCCAGGGAGTGTCAACAAGTGCTATGCATGCAAAGGAGGGAGTGACATGGTATGATAGGGAGTGGTAAGGCATGTTAGGGAACACCAAGGCATGTCAAGAAGTGTTATAAAGTGTTATGGATTTATGCGGTGTGCTAACATGTGCCAAATAGTTCCAAGGCATTCCCGGTGCTAAGGCATGACAAGATATGTATGGTGTTAGGGTCTGCCAACATGTGTCAAGGAGTGTCAAGGAAACACAAGGGAGAACCAAGATAAAATTCAAAGAAATGAACACATAAGCGGGTTAATAAGTCAATACTTTACCTTTTTTAAAAGGGGCATGATAGGCACACTAATAATAGGTTCCAATACATTCCAAGTGCTAATGCATGCCAAGTGCTAATGTATGTCAATGCATGGCAAGGTGTTCCAGGGTATTCTAGGGACTATAGGGAAAGACAACACACACTAGGGGAGTGTTATTTTGTGCTAGGGAATGCCAACATGTTCTTGGGCATCCTAGTCATGGCAAGATGCTCTAGGTATCAAAATGTTCCAAGACATGTGAGGTGCCAAGGAATGTTAGTGTATGCTAAAGCATGTCAAGGTGTGTCAGGAGTGTTAAGGAGTGTTAGGTATCTCTCATTAATAGAATTGACCAACCTTTATTATGTATTAGTTCCTACACACACTAGTGGAAATTCATTTAAAGGGAATTTTCTAGATAATAACCTAATAGAGATGAATTATGTGTTGACTATAGGAAAACTATATTCTCATTACTTGAGGGAAATGATATACGCTAATTACTTCTTAAAAAATTGATTTACTCTAACCACTATGGCCTTGGAAACATAATGAAAAATACTCCATAAAATTATCTAAATCATTATCTTTTGACAAAAAAATAGAAACAATCACATAGCATCATAAAAAAACTCATTGAAATGATCAACGATGACGGACATTCTTTTCCATCACAAAAAGTAACCAAAAAGAGAATTGGTGAGGACCAATAAAATATCATCACTAGAAGTGTCACTAAAGAGAAAATTGGTGATGGACCTTTAACAACCCTCAGCAAAAGTGTCACCAAAAGTGTCATTTAAAATTGCTTTGGTGACAAACCTTAAAGGACCGTCACTATATGCACTTACAACAACATTTTTTTAAGGATTGTCACCATATGCAATATTGGTGACGAACATTGGAGGTTTGTCACATGCATTACCCTCACCAATGAAATTATTTGTTGTGGTGAGCTAGCCTCCCACAACCTACAAGGTTGACACTACAAGAACTAGAGGAAAAAAGATCAAAAGGGCTTTGTTACAGTTGTGATAGCAAATACACGAAGGGTCATAAGTGTGCTGAGAAGAAATTATTTTACATAGATTGTGAAGAGGAGGAAGAGAAAGAACAAGAAACATCAAAAGAAGAGTCTATACACCAAGATCCAACCAAAGAGAAAGAAGAAATGAATTCGATCGTATCTTGTTATTCATTGGCAAGAATTATCACTCCTCAAACTCTCAAAATAGAATGATATCTCAAGAAAAAGGGTAATAATGTGGATCAACTCTTGTAGTACCCATAATTTTTTTCATTGTAATATAGCCAAGGAATTGAATTACTTTATATATCCAACACCAAAGTGTCAAGCGATGGTTAGAATGGAGGAACAATAAACTATTCACAGAAGTGTCATAATATCAATCTAACCATGGGGTAATATGTATTGAATAGTCCAACACTTTCCATTCCAATGGGTGGTGTTGGTGTTGTATTAGGAGTCCAATGGTTACAATCTTTGGGGAAGATAACATTTAATTTTTAAGAAATTTTCTTGAAATTTCCCTGGGAGGGAAATGAAAATTAATTAAGGGGTGTGGTAGTGTGCTTGTTGTTATGGGTATCAAAGACACCTTCTTTGTAATTGACTGTTCCCTACAAATAAAACACAAAAAATTGGTTGTTGTTAGTGGAAAAACATGAGTAAACAAAGCACTGTAAATGGTGAAAATAATTCATACATAAACATGAACTAAAAACTAATAAATAACCACATAAACAATGCATAATGAAGCAAACATTTCAACAAAGTAATGGAAAATGGCTCCCTTTATTGACTGCTAAATGTAGAAGAGATGCAATAAATGAATACTAAAATACTTGGAGAGAATTATTTGAGCAATGGTGCTAAAAAATCCTCAACAAGGAGGTTCCTTTCCTCATTCTCTTTGCAATCTTCTTCTCTATCTCAAAGAAGTATCAATACTCTCTCAATGGTGAAATCCTCTTCCCACTAGAATGTTGGATTACTGAGGATCAGTTTTCCCAACATAACAATGCTCTACTTATTCTTGTTTTTGGTTCTCCAATGGTCCTTTTATATAGAATTTTGAATTCCTCTTCCCTCTCTTGGTTCATTAATTAGAAAATTACCTATGAGTAGACAAGAGGATCCCTTAAGGGCTGCATATCTCTAGGTGGACTCGAAATCAACTGTCCTTGACTAGTACATGTAAGGGAATCTCATCTTCCAAGTGTGTGAAGTCGTCCCAAATTGTTGTCTCAAACATTTGTTCGACCGTGCAACTATCAAAGAAACAGTTGCATGGTAGCTAATTTTTCCTTTGGATGAGTCATGTGGGTAGACTTTATAATTGAAACCTTTGGAGAATTTTTTATTTTTGTAATTCATGATGTTTTCAGTCGGAAATTCCACTTATACATTGTGTTGGACAACATCTAGATTTTAAAAATATGTGTACAATTTTTCCATGTTAACAATTGTCCCATGATGTATGAGGTTAGGAGAAAACATATAATGAAAATAAATCACATTTTTCTATTCTAAATGAGAGTTTGATCAACTTCTTTGAGAGATAAAATAACTTGTTGTGGAGATGAGTAGGGAAAAAACTTAACTGAGGATGAAAGATAACCATGCTCTGAAGGAATGATGATAAAAAAATTTATATACGAGGCGGCCATGTACCATGCTCATTATGATGACAACTGACTAACTATTACAATCATACATGAAATATTCCTATCCGGTTAGTGTAGTGGTGGATGACAAGCTAATGGTTGATGATGAAAATTGCTTATACCCTTAAGGGTGCTTCTGACAAATAGATTAAAAAAGGTGCCCCCATGCATCAAAAGTGAAGCACTTATGAATGAAGTGCTCATGGATGCATGGATATTTTACTCTGGGTACCTCTAATGCATCAAAATGTAAGAAATGTTGAATGAGGTGCTAAGTGAAGGATGGGTCTTTAACTAAATGAGAGAACTGCAATGGTCACAACATACGATACTACCCTGATATGAAAAAATTATGCTGGTGTCGAATTTCAGGGAGATTTATGACATCAATGGGCGATAATGATTCCCACTGTGCCACCCAAGGATGTCCCATAAGGGGGGGAGTACCCCCAAGGCACTACTTCAATCCTGGAAGATGGGTGTTAAATTTGATAGGAAAGAATCACCAACCACCCAAAATGTTGATTAGGAGAATCAAGATGAAGGATACAGATGACTGTAATGTGATGGGTCAACATAGCATGATAATGTAACCTAACAATATTAATGGATATTGGCAACTACCCGAGGTTGGAGTTGTAATGCGAGTGGCGATAGTCAAAACAATTCTTCTTGTGGGGAATGTCTCTAGAGTCGGTAGGAAATCCAAGGTAGGTATAAGCATGTTTTGATTAGCATGGTGAATGATAAATGAATGGGGTAGTGATCAGTAAGCTCCAACCGAGGGTGAATATTGACTGTTGTCAAGTACGAGACATGAAAATATGGGTGGGAACCCTTTTCCTAAAAGTATTGTATACTTGCCAAAATAATGTAAAGGTGGTTTGGGATGTACATTCTTGGAGATGGATACCCCAAGAAAAATGATGACCTGTGTGATGAGGTAAATAAGGTTTTTTGCTAAGGGCAGGGGCCCCATTGGTTGGTCTCGGTGTGAGCTTGATGAGGAAGATGGAATGATGCAAATGGTCTACTGTAATATGGGTGGATGTTAGGCCCAATGTAGCATGCGGTGATGCATGTGGTTCAACCCATCTGTGATCAAGGATGGTGGCCTAGGAGTAGGGGGGTAAGCAAGATGCAAAGAAGAGAAGTATGAGGTTGATATTTTGTACATGTGCATAAAATGGCTCCCAATCCTAGGGGAATGAACATGCATACCAATAGTGTGAAGGGGACTATGAACTGGGGTGATCCATGCAAGTGGGGCTCTAATAAACGATGTGGACGTTTACCATGTGCAAATGGAAGTTAATCATAAGTGTGGTCGAGATGGTGAACCCTATGGTTTATTCCAGAGAAATATTAGTAGGATATGGAAAGATTTGGAGGCAGCCTGTCATGTTAGGTGGGGAATGATACCTTAACTATCGATTTTTGTGAGGGGGAACGGGATTGATGTGAAGGTGTTGATATCTTGCAACTTTGAAAGCCAACACCCCAAACGAAAACATCCATCTATAAAATATGAAAACTAGAAATAAGGATGTACCAAAAACATAGGAAGACACACATGATGGGTTCTCTAAACAAGTGAAGCTGGCATTACTTTTGCCTAACTAGGTAAGCATCAGGCCACGTGTCAGTGTGGTTCTTTGCGATTGGAGGGATGATATTGGGCATTTCAAAATATGGCCATGCATAAATTTCCTTGTATTAATGTAACAAGGCTTTGTAGGAGGCAATTTATTTGAGAGAACATACTGGCCCTAGTGAGATTCCTTCAATTATGCTCGGTTTGGTGGATTTTTCGACCTTGACAGTGTGAGATATTGGACATATTCCCTTCCTAAAATGTATCTGGTGTTGGGATGGGGTTTTTAGACCATTATACCTAACCTAAAGGCAATAATTCCTCTATTTCTACTATGTATATGTTGTGGCTTGGTGCCTCAATAGGTGAGAATGCTTCCTATGGTAAGAAGAAAGAGGTGTGATGCATAGCAACCTAAGGGTAGTCTGGTTCCATCATGGCCTCTAGAATATCATCATATGGGGGGGAAATATGGTCTATAGGTGTTAAATATTACTAGAGATAGTGAGGATGGGGTTGGGATATAGCGGTGTTGGTTGAAGAATAAGAAAATGACTCGATGGTCACCATTGTAGAACCCAATGATGTTGACAATGCACAAATTCCATGGGTCTACACAATCGATGGTGGAACCACCTTTGTGGTGGGTGTAGAATTATCTAAGTCAAGGGATTTCAAACAAGAATAAATTGGTTTGATGGCTCCTAACATGGAACGAATGGATTTCTGTTGGGTTAGGAAGGTTTGTAAAACTTCTATTACTGACATGGCCGATGGGGATTGAGCTAAGTCATCAACTATGCTATAGCTATGAGAAGCATTTGAGTTATGTCTAGTTCAGTATAAATTCCATCTAACCATGTGTGGGATGGTTTTAAGAAGGGGTCAAGGGATTGTCAAAGATGTTGTAGGTGATACAATGGTGAAGGTGGATGGGTTGGTTTCTGGTGGAATTTTGTAATCCCGGTTCCATGTCTGTAGGAGAATTTATTCCCCTACCATGTAAATGTCGTGACTTGAGGTATTTTGGGAACTTCCTCTAGGAAGATTCTAATATGATTTCCAAGAGGGTTATTGTTAAGTATTTACCACTCCTTGATGGGGGAAAGGATTGTGCATTACTACAGTTTGTTGGTTTTTTCCTCCTTGCTCCCCAGTATCCTTCATCCTCTTAAACCCAGGGAGTTAAGGGAAACGATGGGTGTAATGACCATATTCCCCACAGATGTCACAAACATGATTAATCCTTAGATTAAGGTTATTTTTTTTTTTGTGGGTTATTATTGGTTTGTCCCTGCTTTGGATTCTAGATAGTGTTTCCCCTAGACGGCATCCACGAAGGTTATTGTTTATTGTTGCCCCCTTGGTCAAGGCTCTACCAGTGCCTTGCTCTTTCCTTTTTTCTTAGTAGCATTGGGTGGGTTATCCATGTTTATTTGTTCAAACGATTGTTTTTGTTGAGGAAGATAAGGTTTCACAAATTTAACCCCTGCATTAGCTTGTGTTGGTGGGTTATTCTATTGAGGTGTTGGAAAATGGAAATATTGACTTCCTTGTTCTTCGCTGGAATATGTGTTTTGGGAAGTGGAAACCACTTATGCAGTCTTAGGGGGGTACATATTTCCTTGAGTGAGAGGTTATGGGGAACCCTATGTGGGAGGGTATTGGCCACCCTACATGCAAGGGTATTGTTTGACCTGTATAGCAAGATTTACATATGTGTAGGTTGATAGGGATAATACACTCTTTTTTTTTGTGGTTGTGTTGCAAGTATGGTAACAAATGGTTGGCCATTGTACATATTTCTACAGTACCGGAATGTGTTTCCTGGTTGATTTTGGGTTATAGAGTTGACCAACCCGTCTGTAGTACTATATGCATCTAGTAACTGGTTTAAAGGTTTGCAGGAAGGGTGCATCTAGAATAACATGGTAGAGGTATCCAGATTGTGTGTATATGAGCTCTAATTGATGAAATTTGATGATAGACTCTTCATATTTTTTTAGGGAGGAAATTGCAACATCTTTTTAGATTTATGATGTGAGGGATCTCAAAAATAAATTGAGGAGTTTTTATTCCAAATGATTTTTTCACAGGCTATGACATTTTCATCATTCATGGATGTGGTCTAATATGTGTGCAGTAGATGTTTTCTTGAAATGAGTTAAAAGTTCTAGTCTCGATTCTCAGTGGATAAGGAGCTAAAAAAATGTGAGGAATGTTGTGGCTAGAGAACCAAAGTTCCAATGTGACTTAGAGGGTTGGCCTATGTACAATTTTGGTGGGATCCCTATGAGGGTGCATTGAAACAATCATAACTGAATAGTGTCTTACGTGATACTGTTGGATGAACACCAAAGGTGAAATGTCATAACATGGTTTCCTGTATCTTCTCCTTGTTTCCTTTCAAATTTTGGCACATCTAAAGGTAACTTGGTTGGCATGGGTGGAAAATTCTAGCCATGAGGGATAGGATCATTGGTTAACTGACTTAAATTGAGGAGATTTAAGGAAGCTACAAATGGGACTTGGAAGTTGTTTGCCATCAAAAAATGATTTTGAACAACTATATGTAAAGGGTTCCTTGATGAGAGTGGTTATCCTAGTGGGAACCATGTGGAATCCTAGGAGGAGTGTTGTGTGGGCTCCCCTGAGGGGTAGCGTGTAGGGTCCCTTGAGGGGTATCATGTGGAGTCCCGTGAGGGGTAGTGAAAGGCGATTTTTAATGAGGATGCATCCCAATCGAAGTGTCACTGAGAAAGGATGATCCTATAATGGTGGTTGTTTTGTGTCTTCAATGCTTGAATGGCAAGAGACCTGGCAAACCTCCTAGTAATGGGGCAAGCTTTTGGAAGTGCCTAAAGCGATGGGGAGTTATTGGGTCCCTCATGGTGTCAATTTTAGTGTGTTTCACTTTGTGTTATGAGGGAATGAGATAAGTATCAAAGAAAATAAATCATATACATCAAACAAAGCAAAAAATAAAGTGATTACTTTCCATATAGCTTATGCTATTTGATGAATCAAACAAAAAAAATGGTTTTTATTTATTTTTGCGTATGATAAATATCCTATGGATAATTTTTTATCCTTACCACTCTCAAAGTAGTTGGGCCTTGCAGAGATATATTTTGACGGGTACTAGGGCAATGTCCCGAGAGAACAAGTGACACTTTCCAACAGCCAAAACATCAACCAAGGTAACGGATGAGGGTTTAGTGCTTCCTGCACCTCCAACTATAGGGAAATGATGCCTTGATATTCGCCACTAAGATACCTTTGTCCCATGTGAGTAGTCAATTCTTTAGCTTCTTGGTAGTCAGTTACCAGTACTCAGCATTATATAGTTTGGGTAGCCCCATATAATACTGCACGCACTAGGCCTAAGCCAAACCTGCTCTAGATCGGGTCTTTGACGTGCTCATGTAGTATTTTCCATGGGATGATGAAGGATTTTAAGCACCATAAATATCAATTTCTATGTTTCAATGGTGTCACATGACCATGGCGGCTTATGGGATGCCTACCCCCAATGGTCCTAACTTGAACTATAAATTCTTTCGTTTCCATTGTGGGGAAATTTAGTTGGTTCAAGTTATGGTTTCTTTTGGGAGTCTTGCTTCACTTATGGTGTGAGAATGTAATCCAAACTAAACTAAGTACAAAAAGCTCAGGAAATTGGATTACCTTTTGGTACAAATCTTATAGAAGCTTAGTGTCTAACGTGTAATGTGTGTGCAAGTAGAAAAGTGAACATACAAAGTATGATAAGATGTGGATATTCAATGATCCTTTACAATACCCTCTAATTACGCTAAGTTTCAATTCTTCCTTGCATGAAAAAGAACTAATATGTGGATAATGGGCCACTTACTCTTTTCCTATTACATTATGTGTGCTTAAAGGGAGATGGAAAACTCAATTGCTTTAAGAACACTTTCATATGCAAGCCCAGGTTTGTCTAAAAGATGCAAGGGAAACAGAGATTACTTACTTTCTATAGTAACACATGGTCATAGCCCCAAAAAATAATGAAATAAAAATGCTTTGGTTAGTAATGGGATATGTGGATATTGGGCCACTTAATCCTTTACTAATTAAGCTATGTGACTTATGAAAAATAGAAAAATAAATTGAAAAATATATATATGGAATCTGGCCACATATTTTTCCCATTAATTAAGCTATGTGAGAAATGAAAATAAAAAGAAAATATTATACAATTACTCTACTAATAGTGATTAGCAAAGCAACTAGGCAATTTGAACTGACTAGAAAAAAATTGAAGAGGTGAAGTTAATTTACTAAAGGCTTCCAATCGCCTAGGAAAGAAAAATTACTATGGTTTTTTGTGATCTCTATAAACCACACAAGTTTTTGTGTGCACAGACCCATGAGCACATATATTTGTGCTAAAATTCATGCAACACACAGAAAAAATTGAAAAGTCAAGTTTCTTGGCCGAAAACAAGTCCAGAAGCTCCTGCAAAAATTCCAAAGAGCTAATAAATGCTTAGTGGAGTGATAATGTATAAAGAAGGTCATGCAAAAACAACTGTTAGAGTAAAGAAAAGAAACTAGTCAAGTCACAAAATATGTGGTAGTGTGTTTGTTGTTATGGGGTACCAAAGACATCTTCTTTATAGTTGGTTGTTCCCTACAAATAAAACATAGAGAATTCATTGTTGTTAGTGGGAAAACAAGAGTAAACATAGCATTGTAAATGGTGAAAATAGTGCATAGATAAAAATGAACTAAAAACTAAGAAATAAACACATAAACAATGTGTGATGAATAAATCATGTCAACAAGGTAATGGAAAATGACTCCCTTTATTGACTTCTAAATGGAGAAGAGATACAATAGATGAATACTAAAACAATTGGAGAGAATGATTTGAGAAATGGTGCTCAAAAGTCCTCACCAAGGAGGTTCCTTTCCTCAGTCTCTTTGCAAGCTTCTTCTCTCTCTCAAAGAAGTATTAAGACTCTCTCAATGGTGAAATCCTCTTCTCACTAGAATGTTGAATTGCCGACAAGCAATTTTTCAAGCATAACAATGCTCTACTTCATCGTGTTTCTGGTTCTCCACTAGCATGCTTATATAGAATTTTGAATTCCTCTTCCCTCTCTTGTTTTATTAATGAAAAATGACTTATGAGTAGAACAAGAGGATCCCTTGGGGGTTTCATATCTCCAGGTTGACTCGAAATCAGTTGTCCTTGACTAGTACATGTCATGGAATCCCATCTTCAAAGTGTGTGAAATGGTCCCAGACTACTGACTTGGACTTTTGTTCCATCGCTCGACTATCAAAGAAAAAAACACGCAGTCACTAATTTATGCCTTTGGATGAGCCGTGCAGGTAGATTTTATAATTGAAACATTTGGAGATTTTTTTTATTTTTGTACTTCATGATGTTTTTAGCTTGAAAGTCTTCACCTGTACATTCTAATGGAAAACTCTGGGCTTCATTTGGATTGTACAAATGTGAATATGATTTTTTCGTGTTAACAAGGGGGGTCACGGGGAAACCAAGGAAGATAATCAACTCTAATGGCATGACAAATATTTTGAAGAAAGAGAAACAAGGCATAGTTGCACAATTATGGTCACTAGATGTTAAAACATCAAAATCATTCATTTCTCCAAATCTCCAAAGAATATTGGAAGATCACTTAAATGTATTTGAGACTCCTAAAGGCCTCATAACTATTCATGATCGCAAGCATGCTATTCACTCAATTCCAGAAAGCATTTTTCCAATCATAAAGCCTTATAGATATTCCTATGCCCAAAAGAGTGAAATTGAATGTATGGTTGCAGAAATTCTAGAGGGCAGTATAACTCAACCTAGCCAAATTTCTTTCTCTTCTCCAGTAGTATTGGTGCACAATAAGTATGGATCATGGCGTATGTTTCCAGATTATTGGAAGCTCAACAAGGTCACTATTAAAGATAAATGTCCCGTTCCTATCATCGATGAATTGTTGGATGAATTACATGGAGAAGATCTTCATTCAAGATATCATCAAATAAAAACGAAGACTAAAGACATTTTGAAAACAACATTCAAAAATCATGAAGGTCCTTATGAAGTTTTGGTCATGTATTTCAGCCTTACTAATGCACCTCCTACATTTCAAGCTTTGTTTAATTCCATTTTCAAACCCTACCTTAGAAAAAAAGTTCTAGTATTTTTTGATGATATACTAATCTACAACAAGTCATGGAAGGATCATGTTCAACATGTTGACATGGTGCTCAAACTATTGGAGGATAAACAATTATATGAAAAAAACTCCAAATGTACCTTTGGAGTATAGGAGATGGAATATTTGAGTCATATTATATCTCATGAGGCTGTTAAGGTAGACTCTAACGAAATTGAAGCCATTAAGGAATGGAAAATACCCATAACCCTAAAGAATCTTCGATGATTTCTTGGGTTGACAGGGTATTATCACAATTTTGTTAAGAATTATGGGAGAATAACAACGTCTCTAACAACATTACTAAAGAAAAGTGCATTTTCTTGGGCTCCAAAAGCAGCTAAGGTCTTTGAACATCTTAAAGAGGAAATGTGCCTAGCACAAGTATTAGCTACACCAGACTTCACAAAAACGTTTACTATGGAATGTGATGCCTTGGGAAATGGAATTGGTGTTGTTTTAATGCAAGAAGGAAGAACCATTTCTTTTGAAAGTCGTCGAATAAAGGGTAGGTATTTACACAAGCCTATTTATGAGAAGGAAACGTTGGAAATACTACATGCACTAAATAAATGGCGAGCTTACCTAATGGGAAGACACTTCAAGGTAAAAATAGATCATGATAGTCTTAAATAATTTTTGGAGAAAACATTATCTTCAAAGATCAGAAAAAATGGGTCACAAAGATGTTGGGTTATGATTTTGAAATCATCTACAAAAATGGGAAGAAAAATGTTGTTGCAGATGCACTCTCAAGAAAGGATGAGGATGTGGAAACAATGCTCTGTGTCATTTCTGTTATACAACTTGACTGAATAACTGAAGCAAGGAATGAATGGAAGAATGATGAAGAGTTGTGGACACTAATTCAAAAGTTGCAACATGACCCTATTACATCTCATACATTTATAAGGAAAAATGATTCATTATGGTACAAATATCGCCTATATCTATGTCAGAATTCTCAACTCAAACAAAATATTCTTTTGGAATTACACACATCCCCCTTAGAAGGGCACTAAGAATTTTTAAAAAATTACCATATGGCCAAGAAGTAATTCTTTTGGGATGGCCTTAAATCTTATATTCAGAAGTTTGTGGAAATTTTTTTGGTTTGTCAAAAAATAAATTTGAGACAATTAATACCCTGAGTCTGTTCCAACCTTTAGCCATTCCATGTTAGTGTTGGGAGGAATTCTGAATGGATTTTATCACAAGTTTACCCAAGCCTGAAGGAAAGAGTGTCGTCATGGTGGTAATTGATAGACTTACCAAGTATGCACACTTTTTTGCATTATCTCGTATTTTTAAAACCAGTATAGTTGCTACTGCATTTATGGAAACAATTCAAAAGCTACATGGAAACCAAAGATTATTATAAGTGACATAGAACCCATTTTCTCTAGAAATTTTTGGACAAAATTATTTTCTTCTCTTGGTACTCAATTAGCTCATTGGACATCTTATCATCCTCAATTTCATGGGAAAATTGAGATAGCAAATAAGTGTTTGGAACGATATCTTCATTAGTATGTATTTAATAAACAAACATAATGGGTCAAGTGGTTACCTATAGATGAATGGTGGTATAACCCTTCCTTCCATATTGGAGAAAGAATGACCCCATTTATGGAACTTCAAGGATATCATCCACCATCCATCACATCATATTTAAGAGAAAATTATAAGGTTCAAGTAGTGGAAGATCACATCGAGCATCAACAACAAGTTCTCCAACTCTTAAAGGATAATATCACCCTATCACAAAATTGAATATCGAAACAAGAAGCAAATCAACATCATAATGAAAGAATTTTTGACATAGTTGATTGGATATTTTTACGGCTATAATGATACAAACAAATGTTCCTCAAGTAAGCTAAGAAGAATAATAAAATGTCACCCAAGTACTATGGTCCTTAAAAGGTGTTGCAAAATATTGGTACTATGACATACAAATTTGAGTTTCCTTCATCTTCTCGAGTACAATGAATTTTCCATGTTTCCTGCTTAAAGAAGGTTATCGATGACAAGATCCTAGTTCAAACTATATTTCCAAAACTTGACAAAGAAGGAAAAATGATATTGGAGGATGAAGTAGTCACGGAAACAAGAATCTAACAGGTACGGAATCGATCAATTTCAGAGTGTCTCATTAAATGGAAGAAATTACTTGTTGAAGATTCCACATAGGAGGATGATAATTTTATACAAAAGCATTTAGAACTACTCAAGGATTTAGGAAAACACATTTTTTAAGGATAGGGGAATGTTAAGTCCCTATAGTACTAGTGTATCCCCCTTATTGTTATTGTTAGTGTAGCCCCCTTATTGTTATTGTTGTACCTATAAAAGGCCACTATTATTATTGTTGTGGCCTTACATTATTATTTTTATGTAGGCTCTAATTACATTGTGACCCCTTAGACTCTTATATATAGAAAGGAGGTCTCGTCACTTGTATCATCCAAGAATTTCTCGTTTATGTGATGTAAAGGAGGTTTCCCCCTCAAAGAGGCTAATTTTCAAGTTGTTCATCCATATTTTCTTATGTTTTGTGATCCAGTTGCATAACACATTATGACCTATCCTCCTTGTTGTAATTTGAGTCACTTTAGGGGGGATTTGAACCTGGGGTTTTCCTTGTTTCAACGATTTCACAAATTTCAAATTAACTAATTGATCTACCCCGAGACAAATCCTAATAAATCTTGTCCAACCTTAATTTATGAATATTTTTCCGCATGGGTAAATTTCATTTGGAACAAATCATTAACCAAAAGAAATTAACGAGGTTAAACAAACTCCTCACTAGTTAAATAAAGCTTAGAGGTAGAGAATCATAGTTTTCATATGGTGAAAGGAAAGAGAAAATTGTCCCAAGTTGGGGCCTAAGAGATTGAAGGGTTAAGTCATTTTAATAAATGACTTTTAATAATTTAGATAGAGAACTAGTGGTAGGTTAATAGTCATTATTTGACCCGACAAGATCTAAAGATTAAAAACATTTTAAACGAATGGTCAAAATTCACTTTGGGTGTAGAATTGGGGTGATTTAATACCTCCTTTCGACCCAAAGACATTTACATGTGTGAACTAGGACCTCGTGTATTATTTAATCCTAGGCCTCTGTTTAAAATGATTTACATACAACATAGAAGGTTTTCACATGAGTAATTTCAATAGAATGTTATGAGGTTTAATGAATCACCCTAAATATTTCCCGGAAGCTTGTTTTAAAAATTGATTTTCAAATGTACTTTATTTTATCATTCAGATAGGGAAGGGAGAGAGATTTATGAGGTTTACCAAGACTATTTTTATTATTTTTTAAGATCTACGCATTAAAATAATAACAATTGATATGAATTGTTTCTAAACTTAGTGTCTCACCCTATCATTCTATATTATTATATGCTTAATGTTAATATAATAAGATAAAACACATTTTTATCTGCCTTTATAAAATGGGTTTCACGAAAACCTTGGTAAATATTATTTTAATGTGATTTTAATAAATTTCAATATTTAGGGTTTAATTTTATCATAGATTTTGATTTTGATTCATGTTTAATTTATATATTTATTTATTTGTGTTTAATTTATGAGGAATTAAATTGAAAGGGAAATAAAACTTCATGGTAATTGATTTTCTTTCATTTTAATCTAATACTACTTGCATGGTAAAGGAGGTTTTAACTAATGTAATAAGATTTTATAAGATTTAAATAAGATTTTCCTTAATATCATATATAACAATGTGCCCAAGGGGTGATGAGGAGAGCGAAACCCTAAGTATACAAGTAAGCTATAACAAGATCTAATGGTTCAAATTAAAATTGATTCATGATTTACATTTATGTCGGGTGTGGAACTAGTGGTGAATTAACATTCTAGTTTGATCTCATAGTATATGCACAATGTGAAATAAAATGGACAAGGTATATTTATTTTTGTATATATTAATCATTAATTTCCCTCTTTTTGTAGACGATGTTTCCCCCTTTTTAGAACTTCTTACCGTGTTATGTGGACGACATAGTTTTATAATATGGTTGTTAATCATTTTTAGTGATATATAATATCTAATTAGTTAATTATTTGACTCATAATCATATATGTGTACATGTCATCAATAATAATATTATTATTAAAACAATTAAATAATAATAATAATACACACACATATTCCTATTAACATGTGATGTTGCTTATATTAATGTTACTTATTTATAATTGAAGTTTTGTTTTTATTTACTAATTAATTCTTCTATTTGATTTAGGATCAACCATAAGAATAGGGTCAACATGTCAAACATACATTTAAAAGGCCATGTAATACCATCAACAAGAGGGAGAAGGTTTATGTGAGATAGGGCCCACATATGTAGCTCAATTTTTGAAGAGGCTTGAATTGGATACAATAGGTAGAAAGAGGGAAGTTACTATGTTGACCTGATCTCTAAGGCACATTTATTGAAATGGGGTATAAAATTTTCAATCTTTTCCAATTTCCTCAAAATTTAAAATGGATATCATTGTTGTGTTTATCCTATTGATACCTTTCAAATGATATATATTTTTTTCTCAATCAAGTTGTAGGATCAAAATTTATAGCCATTTAAATATTTGGCCTATTAACTTCTACCATGTCATACTAACCTACCATGTGGCACCCACTTGTCCCCCACGTAGCACCCACATGGCTATTTAAATTAATTCCATGTCATTACCCCAAGGATTGAATGGCATTTCTTCCAGCAATTGCCAACTCGTTCATGATGGTCAATACTCAGGATCCCCATTACACAGGGCTTATCTATCTATCTATCTATATATATATCTATATATATATATATATATATATATATATATGAGACATGTCAGCCTCTCTATGCCACCTCACTCTAGAAATAAAATCTTAGGTATTTCCTTAACAGTCCTCTGTTGAAATTGTCGGGGAAGAACCTGTGGAGTTACCTGGAACCTTAATCTGCCATGTTATCATGTCAATTTATTGGGGAGAATTTCAAGACAATTTCACAAGGCCTAGCCTCCTTCATTGACCCCTATTTTGTACATTATGTCTCCTACCCTCATGTTTGTACACTTGGGATCAACCAATGCCACATCACCCTAGGGATAAAATCATAGCAAGATCGCACCAAGTGCCGCAAAAACTCATTGGGGTAGAGGCACCAAAGTGATGTCAAGATTTCTCTTTTCTAGGGTGACATCATAGTTTCTATTCACCAAGGTCATCCAACAGTGCAAACTCTACATGGAGATCAATATATTTGAAACCATATCACTCTCGCCTTTGGTCATGGTGCCTGACTACTTGGGCATACGAGGACTGAGACCTGTTATTCCAGCTTCAGGGATTTTCAATTCCTACATATTTTAAATAATCAAATCTTTTATATATATATATATATATATATATATATATATATATATATATATATAATATGTCCTTTTCCCGAGGTCTCCAAATCCATAACATATGTGGATATGTTTGTGGCTAGTTTTTCCATCCCTTCTCAATTTTTATTGAAATTTGGGCCGAACCTCATTCTCGTATGCAAAGGTTTACGAAGGTGCATAGGATCATATATATTATATATTCCCTATGCTATCCCTTCTAAGTTTTTACACAACCTCGGCCCATCACACCTCTGTTCTAGCCTATACATACAAACACATTTAAATGAAAACAAGGCTATCCCTCCCAAGCTTGCAATTTATAAAATAATATTTGATGGACAAATAATTTTTAACATAGCCATTCCATTTATTTTTAATATAGATTGTATTTATTTCCATACATAGGTACTTAGACTAATCTATAGGCTCAAAATAAACACAGGGATAAACTCATTCCTTAGAAAAATAGTTTTGGAATCAACCTCTTATTTCCATACATGAAAAAGGGCATGCCATTCTATTAATTGAGGTATGATAACAACACTACAAATATAAACATGATATCCAAATGTAATCTAATGAAAAACTTCAGGCCTTTCTCTACATATGCATGACAACATTTCACATAAAATTATAGGACATTTAAATCTTTTTATCCAGTAGATTCACATACCAAGATTCCTACAACCATCAACATTTTTTAGAGTCATACATCAAATTTCATAAGGAAATATTTAACTTCATAGATCTCAACTAAATACATGAAATTACAATAAATCCAATGACCAAACTAAAGGTGGGACTTATATTTTCCACCCAACCTTAGACTCACTGCAACCATAATTGCTTGCAATAGTCACCCCTGAGCTAGATCCATGATCTAAGGGAAATTTATTCAATATTTTTCAGTAGGAGGTCTTACTTAGATAAGAGAGGACAATAATTAAACATAATTGAGGTACTTTAAAAACTATTAAAGAACATTATAACTTCATAGTATTGTGTGGTTTATTATTTTTTTCAAGCATGCTATGAGTGGTTTATCAAACCACACCAAGTATATTGGGTGATTAATCATCCCACAAAAAGAACCATTCTACATGTGCTTTCTCATCTCTAGCTAGCACCCATGGGTGGTTTCCTAACCATTCTTTGGAAATCCCTGTTTCCCATTTGCTCTTAATTCTCTTACACTCCTCCTGGTCATAATTTCCTCTTTCAAGGAATCACCTTCCCTCGGCTCATAGCTCATTCTAGATTTCCTCGTGAGCTTCACCAATAAGAGGTCTAATCCCCACATTACTATGAATTTTCCTTTTTATTACTTCCTCAAGGTGTCCCTTCATGTTCCTCTTCAATTCTTCCTCTTCTTTTTCTTATTATTTCCACCATAATATTTAATTAAATGTGGCATATAACCCCACCTAGGTTTATCTTCCTTCTTCTCTTTTAGATCATGGATTTATGGTACCACTCTTCATGCCATTACATACAAATATACTCATTTATAATTTAGATTATTTTCACATTACCAAAAATTAGGGGAAAATGTACCAGGGATGTCATAAACCCCACCCCCTTAAAAGGAACACCATCCTCAACATTCTTATTAGTAAATAACAAACAAAACATAGCTTCACACATGAATATTAGGTCCACTTATTTAGCAAAAAAAATATGGGTATGGCACTTTTATTTTCTCAGCCATCTCCTAGGTGGCGTCATCGAGTGCAAAGTGCTTCCATTTCACCTTCACCTAGTTTAATGTTCTATTCTAGAGCATGATTTTCCTCTGATATAGGATGCATAGAAGTTATGGTTGGAACTCTCCATTGTGTTCCACATGTATCATAGACCATTAAAAAACGTTATTAATTTCATGACAATACTTCTTAAGCAAGAAAACATGAAAAACATTGTGTACTTTCACTGTGGGTGTCAAGGCTAATCTATAGGAAACTAACCCCACTCTCTCCAAGATTTGAAATGGTCCACTATATTTGGGTGCCAACTTTGCACATGAGCCCATTTTTAATGATATTTTCTTACGATTAATGTGAATATAAACATTCTCTCACACTTGAAACTATTTATGTATTATTTCATGTTCTGCATAACTTTTTTACCTATCCTAGGTTGCCTTCAAATTTTCTCGATCTTGATCATCTATTGCTCCATTCCTTTTAGAAAATTTGGCCCAACAATTACTCTATTTACTAGATCATCCCATCTCATAAGGGTGTTGCATTTCTTTCCATAAAGTTCCTTAAAGGGACTCATTCCCAATGAATCTTCATAGCCATTTTGTATGAAAATTCTACTAGTGGAAGGCAATCTTCCCACTTTATTGGTTTCATCACATACATCCTCAACATGTCTTCCAATATTCTATTTACTCTCTTTGTTTGACCATTGATTTGAGCATGATGAGATGTTCTAAAGGCTATTTGGGTTCCAAAAATAGCAAACATTGGCTTCCATGTTAATTTTTGTTAGGGATATATTGTTCTTTGCTTTCATAATTGCATTTCATTATTTCCATATTAAATTCACCCCATAGAATCATAACATTATTCAAATTTACATTGTTATTCAGTAGCATATGAAACTACATAGAAAGAAAAATATCACCATCAACCCAAGGGAACATAAAGGAACAATATAAGAAAATAATTCACACATAGAGACACCAGGATTGGTTGGAGACCAGGGAAAAACCCGCCGTGGGGAAAAACCTTTCAAATTATTTTTCTTATTATATTGTCATTGAATGATTCCGTAAGGAGATAGTACACTGATCCATAACTTCAACCATAAACCTATCCAACAACATTCATGACATGAACCCAATAATTCCAATAACCAAAACCTTAATTGAAGAACCTGTAGACAATTATCACTGTCTGTAGTCAATTGTCAAACTTTGTGGTCAATGAGCGCAAAATTCAGTCAACTGAAAATTCAACCTTTAGGTCCTAGTCGTAGGGAAAATTTTTCATGCATGCGGCTAAAAGGATTCGTTCGAAATTTTTCCATGACATGCTTGTGACTATAGTTGAAATTTCTTTATGAAATTCCTATGATTGAGGCCCAAAACCCTAAAAATAGAGATGCGAGCTTCAAACCCTACAATTTCAGATCTGTGCCAACTAATATCGACAAACTTTTCTTAGACCTGTGTGAGCTAAACCAAATAAGAGAATAGAAGAATGTATCATGATAATGTCCAAAATGAGGTTAAGATAACTTCTATCTACAACCTTACAAGGGCATCCAATTTGTTTTAGGCCCGACCTAATCAAATATGTACATGTGGGATTTAATTCAAAAATACACTTTCCCTTGTCCAAATTGAGCACTTCAATAGTCAAAATTGGTCCTCTCAAAAATATGAATCTCCCATGATTGGAATTTGTCATGCAACTGCCAAATGAATACTACCTCTTAGTTAGGGATAAATTACAACTACATCATGTAATCATCACCAGAATATTGTCATCAAATCATATTTAGTCTCATTTATCTCATCATCAAATGTCATCATTGCCCATGTCTGCTTATCTCTTGCTTATTCTTGCTTATCACTCGATTTTCCTTAATCATATGTTGAACATTCTCGAATCTAAAAGAAGAAGAATGTGATATCAGAGGGGAGCTTAAGCCACCCATAATCAATGCCAACAGGGAGCCCAATGCTATTACCTGGGAAACATTAGCGGGGAGCCCATTCTATGACTCACATCATCATAGAAGAACCTTACTCATTCTAGAACAATATTAGGGAGAAGATCTCAAATTGAAACCACATCAGGGAGCTTAGTCTGAACCCAAAAACTCATGGGTGAGAAAAACATATCCAACCCCATGTTGAGCAATAGGTGATATAGGGGAGCACATATCAAATGATCCTAATTTCCACTAATATTCCCAACAATTAGACTATATAGTCATGTGGTAAAACATGTGCATCATAATCTGAGCTTGGGTGAGATACCTGCATTACCAAAGGTAAGGATCACACACCCCCAAGCCTCCTCAACTCATTGACTAGATGGGGAAGGACAATCCCAACAAGCCCAACTTATGGGTATGATTCCAACTAGGGTATACTTTGCAAAGACCAAGATAGGGGGAGATACCTGACTTGTCAAAATATATAAGAATCGCACAGACCCTATGGGTGATAGATATAGGAGCAATTTCTATGGCCCTATTGTCCAAAGATCCCTCAACCCCAGGAGCCCTCCATCTCAATTCCTCACCCTGAGATCTCAAACAGGGGGAATCAACGTTCTCGATCAGTCATGATCTATGTAGATCATAAACATATCGTTATGCTCATATCTGGTACCTACTTAATCATCATGTCACAATAAAATCAAATATGATATAATATATATATATATATATATATATATATATATATATATATATATATATATATATATATATATATATATATATATATATATATATATATATATATATATATATATATATATATATATATATATATATATAGATATATTATAAATGGATACTTTATTCATCATCCCTCTCACGGAGGCAGAAACCACACGCCTAAGTTTGTCTCTTATGACATCATTGTCTCAATATATGAGGAAATATCAGTCCCAACTATATACATGATTCTCTTCCAATTAGATCCCACTCAATATTATCATATTGTATCCTTGTCATATTCAAAACCTGCTCAAATAGCTCTCTAAATAGCTTCCTTAACCTGTCTCATAGTTATCCATGCCAACATCATCAAAGTCAACCTTGACCTTGCTTAAAGCTACAAAATTCTCATCCAGAAATATCATGGCTGATCTCATACAATGGAAGCACCTACATGTTCTCATCTAATCAATAACAATCCAAAAAACATCAGTATATATATGTATTCACATATCACAGGAAGAATGTCTTAGACCAAAAATCAATCATCCCATGCAAATATCTCGAAGTGTGCTCGGCGACAACTCAATGTCTATGAAGAGGCTCGATCATGAATTCACTCAAGTTTATCTATGCAATACATATATATACGGACAAGTGTTTACATAGAACAACAATTCTTCAATTGACTATCAATTATCAAGGCAGGTTCAACAATATCTCTTTATCACTTCTTGAAATTCAATCAGAGTGTCCAAGGATTTGCATTTCCACTTTACAAAAAAAATTCAATAGCTTCATGATATAGAATCTCTTTTCCAAACTTCATAAAGTGAGTCATATTGCCATGGTTCATTATTTTGAGCTTCAAAATCCAACTCCCTCTTACTTTGATCATTAAAGGCTCATTACATGTCAAGAGTAGACCATCAACATATAAAACCAAAATCAAAGTCATACCTTGGAACCCTTTTGAAGTATAGGTTCAGGTCAACATATCTTCCTGACTTCACCAAATAATTGTCAATGCAAACATACCAGGCTTAGGGAACTTGCTTCATACAATGTTTTCTACAAACATAACACTTGACCAAGCCAATATGCTTACCCTTACAGAAATAAATACTATGCAATGAAATAAACTAAGTAATCTTATCAAGCCTTAGATGCCAAATAAGATCTAATATCAAAGTTATAAAACCTTCATCCAATATCATTGTGGAAAAATCTTTGGACCAAGTATTAGGTAGAGCTCACATCAAGTTACAACAACATTTTATTTACCAAGCATTATCCTTTCAACCTTTATTAATCCATCCTTATGATCATAACATGAATAAGTTCTACCACTAAATATGAATGGATACATCAGGGACAAGTCATATATGTTCCATGCATGTACAAGGAATGAGTCATGCAGGTTCCATCCATTCATTGTGAGATTACTTCATATTGAATCACGACTATTTATACTTCAACCATTGTGCCATGGACAATGAGGCCAATACAAAACCATTTTTGAATACCAATATTAGTCACTAAAAGTTACTATGCTCACATAATACTATCATCAAGGTAACCCATCAAATATCAAGTAAAAACCCTAACTTGTTATCACAGAGAGTTCAGTCAGTCTGTAATCCAAAAACATATGAAGCATCATGTCAATGTTTCAAAGCATATTTATGAACTATCAAGCATCATGCCATTTCTTATCTATACTCATTAACCATATCTTTTCAAACCCTTACAACTGTTATCAAATACTCTCATACACTAGATTCAGTGATCAAATCTAAATAACATACTAATATGCATATTCTAGTCACATAAAAACATAAGTTTAGTCAATACATTCACATTATCTATAGTGATTCAAACATTGAAACTTCCCTACTCATGGAACTTTCTGATGCTTTCTCCATATCTGAAGGACTGTCATACTACTAGTGCATACCTAATTTTACACATAAGGCTTTAGTTTTTTGACCTACAGGCATAAATTCACCCATAGGATTTCTTCCATGTGGTTGAGATGCTGCAACGACAACCTCAATCTTGCTTCCATGCTATTGAGGCTTAGAGTAAGGGAAAACTCTCTCTTCTTAGACCATAACTTGCTCCAGAACAACAATATCATATATTTATTTATTTATGTCCAGAAAACGCACTTCAACAGTAAATAACCTCCTATACATGTAATGAAAATGGAAATAGGAGAAGGGATATTATAAAGATATTCTCCCTCTATAAGGGAAGCCACTTCAACCATCATCATTAAAAACATAAACCTATCTATTAAAATACTTTTCATGCATCAACAAAACTATTAGATCATATATCAGGTTCTAAGACAATATATCCATCATATTCATAACATGTAAGCATAAACTACTTCATTATCATATATGAACTTGACATCAAACTTTTATCAAGTGTTAGATTCTTATGATTAGGGAAATGTATGGGTGATTAATCATACTTCAAAGATGAGGAACACAATATCACTTACATAGCTTAGTCCATCAAGTTAGGTCATCCAAATTTTACCATATGACATAATTACTAAGTTTATCAAAACCTAAACAAGGATAACAAGAAGACCGTGTATATCAATCTTATTGTCATACTTTCATCTTTAATGTTACCATGCTTATCACAAACATTATCAATAGTATCAATTTACCACCTATTAAAATCAAGGTTCTAGCCTTCTTTATGGGATCAAGATATCCAAAATGATAGATTCTAGCCAAACATCAAGTCTACAAATATATTAAAGATCAATATGAAGTAGCTTCATAGAATCAAGAAGTTCATCATGTCTAAAAGGTAAGATACTTGTTCACTACTAAGTACACCATCCCATCATGAGTACCATGAATCAAATTTTTATATGCATGAGCCATTTGTGAAGGTGATATTCCCTTCTTACCTTAGGGATTACCTTGCCATCCTATATTGAAGCTATAACATTAAAATAAAGCACCATACATACCTTGAGTGTTCAAACACCTATGCACCTTGTTATTTTACATAGGCAGTTGTTGTTGAGAATTCGATAAGGCAATGAATATGTTAATTTCCTTAAATTGATAATTGTTTGTGTTATCTTTTACTTATCAGATTTGTTTGTTATTATTCCAATGTGAAATACATCAAATAACTATCAAAACAATAAGAACAATGACACAGTATATAGGTTGCAAGCCATGGCTAAAACCCCTCCTCTTGAGGGGAAAGCCCATAAATCTCTTCCCTTCTTATAGATCTTTCAGTTGACGAATACCATGACCTAGAGACTCAGAAAAATATTTTCCAAGATAAATTTTTCCATCTCCTCCTACTACAATATCTTCGACCTCCTAGTAGATCTGAAATTTTTCTACCCAGCAACTGTTGCAAATGTTGCTACTTCTCTTGGAGACTTTGAACTCCCTCTAATAGCCTCCCTCTTGAATTCAATTACCTTGTCTTGAGTCTTAGGGCTAATAAGATACCCTAAGAGACCTCCTCTTGCCTTCCCTTCTTTTCTTCTTCCAAGATAAAACCACAGATGATCCTAGCACAGAAACCGTAACTTTGATCTTCACAACAGAGATAGATAAGGCCCATAAATACTTCAACTTCGACTTCGACTTCCTCTTTTTCACACTTCTTTCTTAGACTTCTTCTTTTTCTTCTTCTTCTTCTTTTCATAAAACATGAGTGATTGATGAAAATTGAGGACACGTTCCTCTCTCTATATATAGGCTTCTTCAAGGGTGGGTGTGGCTCTTCATGTAGGTCAACTTGACAGCTCTTTAGGCTGACTTGATCTTGGAGGAATTTTGACAGTTTAAAGACAAAAGAATTTTTTCTTTACAATTTACAATGTGCCCATAGGGTCTTAAATATATGACAATGACTCTTATACCTAGGACAAACCCTAGAAGCACTCAATGGATGCTTGACCTATAAAATAAAATAACTTGAGCATGAAACCCATGCTCCAATAATAATAATAACTTATTTTTCATCTTATATTTACAAGAATACATTTCATACTTATGAAGCCCGAACCTAGTTAGACATTTTTCAACACTCCCTCTTAACTAGGGAGGTATTCATAAGAGGTACATGGTCATTCTCAATCTGAAGAGATCTCATAAGAAGATTCAGATTGGTAATCCATCTGTCTAACATCATATTAGCCAACATTGTCACATTAAAAGGCCTTGACTAACAACTCTGTCTCTCCACAAGATAAGAGTGCAATGCTAGTGAGACAAATGATGTATAGACATCATCATCATTGTCTTCCAAGGTACATACTCCACCCGGGTGTCCACAGAGTATGACCTTCCATTCGACTATTCTTATCTTGGGTAGCTAATCGTCAAATAATATCGGTCCATGGCTACTCTTATCTTGAATGCCTTACCACATTCTCAAAGAGTGTTGAATGCCATATGGTTACCCAATCCTCCATTCTTTCTTACCAAGTGAAGATAAGAATGTAGTGTCTATCTCTCCCTCTCAATTAGGGAGGAAAAATAAACCAAACCAAGCTTGTCCCTTAAGTATACAATATTCTTGTTCGGAAGTGATTTCTTCAATATGTCAACTACCTATTCATCAGTGGATATATACCATAGCTGCAACACACCATTTTTTACTAGCTCTTTACTATAGTGATACTTGTTGTTGATGTGCTTTTTCTTTCCATGAAACAATGCATCCTTAGACAAGCAAATACAACTTGTGTTACCACAAAGTATCACTGTAGGGTTCATCGATCCTTCAAACAAGTCGGATAACATCTTCCTTAACCATATTGCTTCTCTGCTTACTTCACATGTTGCAACCTATTCATCCTGAGCACTACTCAAAGCAACAATGTCTTGCTTTCTTCTCATCCATGAGATCATGGAGGATCCTAAACTAAAACATCCTCATGTAGTGCTTCTACCATATTGTTCACTGCCTCCCTAGTCAGAATCTATATATCCAATAAATTGGACATCATTCCTTCTATCATATTTTAGACAGTAGTTGATGGTTCCAACAAAATATCTCAGAATATGCTTTGCTTCTATCCAATGATCATGATTTGGCTCCACTGGGACTTCACTGAGTAAATTTAATACAAAAAATATGTTTGATCGAGTACTCACCAAGTACATTAATGAGCCAATGAGTTGAATATACCTAGAAGGATCCACAGGGACTAATTTAGAAATCCTTAGTCTCTTCAAGTTTGTGATCATCGGCGTGGTCATAGGTTTACAGTCCATCATGTCGAACTTCTTTAAAATCTCGATCACATATTTTCCTTGACTCAAATAGACTTCATCCGGTCCTTGCTAGACTTATAGTACTAAATAGTAATGGATCAAACCAAGATCCTTCATGTCAAATTTTTCTACCAGTTTCTTCTTAAATTCTTCAATTCGACCTTCTACAATTGTCAAGAGAAGATCATCTACATATAGAATAATCATTATAGGTTCATTATTTTCAACCTTAATATAAAGTTTCGAGTAAGCATAACTTTTTGTGAAGCCTATTCTTTGTAAGTTTGCATCCATTCTAGCATACCATGCCCTTGGTGCTTGGATGAGGCCATATAATTCTTTCTTCAATCTGCAATAACATGCCTTCCTATATTTGACTTCAAATATGAAGGGTTTTTCTATATAGACTTCTTCATCTATAGTGTCATTCAGAAATGATTCTTGACATCCATTTGGTGGATGTTCCATCCCATTGATACTGCCAGAGAGACTAACGATTGAATCATTATATATCTTGTTGTGGAGTAAATGTCTCTTCATATTCAATGCCTTCAAGTTAAGAGACACTTCTAGCCACAAATCTTTCTTTATACTTATCTATACTCCCATCAACTACATGCTTGATCTTATAGATCCACTTGGAAGTAACCATAGATTTGCCTTTGGGTCTAGGTACGATATTCAAGACTCCATTATTCATTATAGATTGATACTCTTCATTCATGGCATCCTTCCATTCTTGATGTTCTACATCCTCTTCAAAGGTGGATGGTTCTGCTTCTATTAATTTTGTCATGTATGTAGCATACCTAGAATATTTCTTGGGTTTCTTACTTTCTGTAAATAATCCTTGTGCTGCCCCATGACCTTCTGCATCAAGTAGTATAGATTTCAATCAATTAGGTATTTTCATTATTTCTGGAATGACCATAGGTTGAACAGGTTCCCTAGGCCCCTCTTATTGATGGTGTGATTCTTCTCCTTCCTTGTCAAATTCCTCCTCAAATATCGGAAGTTCTTCATCATTAGAATATATATAAATTTATTTTGACTTCTTAAATGCTATACTCTTATCAAATATGACATCATGATTAACTTCAATGTGGTGTCCATATTTCATATAGATTCTATAAGTTTTTGATGAGTTACTATATGCAACAAATATACCTTTCATACTGGAAGGATCTAGATTCTTTCTTTTGTCCCTTGGTATATGAATATACACATGAATTCTAAAGATCCGGAGATGATCTATAGATGACTTCTTTCCAGTGAACACTTCTTCCAGAGTCTTATTATCTAGATATCTGTGATGACATCAATTCTAAATGTAAACCGTTGTCTTTTTTGCCTCTCCCCACAAAAATGTAGGTATATCTTGATCATGTAATATTTTTGTTACACTTTCTTCATTATATCTATTATTTCTTTTGTTTGGGATTGTATGGGACTATCAGCTCCCTCTTAATTGTAGATTACTTACAGAATGCTATAATCTCTTTGGATGTATATTCTCCTCCATTATCAGATCTTAGTATCTTGATTCTTCCTTCTTTAAGGTTCTCCACTTTACCCTTGAATTCTTGAAATTTTGTAAATACTTCATCCTTGGTTTTCATTAAGTAAACCCAAGTCTTTCTTGAATGATCATCTATGAATGTGACATAGCATAGATGGCCTCCAAGTGATTTTGGAGTCATAGGGCCATGCACATCAAAGTGAATGAGATCCGAGATTTATTTTGACCATGAAGCACTACTTCCAAATGGTCTCTTGGTATTCTTTCCCAAAGCACATCCCCAACAGACACCTTCATGATCTTCCTTTAGATTTGGGATTCCATCTACTATGTAACTTAAAGTTGGAAGTTTTTTGAAATGTAGATGACCAAACCTTATGCCAAAGTTCACATGGACTAATCTCAGTGTGAACATAGGCTTAGTTTACAGGATATATTAATTTGTAAATCCTTCCTTCTCTGATACCAATAACTTTATCTTTATCTATGCTTGAGTATTTTCCCCAAACAACTACGTTTCCATCAATGAAGGCTACTCTATCTCCTATGTCTTCTAAAATTAAAATAGAAAGTAATTTTTTGTGTAAACCTGGAACAAATAGAATGTTGTTGAGGTGGATGTCGCTTCCATCTTTGAGTTTTATGGAAGTTGATCCAATTCCATTCACATGATACCTTTTGTTGTCTCCAAGTTCCTCAGAGTAAGCAAATTTTCCTTTTGATAAGGTCTTCAATCGGTTGGAGTGGCCAGTCATGTGCCTTGATGCACCATTATCAATTACCCAAATGTCTTTCTTGGAATGTACCAGAGAGAGACGAGAAGATACCTTCATCCCTTTCATTGATTGATGCATTCTTTGAAGAGAATAAGAAACTCCATGCTTATTTGATACCTTTCTTGAGATGGCCTGCAATTTTTTTTTATGACCTTCTTCATTATAGAGGAGATCTTTATGATGCCCTTAGAAAACCAAAGCTTTAATACCATGTTGAGAATTCAATAGGGAAATTAATATGTTAATTATCTTAACTTGATAGATATTTTTGTTATCTTTTAATTATTACTTTGTTCATTATTATTCCAATGTTCAATACATCAAACAACTACCAAAACAATAAGAATAGTGACATAGTATATAGGCTACAAGCCAGGGCCAAAACCCCTCCTCTTGATGGGAAAACCCATAAGTCTCTTCTATTCTTATATATCTTTCAATTTAAGAATACCATGACCTAGAGACTCAGACAAATACTCTCCAAGATCAAGTCTACCATGAACTCCTACTGCAATATCTTAGACTTCCTTATAGATCCAAAATTGTTCTCCTCAGCAACTGCTGCAACTGTTGCTACTTCTCTTGGATACTTTGATCTCCCTCTAATAGCCTCCCTCTTGATTTTGATTGCCTTGTATTGAGTCTTAGGGCTAATAATATACCCTAAGAGCCCTTCAATTGCCTTCCTTTCTTTTCTTCTTCCAAGATCGAACCACATATGATCCCAGCGCAGAAACTATAACTTCAATCTTCACAAGAGAGATAGATAAGGCCCACAAACACTTTGAATTCTTCAAGTTTCTCTTCTTTGAACTTCCTTCTTCAACTTCTTCTTCTTCACATAAAAGACGAGTGGTCGATGCAAAGGTAGGAAACTTTCCTCTCTATATATATTCTTCAAGGGTGGACGTGGATCTTCATGTAAGCTGACCTGACAAGTCTTTAGGCTAACTTGATCTTAGAGGTATTTTGACACTTCAAAAAAATAATTTTTTCTTTACAATTTACAATGTGCCCATAGGGTCTTCAATATATGACAATGACTCTTATACCTAGGACAAACCCTAGAAGCACTCAATGGGTGCTTGATCTATAAAATAAAAGAACTTGAGCATGAAACCCGTGCTCCAATAATAATAATAACTTCTCTTTCATTTTATATTTATAAGAATACATTTCACACTTATGAAGACTAAACTTATTTACACATTTTCAATAGTTGTGGCATTTTTTTCAAATTTTCATCAATTGCCTCTTTACATTTTATAATGCTAGTTCTTATATTCCTGCACTAGCCATGATCCTCAAGAAGGATCCACTTATCGCAACTTATCAGGATGTTAGAAGCATCCAAATACTAAAATATACATGCATGCAATATAACTAATAATCAGATCAATAAGTCTAAACAAAATTAAAGACATAAATGAGCACTATAAATCAAAAAGTATTGATCTTCAATGAGAGGTGATCACCTCCCTCTTGAACCAGTCTTCAAGGGCCATCAATGTCCATTTTCCATATGACAATGTTTCCTTCAATATTTCAACCAACCTTTTAACAACTAGGACTAATAGAGATTATCTCATCTAGGGCTTCATAAAATCTGTCACAAGTGCTTGTACATATTCACATCAATCATGCTAGGGTTTTTAAATTACATATCTCAAATGTTTCCCATAAACCAGGGTTTCTCTGAAATCTTAACCTCATAATATCCATCAAAGCCTACGAACCAAATTTCCTAGAGTTTCCTTCAAACCCTAGTACTCTTTTAGGTATACTCCATATTCTCTCTCATCAATCAAGTGTGTATTCATAGGGGTTATCTTCAATTATTTTTCTTCAGCCCTAGCTCTGATACCATGTTAATTTTCCTCAAGGCTATATTGTTATTTTCTTTGATAATTTCATTTCATTATTTCCATATTAAATTCATGCCATAATATCATAACATTATTCAGATTTACATCATTGCTTAGTAGCAAATGCAACTATATAGAAAGAAAAGAATATCATCAATGCCGAGAAACATAAAGGATCAATAAAAGAAAAGCCTTCACAAATAGGGACACCATGATCGGTTGAAGACAAGGGAAAAACCCACTATGGGGAAAACCATTTAAAATTATTCTTCTTATTAGATTGTCATTAAATGATTCAACAAGGAGAGAGTAAAATGATCCATATCTTCAACCATAAACCTATCCAACAAAAGTATATCAACAAAATTCATGAGATGAACCCAAAAATGCCAATAATCAAAACCCAAATTCAAGAACTTGTAGTCAATTGTCAATTTTTATAGTCAACTAACAAACTTTGCGGTCAATGGGATAAAACTTCAGTCAATTGAAATTTCAACCTTTAATTCCCAGTTGTAAGGAAGATGTGTTATACATGTGGCTGAAAGTCTTTGGTCAAAATTTATCCATGACATTCCTGTGACTACAATCAAAATTTATCCATTACATGCTTGCAATTCAGACCCAAAACCCTAAAATAAAAGATGTGAGCTTCAAACCCTACAATTTCAAACGTGTGCCAACCAATGTCTATGAAGTTTCCTCAGACCTGTGTGAGCCAAACCAAATAAGAGAATAGAAGAATGTCCCATGATCATGTCCAAATGAGGTTGAGTTCAATTTTATTTATATCCTTCAAGGGTGTCCAATTTGTTTTACGGCCAACCTCATCAAATATGCACATGTGGGCTTTAATTCAAAAATACACTTTCCCTTGTCCAAATTGACCACTTCAATAGTCAAAATTTGTTCTCTCAAAAAGAGGAATATTGTCCCATGGTTGGAATATTTCACTGAAATGTGAAATTAAAATTCCATAATTTCAAAATAAACTTGACATCTCTATCTGATATTATCTTTTTGGGTACTCCATGCAACCTGATTATCTATCTCATGAAGATCTAGGCTATATCTATTACTTTATGAGTAGACTTAACATCTATAATGTAAGCTTCCTTTCACAAATTATTCATTACCACCATAATAGAATCATGTTGTCTAGATGTCATGGGAAATATTGTAATGAATTCCATGGATATAACCTCCGATTTCCATTCCAAAATTGGAATTGGTTGTAGCAGTTCAACTGGATGCCTGCACTCTACCATCACTTTTTGATATTCCAAATATTTTGTGAGGTATTTTGCAACATCTTTCTTCATTCTTGGCCAAAAATATTCCCTCTTCATGGTTTTCATCATATTTTTATATAAACGATGACCTAAGAAAGGTTTTTTTTATGGAATTCATCCATGATAATATTCTTTAAATCCATGGAATTGGGAACATATTTATTTTTCTTGAATATTAGTATTCCATCATCATTCAGTTGGTATATTTTTCTTACTAATCCATCTAGATGTTCTTGCAAAAACTCCTTCACACATTGGTAATGTTCATCATTTATCAACCCTTCTTTAATCCTCTCTTTGATGTCAAATGAGCATGTTCTCAGGGCTATTAGGTGAACCTATTGTAAAATTATGTTGAGTGAATCTCCCACCTTATTCTCCTTTCCTTTGATATGCTTAATTTCAATGTCTAATTCACTAATCAAATTTGACCACCTAGCTTCTCTAGAATTCAACTTGGGTTAGTCAAAAAAGTATTATAAATGACAATGATCAGTGATCAACACAAACCTCCTTCCTAGTAGGTAATTTCTCCACATTTTTAGTATGTGCACAATGGCTGCCAACTCCAAGTCGTGAGTGACATAGTTCCTTTCATGATCATTTAGCTTCCTATATTCATAGAATATTAAATTTACTTATTGCATTAGGAATCTACCAAGTATTTCCTTACAAGCATCAGTGCAAACTGCAAAAATCCTTTTCTAGGTCAAATATTCTCAGGATAGGTGCACAAGTGAGAAAGAATTTCATTTGTTCAAAACTGGTTTCAAATTTAGGTGTCCATTGAAACTTCACTCCTTTTCTTTGTAAGGTAGTGATGGGATGTCCAACCTTTCAAAAGTGTTGAATGAATCTTTGATAGTAACCAAGTAACCCCATAAATGATCTAACCTTTGTCACATTCCAAGGCATGGGCCATACCATTATCACTTTGATGTTTTTTGGATCCACAACCACTCCTTTTAAGATTACATGACCCGAATATAAAACTTGATTTTGAAAGAACTCACACTTGATGAGTTTGGCATACAATTTATGCTCTCTGAGTAGTTTTAGAACAAATATCAGGTGGTCTTCATTCTTCTTTTAATTATTTGAATACACCAGGTTGTCATCCAAAAACACCAACACAAATCTATCCAAGTATGGTCTGAGCACATTATTCAGCAGACGCATAAAGGTTCTTGGTGCATTTTTAAGCCTACATGACACTATTGTAAACTCATAGTGACCATAACTTGTCCTAAATGCAGTCATGTGAATGTCTTCCTCTTTGATTCTAACTTGATGGTAAATAGTTCTTAAATAAATTTTGGAAAATACAACCCCTCTTAGTTGATCAAATAAATCATCAATCCTAGGAAGTGGGTAATTATTTTTCATAGTCACCTTATTTAGCTTCCTACAATTGATGCACATATGCAACATTCCATCTTTCTTTCTAACAAAAAGTGTTGGGGCTCCCCACAGAGAAATTTTGGGTCATATATACCCTTTTTTCATTAATTCCTTTAGTTGCATTTTTAATTCTATGATCTTGGACATGCTCATCTAATAAGGGTTTTTTTATACCAATGTTTTTTCTCAGAAACCAATCGATTATGAATTCAATGTATCTATTAGGCATAATTCTTACAATTCATCAAGGAATACATCATTATACTTACTTAATACTAGGTAATTTGAAAATGGGTTTGCATTGGTTTCTTTATCCGCTATGATTTAGATGGCATAAAGGGCACAACCTTTTATGTTGTAGTGCTTTACTTACATCACTAGGATAATTATGAGTGCTATCATCCTCTTAATACCTTGCAACTTTATTAGGTCACCTCCATTGCTGAGGCACTCTAGTAAATTGTTATAAAAATCCACCTTCCCTATGGATTGATAGCCAATCCATATCTATTTGGACATTGTATGATCCTAATGGCAGAAAATCCAATTTGACTATAGTAGTGATGCCCCAAATTTCAATAGGGAAAAACTCAACCATGTCTATTCTCTGTCTTTTTGTCCTAGTCACCAATTGAACAATCGATGATTCATCATGGGTTTTCTTTGTAAATTCATATTTTTCCACAATCTTAGGGTTAATATAGCTGAAATTTGATCCTCGGTTAATTAAAATTTAGAATGGTGAGTTTTTGACCATGCCTTCCATTTGAATGATCATTGTTTATTGGTTTTCCTGCCTATTATACAATGCAAAGTATATCTTGGGGACGCTCTAGGCCACATGATTCACAGGTGTTACCTCTTGTGTTAGGATCCAACCCTAACCCCTTTATTTATGTAATAAGCTCAATTAGCCTAGTAAGAGTCATTGTTAGTTAGTTGAGTCAATAAAGCCCATAAATGGTTATCCACATTAATAATAATTGTAATTGGTTGACCCACATTATAGAAAAGGGACCAAAATTATATATAAATCGGCCATAGTTAGAAAATAAAGTGTTTAACCCATATTATGCAAGGGACCACTAGTAGTTATAGTTTTGGATGTTATAAAGCTATAAATAGTCCTAGATAGAAATGGAAGAAGCATTGAGTTTTATTATAATTGAGCTCTTCTCTATTGGAGGTTGCCCCCTTGAAGATGCAAGTGAACAATGTATTATGCTTCTGAATAATAAAATATCTTTGCAGCTTGTCTCAAGTCATGTCATCTTTCTGTGTTTCTGGAAATATTGTTTCATATTTTTGGCATTCTATTATTCTCATAGGTTAAGTGCATAAAAATTGGCATCAAAGCACTTTCCAGGGCTGGTTGTACCTCTAATTTTTGTAGAATGTTTTTAGGCTAGAGATGTGTTCCAATGTCTTTAACCCATGGTATCTATCATTGAGTGTATAAACCTACTGATTTGTGGAAGCACGCATGTAGGAACTACAAGAGGTAGTAATGATTGTTGGACTCCCTTGTAACCCTTGTCGATACCCCTTCGAGTAGTAGTGCATTAGAAAGAACCATGCACTAATTGCACTTCCATGTACCCTTGGGTATATCGGAAGAGCCCCTCTAGGGTAACCTGAAACCTAACCTTAGATAAGAATTCGACCGTCTTGCTGCTACGATACACTGAGAAAAATAGTCGGGGAGATTACTCACACGTATAATAGGGTAGTTGGGTAGTACAGCTAAGGGTACGGTCGATCCTCCTTAGTTAGCACCCTCAAAGATTGGGTTGAGTATTATTGTTGGACCCTTGTGTATGTTTCAATTTGTATAACCTGAAACTCCTTTGAGACCATAGTTCCCTCATATCACCCCTACCTTTTTGTCCAGATCAGATCCAACAATCGGGGTTTGGTCTGCACTGTCCAGATCAAATCCAACAATTCGAGTTTTGTCACCACCATACAGATTAGATTTAGCAGTTAGGGTTTTCATAACAAATATCAAACTCCTTGTTCAATGAGGGTTTTTGCCACCATAGTTCAGATATGATTGACGAAAAACATTCTACAGTACCAATACCTTGGAGTTTTTGTTACTCTAGTTCAAATTCGATTTTCGTAGTATATTTGGTAGTATCAAGAATTTTGGAATTCAACCACTATGTTATTGACCATTTAGGAGAAAAAATCAAGTCTGGGGCCATCATGGGACACTTGAAAGAGACCTATCCTAGAATATTTAGGATGACGAGTTGATCATAGTGGTACCATACACTTGTAAGCCCCCAATTTTAAGGCGGTGCCAAAATTTTTCTAATGTGGCCTCAAGTGACCCACATCATTAGATTCTTGATCTTTACCTCTTTCCAACCATACTACTCTAAATTAATTGCAAATTTTGACCGGGGATAATATATGCTTTGTACTAGGTCTCAAGTTATGGCTGTGGAAAGGGTTGTTGAGAAGGTTGAGGCCCTTGAGAAAAAAATCAATGAATTCTAGGTGTCTATTACTACCCATCTCACACAAGTGTTGGAGGCTATGAAGATGCCTCATGAACCCATGAGAAAAGAACATAGCTTCGATGCACACATAGAAGGAGAATGTAGCCCTCACATTCCTTTCCATGGATATCACCAATCTTTGAGCCACTGGAAAACCAAGTTGGACATGTACAAATTGGATGGAACTAACCCATCGGTATGGGTGGCACAAATGGAACAATATTTCCTCCTTAATAATATCTAGGAGGTTGTAACTAAACTACATGTGATAGCCCTTTACTTGGGCAAAGAGAACAAAAGTGGTGGTAGTGGCATTAAAAAATCTATTCCGGGAGGCCAACTAGTTCCATGTTCACTATAGCCATTTGTGACCACTTTGATCAGTATTGTTGTATCTTTGTAGATAGTTCTAGGATCAGGAATTGTGCCAAAGAATATAAGTAAGGATTTTAATTTAATTGGATGACCAATGCATCAAGCCATTAACACATGTATAATTCAAAAACTCTTTATAATTTCAAAGGGTTGATTTTCATTGTTAACAACATAAAATCCTTCAACTGATTTTGGAAAGGGAAAAAGGACAAGATATATGATAATTAAACATTCATACGAAATACTTGATAAAACATATATATTAGTTGTGTGTATAATAATTCTACAACCAACAAATATATATTCAAGAGATCACTGAAGGCAACAATTAAATGATGTAGAGGAACTAATTGAAACAGACTGTTCAATTAGATAGCCTCCATAATGATGATAACTTTGTAGTGGGCTATTAGGGAATTTAATACTTAACTTAGCCTTACCGTAACTCCTATGTTACCTTGAATATATGATGAAAAACATAGATGAATATACCAGAAAAAATCACATGAACACAAGTGTTTTTAAGGCTGAAGTCAAAATCCTTTCATTATCTTCAAAAAGTTTCAAAAAAGTACAATAATTTATCTTGGCTATCACAAAGGTTCAAACCTCTTACTTTGAATTACAAAATATTTATAGAGTGTAACTCAAAAATATCTAATCTAATACAATCCTTTATAAAATAAATTCTTATCCAAAATGATTTGGATATATCAAACTAATACAATATAAAAATAGATTTTCTAAAAATGAGTTGCATATTCAACACTCTATTCGAGGGTGTTGTTTGTAACTACTACCTCAAAACCTATTTATGTTCTTTGTAATCCTTATTTCGATGAACTGGCACTTGAAAATATGTATTCAACTCCTGACTTTTCGTGCTTCTGCCCTAAAATGATGCATTTGGTTTTACTCAATCAGCTCGAGTAACGTGTCCCACCTTTCATCATTTGGAATTGATAATTAACCACTCTTCTGTAGGATTCATCCACTTCTATGTACTTTTCAAAGGTTGTCCTAGTAATAAATAAATCTTGAATTTCATGATGGATAAATAAATTGTATTATAGACCTTATGGAAAATCTTAGCACTTATGACTCCATTCACCTTGCCAAACATTGTCCTATCTATTGCTATGTCATGAAAATTATGCTAGTAATCTTCTAGTGGAGTCAATTGGTGACTAGAATCTATCAGAGATGGAAATCCTTTTTGTTGTAGGATGGAATTTTTTTTATGAAATTTCATTATATAAATTTGTAAGTTTTGACATTTGTTTTCTCATTGTAACATTAAACATCTTTTAGTCAAAACATTTATGACTTCTAGGGTTGCATCAATCCTATCTTCAACTCCTAAGACTTGCCATTCATCTTTGGTCTTTTAATTCAGCACTTTGATAATCTTTGTGTTCCTCCCTGGTTTATGATCCAAGTCTTCTTTGATTTTTTCTATGGCTGATTTTCTCTTCTTACCAGTGGTTCTTGTTCAAAGATAATCTCGACAGCTATACAAAGCTATGAAATTATTGAATTAATGTCAACCTAGATTTTTTCCTTTGCCTCAAATAATGTTTGAGCTATAAATGATTCATCTACATATTTTTCAAGTTGTTTGGTTAGCTTGAATTTTTTCTCTATTTAAACTATGTATGCATTATCTGACTTTATTTTGTTCTCTTCCATCCTTTGCAGTGCTACTTTCAACTTTTCCATCTCCACATTTCTTAGGGATACATCTCCCATGGCCTTTAATAGTCTCTTTGTGGCTTCCTCACTAGTTGTCTCCGTTTATACTGTAGAAGTCCCTGCACTTGTTTGTTGTTATTTTTCTTTTAATAAGATTTCCAGCCCAACCCCTATATTTTGTATCTGAATATTTTTCTTCACAATCATATTCCACATTTTGTATTTTTTTTCTCTAACTTCCCTAGTTTAGTTTGTGGATGCTCTGTTGTTGGTAAGTTTAGATGATTTTTGAATTCTTGGATGTCTGAATTTATGTTGTTGATAATTTCTTCAGCAACATTGGCATCATTAGGACCCAATCCTGATTTTATAACTAGATCGTCTAGCCCTTTTATTCTGGTATCCTTCTCTAAGGAAGAAATTATTTCTAACTTGAGATGTCAATGAATATTGTTTAACTAAGCCTACAATTTAGATGTTGCCATAAGTGAGCATGTTTGCGAGGAATACATCATCTCACCTACCTATTTGTGAAGATCAATCTGATCTATTGGATGTATTTTCTTGGTACCAAAAGAAAACATACAGGTCTTATAGTCATCTGCACTTTTAGGAACTGAGACCTTTGGCTTGAGGAATGCTAATTGAAATTTCCCTTTCTCAAGGTCTAATGTAGATAAGAGTCTGTGTTGAGTACTGGATGACTATTTCCAAAACTCATAATATGTGGAACTTTTCAATGCTTCATTATTTTTATTCATCTCTCTAAATTTTGTAAAGATGGTTTGTTGTCTTGAAGAAAGTGAAGCAAGAGAATTAGGAGATTCAATTGTTGTTTCTTCGACTTGCTGCAAGGAAAATATAGGCTCTCTTGAAAATATCACTATAGTGGGTTCCTTTGAAGTTTTGGCCTCTAATGATTCCTCTTTTGCATTCATTGATTTTCTTCTTTTGAAAAATTTGAATCCTACCATTTTAACCCCTTGTTGGCTTGAGGGGGCCTGACCCAGGTTCAACATTATTTAGCAAAACAAATCCCTACACTACTAGCCCTTTCGACATTAGCCCGTGGAGCGCAGATCGAAGTCTCACCCGAAGTAGTATGGGGGGATGCTAGAACCAAGTTTCCACACCCTGAGAAGGTTGTGATGTTTTTTGGTCTTTCGTATCCCTCCCTTTGCACAGGTGATCTTGCTCTAGGTTTTGTAAGAAAAACCCTCTATTCTGTCTTTTAGTACCTTCGTGAAAGTATACGATTGACCTTTGCATAGTCCTAACTTGTGTCCTAGACACTTTCGCACTGTTATGGCAGTGTGCCATGTAGATTCCTCAATTACCCTAAGTGACTTTCTTATCTTTCCAAATACTTAAAGTTATCACCGCATGATCAGATACTCGTAATTACATTTAATCATTCAATGTAACTGTATTCATCCGCTCATCATATAAGCATAATAAAGGAAATCCATACACAAAATATCCAAACCCATTGACAGAACAAATACACAGAAATGGAAGAATAAATCCTTTTATTAATATCTCCCAAGTGTTTACATACTCTGTCAACCCTACACACACAGCTACAGGGGTCCGTGCACTCAGCTATGGACTTCTACCCTAGGCCTCTACACACTCAGCTGCAGAGCCTCTACCTACACTACAACCCAAGACTTACACTTCTCGCTCTAAAGCTATGACTCTCTTACATGTTCGATCCCCCTAACTACTTAGAGCTTATATATTTTTATTCAATCCCATGGTTCACGAACCATAGGTAGATCTCTTACAGCTGAATTTACTTTACAAAACTAAGGGTAGGCTACCCTTTGTGACATATAACACCTTCGCGCTATGCGACCACAAAATGCATAGTCTTTACAATAATATTACAAAAATTTGACTTAAACATGGGCTTTTAGCCCCAAAACTACCCTTGGGGGATCTCGCTCCCAATATGCCCCCAACGAAAACATCATGACTCGCCCTCGAGTCACTCGTTAGGTGTAGAGATCTTTGCATGAAGCCCATCTAGCTTGACCCTGATGACTGCAACTTCGGCTATGCACTGAGCTGTTGCCTGCTTTGCATCTTCGACTGTCTTCTCGGTTACTACCCCTACACTATCATCTTGAAGCTATTGTTGCATCACAATCATGCCTTCAATGTTTCTTGTGACTTCATAAGTTTCCTCCAGCCAGGGCTTTAGTCACACCTTCATAAATTGCTGCTTTGTGCAGTGTTATGTCCACATGTTTCTTCAGTTGCTTGGCTTCCTGCATCTTGGCTAACCTTTGTGTCAGCACGATAGTTCACGTTGTGCCCTTAACTTCATCATAGAGGTGTTGGAGTTCACGTGCTTCTATCGCTAGGCTCTAGATGTTTGGGTCCTCCTACAAGCCGGTCAGGACCTCAAATGATTCTTCGAACAACTGTGTGCAGTCTGCTACTACACTCTCCACTGCTGCAATTGCTTCTGTGATAGAGGCCGCCCACTGTTCCTTTACCTCTAGTGGTGTTGAATGTTGAGCCCTCAATTGGAGCTCTATAATCTGCAGGTTCAGCTCCAACTGAATCCGTGCCATCTCTATCCGAGTATCGCGCACCCCTATGGCCAATTTATGAATGCGGACCTCAACTGGCTCCTCCACCAGAATGGCCAATTCTGGGACCATTCTGCATGCCTCCTCCAGGACCTGTAGGATATTCTTGTTCTGGCTGGTTGCCTCGGCCTTAGTGGTGATGGCATCATTTCTTTGTAGGGCCATCTACTTGTTGTTTATCTTCTATTCACTGATCCCCTAGAGGGCATGGTGCTCACGGGCCCTCATCTCTATAATGACTCCATCCTGCAAGAGGTGGAGCGCTTTGCACGGGAGCGCTGTCAGGTTCAATCCTACTCCCTTCAAGGCGCTGATAGTGGGCCTGTCAGCCTCATTTTCTATTGTCAGTTCTTCATCTGGCAGCACTAGCGCACTGGAATCCTTCGTGCGTAGCATATCAGCAGCCTATGATGTGCCAATAGCCAAGCTAGTGGACAACATACCAGCTTGCAACGCGCAGGTCTGCAACTCCTGCAGCCCGGCCTGGATTGGCCCTAGGAGGACCTTTTGCTGCTTCTCAAATTGCTAGAGGGCTTCAGTGGTGACATCTCTGACTGTGTCACCGATGTCATATAAGTAACCCTCCATTAATGTGATGGGGTCCAGCAAGGTCTTGGTTGCCTTGGATTTCTTTATGGACCCTCCCTTTTCCAGCTCTCTCGGGCGCTTAATGTGGCCGGACGTCTCCTGAGGGTCCGCGTTGTGCTATTTGTCGTCCTTTTTGGTTTCAGGTGAAGGAAACTGTGCACCTTTGTCAGAGCCCTACTCTGCACCACATGTTTGTTTTCCTACCTCCTTTCCTATCTATTCTTCCTGGGTCATCTCAACGACCTCCTTCTTCCTCTTTTCGACCAGCTGTGCCATCTTCAGCTTGGCCTCTTCTTTCTTCTCTTGTGTGGTGGACTTGCTTCCACCCACTTCCAATTCCATGGTGGTGTGCCACTCTACCGGCCATTTATCCAACACCACATCGATGGCATCATTTGTGGCTAGGTACGACAAATCGTACCACTTCTCTGTAGGGTCCTTTCGCGCCCTGATTGATATCCAATGGAAGTCAGCTTTAAATTCAGCATAGCTCTGTAGGTTAGCATATACAGTGGGTGAAAATCACTGTTTGAAATTGATTTCCATCTTGATATTCATTTTCATCAATATCCAGAAGATCTTGCTATCTCGAATGAGCTCTGCATCCTTGGTCAGCCACAACGAAGCATACTTCTCTTCTTCAGGAAGGTTTGGTGCGACCGAGGGGAATTGGCTCTCCTTTGGTAGCTCCCATACTATGAGCACGATCGATAGCAAGAGCCACGCATAGTGGAAGGTCTTTCTTTGCTCTTACACTTCATGGCAATTTGCCAGGAACTCTCCATGAAGGTAGTCTAACCAGTTAAACTAGACTCCTTCTGCACACTGTTGTGCGAGTGCGACGACATGTGCTTGTACCTCATCAACGCAGCACTTTTGCATCACCTTCCCTGCAAGGATCTGTGTTGCCACATTTACAATAGGGTCACAGATGTTGGAGATAGCATACCCATGCAGATTTTGTGAGCGCCAGCTTGCCGACCTTATTGCCAAAGATCATAGCCGGGTTTTTCACCTATATACAACAGGTGCATTATGTGGTGAATCAACATATCGGTGATTGGTATCATCTCCTCCAACCATAGACACCCATCATGTACCAGGCACAGTAGCTGCTTGATAACCAAAACTGTCACGGGGGTGTGGTGATAGTGCAACACCTAGAGCAGGTTGAGTAATCCTGCCTTTTCTACTCCTCTGAGCCACTTCCACAACTCTAGTGAAGTTATCCCCATATTCGTGTCTATGATTCGGCACATCAACTGTTCGGTCGCCAAGTGTGGGAAATTTTCATGGTCCACCAAGTCCCAGTCTTCGAGCTTCAAAATCAACACCCATGCCAAACGCGAACCATCAAAAATGATTTCATCTGGTAGTAGAGGGGTTTGCAGGGGAGACTTACTTTCATCGATGTCCTTTGGGACCTTGGATTTAGGCTTGCACAGAGGGACATACTACAAAAACCGTGTAATAGGGTCTACACTGTGGGCTTCAACCTCCTCTATTTCCATTCCCACATCCTCATCATCCATGGGGATGTCTTCAATATCCTCCTCTTCTACCTCTAGGTTTATAGCCTTTCCTTTCTCCTGGGTAGTGTTCTTTGGTGGGTTTTGTCTTGGCGACGCATGCACCAGTATGGTAGGCTACTTTACCTTCTTGCCTTTCATGGTTTCCTTTGTTGGGGTTAGCTTCGGTCTCGGCGTTCTCGGGGATTTAGGGACCTCTGCCAATACTTCGGCTACTTCCGGGGCAGCTACTTTGGCCCCCTAGCAATTTCCTGCACACTCTCCTCAGCTACCATTCCTTTGGTGTCCATAACTTCTGCACAGGTCGACACGACGCTATTCACTAGTGCTTGGGTATCCTTTAACAATTGTTCAAAAACCAGACTCACTATCAGATCTTGAAAGAATTCACAGCTCATGTGCACCTCAAAGCGCAACAACTCAATTCTCAAAATGACAGTGTTTTTCACTGGGCAGCCACTTGTAATTTTTAGGGCATTTTGAATTCAAATTCGATCGTTCCCCGCATAATCGGTTCATTAATGCTGGATTGGCAGCAGATTTTCAAGGATCTAAGCCATAAATTTCATCTTAAATGCCTATCTCCCACTCCATTTGGCCTCACTTTTGCCATCTTTTCATGAACAGTGACTTTAATGGTCACTTTCCGGTCAAATTGTGTGATTTCCCCCTAGGTAGCACTGCTCCCTTCGCGCTGCCATGCACCCAGTGACATGTCCTTGCTTCGCACCATCTTCCAATCGCACAGCTTCCCCACCTAGGTAGTGTAGTTTATAGTCTCGTGCCTCCTTGCAGCTGCCTGGAGTGCTAAGACTATGCCACTTTCACTTGATCACATGGTCAGACCGTCGGTGTATGGCTTTAAGTGACTTCCATTCACCTTTCCTGGGAAGGGTTCTCCATTTAACTTGACCAGCTGTACCGCTCCTTCATTGGTAATCTCATTAATAACATAAGGCCCTAACCAGTGCATCCTAAATTTTCTTGGAAATTTATCAAACTTACTATCATACAACAAAACCAGATCATTTACCTTAAATGTGTGCAGCGTGATGTGTCGATCATGCCATGCCTTTTCGCGCTACTTTTCGACTTGCTCGTGAAATCCAACCAAAAATATTTCTTCTTCAAGCTCATCAAGCTGCATGAGCCTCTCTTCCAGGGCTCTGAAATCCGTCATACCTGTGAGCACTGCTATGTGTAGACTAGGCATGATGTATTCCATAGGCATTACAGTTTACACGTCATAGACAAGCCTAAAAGGGGCTTTTCCTGTTAACTTCTTGCATGTTGTTCGATAAGCCCATAATACTGCAGGTATGTGTAGGTCCCAATCACTTCACTGAGCATTGCAAACCTTGGTCAATGCATTTTCAAGCACTTTGTTGAATGCCTCCACTGTCCCATTAGCCTGTGGGTGATAAGGTGTGCTCTTCTGGTGATATACCTGAAATTCCTCCGTGAGTGCGCTGATCGTCTCATTCAGGAAGTGCGTACCATGATCACTCATCAAGATCCTTGGACATCCAAATTGCATCAGTACATGCTCAAATAGGAACTTCACGGCCATCGTGTGCAATCCTTCACCGGCTGCACTTCTGCCCAACGAGTCAAATACTCCATCGCAGTGATAATGTACCTTGCTCCTATCTTCCCTTGTGGCTGAATGGGTCCTACAAAATTGATCGCCCACTTCTCGAATGGTTGCAACGTCATTTGTGGATTCAAAGGCATTTCATCCCTCCGCGATGACCTTCCTGTTCTTTGACATACATCACACGCCTTACAATATGCTTTTGAATCTCGATGAAGGGTTGGCCACCACAACCCTGCGCATAGAATTGTCTGCCTAGTTTCTTTCCCTGTATAATGTCCTCCTGCAGTGTCCCCATGAGCATCCACAAGGATATAGCTTCTCTCGAACTCAGGTACATACTGTTGCAATACATCATCAGTACCCATTTTGTATAGATGCCTAAAAATGATAGAGAAATCTTCCATGCACACCACTAATTCCTTCTTTTTCTAGAAAGTGTATCCTTCCAGTGCATTTCCTATAGTTAGGAAGTATATTATATCCTCAAAATGACCATCCATGACACGCACTGCAAATAGCTGCACGTTAGGCAATCCTTCTTCCAAGTTAGTAGGTTCCTCCCCTGTTTCGATGTGGGATAGATGGTCTAGTCCCACGTTCAATTGTCCTGGATTCACAACAACTTCAAAATCATACTCTTGGAACAATAAGAGCCATCTACATATTTGGCCCCCCAACATAGGCTTATTGACCAAGTACTTCAGTGCAAAGTGATCCATATACATCTTAAAATGGCCTCCTAGTAAGTAGTGCTGGTACTTTTGGAGCGCATACACCATAGCTAGCCCCTCACATTCAGTGGTAGAATAGTTCTTCTCTACTTTTGGTAATCTATGGCTTGCGAACGCGATAGGATGGTCCAAGCCTTCTCTGCTAGCCTATGTTAGTACTGCTCCTAGCGTTATACATGATGCTTCGACATGTACATGAAACTCTTTCTTCCAGTCTGAGAAGACTAGAATCGATGCGGTAACCATATTTTCTTTTAGTATATCCAAGCTCTTTTTACAGTCATCGTTCCAGCAGAACGTGACATCCTTCTTCAACAATTTTTCCACAGGCACGGTGATCTCGACATAGCTTTTGATAAACTTTATGTAATATCCCGTATGTCCCAGAGTAGCGCACAATTGTTTCACACTCCTCGGTGCTTCCAAGTTCAGTATTACCACAATATTTGTGGGGTATACCATCAGTCCTTGTCTGCAAACCACCTGCCCCAATAGATTCCCAAAATGAACGCAAAAAAGACACTTCTTGAGATTGAGCACGATCTGGTATCTTCGATAGCTATCCAGCATCAGGCGCAAGCTTGCTACATGGTGCTTAACCAGCCCAAATATAGTCTAGTCATCAAAATATACCTCCAAGAACTTATGAATAAATTCCTTGAATTCCACAACAACCACACACGAAAAGATTGCCAATGCATTCTTCAATCCAAACGGCATTATAGTGTATTGAAAACAACCCCACTCAGTCACGAAGGTTGTCTTGCTCCTATCCTCCGGTGCAATTTTGGTTTGGTGGTACCTAGAGAACCCATCAGTGAAGGAATATGCTTCTTGGCTGCCTACATTGTCCAACACTTCACCCGTGAACGAAGTCGGGAAAGGATCATGCACACAAGCATCATTCAATTTTCTGAGATCCACACATATCCTTATCTCATGCTTTTTCTTCTTCTCTTTCACCACTATTGGGCTTATCCAATCAGATTCTTCCATAGGCTCAATGATGCCTGCCACGAGCATCTTGTCAAGCTCTAAGTGGACCTTCTCCTTATATTTCGGACTGAGATAGTAAGGTATTTTCTTAACTGGCTTCGCATCAAGTTTTAGCATGATCTTCATCATTCTTAAGTCCCCGATTATTCCTTTCAGATCCATAAACATGGTAGGGAATAAGCCCTTGTATTCGTGGAGCAATTCATTAGCCTTATCCACCATTGTGTCATCTCAGTAGTCTCCAATCTTCACGAATTTCGGTTCTTCCTCTGTACCAATGTCCACTTGTTTCATTTTCAACGGCGCAGTTACATCAGGGTTCTCAATCTGTGGTCCTTGAACCTTGCGATGGCCTTCTATTTCTGGATTATTAATCTTCCGTGGATCCTCGTCCTCCTCTTCAGTAGTTACATTATAACATTTTAGGGTGCGACTCAGCTGAGTAGCCCATTCAGTCTGAATCAGGTCTAAAGGATCCTGTGGTATCCTAAAGATTGTTGCTTTTACTTCTTGTAGTGCTTCATCCATACTGTCGAACCCATCCTCAAAACTAAATGTCATCATGAATCCTTCATGCAAGATATCCCATTCGCCTGTCCCATGGTGGAGCTCTATTTCTATATACCAATTCATTGGGATAACATCCAAGGTATGACAGAACAGGTGTACCCACTCAGGTTGGGGCTTTTCTCCATAAGCCTGCGTCCATTTGGCCATATGCATGTGCTAATTATTCTACCCATCATAATTGTCTATTAGTCACATATTAGGCTTCCCAAATCATGTTCTCTTCATCCTCCTACATTCACGCCAATCATCAAAGCCTCCCTTGTGAGTACCCCACTATCTTGACGGCATCGCGTGCAATGCCCAGTCCAAGGCCTGGAAATGTTGCTTTTCTGGTACCTCCATTTCTCATGAATCCAAAAAGATATGTACAACATTCAAACCATCATAAGTAGGCAGATTTATGACCTCTGACGACACACAATGCAGTGACCAGGTCATCATGTTGCAATTCAGCATAGTTACTTCATGTAATTGATTCTGCCAGCATTTTATTTCTTCGTTGGAGTCCGAAGTGTAGGAACTCTCGTGGTCCCATGTAATCCATTCATCTATGGTGGGATTCACCCAATCTTGGTCTCATGTTGTTATCTTATAGATACAGTCCAGGTCGTCATCGCTCTCATAATTGTGTACAGGTTCAGTATAGTGCGATCCTTCAATAGGATAGAGGGGTACTATTACGCCCAGCGATTTCTTCTCAAAGATCATCTTTCGCTTATTTAGATTGATTGCCTTGTTCATATCAATAGCCTAGTCAATTCCCAAGAGTGTAGGATAGGGATTGTTGTCATCCACTATCTCTATTACTTCAAAATTAGCCAGCATGCTTTCTCCCTCAATATCCACGATCACCCCTTGCAGCCGCCCCATGGGGATGATTTTCTATTGATTTGGCATCCTTAGCTGAATTGGAGATCATTGCAATGCAGGTCTCCCCATTCACTCCCAAGTATGTTTTGGTAGGATGTTCACACCTGACCCCATGTCCAAGATGAACTGATCCATTTCATATTCTCCTATATGTGCAATTAGTCTCATCTCCCATCCCATCCTTGTTTTATGCTTACCAATATTTTGTACTAAGCATGGCTCACCTGGCGTGTTCCAACGCATCTATCGATGAGTTCTTATAATGCTTTCATAGCCTTACTATCACGCAATAACTTCATACAGATTTCCAGGAAAGTTGTGAGAATAGAGGGGTCCATCTCTGGCTTAGGATTATCCTTGCTTCCTGAGGTGGAGGCCTCAACGAAGCTCTCCTTAGCTTCCATGAAGGCTTCATGAGCGTGCTCCAAATCGAACTCAGACTCCTTTTCTGGGGCTTTGCGAACCCATTTACTGTCTTCTGGTTGTTTCCCCTTGTCATCTCCTATCACGATTCCACTTCTGAGCAATATATTTATGTTTGGATCTTCCTCGTATGGCTCAGACCTCATCATTTGCAGGTTCTTAGTCGGCGGAGTTGGTAGCACCCCTTTGTAATGTATCCTAGTTATCAATGTAGGAAAGCCTTTCGTTTCATGATCAAACAATGTGCAATACTTGCACGAGGCACCCATTGGATTAGTGCAATTGTGGGCATAGTGTCCTGGTCCTCCACAATTGTTGAAAATCAACTGTCCTCGACCTCTACCTAATCCTCCTTCGCCTCGACCTCTTTCGCACCCCTAAAATCCTATCTGCACCATTCCTGTGTTCTGGTCAAGGGGCCGTGCTTTGGCTTGAACTGTATAGGTGGGAGTTCTATCCATCATCAATTCATAGCTCCTTCAAGTACACTCATCATGTCCTACCAACCTACAAAAGTTGTAGAACAGTTGTTGCGATGCTTGTACGTACTTTTGTAGCAAGTGACAGTTATCTGTGGCATGTTTTCTAGCTACCTGATAGATAGTGCACCATAATGCAAGCCCCACGCTAGGTCCTGCTTGATCTTCTGGTCTTAAAGGCATCGGTCCTCCTCCTACAATGTAATTTGCAAAGACCGGGCAATGGTCTTTATCATGACCCTAACTCTTGCATTTCAAGCACCATATCTCCTCGTGTACCTCTGGCCGAACCATTCTGTCCTGCTTCAGACTTTGTATTTCAAGGCACAGATTCTTCAGCTGCACATGGATCTGCTGAACTCCTAGATTAGGATCTTGCATCGGAGTTTCATGTAGTCTCATGGAAATCTCCAAGGCCTTTGCCTGAGTTGTTATCTTCTGCTGTGACAGTGCACTACTTATGGTAGTAGTGAATCCAGAAAACACTCGTGATGCTATCCATCTTTCAAATTCATGTTGGCTTCGCAGATTGTACATTTTAGCCTATGATCTAGTTCCCAAGGTGTCTCACCTGGTTGCATCGTGATCTCTTTGAATCCCACAATCGATTGTGCCTCAAATTTAGGCCTACTAAATTCCCTATTTAATGTTGCATGGATGTTTGCTACTCCATCATTCGAGTTATCGTTAGAGTACTTAATATACTAGGTTAGCACGCAATCTTTCAGAGCACTAACCAGTCCCGCCTTCCTTATATGATCATCTATAACACCTTGAGCTTCCCATACAGCTCTCACAATGAACCATAATTAGTTCAGGTCCTCACTTCCCAAGCCTTTGAACAATGGCAACTTCACTGTATTTTCCATATTGAACCACGGTGGAGGTGGAGGTGGTATAGGTGAAGTTGGAGGTGATGGTGGTGAAGTTGGAGGGGGTATGGGTGGAGGTGGTATTCGCGGGAATCCTTGTCTTATTAACTGAATAGCACTTCGTGGAGAAACCTTCGCTATCCCTTCTTCGTTACTTCGCGGAGGTGAAATCAAAGGGATATACTCCGGACCCTTTTTTCCTTCGTTTTTGTAAGTTTTTCCGCTTCGCATAATACCGAACATCAAGGTAGTTGCATAACCTACTTTTTGCACGATAACATTTTAATCCAAGTATTCAAAGATTTTATGTACTTACCTCACGGTCCTTTGAAAAAGTGTCACTGCACCTCGCTATAGCTGACTGAGGTGTTGACCATGAATTCAGTCACAAATCCTCCTCTGATGTAATTGAGCCAATGATCGACAGTGTGGAAGATATTATTCTCCAATTCTTCCAACCTTCACACTAGCTCCGGGGTCCACACAATAGGACTGTCAAGTTTCCACCTACCTTGGCTATCTGCTAGCTTCGTGATCCACCCATATAGCTTGAGAAGGAAGGAGCAGAAAAATATTTCGTGGATCTGTGTATATAGGCATCTATTCAACCACTATTCCTTTGTCAGTCACGGGTTTATGTTCTCTTGCGCTGCGAATTCGTGGATCTTCCTATACAACCAGTCTCTGATCTCCTTCTTAGTTGGATTCAAGTGATACGACATCACACATCTCTTATGCAGATTTTGGTCCTGGCAATAGAACCATTCGTTGGTTTGAGGGGGCCTAACCTAGGTTCATCATTATTTAAACAAGAAAATTCCTACACTACTGGCCCTTTTGGCATCAGTCCGCAGAGCGCGGATTGAAGTCTCACTCGAAGCAGTATGGGGAGATCATGGAAAATTTTAGGGGTGAATTTTCACCCTTGGGCGAAATTAAGGGGTTTTATATTTTTATTGGGCAAATATTTTGTATCACAGTACATTGTTACAAATCACCTCAAATTTATTTTATAAAAAAATTAGGTATGGAGGTTAGCCCACCTTATTTTAAGGGAGAGAGTAAAAGAAGTAAATTTAGCCCTTGAAATTAAGAGTTACAACCTTCCATTCGCCTTTATGATAGTTATTTCACCCTCCACATTCGGTGTAAAAAAGGTTTTTTTCTTTCATTTTCCCGTATTTCATGGTATTGGGGTTAAACATGACCTTATTTTTTGGAACAAATGGTCACAAAAGAATAATTCATTTTATTTAAAAATTCAAGTCTCTTATTTTCATGATTATTTAAAGATTGAATAATGTTCTAGCCATATTCCAAGTTTGCATCTGTTTAGTCATAATCATATAAAGAATAATGGAAAACATTCTTTTATATTTACTCCATAAGTCACCTTATATTTACGTGTAAATAAATAAAAATTTAAATAAAGTGGAGTATGGTAAATAAATAAAACCTCTTTTTATATTTAGTCCATAACCCTCTTTCTATTTAAGAAGGCTAAAAAAAAAGGTTTTATTTAAGTGAATCCTATGGGCCAAATACTATATTTATAAAAGAGGTATGGTAAATTAATAAAAATATAAATAAACGAGAGGTATGGTAAATAAATAAAACATTTTTTTATATTTACTCCAAAAGTCACCTTATATTTAAGAACACTAAAAAAATGTGTTATATTTAGGTGAAGCCTATGGGCCAAATACCATGGGCCAAATTATTATTAATACCATGCAAAAAAAACATTATTAACCCATTATTAACCCTAATATTAGTATTAATAAAGAAAAAGATGGCACATGGTATTGACCCATGGTATTCACGTGGAATGTAAGCTATTTAAAGGGGGGAATTAAACCAGCATAGATCCATCTTTACTCTAGATCTACTAAGCCCCAGGAGGGATCAAATATCGTGATATGCAAACTAGCATAGAGTGAAAAAATATTTGATCCTCGGGCTTGGTGGATGAAGGGTAAAAATGGATCTTGTAATTAAATGTCACTTAAACATTTTAATTTGGTTAAAATAAAAAAAAAAATAAAAAAATCAATTATTAATTTTATTAATTTTTATAAATTACTAATAGTAGTTTTTAAGCTCCAGGTTTATGATAACCCATGGTATTGACCCATGGTAATATCATGGTATTCATGTGAGCATAGACTATTTAAAGGGGAAATTCTATCAGCTTAGATCCATCTTAATTTTGGGTCTACCAAGTGCTGAGAGGGATAAATAGATTTCATCCCTCCAAGAGTGGTAGAAGTGGGGTTAAGATGGATATAGGTTGGTTTTTATGATAATGAAGATATTAAATAGACTTAGGAAATTATATTATAAAAATCATCTTAAGGTGAATGGTTAAAGCTACATTTAGTCACTTCACAAAATTTAGTAAAAAATACCAATATCTCCATTGATATTGGTTTTTCTGATTTAACCAAAAAAAAATCAAAACAGTGAAATCTTATCACTCTTTCCACATCACCCTTGCAGAAGAGAGATATTCAGTGCCCAAATTTCTCACCATTTTTCAAACATTCTCAATATGATATCTTCATCAAAAAGTTAAGGTACTAATGTTGGATTAGTTCTTTGAGAAATATGTTGGTTTGTACAACCTTTCATCTTCTCTGTTTTTCTTAATTTGTCGTAATGATCTATAGGGGTTGGGCCAGTGCACCATATTGTCCTAAAAGGCGGAGATTGTGCACCAAAAAGGAAATTAATCCACATGTTACAACATTGTCATAAGAAGGTAGTGAATTATGCTAATAAACAATTTAGATTGGGAGAGATGTAATTAAATTTTATTATTTAATTGAAGATTTCCAATTAAAATAATAATAAATCTATATGTATATATTAATATATTGATTGGAACGCTTCTGAAAATGGTCACTTCTTTCCATTAGATCCCCTTCAGGCCTTTGGGATACCTACTACTTTCTTATATTATATAGTTGGGGCTTGCTACTTGTTGGCGTGTTGGGGTAAACAAAATGTGTTTTTTTTTTTTTTATCTTGCAGTTTGAGTCTATGGAATAAGAAAGAAATTTGATAGCTTGAAAAAAGTGGTACAAAATATGTCTTTTTTATCTCATAGTTGGACTCTATGGAATAAAAAAGAAATTTGATAGCTTGACAAAAGTGGTATCTTGACAAAAGTGGTAGAGAAAATATTAATCTCTCCTACCTTGACAAAACTAGTGGTCAAGATCAACACCTACAAGAACTTTGTTGTGGAATATTATCGAAACTAATAGAAGGATATGAAAGAGTGTACAGTGAGAACCTTGACAAACATGGCCACTGAAACTTGCAACATTGTTTGTAGGAAGAGAAAATTATATTTCTTTTTTCCAAACATGTATGTTAGTATATTACAATTTAATGAATATGTTTTCCTATTATCATATATGGTTTCATACTTTAACAAAACATTCGCCAAGTCTTCACTTTTTATTATTCAGTGAAAGATTTGCCAAGATCTTACAAGATTTTATAATTCAGTGACAGATTCGCCATGACTTTACAAGATAATATAATTTGGTGACAGATTCGCCAAAAAAATTATATATGCATATTATATTATTGATAAAATCACCTCCAATTTTTCCTATGTATCATGGGGATTTGACCATTTATTGTACATATAAATTTAGGGTGGTTCTTAAAATTTTCCCTGGGGGGGGGATGTTGGAACCATGTTTCCACACCCTGAGAAGGTTGTGATGTCTTTTGGTATCTCCTATCCCTGCCTTTGTGCAGGTGATCTCGCTCTAGGGCTTGTAAGACAAACCCTCTATTTCGGCTTTTAGTACCTTCGCAAAAGTATATGATCGACCTTCACGCAATCCTAACCTGTGGCCCAGGTACTTTCGCATTGTTATGGTAGCGCACTGTGCAGATTCCTCAATTACCCTAAGTGAGTTTCTTATCTTGTCGAGTACTTAAATTTATCACCATGTAATAAGATATTTGTAATTACATTTAATCATTCAATGTAACTATATTCATTCATGCATCATATAAGCATAATAAAGGAAATTCATGCACAAAATATCCAAACCCATCGATAGAACAAATACACAGAAATGGAAAAATAACTCCTTTTATTAATATTTCCCAAGTGTTTATAGACTCTATCCACCCTGCGCACTCAGCTGCGGACTTCTACCCTAGGCCTCTGCGCACTTAGCTACAGAGCCTCTACCTATGCTACAACCCAAGACTTAGACTTCTTTCTCTAAAGCTATGACTCCCTTACATGTTTGACCCCCCTAACTACTTAGAGCTTATGTCTTTTTATATAATCCCATGGTCTGCAAACCATGGGTAGATCTCTTACAGTCGACTTTAATTTACAAAACTAAGGGCAGACTAGCCTTTGTGACACATAACACCTTCGCACTACACAACCACAAAATGCGGAGTCTTTACAATAATATTACAAAAAATTGACTTAAACATGGGCTTTTAGCCCCAAAACTTCCCTTGGGGATCCCACTCCCAACACCCCTGAACCTATAGGTGACATACTTTGTCTTGGTATTTTATGTTCCATTTCCTTTAGTCTTGGAGTTTCTAATGCTGTCTAGCTAGAAATTTGTTCTTGAACTTCTTGCGGTGTATTCTCCTACCATTCTTCCTGATTTGCATACTACTCAATCTCTGGTTTTTCTATATGAACATATGGTGCTTATTTCTATTCTAATATTATTGATGAAATTACTCCCAAGGGGTCATAAGGCCAACTGAAGCTTAATTTGAATTTCATTTGTTCGAGGTCCACTTCTTTCTCTGTTGCAATAGTTTTAACAATAAATGGACCAATTTGTGCTTTTAACTTGTACCGATCCTTCTATTTCCTTATTACAAAATGGATTTCATCTATATACATGCTCTACCTTATGAATTCTAAAGCAAAAAACCTCATAGGTAGGAAAATTGGTAGTTTATAAGGGGGGAGTTCACAGCCATAGACTTCCATTTCTGTAAAATTATGACAAATATACCAATCTCAAACCTTAGATTTCTCATTGAGATGTAAAATCCTTTTAGTTTTTGTGGAGATTCTAGGAACTACATCACTTCTTAAAAGACATAATGCCATATGTAGGAACTGATTAACAAAATGACTAAAAGAATATTTGTCTGTGCTTTTTCTAACCAGAGAATTCTAGTGGATAACTAATTGAGGTATTTCGTGTGAGTCCAACTTTTGCAATGGGAATTTGAACCTCTCTAACTGATGATACAAAAACATATACACTAGAATAGACTTACTTTTGAAATATCTTTCAACACTAAATTTTAGAAATTGATCATGGATGACATCTAATAAAAATTGTCTAAAATTAAACCAAACTGAGAATTTCTTTCGAGATGAAAATACTGACAAAAATCCTAGGATGAATTCAACTACCCACTTATCAATTTGATACCCTAAAAGTCAAGAAACCATAGAAATAACTTGCCTAGAAATTTATGGAAAAGTTTCAGAAGAATATGGTGGATTAGTTCTAGGAAATTCTGAATTTTCCAGTAGAAAAGACTAAAAAATATGGGCTCATTGTTGAAAAAAAAGCTTTAGGTAAATTTTCGTGAGGGAATAAATTGAGAAAGGATGAAGGGAACCTTGAGGATTGATCTTCAAAACTTGACAAATGGACTCAAAGGTTATAGAAAACAAGATTTCATTGTTTCTGGCAACTATGACTCTTTGGCTAGGAACTAGAAACTTTCACACGAAGTGATGAATTTTAGGAAGTGATGGGTTTGGGGGAAACAAAATTTAGGCAGAATTGACTCCTAGAAATATAATTCATCACTAGAATCCTCAATTTTTTTATATGCCCAATTATGGAGTTCATAAAGGGCGAATTCCCATTTGGTTTCAGTGATTTTAGACTAGGTATCAATTAAAGGAATTTCATCCAAGTTAATTATATTGGGTAAGGTTGAAAACTATACAACTACTTTGGATTTTTATTTTTGACTCACCATTTCAAGAATTTAAGTGACCAGATGATAATTTAAGGAATTACTGGGTTGAATCGATGGCTGGTAGCACTGGTAGTTATTGTAATTGGTGACTTTGGTATGACAAAACGTTTTGACTAAAAATAACATATGGATGAGGGACAAGCTAATAAGAGAAATTTAAATTTAGAAGGGGTTTCCAATGGTTTAATATGAATTAACATTATTGGTTCATCTGCATTTACTAGTCAGAAGGTTGATGAGAGAGCATTTAATAATTTAATGGTTAAATTATTCAAATTATCAGGAGGTTTAACAATGGCTATTTTATCAGAAGCATTGGTAGTGTGCTAAATAGTGGGAGTGTTGGTGGAGGTGGTTTGCAGGGGTGGTATTAGGTGGTACATGGTAAATAGAAGGGGGGGGGGAGGTCCTGCAATTCTCGGGAGCACGACATGTAAGGATGGGTGGTAAGGCAAAAACCACTTTGCAAAGCCCCCCCCGCCCCCCCATTAACCATCAGGTGTGTAGGGGGTCCTGCAATGAGGTTATAACCGTTGATCTCGGTGGAGAGGATGCCATGCGTCATAAAATGCTCGAGGTTTAGTCCCTTTAGTGACAATGCTTTATTCACATAAAATAATCATTTTAATAATTTTTTTTGCACCAATAAAGATTTAAAAGCGTCATCTAGACTTGTGCGCTTATTACAAAATGGAGGAAGAAATTTTAACTTAACTTTTTAAAAACTAAGCACTTGAAAATAATCAAATGCATAGGTGAAAATAAGTTACAACATCAGCTCCTTCTTGGGACTGCTTCCGCTTTCAGGATGCAAAGAACATCCAAATCCATGTGCCTTCTCCTCAGCCTATGGAGTCTTTGCTGTAAAAAATCAAACTTTCTCTTGAAATGTAAATAAACTGGATATATACAATGTTTATGATGAAAAACTTACTTAGTACTGGATGTAATGTTTTAAATATTTCCCATTGACTAGGAATTGGAAATATTCTCCTTCCAAATTTCGAAGAATGAAGGTATTATTGCCCTTGACTTTTGCATTGCTGAAAGTTCCCAACAAAAGGTTTTCAAACTTTCCATGTTTTCCTTTTTCTTCTCTTCTTCCATCCCATTTGAGAAGTAAGTCTCCTTGTCCAAAATTCCTCTCTCTATATTTTTTGTCAAACAAAATTTTCGTCTCATCCCGATATTGTAGAAGTTTGTGCTGAACTTCTTCCCTATCCTGATTTCCTCAATCTTTTGATTTATCCTTCTTGAAAATCATCAGTCTCTTCATATGAGTCCTACACAAATTTCATTACTGGAAATGATAATTGAGTGGGAAAATGGATTCTATTCCATAAACAAGCTAAAAATGAGATTTACCAATAGACCTTTTAGGTGAAACCCTGTTTTCCCATACTGCATATTTCAAATGATTGTCCCAGATTCTTTTATGATCTGCTAACACCTTCTTGATGACTTTGATTAGACTTTTGTTTGATGATTCTACTAGCTCATTCACTTGTGGATAATAAGGTGTAGAGTGATGTAAAACAATCTGATATTTTTGATAAAATTCAATAATATTAATGCTACTAAAATCTTAAGCATTGTCTGTAACTATTTGTCTTAGACAATCAAATCTAGAAAAAATATTTTCTTCAATAAATTTCATAACTACAACATCAGTTGCATTACTCACAGGAATAGCCTCTACCCATTTTATGAAGTAATCAGTTCTTGTAAGTATCCATCTGTGTTGATCACTTGAAGAAGGAAATCTTTCACTGATAAAATCTAATCCCCCCTGCAATAAAGGAGCTTCAATTGAAACTGAAATAAGAGGGATAACATCTTGCCTTTTTTAACTATAAAAATCTGACAAGGAATACAACTTCTCACTTTTGAACCAACCTATGGAAACAACTTTTGCCAGTAGAATCATGCTCTAAGTGTTTTGTGTGCTATTTCTTTCCAAGCATAATGACCTCCACATATTCCTTCATGAAACTGTTCAATCGCCCCTTCTGTTTCATTCTTAGTCGAACACAATAAGAGAATATTTAATGGATCCTTCTAATACATATTTTCATTTAGTATACAATATTTCAGTTCTTTGAGTTTCAGAGATCTACATTGATTCCTTGTGAATTAAATAGGGCATTCAAAATCATGTATAAAATATACAATATCTTTATACCAATCTAACAATAAAAACTTTTCATCAATATGCAAAGGAAGCGGTGCTGGTATTGAGTTAGAAGAAGGTTCTTGTGGATTCTTCTCTTCTAAAATAGAATATGGTTGTTTTGGATTCTTCTCCTCTGAAATAGAAGAAGGCTCTTCTAGATTCTTCTCCTCTGAATCCTGCATTATTGATTTGATGCCCAAATTTTTTCAATTGATTCTACCAACAACTTAGCTAGACCTTGTCCTTTCACCAGCTTCATAGGTTTGATATCTAGATCAAACTCTAAGATATTAACAATCCATATCACCCTATTTCCATATGTATAAGGATGATTCAATACTATCTTTACTGCATTATTAGTCACATAAGAAATTATGGGAGAATGCATGAAATAAATTCTAAAGGATTTCAAAGCTTGTACCAAAGCATAAGCTTTTTTTTCTATTATGTCATATTTTAGTTCTGCATCCTGCATGACTTTTTTGAAAAAAATAAATTGGCTTCTCATGTTGATCATCATTTTTCTACAATAAAACTACTACTATTGTGGTATCTGAAGAAAAGAAAAAAAAATTGAAGAGTTTTGAATAATCAGGACTGGCAAGTACTGGTGCTTTATAAATTTCTTTTCTGATCCGAGTAAAAGAGAATTTAGCTTGTGTAGTCCATTTGAATTCATTATATTTCTTGAGCATATAAATAATGTCTTTAACAATTTCAACATAATTAGGTATGAATATTCTTAAAAAAATTATCCTCCCTAAAAAAGATTGAATTTCTTTCTTATTTCTAGGTAGACCGATTACATGAAAAGCTGAAACTCTTTTAGGGTGAATTGTAACTCCTTTTGAAATAATATGTCATAACAATTTCCCTTCAATCATGGAAAATAGTGATTTTTTGGGATTAAGAGAAATCCCAAATTTTCTAAATTTTTGAAAGACTTTCTTCAAATGTTTGATATGTTTTGCATCAGACTCTTAAAATATTGTCATAAATAACTATGAATCTATTTACCTTACCAACAAATTCCAAATCCATGGCTCTCTAAAATGTTGCACCAACATTAATCAAACCAAAAGGAATTTTAGCATACATGAAAGTACCCCATGGGGTTGTGAAAGTTGTCTTTACTTTGTCTTCTTGGCTAACCAAAATCTGATTGTATCTAGAAAAACCATCCAACATTGAAATCCTATCAGAACCTATTACTCTTTGAAGCAATTGATCCATTTTTGGAAGGAGATGATTATCTTTTAATGACAATTTATTTAGGTTTCTAAAATTAACACACAACCTTTTTCTTTGTTCTTATTCTTAACAGGAACCAAATTAGTTATCCATTCAAAATATCTTAAAGGAACAACAATGTTTTCATCTAACAACTTCTTTACTTCTTTCTCAATAATGGAAAATAGAATTGGATTAATTCTTCTCATTTTTTGCTGATATGGCTTAGCTCCTGGTTTCAAAAGAATTTTATGTTCAATGATGGTTGTATCATAAGTTTTCAGATATTCATAGCACCATGAAAATACATCTTTGTATTATTTGAACAAGTTTATATATTTTTCTTTGATTTCATGGGAGAAAGTTGCTGAGATTTTGACATTTCTTATCTCTTCTATAATACCAGTATTGCAATTTTGTATATTGTCTTGTTGTGAATTTAACATGAATATTTTGGTACATCATTTTGATCAAACAGTTTTTCAAGAGGAACTAACCCCTTTGGAATATGATTTTTAGGAAACTGAATGATGTCATGATCAACTATTTTCTTTTTGAAATTCATATCTAAATCAACAACATTTTCTCTTACTTTAGCATTGTTTTCTTATTCAACATGTGAGCCAAAAAAATCATCAATGTTTTGCAAAAAATTCTTCAATTCCTCATCATATTCAAAGACTTTTCAGTGTCTTAAATTGTCTGAATAGGATTTTTTTACTTCACTTCAGTCTGATACTTTAATTATAAAGAATCTTGAATTTTGAATGTACTCGGAGAAACTTCTGAGGAATTTGCATGAATGTTATCTTCTCTTGGGATAGATGAAATATTAAAAGCTTGAATACAATTTTTTGCACAATCCCATACTTCATTTATGTAAGCTCTCAGTATAGGATGTTTTGTTTTTGACATATATTTATGCCTTGTTTCACTATTAATTCTGAATCATTGAATACTGCTAGATTTTTCACTTTCAATTTTTTAGCCAACTCTAATCCCAAAATTAAAGCTTCATATTCTACCACATTTCTAGTGACTTCAAAATATAACTTAAAGGATTGAGTAATGTTTTTCTTTTCTGGTGAAATCAAAACAATTCTTGCCCCAACTCCATCTTTAGAAAAATCTCCATCAAAATACATTTTCCAAACATCATTTTCTGAGGCTTGAGGAACATTTACAATGTCTTCAAATCTATTTTGTGGATTGCACTGATAATTTGTAGCCAAAGTAAAACACCCTAAATCTTTATCAATGGCATATAGAAGATGATTTACTGCTTGATTAACTTTATAGACAATGTTTATGAATCTGACTTCCCTATAAAAACTTAAATGTTCACCTCCATAAACTGGAATGGTAGCACATGACATATCCATTTGTAAGATTCCTCCAAGCTTAACACAACATGATCATGGTAATAGCATACCAAATTTAGGAGCAATGTTTGTCACTACTATATCCATTACTATGATTTTGATAGGAATTTGAGAAAGGGCGACAATTAAATATATGATTAGCCCCAAGCATGGTACTTTCTTTGAATCAAATGTGTACAAGTCATGATAAGGCCTAGTAATTTGCAACTGAAGCTGGTCTATAATAACTTTGGGCACTAAATTGTGAGAAGCACCAAAATATAGCATGCAAGTGTACAAAAGAAAGGCATGGACTTTTAATGTATCATAAAATGGTGGCACACTTTCATCTATCATGTCCATACTAGGCCCAATAAATACTAAAATATTTTCATCCTATAGGCTAATCACATCCCCTTCAACATCTATACTTGAAGACTGTATCCATTTAGAAACATGTTGCTTATAACTTGGATTCCTTGAAAGCACAGATAAGAGAATTGGAATTTTTACCCTTTCTAATTCTCTTTAAACAATGAAAATAATTGGCATATTTTTATGTAGTGGACTGATCTTGTGGTTGGATTTGGGGTTAAACAGATGAAGTTTCTATAGTTTTCTCTTATGGGAAATCAAAGGTAACATTTTTTGCAATTCTACTAGGGCCTTGTCTAGGTCTCAAGTCATACCTTTTATTTAACTCAACAATAAAAATTCAGAAAAAAAACTCGGTATTTGGAAATTTCAACAGATTCTTTATTTTGAGCAGGATGAGAAATTTGATTGAGGGGAACAATGGCATTTTCAAAAGGTTGGTTATCAAAATAGTTGATATAATTGTTCACAAGTGGTATTACTTCTCCAAGTTCTTGATCATAAATCATTAATGGAGGATGAATTTTCTACTAATTATTTGGTATTTCTCTCTGCAAAATTTGTGGTTGAAAAGGTCTCATGTATTGTGTTTGAGGTCTATTTACATTATGTTGAGCCTCTCTCATCTAAGTTTCCATTCTTGAAATTTGATTAGAAAAATTTATTAACAATGAAGTTATCTCATCAATTTTGTGTTCTTCTTCTTTGTTCTTTGATGATGAAGTAATTTCTTCTTCAACTTTCATTTTCCTTTCTAACTTTTCTGCCTTGGCTTTCAAGTTACAAGATGCTACCCTATTAGCTTCTACCTCAATCACATTGGTTTGCATGTCTGCTAAAGTTTCATATGTTATTTCTCTTAGCATTAAAGAAAAGTCATCATTAAAGCCTTTAGAGAATCTAAATTTAGCTATAGTCACTGGGGGTTTACTATCTAGTGGCATCTTATTGTAAATCTTATTTAACCTTTTGATAAATTCAGCAATAGGTTCACTAGGATTCCTCTTTAAATATTCAAATTCTGTCAGGTAATAAACTAGATCTATTTTAATTCCCCATTGATTTTCAAAGATATTTGTTAATTCATTCCATGTATTGATAGAATTTGGTTGTAATTTCCCGAACCATACTCTAGCATTTCCCTCTAATGATTGGAAAAATAGTCTCCTATAGACATATTCATGTTATATATTCATATTGTCTCCAAAATCCAAAAATGCAGCCAAATGATCTTCTCCAGATGGCCCTGTCTCTCCATTAAATATGGGAATTTTTTTTAAGTATCCTTAAGGAAAATCATGAGTTTGATTTGTTGGTGGAAGTACTGATGCTGCGTAATGAGCTATGAAAATTGGCCTCAAACCAACCATTTGTTGTTGTGGTAAAAATATATGTCTAGGAGATAGAAGTTTACTAGTAGATGATTGATATATACTTGAAGGCATTTTTAGAAACTAAGGATGAACAACTAGCTTTTGGACTTTAGGGACAATATTTTCCTAATCTTCAAAATCCAAAGGATTAGTATAAATACTAAGTTCCTCTTCAAGCTTGAAAAAAAATACAATTATAAATGTGTATGACATAGGAAATAAAATATGTAGGTTTGAGTTCAGGAAATTCAAGTCCAAACTTTTCTTTTGTATCATATGCTTCTAAAAAGGAGGTAGGAGGATGAAAGGATTCAAGATGATTAACTAGTAAAGAATATTGTAGATATGCTCCTTTTGAAAGGAGTTCCAAAACTTTATGTCGTAAATCTAATAATTCAACATGGATAGATATTGGTTCAAAGGGCACATGCTTTGATACTATGTCAGGTGGAAGAGAGATGGAGGTAGAAGAGAAAGCTTCTAGTCTACATCTAAGAGATGCAATTATTGCAAGTATCTCTGGATTTGATAATGGAAAGAAGAGTTGTGGCTCTGAATGAGATATTGTATGCCTGTGTGTTGGGAATGGGTCCCTTAGGGTCAATTTTGGGGTTAAAAGCCCAAGTTTTGTGTAAAGAATGTAAAGTATCTGCATTTTGTGGTTGTGGAGTGCAAAGATGTAAATAGTCAAAAAGGGTTTCCACCCTTAGTTTAGATTGTTTGTGTTGGCTTGATGAGATCCTCCCTTGGTCTGCGAGCCATGGGAATATATAAAAAGGAGAGTCTTAGAGAGTCTAAGGGAGTTCATAGGTTTTTGGTAGAGTTATGAGTAATTTTATGGGTCTGGGAGATCTAAGAGAAAAGAGTCTTAGCATAGGAGGAGGCTCTACAGCTGAGTGCGCAGAGGCCTAGGGTAGATGTCCGTAGCTAAGTGCATGAACCCCTGCAGCTATGTATGCAAGGTAGTCAGAGTTTGTATTGGAAATCTAGATTATCAATAAAGAAAAGTGTTCTAGAATTACCCGTGTATTTTACTTCTATTAATTGCATGCGATTATGTTATGTTGAACACTGGGTTTATATTTTAATGCTACTCTGGTGCACAAATCTATATGTTTCTCTTTGTTATATGAATGCAAGTAAGAATATTTGTTTACGCACGATAATCATAATTACCTGTTAAGACTGTATGAAGCTAAGATAATCTGAGTAAATATAGAAGTAAGAGTAACCACAGAGGCACGTAAGTGCCTGATCTTTCTATTTAGGGTTCACAAAGGACGATCATATACTTTCGTGGAGGTTTCAAGGCTAAATAAGAGAAGTACATTGATAAGCCCTAAAGGGCTTATCGATCTGCGTGAAGGTAGAGTGAAGGTCTAAAGTCGACATCACAAGGATCTCAGGGTGAAAAAACTTGGTTCCTTCATCCCCCCATACTATTTCAGGTGAGACTTCAGTTTGCGCTCCACGGATTGATGCTGAAAGGGCTAGTAGAGTAGGGATTTTCTTGGCTACTTAACGTTGAACCTGGGTCAGGGCCCATCAAGCCTATTAGGGTCCTATAATTTATAGGATCTCAATGTGATTGGGTATTTCATAGTTTGCAGATTTCAAATTGTTCACAAATTCTAATGTTTAATTGATTTCATTAAAAAAAATGAGAAAAGAAAAGAAATGAAAAGAGGGTAGATAAAAAAAAGGGGGAAAAAAGAACAAAAGAGAAAAAACAAGAAGAAAAAGAAAATCCAAAATGTTGTTCAAATCATATAGTCTAAGCATGATTGAAAAAATTTCAGTTTATGTTGATAGGGTAGAAAATAAAGATATGCCAAATAGTTTAATCTTGGAAAATCAATAGCTAGGAAGAAATAAAATTGGTTCAACTGTTTAATCTAGACCAATGGGAGAAATAAGTGATAGAGTAAGTTAGAAATGAAAGAAAAGTGAATGGGTCTGCAAGTCCAAATGCACCTTACAAATAAAAAAAAGAAAAAGTGCTAGATTAGAAAATAAGGATAGGTAGATTGAGAAAAATTTGAAAAGGAAAAAGGACATGATAAGCTCTTTAAGGTTTGATAATATAACTCAATGTCTTTTTCCTAATGTCAGGAAAAGAAGCCAAAAAGGGGGAAAAGGTCTTATATCATTTTCAATAACCTTATGCTATACCCTATATCCCTATAGTCTGCCCCCCATTTATTTCCCTACCCCAACACTCACTTACCCGTCACATCCAACCTTACCCACCCCCATTTCTCACCTAATATCCGCTCACTCCATATGATCCGATGGTCAATATGCATTTCCGACCCCCCCTTGTTATAGACAATTTTGTGCCTTACAGCAACAAGCATGAATTGTCAATAATCCAAGGGATCCAAAGTTCCCTAAACATGATGTTCCTACCCCTAGAGGAACAAGGTCAGCAAACCAACAACTCTTAGATCAGTTCTCCACCTGAAAACACTCAAAAACAAGCAATCCTGAAATCAAAGCAGGTGCTCCACTAGGTTTCTGCGCTGAAACTCAGTTGCTCCATGGTGTACCTGCGTTGCAAAGCAAGTGGGACAAAGGCCACCTGCGCTGAGCGAGAAGGGACAAGTGGCACAGTGAGTCATTGCTTTGGAATCTTCCAAAAATGACACTTGGATCAGGTATTTCGCCTTGTGATGAGTCAGAGGCTCTGTTTCTCCAAGTGGAAGCAAAGTTCTCCAAGTGGACTCAAGAACTGAAGATCAACTAAAGATTAACTAAAGAGAGAGAGGACACAAGGCAGCTACACATCAGTTGCAAGCTGACTCATCCTTTCTCAATTCATCTATATATTGAGCTCTCTCCTATGAGCTCAGGGGGCTGGAATTTTGTGCAAAGTAATGATATGCTGTTGGTTTCACTATTGAGTTATTGGGTGATTGTTTGAGAGAGGTGAAGAAGAGCAATTCTTTCTGCTGGGAGGTGTTGCTGGGTTGGAGCCTTCAATGGTTGTAATACTCTCAGAACCTTTATTTCTTCATTAATAAAAGCTATTGAGGTTCTTCTATGTGCTCTTGTTTCAATTATATATTGTGATGATTGCATGTTTGGTTTACACTAATCCATGAACCAGTTATGATTGCATGCCTCTTGTAGTTTCCTTCTTTGTTATTTTGCAGGATCTCATCGTAGCTGGGCGAGCAGAAGAACAAAGAGCTAGGAGCAAGCGGCCAAAGAGAAGAGTTTGGATTCGACATTAAGTGCAAGGCAACAGTTAGTGCTTTCTCCATTCTCTTTTGCTTTCATAAAGAAGTAAACCTTAAGTAGTTTGTTTTACAGTTGTTGCTAAGGAACTGTCACCCTTAGAGTGGGATAGGGTCATCCGAGTCGGATACTTTTCCCTACAACAAACTGGCGACTCCGCTGGGGATCGTATCTGTTTGATTGTGTTTGTAGTATTTTTCTATTCATTTCCTGAACAAAAGAGTACCAAATCGAAAAGCTTTTGATTATATCAAAAGCGAAGTAGAGGGCAGATACTCTTGCTCATTTTCTGAGCAAATTCATGATTTGAAGAGCTGATCTACAAGGATCCTTGTAAGCTCTTAGTGATAGCTTTGCACCTTCCTAATCATCCCTTTGAGTGTGCTTGACTGATTGCTTCTGATTTGAGCAAAAACCGTGCATTTTTGAGAAAATTATGACCCGGAAACTGTGAAAACGCAATTCTCGTTTTCCAAAGCAGGTAGTACACAGGCTACCTACTTTGCAACGCAGGTCCCGAAGGGGCTACCTGCGCTGAGAGCCAGTTTGGCTGTGCAGAGCCTGCGTTGGCCCAAATTTGCCTAGTGCATTTGGGGTTTCCTCCTTTCTCTTGCCTGTTTTCACTTAGTTTTGCTGCTAGGTGTCAGTCTTGTGCCTGTTTTGAAACCAATATTACTTGCCATCATTCTGCCTCTGTTATATAATGAAATTGTACTTGTTCTTTGTATTTCTTACTCATTTACAATTTCCCATAACGAAAAGTAAACTAGTCATGCTTTTGGCCTTTTAGATCTGAACCTGTGTTAAGCATTTTGCTGGTCTAAAGAGTTAGCTTGTTTGCTGTCCATAGCTAATTAGTCATTTTACTTTCGTTAGTATGGTTTGATTTCATGTATTTCCAGTGATTAAGCAAGTGAATCTTAAGGTGTCTTTTGATTTTGGACAAACTTGTTTACTTTCGCTTTAAATCGAAATCAAAGTTATATAACCACTTTCTTTTTGTAATCCATCCACATTAAGAAAGGGAAAAGAAAATACATGCATTGTGCATTTTGCATTTGACTGTGTGCTTGACGATTTAGGAAAGATTTGCATTTTAGTGTGTGCTCTATGATCTGTGTGAAAAGATTTGCCTTTCTTTTCCCTCAGTAGTTAAGGTTTTCAAAGTTGAAAGATTGAAAAGTTTGCTTCTCATCTTAGACTGCATTCAGGAATTTGTTATATACATCTCGTGGTGATCCTTAAAGGCAAACTGATAAGCAAGATCAACATTAAAATAAATCCAATTTACATAACAACGCTTTGTAACATAACGCAAACACATAGAGGTCTAGGTAGAGACGTGTTCCGGCGTCGTTAAACATAGTGACTGTCGATCTCTACGAAGGTGGGTGATTCCTCCTGAGAGTCGGTGGCACTAATACGGACTTGTGCTCCCACGTACCGTCGCGTATATATTGGGAGACCCCTATAGGAAATTATCCTTTATCCATAGGAAGCCATGTCGGCCGCCCTATTGATCGCGATGCAGTGAACACAACATTCACGAAGATCGACCACCCGTACCGTAAAACGTATTTTGTGGTTTCGCGAAAAGTTTGGCACACCCTCTGCCTAGATCTCCAGAGAAGTTTCTTTTGGCTTTTTTCAAACTCTATAACTGAAAAAGTCCATCCGAGCATTTGTCACTTCGGGCTCGTTAAAACATCGAAGGCGACTAGAGTCATCTTTAGCTTTTTCTCGACTCTTAAAACATGAAAAAGCAAGTTTGTGTCTAAAAGCGTCGTTAATAAAATTTATTTTAAGCGGAACATAATCACCTGTTATTCCCACGTTGATCTTTCAGTTGAAAAGTATGGAGCCCACCAACCAAGGAAACAACCTTGGTGGAAGTCCAAATCCCTTCTCCTCTTGGGGAGATGTTGGTGCGCCTCATATGGCAACATTGTCACTTCCAGGATTGACAATTGGCCTACCTGTATGGCTCTTTTCAACTAATGTAGTCCAGATCGCCACTAATCCTGAGCAGTCGAATCAACAGTCAGAATAGTCTAGAGCTACCCACCAGCCTTCCACTTCTTACAATTCTTCCTCTGATCCTTCATCTTCACAAGGAAGAGCCGGCAAAAGTCAGCCTCCCATGGAGAAGAAGGAAAAGAAGAAGAGAGAAAAGAAGCAGAAGGGGACTATGGCGAAGGCGACTGGGGGCAAGCAAAAGACAGCTGACAAAAACCCACACACTGCACCAACCGGGCCTAAATCGCCATGTGTCATTTGCAAAGGGGCCCACTTCCATCGTGATTGTCCCTGTATTCCCCGGATACTAATGGACTGGTCCCCAAGGTTGCACAATCCGGTAGCATCAACCTCTGGTAGTCATGTTGATTGCAGTCCGTCAACTAGCGAGAGTGAAGGACGAAGAGGGAGACCAATATCACCCTGTATATTGTGTGAAGGCGATCACGCCATCCACAAATGTCCATTCTTAGATGAGGCAAAGAGAGTTTTGGAAGATCATCCGGTTTCACCGTTACGACTTCCTCCTGGATACCAAAAACTCGCGCCTAATCCCTCGGTAGTTGAAAATCCAGCTGACCCGCTCAAGTGGTCAGCTGAAGTGTCAGTCATTGAAAATGAACCTACTGAATCCAGAACAGACGAAAGTCTAAAGGTCGAAACGGTAGTCGACCCCGTTCTTCCTTCGGAGGTTTCATCCTCCAATGACCCCGTCATTGAAGACCCATCTTCAAATGACACCCTCACTGAAGAGGATAAGGATGACACTGTCCATATTCTTTTCATCAACACAGACTCTGATGAGCATCAAGGAAATGCGCCCATTCCTTTATCGCAGGAAGGAACATCGTCAGGGTCGTATCCGGCCGTATATTCGGTCCCACCACCAAGCAACCTAGTTGTATCCTTTGATTGGAATCAACTAGGCAGACCCCGGTTACCAGTCAGTATCCCATTCAGAATCATAGTCTGAATCTACAGAATGGTGATGGCTGGAACTATCATTGATGAAGGGGCATCTGTGAGTATCCTTTCCTCTGTTGCTTGGAAAGCACTGGGTTGCCCGGCGCTTTTACCTGAGATGAGAAATCTATCAGGTTTTGATAAAGGAACCAGTCACCCGTTAGGGATTCTCCCCAATGTTCCAGTTACATTGAAAGGGAAGACAGTTCATATGAACATCATGGTCGTCCAGGGACCCTTGGCATATAACTTACTCCTTGGACGAGACTATATATATTGCATGGAGGCAATAGTGTCCTCGCTCTTTAGAGTCATGTGTTTTCCGCACGAAGGAAGAATGGTCAAGCTCGTAGACCAACTTTCATTTCCAGGATCACGCATTGCAAATAGTCAAATACCATCCCTTAACGGTTTATTCACTCAAGGAATGCCACCGCCTCCAGTTCTACTTCCCGATGAATGCGAGTAATTCGAGAAGAAAAGAATGGGGACCCAGGGGGCATGCACCCTGGCCTGCCTCGGGCAGAGAAAACCTTAGGTATAAAGTTAATTTCCGCAGAAGAATGGGCTAGTCCGTACCCCGTCCAAAAAAGGAAGAGAGGGTTGTTCTAGGATAAAATTATTTTGTCAAAGTTATGTTGTAGCGGAAGAATCGCTCCCTTTGTCTAAAGAAGTGGGCTCTCCTAAGGAGGGGATCTATTTGTGGCAGCAAGAAGGCACCATCTTTGAATGTCAAGCCTCACCCACTAAAACAATATGTTTTAAAAGAGAAGTAGGGGCAGTCTTCAAAGAAAGAGAGGAAATTGCTGCAACAAGTAGTCACCATCCTTAGCAACCTAATGATAGACATCGCCGAAAAGAGAGTTTAGTTTGCGGCAGCAAACAAAACCATTTTTCGGATAATAAGTAAGAGGACCTCTCCCCTGTAACACCAATGTTTTATCTGTTGCGATCTTGCAAAAATAAAAAAGTGAACTGATGGGAAGACAAGTACCATCGGCACCGGAAAATAACGAGAAGACAAGTATCGTTAAAAATATAGCAAGACGACAAGTAGAAAAAGGTGGGACAGAGGAGAAGAAGAGCCTTGAAATTATACTTTATACCTGGGGGCATGCAAACCTTTTGGAGTGCAAGCACGGGACGACTATTTTTTGTAAATTTTTAGGTCCTCCCTTTAAACCTGTAGTTCTAACCCGTTAAACTCGTAGGATTAGCCGTTTCCAGCTTGCATAAAGAAAGGATGAAGGGCAAAAGTTAAAACCTGCCAAATTGGAGTAATTAGTGAGGTATCGCTCCTTAAATAAGATTACCTCACCTAAAGCATTCCTTGTATTAAGACTGGTATAATCGAGCAGTTTTAGCAATGTTCATGCTCGTTAAAAAATAAACGCAAGAATCGAGCAGTTTTGTACAGAGTTCATGCTCATTAAAAAATAAACACAAGTTGTGAGCAATCTTTCCCTACAGTTCAAGCTCATCCAGAAAAAATGAACTGGTAAACAACCTCGAGAAATGTAACCTTTGAAAGCCATATTAAAAGCCCTTGGTCGTGTTTATATGCCACCACCTCCATCCATTCATTTGGCCAATCGTTCACCTCCATATGTTTGTTTACCCATTTTGAGGAACAGCTGCGAAGAGTGATTTCACTTAGCCATCCTTGTGACACTGCCGTGATTGGAGAATTCCAACCTGTACCTGGAATCTGCTGCTATCCCTGTTCATCACTCGTTCCTCAAAAGACGAGTCTTCTTTGAGCTCTTTTCACTGACTCGTAAAATATGAAAAGTTTGTCGAGTTTTGGCCTTCCAGCTCGTTAAAGGACAAGAAGAGCTATCCCTCCTCTAGATTTTAATCTTTTTGGACCTGAGGGATTATTACACAAAAAGATCGAGCGCTTGTTTTGTTCGGCTCGTTAAAGAAATCGAAAATTCATCCCTTCTGTATTGTTTTATACTTTTTCGGACTTAAGGGATTAGAAGACGAAAAAGGAATTTTGGAGTTAACTTTTCGTACCTTTTCAGACTCTCTAAAAATGAAAAGGACCGAGTTTTCTTTGTCGTTAGACTCGTTAAAATGATTAAATAGCGACAAACTTGTCTTTAGACGAGAACGAGTTTCCCTATCGCTAGGCTCGTTAAAACATAGCGATGGGCTTGCCCGAAGGGCAGGTTATAGAACAAGCATATGTTATCCTCCTCAAGCTTGACAAAAATAAAGAGGTACTGGTCAGCAATGACTGGGGAAAAATTGGGAGAACCTCACAGCATTAATGGTAGCAAGTCGCTCTTGAACATGACACTTTGTCCTCCGTATCACATCGGGTTGGGTTGTTTCATTCACCGGTCTCATAACCATGGTCTTCGCCACACCATCCACAATTGGGGTAATGCTACCAATCCATCACATCAGTGTCGTTATATGTTCAAGAGATGTGGTTCTGTAAAGAGTCAACCGTGTTCCACCCACTGCCATACATTATCCTTCATCCACTTCATGACCGCCACCCTGAATCATACATCACAGTTTGTTTTCACCTCATCACAATCACTAGCTCCGTTCCGTGTCACTGATGTGGGATTCATTAAGGCCCTCCTTTGACGGATCGCTCCTTGTCGACATCAGCTCATTATCCAAGGAGTTGATCTAGGAACGCCCCCCTCAGTACTTTGAAGCTTGCATGCCTCAATGGCAAGTTTCTCACTTCCGGCGACAGGTATACATCAATGACCTTCGACCAGAAGATTTTGCATGGTGGTCGACGCCAAGTCCTTTATTCCCACCATGTGGATTGTACTGCCGTACCTTGAGGGTCATCATCCTTATCGGTGACTCCTCTCGCGCTTGTTAACAGTTTACATCATTGACCGGTAATCAAGCGATGTCTTTCCATGTTCGACTTCAAGAAATTCTCACATGGATCGACTTGTACATCGAGTGAAGATCGGAAGAGATTGAAGACCCCGGATCTAGTTTCATCCATCCGGGCTGCGATATATATTCAGGACATAAAGACATTTGATATGTACACCATTACAGTAGATGATCATCCTTCTCAAAGGATGATAATTTCAGCAGATAATTATCAGTCTACAATCAGACGATCGTCTGTTCTATGTACCAAAATGTATTTATAAAGCTGAGCATGGGAATGCCCGCCTCAGCTAGATCATGAAAAATGTATGAAAAATAATGTATTGTATTGTATCTTATTACAGGACACTTCTCAGCAGATTGAATGAACTTCGGATCCTCTCAATAAAGCATTTCACCCGATAAACGACCTCATACTTTAGGGGGCATCTATTATAGACAATTTTGTGCCTTACAGCAACAAGCATGAATTGTCAATAATCCAAGGGATCCAAAGTTCCCTAAACATGATGTTCCTACCCCTAGAGGAACAAGGTCAGCAAACCAACAGCTCTCAGATCAGTTCTCCACCTGAAAACACTCAAAAACAAGCAATCCTGAAATCAAAGCAGGTGCTCCACTAGGTTTCTGCGCTGAAACTCAGTTGCTCCATGGTGTACCTGCGTTGCAAAGCAAGTGGGACAAAGGCCACCTGCGCTGAGCGAGAAGGGACAAGTGGCACAGTGAGTCATTGCTTTGGAATCTTCCAAAAATGACACTTGGATCAGGTATTTCGCCTTGTGATGAGTCAGAGGCTCTGTTTCTCCAAGTGGAAGCAAAGTTCTCCAAGTGGACTCAAGAACTGAAGATCAACTAAAGATTAACTGAAGAGAGAGAGGACACAAGGCAGCTACACATCAGTTGCAAGCTGACTCATCCTTTCTCAATTCATCTATATATTGAGCTCTCTCTTATGAGCTCAGGGGGCTGGAATTTTGTGCAAAGTAATGATATGTTGTTGGTTTCACTATTGAGTTATTGGGTGATTGTTTGAGAGAGGTGAAGAAGAGCAATTCTTTCTGCTGGGAGGTGTTGCTGGGTTGGAGCCTTCAATGGTTGTAATACTCTCAGAACCTTTATTTCTTCATTAATAAAAGCTATTGAGGTTCTTCTATGTGCTCTTGTTTCAATTATATATTGTGATGATTGCATGTTTGGTTTACACTAATCCATGAACCAGTTATGATTGCATGCCTCTTGTAGTTTCCTTCTTTGTTATTTTGCAGGATCTCATCGTAGCTGGGCGAGCAGAAGAACAAAGAGCTAGGAGCAAGCGGCCAAAGAGATGAGTTTGGATTCGACATTAAGCGCAAGGCAACGGTTAGTGCTTTCTCCATTCTCTTTTGCTTTCATAAAGAAGTAAACCTTAAGTAGTTTGTTTTACAGTTGTTGCTAAGGAACTGTCACCCTTAGAGTGGGATAGGGTCATCCGAGTCGGATACTTTTCCCTACAACACCCCTCACCCTCCAAAATTTAATCTCAGGAGGGGGGGTCCGAAATCAGTGGTTTTAAAGCATTAACGTGTCGTGCGCTCACGATTTTGCACGCCCCCTCTCATAATGCTTACCACTCTCAAGGACCCCCGAAAAATGGTTTATGCCTTCAACTAAATTGCCTCCCCATTCTAACTGTTCCTCACTTCCACCAGCTCACAACACCATCCTGTCCCATCCGCCCTATCACCTCCATTCACGTTGTTGTGCATTCAATTGGCTAGACCGTTAGCCAACAGACCCGTGCCAAGTTAAGCCAAGCCAATGGAAAACACCTCAAAAATATACAAATGCACCATCTCATATCCATTTACAAATTTTTATGTGATCTCGTTGTTTACAAGTACAATTCAATTCCATTCATGCATACACAGAGAATGTAGTAAACATACTCAAACAACATTACAGTTGCAAAAAGCTTCATTTTTCTACAATTACAGAGCATTCCCCTTCTCGAATTCCACTTCTAATTCATCCCTTTTCTTTCTCCCTCATTGAATTCCCATTTCTTCTCACCCCTTTCTGTTGTAGGTCTACTGCAAAATCAACACAGTTCTGTTTTCAAAGGTTTTTACACAAGACAACCATTGCACCTGAGAAAAAAGAACAGGAGATATTTAACCCTATGGTCCATCCACCATTGGATTTGGATCACATACCACTTGTAGACAGGGATTTTAATATACATGAAACACTCTCAGAGTTTGATTTATTTGACATATATAGCTAGTGGGAGGATAAATTTATGGACGAAGTAGACGACATAGGCCTCTGGGACACTACTTTACCTTTCTATATCTTCCCTAAAACCCACATTTGCCCAGAATTTATCAGGAAATGCCACTCATGCTACAATCGATAGTAAAGGGTAGTGATGGCCGCAATAGTACATATATTGTTTACCATTTATGCCAAGTCTATTATGCAAATGATGCAAGCTCTTGTTATTGAAGGAACTACTCCCTTTTCCCATGAGATTCTTACTGAAATGTATCAAAAACTAGATTTTTCTAAAAGAGCTAAAACCTTAGAACTCTTCATGACTAAGAAAACACCTCTGCCAAATAAGAATCCTCCTTATTCCTCCTTTGTTTAGCCTAATAGAACCAAACACATTGTCACTATTCTTTCTTATTTAATTGGCTATTATTTAGATCAGTAGCTTGATGAAGCTATCATAGGTTTTCTATCTATTTTATCAACAGAATCCTAGCCCTCTATCCTTTTCAATTTTAGTCAATTTCTAGCAGACACCATCCATGAGCAGTTTTTCAATTTATTCACAGAGGAAGTCTTCCAATACTCTTCAGTTTTGGTATATATGTTTGTTTATTTTCAGGTAAACAAGTTCCAGTTTTCAATGAGAAAGTTGAATGAGGAAGGTGAACCCCAATCTGTTATTTTTTGGACAACATTAGTGATGAAGGACCCAAAAGACTTCAGCTACAAAACATTTGTAGAAATGTTTCTTCACCCAGCAATGAGCCTCCTCAATGGGATTGCAGAACCCAGAATCAGTGAAGAAATTAGAAGGATTATGCAGTTGACAGACCAAGAAAGAACAGGTGATTGGTACTTGTACCAAAATTACACTGAATTAAGGGTATATGGCTATGAGTTGGCTCCTTATAAGCTGCCAAAGTTCCTCCCCATGAGGATATTTGCACTTGAATACATCAGACAAATGATCAATGCAGATGAAGTGCATTTTATAGTAGCCAAGAAAAAGTCACAATTTAGGATCAAATCCCAGGTTGGTCCTTTCATTTGTAATAGCAGAGTAGCAAGGGAGGAGGAAGATAAGAGATTGAAGGAAATGAAATTCACCCACAGTTTTACATGGTCCTAGGACCCATGGTGCATCATCTCCAAGAAAAGGGTGGAGAAAAAGTCAACAACCTATATTCACACTCAAAGGCCTGAAATTGAAAAATACAAGAACCAAATTGAGTGGATGCTAGACACATTACAAGAGGCTGAGGAACAAGTAATTTCTTCTTCCAATGCACAGACTCCAAGACAATATGAAAGGAAGACTACTGAAGACAGAATAGAAAAGGGAAAAGAGCAAGAATACGAAATAACTTGGAAAATACCTAGAGAAGACCAGTCACTAGGGATTGATACTTCTATGAAGAAATTCAAACAGAAATACAGGAATAAGCCCAGAAAGCACATGGAAATGGGCAAGGAATCATTGGAGAAAATAGTCATCAATCCCATTGATCTTCCAGACTCATCCCTGTTATAGACATTTTTGGGCACTGCAACCCCAATCATAAATGTCCATAAACCAAGGGCTCCTAAGTCCCTAAAAGTTTTGTTCCAACCCCTAAAAGAACAAGGTCAACTGATTACAGCATCTCCCATAAGTTCTGCATGAAAAACTACTAAGAATTGGTCAAAATTGGACCATCTCACTTGCTCCATGGTCAAAGTGCGCTGCATCCCACCTAAATGCACATGGGAGGTGCAATGCATACTGAAAAGCCCTTCTATGGGGTGCGATGGGCGAGAGTGGACAAATGGCAGGGTCAATCTGTGAGGTGGAGGATCATGGAATCTTCCAGAAACTTCTCCCGTGATACTTGCCTCTCTGCATTCGCCCAGGGATGAGTAAGAGATCATCAATATCCAAGTGGAATCAAGAACTATCAGAGAGAGGACACTAATCAAATCTCAAATGCTGACTCACCCCCTTGCAAACATCTATATATGGATCCCTCATCCCAGATATCCAGAGGCTGGAATTTTGTATCTTGTAAGGATGTGTTGCTGGTTTCTTGGTGTAACATCATAGTGTTGGGTAATCTAAGCTTTTCATGAGGTGAAGAAGGGCTTTCTTGCTGAGAGGATGACACTGGGTCAGAACAATTGGTAGTAATCCTCTTTGCTATTCTTGATTATTAATAAAGCTATTCACGTTTTCCTCTACATTCTTGTATGATTGATGATATATGTATTTGTGTGGTCAATATATATCTGGTCCTATATTGTTTATGATTGTATATCTCTGTTCTTGGATAGTGTTATGCTGCTTTGATTCCACAGGTGCTCTTTGAAGCTAGGTAGACGAGGAAGCGAGTGGCAAAGACCTATCAGAAGGGAGAGGAATCAAGCAAGGAACCAAGTGCAAGACAGAGGTTGGTCTCCTTTTTCCCCTCTTATCTACTTCCCATAAAGGAAAATGAAAGTGGTTTTAGTTTGTTTGTTTCTAAGGTAGCTACCAGCCTTAGTGGGACTATCAGCTTTGCATAGACACTAGATTTCCCGATAACAAAATGGCGACTCCGCTGGGGAGCGAATAGATTGTTTTTTTGTCTATATTTGTTTGCTTTATAAACTTACAGACTGAGCCTGAAGTCAAGCCAGCTAGCCTTCGAATTTCATTTGCTATGCAAGTGCAAAGTAGATCAATGCTGCTTCAGTCTATCTCTGGGTTTTGTTTATAAATTGAAAAATCGATTTACAAGCTCTCTAATTGCCCTTGTGGTGGCTCTAGTAACCTCCTTAGATCTACCCCTGTGATTTATTTACGGATTACCACTTGCTCGGCCAAAATCCCTGAACTGTGCTGCAAACTGTGATCAAGAACCGGATCAAAAGTCTCGCACTGTACCATCGCACCCTCTCTTCAAGGATATCAGTATGCATCGCACTTCCCATGAGCTGTAGGTGGGATGCATACTGGAATCCCTCTGTAACAGGTGCACTGATCAGAAAGGGTTAATTTTGCCTTTAGACTTTGGTTTTTTCACTCTTTTCAGCTCTATTCAGGAGTTTTGTTGTCTGTAATCAGTATACCTCTATTGGAAACCCCCTTCCTTGCCATTATTCCACCTCCATTGTGCAAAGAACTGTAAATGTTTTTATGTATTGTGAGCCATTTTCAGTTCTCTTTTGCAAAGAAGTAGCATAATTGAACTGTTGTTTCTTGATTTGGAAGTGTCGCAAGTGTCGTTTTCAGTCATAGAAGAGAATCCAATTATTCTTGATAGTCGATTACACTGTTACTCTTGTATTTGATTTGATTTAATAGTTTTTCAAGTGTCGTCATTGTCTTCATTTTGTCTTGAAAAGAAACTTGTTAGTAATTTCGCTTTGAAAAATAATTCAGATTTGCGCTTAGCTTTCTTTCTATCATTCACACATTAAGAAGGCTGAAAAAAAATACATGCATGTGCATTTGCATTTAGACTGTTTGTTGGTTTGATTTAGGACAGTGCATATAGTGTGTGCTCTCTGCTCTATATTGAAAGAATCTCATCTCTCTTTCTTTAGTAGCTAGGTGTTATAGCTCTAATACCACTTGTTGTAGCTCTGATACCACTTGTTATAGATCTAATATGAAAATATAAGACAATGCAAATAAACCCAGAAATAATATGAAATGATTCTTTATTGATCAAAACCCTTAAGGTAGGGCAACACCATACATTCACTCCTTAAGGAAGGAGAACACTCCACAAGCCATATGCTTGTTCATACAGTAATCCTTCTCTGTATCTCCATGTGGAGTCTTTAGCCTCTATATAGGCCTCATACATACAATACCATGGGTCATTACCATGGTTCCCTCATACCATCAACTAATACCATGGGCCCATTACATTATTATTAACTACTTGTGGTCCCTTACATGATATGGGTTAATCACCTTATTTACTACTATGGCCCATCCCATTATTACATTATTACCTTGGGTACCTCCCTTTGGTACCCCATATTATCCCCCCTAGGTATATAACATTCCACCCCCCTAAGCATGTTTCATCCCCGAAACATGGGAAGAACACAAATAATAAGATCTACTCAAAAGAGTAGTCCACTGGTACCATGCACGTGCATCTAGCCATCCAAGAGAAAGGTGAACCCTCGATCTCGCTGGTGCCTCGCTCGCTTGAGATGGAAGTTGACCGTGGCAGCTCTTCTGTGTTGATGTGTAGTAGGTGGATCTTCTCTCCTCGCTATCCGTCATGTGACTACTTGGTTTCCATCTTGATGGTTGTCTTGCGGGGTGATGTGGGTGATGATATGTTGAAGTTTTAACCCACGATGGCTTTTTCTTTACTTCACCCTGCTGTGGTGCCTGTTGTGGTGTCTTCTTTTTCAATATGACTTCAACCACTGAGCCCTCCTCTGATGTATCATCACCTGTAACCTTTTCTTCTTCAGCCTCTGTTTGTGTTTGATTGTTGATCATCAAAGGCTCATCATCTGATATGTTAGTCCCTTGAACATCTTCTGCTTCAGCCTCCATGTGCTCTACCTGTTTATGGATGGAAATATCCTGTAATGTAATTTTCTTCTTTTTATACCATAGCTTCAGGAATTTCTTCTGCACATTAATATTGATAGTACCCACTAATTCCATCCAAGGGTATCCCAAAACAACATCCATGTTATCCATATCTGAAGCATAAAAATCACCATGAAACACATACTTATCCATAGAAAGCTTCAATTCCTTATAAATTTGAACATCCTTATCATCAACCTGTGTATTTTGAATTTGTTTTGCTGGGACTTGCAATTTTTTTGCCAAGTTGACATTTATGAGATTTTGCTTGCAACTCGAATTTATAGACACAATGATTTTCTCCTTCTGAATCAATCCATGAACCTGTAATAAGGATATTTCAGTAGGAAATAGACCCACATGTTTCTCCTTATCTTGTTTTCTGGCATGAGACCATCTGTCTAAAAGTAACTTTTCAAATTCTTCATCGAGCAGGTTGGAACAATTCTTTTGGTTAAGTAATCCCCACCATGTGGTTGCCTCATCTCTAAAGTTCTGCACTACCCACCATTTCCAATTGGGTCTAAATAACCTCTTGTATTTATTTATGTATTCTTCAATAGTAGGACCCTTATCATTCCCTGTAAAAAATTTGTTGCTAAAAGCCATGAAGGTTTGGAAAAAAATTTACTTGGTGAAAATTTGAAAATGTCACAGTTTCATCAATATTACTCAGAATCTCTATTATAACCTGTTTTTGGAAATGGAACAACCATTCTGCGTCTACCCATGTGATAGAAATCCTGATTCAGACACTAGAATTTCAAATCTATGCTGCTATTCTCCCGCCGTCACCCAAAATTTCTGAAAAAAGAGCTGACTTTAAATCAACGATATCTCCCTCATCCGGATTCTGATTCGACTGATTTAATTTTTTGAAATTAGGTGTTTTTTCACAAAGATTCTAGATCTACAATTAGATCTTGCAGATCTTGCACCAAGACGTCTAGATCTGTGCCGCAACTTCGCTGCCCCGAAAAATTGTCTGCAACCCCACTGATTTTTAAATCAGCGATATCTCCTTCATCCGGACTCCGATTCAACCGATATTTTTTTTGAAATCGGCTATTTTTTCACAAATAATCCAGATCTACAATTAGATTTAGTAGATATTGCACCAAAACGTACAGATATGATCTGCAAACTTCGTCGCCCCCGAAATCCTGCAAAAATAAAAAAAAATTCTCCATGGTTGTGCCCAAGAAAGTGCTCTGATACCACTTGTTATAGCTCTAATACCACTTGTTGTAGGTCTGATACCACTTGTTATAGATCTAATATGAAAATATAAGGCAATGCAAATAAACCCAGAAATAATATGAAATGATTCTTTATTGATCAAAACCCTCAAGGTAGGGCAACACCATACATTCACTCCTTAAGGAAGGAGAACACTCCACAAGCCATATGCCTGTTCATACAGTAATCCTTCTCTGTATCTCCATGTGGAGTCTCTAGCCTCTATATAGGCCTCATACATACAATACCATGGGTCATTACCATGGTTCCCTCATACCATCAACTAATACCATGGGCCCATTACATTATTGTTAACTACTTGTGGTCCCTTACATGATATGGGTTAACCACCTTATTTATTACTATGGCCCATCCCATTATTACATTATTACCTTGGGTACCTCCCTTTGGTACCCCATATTATCCCCCCTAGGTATATAACAATAGGATTTTCATTGCAAAAAGAAGATTAAATGATTGTTTATCATCTTAGATTGCATTTTAGGAATTGTATATCTACATCACGTGGTGAACCTAAAAGGAAAATTTCTTAAGAAAGATAAACTGTAAAATAAATTTAATGAATCTAAAAATGCTTTGGAACCTAACGCACAACATTTAGAAGTCTAGGCTAGAGACGTATTCTGGTGTCGTAAAGCCTAGTAACTGTTGTTTTCATTGGTGGTTGGGTGATTCCTCCACTGTGAGACAACAAGTGCCAGTACCGACTTGTGCTCCCATGTACCGTCGAATATATATTGGGAGACCACAATAGGCTTTATCCTTTATCCATAGGAAGCCGTGTATGCCACCCTATCGATCGCAATGCACTGAACACAGCATTCAGGAAGATTGACTGCCGTACCGTAAAAAGTATTCTGCAGTTTTGCGATTGGTTTGGTAATCCCTCTATCTAGATTTCTAGAGTAGTCTCTTTCATTCCTTTTTAGACTCCTTAAAGGAAAAGGTCCATCTGAGCACTTGTCACTTCGAGCTCATTAAAAATCGAAGGCGACTAGATTCATCTTTTGTTTTGTCTCGACTCTTAAAAATTGAAAAAACAAGTTGTGTCAAAGCATCTAAAATTTATTTTAATCGGAATAAAAATCACCTTTCCTATGTTGGTCTTAGGTTGAGAAAAATGGAGTCCACCAACCAAGGATTTTCCCTTGGAGGAAATACTAGTCCTTTCTCCTCTTGGGGAGATGTTGGTGCACCCCATATGGCCACATTGTCGCTTCCAGGATTGACAATCGGCTTACCCATATGGCTCTTCTCGACCTCTATCGTTCAGAACACCATGATTCCTGAATAATCAAGTCAGAAACTAAATGATACGAGGTTTACCCCCCAACCTTCTACTTCATCCAATTCTCCCTCTCCTCCTTCCTCTTCGCTTAATGAAGCTGGTAAAGCCAAAAATCGAGTAACTGAGAAGAAGGAGAAAAAGAAGAAAGAGAAGAAGAAGAAGGAGCCAAAGGTGAAAAGGGGCAACCAGGTGTCATCTAGCGAAAATCCACACACTGCACCGTCCAGGCCTAAATCACCATGTGTCACTTGCAAAGGAGACCACTATCATCGAGATTTTCCTTGCATCCCTCGGATCCTAAGGGACTGGTCTCCTCGTTTGCACAATCTGGTGTCATCAACCTCTGACGATCATGTTGAGAATACACCGTCAACTAGTGAAAGTGAAGCCCCTGGACAAAAAGGAAAATGTAAATTTCCTTGTAAACTGTGTGAAGGCGATCACGCTGTCCACCATTGTCCCTTCTTAGACGAGGCTAAAAGAGTTTTGGACGATCGTTCGGTTTCACCGTTATGGCTTCCTCCTGGATATAAGAAACTCTTGCCGAGTCCGTCACTAGTTGAAAATCCGGCTGACACACCATTGTGGTTGGCTGAAGCGTCTATCATTGAAGATGAACCCTCTGAATCCACACCAGACAAAAGTCAAAAGGTCGAGGTGGCAGTTGACCCGGTCTTGCCTTCAGAAGGTCCATCTTCAGATGATACAGTCACCGGAGAGAACAAGAATGACACCGTTCAAATTCTCTTCGTAAGCACAGACTCCGATGAACATGGGGGTAGTCTACCCGTTCCTTTACCGCAGGAAGGAAGTTCGTCAGAGTCATATCCGACCGTCTATTCGGTCCCACCTCCAAGCAACCTAGTTGTTTCCTTCGATTGGAATCTACTAGGCAAACCCCGTTTACCGGCCAGTGTACCATTTTGAATCATTGCTCAAATATATAGAATGGTCATGGCCGGTACCATCATAGATGAAGGGGCTTCTGTGAGTATCCTTTCCTCAACTGCTTGGAAAGCGCTTGGTTCGCTATCGCTTTTGCCTGAAATGAGAAATCTAATAGGCTTTGACAAAGGAACCAGTCAACCGTTAGGGATCCTTCCCAATGTGCCGATAACAGTAAGAAGGAAAACCATTCACATGAACGTAATCGTAGTCCAAGGACCCTTGGATTATAATCTACTCCTTGGACGCGACTATATTTATTGCATGGGAGCCATTGTCTCCTCACTCTTTAGAGTAATTTGTTTTCCGCATGCAGGAAGAGTGGTCAAGCTCGTAGACCAGCTTTCATTCCCCAGTTCACACATAGAAAATAGTCAAATACCATCCTTGAATGGTCTTTTCACGCAAGAAATGTCTCATCAATCCCCAGTCCATCGACCTGATGAGCGCGAGTGATTCGGAGGACATGACTGAAACCTAGGGGGCATGCACCCTGGTCTATTTCGACAGGAAAACCTTGGGTATAGGGTAGGTTTCTGCAAAGGATATATGACTGGTTTATGAGATTAGACTGGAATAAGATTCCTTCGTCAAAGTTATGTGAGTGGAGCCAGTTGCACCACTCGCCTTTGTTTATTTCGGTAGACATCACCGAGGAAGTGTTTTGTCCGCAGTGCGGATAAAACAATCTTTGGTAACTTGGAAATTTTTCGCTATACCCAGGAGCATGAAAACCTTTTGGCGTGCAAGTGAAGAGTGACCATTTATTTTTTAAAATTTGTAGGTCCTCTAACCCTTTAAACTCGTAGGATTGGTTGTTTCCTAACTTGCATAAAGAAAGGATGCGGGGCAAAGCTTTGAAAAATGCCATTTTAAATGAGACATCCTTATTATACGACTGGATCGAGCAGTTTCAACGCGGAATTCAAGCTCGTTAAAAAATAAACATAAGCAATGAGAAAACGTTCCCCCAGAGTTTAAGCTCATTAAAAAATGAACCAATTTCCGGTAAATAGCCATTGTGAATGCATTATCATCAGCCTTTTAAGCCTTGGTCGTGTTCTCATCATCACCTCCACTCTGTATTGGCCGATAATTCACCTCCATTTGATTGTTTACCCTTTTGAGGAACAGCTACGAAGATTGATCCTGTTAGCCATCCTTGTGACACTTCCGTGATTGGAAAATTCCAAACCTTACTTGGAATTAGTTGCTACCCGAATTTATCACTCGTTCCTCGAAAAACGAGTCTCCTTTAAGCTCTTTTCATCTGACTCGTAAAATATGAAAAGATTTCCGAGAAATTGGCCTCTCCAGCTCGTTAAAGTGACCGGAAGTGTCATCCCTCCTTTAGATTTTAATCTTTTTGGACCTGAGGGATTATTACACAAAAAGATCGAGCGCTTTTTTTGTTCGGCTCGTTAAAATTACCAAAAATCCATCCCTTTTGTATTATTTTATACTTTTTCGGACTTAAGGGATTATATGACGTAAAAGGATTATTGGAGTTTTCTTTACGTCCCTTTTTAGACTCTCTAAAATTGAAAATGACCGAGTTATCTTTGTCGTTAAACTCGTTAAAACCGAATAGCGACAAACTTGTCCATACAGACAAGAACGAGTTTCACTATCGCTAGGCTCGTTAAAACATAGCGATGGGTTTGCCTGAAGGGAAAATTATAGAACAAGCATATGTTATCCTCCTCAAGCTTGAAAAAAATAAAGAGGTACTGGTCAGGAATGACTGGGGAAAAATTGGGAAGAAAACTTGAAGAAACTTTATTGGTAGCAAGTCGCTCTTGAACATGAAACTTTCACTCCACATCCGAGTCGGGTTGGGTTGTTCCATTCACTGGTCATATCACCATTGGTCCATCACACCATCCATATTTGGGGTTAATGCTACCAATCCATCATGTCAGTGTCGCCGATATGTTCAAGAGAAGCCGCTCAGAGAATTCACCTGTGTCTCATCCACTGCAATACATTTACGCTCCATTCTTTCATGATTGCCACCCTGAACCTTATATCATCAGATCGTTTTCACCTCCATTAAAATCATTTGCTCCGTTCCGTGTCATTGATGTGGGGTTCGCTAAGGCCCTCCTATGACGGATCACTTCTTGTCGATATCATCTCATTATCCAGGAAGTCGATCTAGGAACAACCCTTTCGGTACTTTGAAGCTTGCATGCCTCAATGGCAAGTTTCTCACTTCCAGTGACAGGTTTACATCAATGACCTTCGACTGAAATATTTTGCGTGGTGTTCAACGCCAAGTCCCTTATTCACACCACGTTAATTGTACTGTAGTACCTTGAGGGTCATCATCATTATCGGTGATTCCTCTCGCACCTGTTAATAGCTTACATCATTGGCTGGTAATCAGGTGATGTCTTTCCATGTTCGACTCTAGAACATCTCTCACATGGATCGACTTGTACTTTGAGTGAAGATCAAACAAGATTGAAGACCCTGGATCTAGTTTCATCCATCTGGGCTGTGATATATATTCAGGAAAATAAAGACATCAAATGTACATCATTGCTGCACAGATAATCATCCAATCCAAGGGATGATGGCTCTACCAGAATCATCAGTCTGCACTCAGACGATTGTCTGTCTTATGTACATGAAAATTAACTTATAAAGCAGAGCATGGGAATTCCCGCCTCAGCTAGATCATGAAAATATTATGAAGATAATGTATTGTACTGTATCTTATTACAGGTCGCCTTCCAGCTTGAAAAAACTTCGGATCCTCATGATAAAGCATTTCACCCAACATCAAAATATTAACAACCTCATGCTTTAGGGGGCAACTATTATAGACATTTTTTGGCACTGCAACCCCAATCATAAATTTCCATAAACCAAGGGCTCCTAAGTCCCTAAAAGTGTTGTTCCAACCCCTAAAAGAACAAGTTCAACTGATTACAACATCTCCCAGAAGTTCTCCATGAAAAACTACTTAGAACTGGTCAAAACTAGACCATCTCACCTGTTCCATGGTCAAAGTGCATTGCATCCCACCTAAATGCACACGGGAGGTGCGATGCATACTAAAAATCCCTTCTATGGGGTGTCAGGCGGAGAGAGTCGATAGTGCGGACACAACCAACCTCCCTAGGAGCCAAAGACTCTCTAGTGACAAACAAGACAAACAAGAGAAATCCTTCTCTAAACATGCATTTACTATATAAGGAATCAAGTGTTTAGATCCTACCTGTAGTCCAACGCTGTTGTAGCAGTCCAGCTCCGCTAATCCGGATGAGCTCCTCCTTCACTTTGAAACCTGCATCCACTAACAATCAAACGATTAAATAGCACTTGATAATCTCATAGAATAAAACATATTTAACACATAGACCAAGGAGTACATGAAATAACTCATAAATAACAAATTATTGAGAAGAATGGACTCATTTGCATTAATAGGAAACAAAAGGAACAATTACAACCTGAGCCTTGGTGTTGTGCAAGTCCCTCCCAGGGTCCATCAAGAGTTCTCCTTTACTTTAACAAAGCTCACCCACTTCCAAATAGAACAAGCAAAGATGGCAATATCTCCTCACAAGCTTCTAAATGGGAGTCCTAATTCCAGCAGCATCTACCCTTAGAAATGTTTAGCTTCCAACCTCCCCTCCTTCTGGCCCAATGCCTGTATTTATAGTGGTCTAGAGGAAGTTATTCAGGTCCACCATCAATGGGATAATCCCCTCTTTGGATGGGATAGCTCCCTTATTGATGGGATAAGTTCCTCTTTGGTAGGGGTACATGAACCATCTGGAGGCGCTCAATACACGTCGAACAACCTTCTAGAATGCTCTAGAAATGACCACAAGTAAATTTTTAAAGATGAAACTTGCGCATTTTGACCTTTACAGGGGTACGCACCTGCCCCTTTACATACAGAGCGTACAAGTCCGCAGCTTTTGTGAACATTAGGTGCGTATCCGCAGGTAAGGTTGAGAGAACCTGCGTTCCCAGAGATAAATACATTTACAAAGACTTTCTCTCTTTTTGGAGTTTGACATGGAGAGCAAAGGTATGAGACTTGCCCAGGAGGATAGCATGACTGTTGATAGAGCCATACTAACTGTAAATAGTCATGGTGACATTTTTTAGTGTAACAGATTGCCCCCTAAAGTGCGAAGCTGTAATAGATTAGGGTTTTGTATTATCTAGGAAGGGTGAAGCGCTTTATCATTTCAAGGATTATCTCGTGGAGAGCCTGGTCAGAACCTGCAATTTTCAACACAAAATACATGTATAAGATTATATCATCACTGAGGTAGGCATTCCCATACTCAGATCAAAACTTTAACTAACAGACTAACTACTCTGATACAGGAATGATCTTGCAGTACATCATAATCATAGACTTTTGTAGACACAGTATGGGCGCAGCCATCTGTTTATGATTAGTCTACTTAGATAATGAATACAAAACTCCTCGCAGCCTGGATGGTGGAAACTAGATCCAGGGTCTTCATTTCTACTTCTCGAATTGGTACGATTCTAGCCATGCGATTAAATGGGTTGATGTCGAACATGGTAGAAACCACTTGATTACCAGTCGATGATGTAAACTGTTAACAAGTGTGAGAGAAACCACCAGTAATGTCAATGGTTCTCAAAGTACCCAGTACAATCCATGAGATGTGAATGAATGAGTTGATGTCGAACATTTCACGGAATCCTTCGATCGAAAGTCAATGATGTAAACTGACGTCAAAGGCGAGAAACCTGCCATTGATGCATGCAGACTTCAAGGTACTGACGATTTCTAAGTCATCTCTCTAGATAATGTGTTGATGTCGATAGAAAGCGACCCGTTGCAGGCAAGCCCACAACACGAAATCATTGTTCAAGTTGAAGAAATGTTGCTGTAAGGACTGACTCAGGGAAGGTCAAATGGATGACAAGTATTTTGCAGATGAAAGTTTTGCTTGCAGACCTCTTGAACACATAACGACACGATAGATGGCTTGGTGATAAACGACTCAAAGTTAATTCCCGAAACCCGCCTGAAGGCTTTCAAAGTGGTTTGATCAACTGTGAGGTAAAGGATTTCCCAACCCAGGTGAATGAAAAGTGTCGTGTCCAAGAGTGGTAATAAAGTTTCTTCTGAGACAAAAGAGAACAAATAGGCTCATTCCTCTCTCTTTTCCCCCACCATTTCTGGCAAGTACCTCTTTATTTTTAACAAGCTTGAGGAGGATAACATATGCTTGATTATAAGCTCATCCTTCAGATGAGTCCAACCTAGTTTTGATTCGAACCCTAGGAAGGAGTGGTTCGTTCCTGTTTGTAATTGAACAGGTCCTTTACTGTGAAATGTTTAACGAGCCCAGTATAGGAGAAACTCGGCGTTTTTCAATTTTAGAGAGTCTGAAAAACCTAAGAAGACTCCAAGTTGAACTTTTTCGTAGATTTGTGTCCCCCAAGCCCGAAAAAGTATAAAATAATACCTGGGAGAACCGCTTGATCTTGCGACCAAGGAGTACTTTCATAATTAGTGCCACTGACCTGAAAAGTAAAAAGCGATCAAGGACACGTCGTTTTATTTCCAGTATCGAGTTTGAAACGACAAAAACCCGGCAACCTTTTCCTGTTTTTACGGTCAGGAAAGGGCTATAAGGGGACCGTCTTTTAATTCCGTTTTAACGAGTGTAAAAGAAACGCTCGGCAATCTTTTCATATTTTAGGAGTCAGAAAAGGGCTTAAAAGATGACTCTGATATTTTGGTTCGTGAAAAATGACAATTTTCCCTCTAAATCCCTTTGTCCTGCACAAAAACGACACATTACTCATACCTATTTAAGATAGGCAAAAATACATTGAAAAATATCCTTCCATGGTGAAAAATAAACAAACCTAGCATTCATTCATCCAAAAAACCTATAAAAAGACTTTTTACCATGTCATTTTTACCATTTTACTGTTGAGGTTGAGAAAAGGGCTTTTGGCAAGAAACTTCCCGTGGTCATTGCGGAGAATCCGACCGTCAGAATCGAACACCGTCTCTTCCAGGTATTTCACAACATCCTCCTCTTCAATTTCATCCGATTAAAATTTTGTTTTAGGTTTTAGTTTTGGTTTTTGGGGGGTTTTAGGTTTTAAAAACCGCTCTGCGGGGTACGCAGGTGCCCTAAGGGTGACCTGCGTCCCCCGACCTTTTCCTACACAGGAAAAAGGTCTGGGTACGCAGCCCACCTTCAGGCCATCTGTGTACCAGCGCTCTGTGTCCTAAACGTGGGATGCGTACCCCGCGAAGGGCGGAATTTGAAACCCCAAACCCCAAAAATAACCATTTAAATTTTCCCAAATTAATTCTAATATTTATTTCTTGGTGTGTAGGGCACTCACCATGTTGGATTGGAGAGAAAGAGAGCATGAGGACGTTGATTTAGCCGCAATTGGTCACCAACCTTCCATTGATGCCCTAAAAGCATGCGGACTATATAAATACTGGGCCATACCTGGCATGAGGGCTCAGGTGAGATTCTTGGAGTGGCTGGTTGAGAGATGGAACATTCATGAGCAATGCTTTTACATCGGAGGGCACCAGCTCGAGATAGAGCCCTCTGACATATACTTTCTCACTGCTTGCCAAATAGGGGCGAGCAACTCAATCTAGCCGGGACTAGGCTGGGTGGCCAATCCCTTGCTAGTCTCCGGGCAGAGTGGTGCATACCCAATCAAAACCATGCGAAAGGCATAGAAATCAAATACATCTCTCGGCGTGAACTCATGGTTATAGCTTTCACGGTTACCAGAATTTGCGGCGCAGCCGCTTTACATATTGCCACCGGGTCCCAAATGCGGATGGTGATTGACTGTTTTCGAGGCACCACCTTCAACTGGTGCGATGCTGTGTCGACCAACATGAAGGGCCAACTGACTAGGGCAAAGAACGGACAACTGAAGACCTTTGGATATGGGCCTCTAGTTGTGAGCTTTGCCTTAGAGAGAGTTCCGATGTTGATCCTGTCGTGGCGGAAAAAGTCGTTTGTGCGGACACAACTGACCTCCCTAGGAGTCTAAACTCTCTAGCGACAAACAAGACAAAAAGGAGTGATCTTTCTCTAAATATATCTTTTAACACATGAAAACTACAAGTGTTTAGGCTTACCTTATTCCAAAACGCAGTTGTTGTAGTCCGTCCTTGCCGATCCGGATGAGCTCCTCCTTCAAGTCAATTCCTGCAACCACAAACAATCAAACAATTACCAAGCACTTGCATTTCATATAATAAAACATATATTTAACATGCAGACCAAGGAACACATGAAATAACTCATTAACACAAGCTATTGAGAAAAATAAACCAGTTTGTATTAATAACGAAACAAAGAAACTCTTACAACCTGGCCTTGGTGTTGTGCAAGTTCCTCCCAGGGTCCATCAAGGGTTTTCCTCTACTTTGACAAAGCTCACCCACTTCCAGGTAGAATCAAGCAAAGACAATCTCTCCTCACAAGGTTCTAAATGGGAGTCCTAATTCCTGCAGCATTTACCCAAAGAAAATGTATAGCTCCAACCTCACCTCCCTCTGGCTCAATGTCTTTATTTATAGTGCTGTAAAGAGGTTATTCAGGTCCACCATCAATGGGATAATCCCCCTCTTTGGGTGGGATAGCTCCCTTATTGATGGGATAAGTTCCCCCTTAATAGAGATACATGAACCAACTGGAGGCGCATCCAAATCATCAAACCGACCTCTAGAAAGTTCTAGAAGTAACCACAAGTAACTTTTTTAAGATGAAACTCGCGCATTTTGCCTTTTACAGAAGGACGCACCTGTCCCTTAACATACAGAGCGTCCAAGGACGCACCTTTTGTGAACATGGTCAGCGTCCCCGCAGGTAAGGCTAGAGAGAACCTGCGACCCCAGAGATAAACATATTTTTTACAAGACTTTCTCTCTTCTTTGAGTTTGAGATGGATAACAGAGGCATAAGACTTGCCTAAGAGGGTAGCATGACTGTTGATTTGAGCCATACTAACTGTAAGTGGTCATGGTGACATTTTTTAGTGTAACAGATTGCCCCCTAAAGTGCGAAGCCTGGAATAGATTTAGGGTTTTGTAATTCTAGGAAGGGTGAAGCGCTTTATCATTTCAAGGATTGTCTTGTGGATGGCCTGGTTGGAACCTGCAATTTTCAACACAAAATACATGTATAAGATTATATCATCACTGAGGTAGGCATTCCCATACTCAGATTCAAAACTTTAACTAATGGACTAACTATTCTGATACAGGAATGATCTTGCAGTACATCATTTTTATAGACTTTTGTAGACACAGTATGGACGCAGCCATCTGTTTATGATTAGTCTACATAGATAATGAATACAAAACTCCTCGCAGCCTGGATGGTAGAAACTAGATCCAGGGTCTTCATTTCTACTTCCCGAATTGGTACGATTCTAGCCATGTGATTAAATGATTCGATGTCGAACATGTTAGAAACCACTTGATTACCAGTCGATGATGCAAACTGTTAACAAGCGTGAGAGAAACCACCAGTAATGTCAATGGTTCTCAAAGTACCAAGCACAACCCGTGAAATGTGAATAAATGTTTTGATGTCGAACACTTCACGGAATCCTTTGATCGAAAGTCAATGATGTAAACTGACGTCAAAGGCGAGAAACCTACCATTGATGCATGCAGACTTCAAGGTGCTGTCGATTCCTAAGTCATCTTTCTAGATAATGTGTCGATGTCGATAGAAAGCGACCCGTTGCAGGCAAGCCCACAACACGAAATCATTGTTCAAGTTGAAGAAATGTTGCTGTAAGGACTGACTCAGGGATGGTCAAATGGATGACAAGTATTTTGCAGATGAAAGTTTTTGCTTGCAGACCTCTTGAACACATAACGACACGACAGATGGCTTGGTGACGAATAACTCAAAGTTAATCCCCGAAACCCGGTTAAAGACTTTCAAAGTGGTTTGGTCAACTGTGAGGTAAAAGATTTCCCAACCCAGGTGAATGAAAAGTGTCGTGTTCAAGAGTGGTAATAAAGTTTCTTTTGAGATAAAGGTAACAAATAGGCTCATTCTTCTCTCTTTTCCCCCACCATTTCTGGCAAGTACCTCTTTATTTTTAACAAGCTTGAGGAGGATAACATATGCTTGATTATAAGCTCATCCTTCGGATGAGTCCAACCTAGTTTAAATTCGAACCCTAGGAAGGAGTGGTTCGTTCCTGTTTGTAATTGAACAGGTCCTTTACTGTAAAAGTTTAACGAGCCCAGTATAGGAGAAACTTGGCGTTTTTCAATTTTAGAGAGTCTGAAAAAACAAAAGGAGACTCCACGTTGAACTTTTTCGTATATTTGTGTCCCTCAAGCCCGAAAAAGTATAAAATAATACCTGGGGGAACCGCTTGATCTTGCGACCAAGGAGTACTTTCATAATAGTGTCGTTGACCTGAAAAGTAAAAAGTGATCAAGGACACGTCGTTTTATTTCCTTATCGAGTTCGAAACGACAAAAACCCGGCAATCTTTTCCTGATTTTACGGTCAGAAAAGAGCTAAAAGGGGACCGTCTTTTAATTCCGTTTTAACGAGTGTAAAAGAAACGCTCGGCGATCTTTTCATTTTTTAGGAGTCAGAAAAGGGCTTAAAAGATGACTCTGATATTTTATTTGTGAAAAAATTACAATTTCCCTTGAAATCCCTTTGTCCTGCACAAAAGCGACACATTACTCATACCTGTTTAAAATAGGCAAAAATACATCGAAAAACAACTTTTCATGGTAAAAAATGAACTAATTCATCCAAAAAACCTATAAAAAGACCTTTTACCATGTCATTTTTACCGTTTGACTTTGGAGGTTGAAAAAGGAGCTTTTGACAAGAAACTTCCCGTGGTTGCTGCGGAAAATCTGACCGTCGGAATCGAACGCCGTCTCATCCAGGTATTTTACACATCCTACTCTGCATTTCTATCCGTTTAGAATTAATTTTTAGGTCTTAGTTTCATTTTTTGGGGGGGTTTTGGTTTTGGAATGCGCCTCTCGGCGGACGCAGGTGCCCTTCGGGTGACCTGCGTCCCCCGACTTTTTCTCATACGGGAAAACGGTCGGAAGACGCAGCCCGCCTTCAGGCCAGCTGCGTCCGGGCGCCCTGTGCTACAAAGCCGGGGTGTGTCTTCCGAGAAGTGCGCATTTCAAAACCCCAACTCTCTCAAAAAACCACCAAAAATTCCCAAATCAATTTCTAATTGCTATTTTTGATATGCAGGGCAATAATCATGTTAGACTGGAGAGAAAGAGAGCATGTAGAGGAAGATGAAGCTGCAATAAATCACCAACCTTCTCTGGATGCCCTAAGAGCATGCGGATTATACAAATATTGGACCATACCGGGCATGAGGGGCCAGGTAAGATTCTTGGAATGGCTGGTTGAGCGATGGAACGTTCAAGAACAATGCTTTTACATAGGAGGGCACCAGCTCGAGATAGAGCCCTCGGATGTATACTTTCTCACTGGCTTGCCGAACAGAGGTGAGCAACTCAGTCTTGCGGGGACTAGGCCGGGTGGCCAATCCCTTGATAGTCTCCGCGAGGATTGGTGCACACGTGGGGCTCACCATTCAAAAGGCATAGAGATAAAACACATCACTCTACCGGAACTCAAAGTCATAGCGTTCACGGTTACCAGAATTTGCGGCGCGGCCGCTTTACACATTGCTTCCGGATCCCAAATGCGGATGGCAATTGACTGTTACCAAGGCACCATTTTCAACTGGTGTGAAGCTGTGTCGGCTCATATGAAGAGCCAACTGACCAAGGCAAAGAACGGACGACTAAAGACTTTTGGATATGGGCCTATAGTCGTGAGCTTTGCCTTGGAGAGAGTTCCAATGCTGATCCCTCAGCAACTCACTGTTGATATCTTGGGTCCTCGGGAGCCAAAGCTGATACGATGGGTTGCGGTGATGGCTCGGCATCCTGACGAGGGCGCGGCAGTGGTTCGATTCTCAGATAGTTACTTTCACTGGTTAGAGGACCAGGTTTTTTCGATACAGGACTTTCCGTATGCCGGAATGGATTTCAGAGGTGATCCGGACATGGTTCTTCCACAGGGAGAACAATGGGATGACAGAGGTACTTTTATTTTCACAAGTTTTCTAATTATGTATTTTTTTTTAATTTTTCATATATATCGTCTCAAAACTAATAGTAAAATTTTTCAAAATGCAGATGTTGGTCCACAGCGTCCAGCCAACCTCCGGCCTTTTGATAGACTACATCCAGCTGCACCGGTACCGGCCCCACAGGACGCGGCTGCAGACGTACTAGCTGAGTTGGAGCATGATCTAGAGCGTCTCACGGCAGACATACCTGAGACTACTATGGACGATATTCCTATCAGGCTTCAGCGTTTTGTAGTCGCGGTCCCTGGACCGTTTAGGAGATTTTTGCGTAAGGTAGCCCGCGCAGTGGTGTCATACAGAGAGCACCACCAGTGATTGACTAGTCACTTTTGTAGTCACATGTGACATTTTGACTTTTTGTACTATCATTTTGCCGATCATAAGGTGTTTTCAACCTATGATCGAAGACGATGTATATATTTTTTGACACACTTCTATCTATATATATCACTATTACCGGCTTATCTTGTTTAACATATGTGATGAAATGTTTTTAAATTTACTTGCATGATTATCGTAAATGTCTGTCCAACATTCGAGAAGCAATTGCATCTGCTAATGTATTCAAAGACCTTGGAATATGTTGATATTCAATGTAATCAAATTCACGTTCCAAGAGACGCACTCTCAAAAACAACCTTAATAACACAGGATTCCTAATGGCATAAACTCTATTAAGCTGTAATACAACAAGTTCAGAATCTAACCTCACTGTCAAACGTCGAATTCCAAATGAAATAGATTCGGATAATAATTCAATCACTGCACTGTATTCTGCAATGTTGTTCGTTGTTTGACCGAGGCTTACCCCATGCATAGAAACTAACTCGTCAGAGGGCGAATAGATAACCCAAGCTGCGGAAGAGATGTTCCGTGTACTACGACAAGCACCATCAGCAAATCCAATATATGTTTGGAGAGGCGTCGACATCTGCAATATCAAGAGTAAAACCAAGATAAGCCAGAATAACGACGAAAAACCACACTCTCTAAGCTAAGCACACTGACTAAACTAACACACTTGCTAGCTAGAAAGAAAATCTAATCTATCTAAAAATTTCTCCATTCCCCTCATTTAAGCATAATACCTCTTTAGGTAAAGTCCATTTCTGGGTTTACCCAAAGAGTCCCCATCAAAGTCAACTAGCTCATAAGCCCCTTTTGCTAGCTTTCGCTTTACAATGTAGGGCCCATGCCACATGGGAACGAATTTTCCGGCACCTAGCTTATCGTTAGCTTGATCATATAATAGTACTAGGTCTCCTTCCGAAAAACTTCGAGGGGTTACATTTCTATCATACTGAGCTTTCATTCGTTTCGCGTGAGTCTCGATTGCCAATGTAGCGTCACGTCGAGTCTCATCTAATTTAGCCAAGTACAATAAACGTGTCTCCTCTTCGGAAGTAGCTGGAAGTAATTCGACAGCCATTTGAAGTGATGGGATTTCGCATTCAATGGGTAACACAGCTTCTAAGCCATAAACTAGCTGGAAAGGAGTGAACCCTGTTGAATTTTTCACTGAGGTTCGGTATGCCCATAGCGCTGAAAATAACATGTTGTGCCAATTCGACCGATGAACACCAATGGTTCGTCGGATCATGGTAACTAGAACTTTGTTGATAGACTCAACCAAACCGTTGGCTTGCGGATAATAAGGAGTAGAGCTATCGTGGCGCAAACCAAGCTGGCTTGTAAGCTCAGTCATCATGACATTTCGAAAATGGCTCCCATGGTCAGTAATGATTGCTTGTGGGACACCAAACCTAGTTATGATATGATTGAATACGAAAACTGCAGCTGTTTTGCCGCTTGCGTCGAATGTAGGCATCGCCTCGGCCCACTTAGTAAAATAATCAACCGCAAGGATGATATACGCATGCCCCCGGCCGAGTGAGGGTTACAAGTATTAAAGTCGATACCCCATTTGGCGAATGGACCAATGGCAATTATAGGGTGGAGAGGAGCAGGTGGAGCGCGCATCTTGCGATCAAACACTTGACAGTTGTGGCACTTCCTGACTGCAATGATACAATCTTTAAACATAGACGGCCAGAAATAACCAGCGCGCAACACCTTCTGAGCTGTGGCATACCCAGACATATGACCGCCACATGCTCCAGAGTGACAATCATTCAAAACCCTCTCAGCCTCTTCGTGAGTTAAACAACGTCGAAAAACTAAGTCTGCCCCCCGGCGATAAAGTGTATCTCCAATAATTTTGTATGGCTGGGATTGAAACCGAATTTTTCGACGTTCCGCTTTGGAAGCTTCAGGCCGAAAGGTTTGGGTTTGGAGATAAATGATTATATCCCCGTACCACGGATCTACAGTACTGATAAGAAACAAAGATTCGTCCGCAATGGACTCCTCTGCCACAGTCTCTGTGTCAGCACTCGGGAAATCACACATCAATTCCGCAAAAACTAAGGATTTCTTAGACTTGGACTTCTCGAACTCCAAGTCGAACTCTTGCAGGATAACAATCCATTTAGAGTACTTGCCCCCTAGCAGTTGTTTTGTCAAAATATAAATCATAGGGTTGCAATCCGAAATAACTGTAGTTTTGCGGAGAAGAATGTAGTGACGGAAACGCTGGACAGCTTGAACGGCTGCCAGGGCCAATTTCTCCACATGCGAATATTTTAGCTCAGTTGGATTCAAGGTCCTACTAAGATAATATATCACATGCTCCGCTCCGAATTCATCTTCTTGAACTAACACCATTCCAATGGTGGAATGCGAAGCTGCGAGGTATAAGAAGTAGTCTTGGTTGTAGTTGGGAGGATGCAATAACGGTGCATGGGTCAACGCGTGTTTAAGTGCATCAAAAGATTGTTGGGCAATCTCGTCCCAAAAGAATTGTGCGTTCTGTTTCAACAACCGTGTAAAACCTTTAGTGACCTCGGCGTAGTTTGGGATGAATCGGCGTAAAAAGTTCGCTTTCCCTTGCAAACTTTGGAGTTGGCGCAAACTCGAAGGAGGAGGCAATTTGATGATAGCCTCGACTTTCGAGGGATCGACGCGAATGCCGGCTTTTGAAACAACAAATCCCAGCAATCGACCTGTTTCTATACAGAAAACACACTTGTGGGGATTCAACCGAATTCGATAATGCCTACACCTCATAAAGATTGCTCGTAGGTGGACAAGGTGATCAGCTCGATGTAAAGAATGAGCAGGCAAATCATCGAGATAGGGTTGCACAATGTGCTTGATATCATGAAATGCATAAGACATTGCCCGTTGAAAAGTGGCCCCGGCATTCTTAAGCCCAAAAGGTAACTTGCAATAAGCAAATGTCCCCCATGGACAAATGAATGCCGTTTTTGGTTGGTCGGCAGGTAGAATATTGATTTGATTATAGCCCGAAAAACCATCCATGAAGGAAAACATTTCACTTCCGGCACAATCATCAATAATTTGATCGATATAAGGCGTAGGATAGTTGTCTTTTGGACAAGCTCGATTTATATCCCTATAGTCGATACAGATTCTTATTATTCCTTGTTTCTTGTTGACCGGAACAATATTCGATACCCAATCCGTTAACGGGATCGGATAAATGAAACCTGCTTTCAACAGCTTTTCGACTTCGGCTTTAATCGCAGCCGCTTTTCGAGGGTGAATTTGACGCAACCGTTGCCGGACGGGTTTAGCATCCGGGTAGGTCTTTATTTCATGAATAACAATGGCAGGATCAATTCCCGGCATTTCCTCGTAAGACCAGGCAAACACGTCGCGGAATTCTTGGAATAGGGCCTTGTAAGTTCGGATTTCTTCTTCAGTACATGCGGCACCTATATGAATGTTTTCCTCGATTCCGGGCTTCACTGAAATATCAATGGGAATAGTACGAGAAATATTCCCTAAATTCAGCTCTGAATCAGAATGTTTCGTTGGATCCTGAGCGTCTTTGACATATTCAGCGGTAAAGATAGATGAAAAATCATTTTCAAATGCATCATCCTTAGGTAAAAACGAAGATCTGTGATGGAGATCTTCCCATGGTAGATCGTCTACACTTAGGATTTCGCGAAGTTGTTCGTCAGATGACACGACTTCGGGAAACGTTATCCGTTCTAAGGGTGAGGTGAAAAGTGACTCTTCACTGACCACATTCATTTGGTCGACTTCGGTTGAATGAAAGTCAGTAAAAGACATGAGAGCTTCATAAGCAATTTCATATGGACTCAAAGGCATAACATCACCGAGTGAGTCTATCTCAGAGTCAGATGGGACGAACCAAGGATCATCATAAATAATGTTTTCTGATGTAATCATATGAATGGTTGCAAACGAAGGATCTGCGCTGAGTGGAGGGAGAGGAAAAGTTCCCAGTAAACCGGAATCCTTAACTAAACCTACACCAACATCCCTATAAGGGATTGTCGTTTTACCAACATGCTGGATACTCTCTGAAGAGGCTGGATTGGATGAAAAGTATGTCAGCTGATCAATAGTCACGATCTTACCGTTATGTGGAAACTTAATTACTCTGAAGACCGATGAAACGACCGCTGTCATAGCATATGACCAACTTCGACCCAAAAGAAGGTTGTAGTCTAGAGGGGCATCAACCACTTCCACATCTAGACTAACGGTTTTACCTTCAACCCCTATAGGCAATTCTTGTAGAATACCAAACGGACGGAACCCACGGCCATCAAAGGCCTTAAGGATGGTGGGGGATTGGTTCAACGAAGGAGAACCAAGCGATCTCCAACATTGAATCGACATAATACACGTAGAAGCTCCCTCATCAATCACAGTCCGATGAATAGGCCTGTTTTTGACTATCACTGGAATTTGGAAAGCCATTTGATGGGGGAGACGTGGTGTACTAGTTTCTAGATCAAAGATCATTAGGTTCGGGTCCTGAACATCGACAGCTCCGATAGCCGACAAAAGCAATTTCCGTTGTGCTGGGCATGATTGCAGCACTTCGAGTGCCGACATTGCTGAAGGTGAAACAGCTAAGTCCTCAACAATGTTGTAATTCTGGGCTGCTCTCGCATGTGGATTGAAAGCAGACCTTCGAAGTACACCCTTGGCGGGCGGCTTAATCACTAAGTCTGGGTTAGGTTTTTCGATCTGTAGTGGATCGGAACCAGGAGCTGAGGTTGATGGGTTAGAGTGAGAAGATTCTGCTTCCTTGCCATCAACAGGAGCCTTACTACCATAATCTTGCGATCGAGTCGCAATCCTCTCATGAGACATCATCAAAATGGGTTCTTCACTGGCATTCGAAGAAGAACTTATCATCTTATTCTCCTGCTCTGGAAATGGATTTTTTAACACAGCAGGAGTGGGAGAACCTTTGACTATTTTTACAACCTCGGCCCGATGAGGGCAATCTCTCGTAAAATGATCCTCTTCACAAATAAGACAAGGATATCGAGGTTTGCGTTTTTCGTCATTGGTTTCCGACTTTTCAGTTTTCTCCTTTGGAGCCTTGTCTGCTTTAGCCTTCTTCTTTCCTTTCTTCTTTCCACCGTTTTTTGATTTGGCCGTAGATGACTCTACAGCGTGAATGTCGGCGGTAAGTTCAGGAGGAGAAGACTCTCCTGTCGGAGAATCTGGCAAAGTGATTATTGGAGTATTGGAGGCCTTGGAAGACTTCTTCTTACTCTTCGTAGTCACGATACCAATCATACCATCAGCGGCATGAGATCCCGAAGGAGCAGCAGCGATTTGATTCGACTTTGGAAGATCCGGAATCTTCTCGTGTAACGTACCCGACTGAGTGTAAACTAAGTCAAGGTATTGTGCCTGAGCAATGACTTGCTCCTCAGTAACTACTTCGGCCTTAGCGACATCTTCAGTAATCTTCGGTAATAATGATTTGACAAACCATTCAGCTAAGATTTGGTCCGGGATAAAAACTTTCACTAATCGCCTTCGACGTCTCCACTCATGAATGTGATCAGAAATATACGTGGACGTCGATTGTTTTAGTGAAGTTAATAACTCCGTGCCCTTATCGTATCTGACCGGCAACTGAAAGTGAGTTAAGAACGAGGTAGCTAACTGGCTAAAGTTGTAAAAAGAGGCCCGTGGTAACTCAATGTACCACTTGGCCGTGAGACCAATGAGTGTACGCTGGAAAAGACGTAAGCGGATGGAATCATCTGAGATAGAATTCGAAGCACACCAGAGGTGGTAAGTCATCACATGATTGGACGGATCCTCTCCAGACTTACCTTCGAACTTGGGTATATCACTGGGCAACTTATTTGGCATTGGCGGCCAGAACTGAAGATATTGAATTGGATCGTTCGTTAGGCGCGTCAAGTCGGGTAAATCCAAAGTTGCAATAAACGGTAACTGCCGGTTAGGATCTCTAAAACTCTGGGTCACAATACCAGCCCCAGGAGGAGGATATCCAGGATAACTAGGAACAGGAGTCGCATTTGGGATATTATATCCTCCTGGAAAACCAGGATTAACCGGACCGTACTGGGGTTGTTGAGGTTGTTGATAAGTGTACCCAGGATACGGTTGATACTGGTAAACCGGTTGTTGGACAGCTTGCCCAGGTTGGTACTGTCCCTGGTACGGAGGTTGAACAAATTGTGGTTGAGTAGTCACAACCGTACTTATACCAGGCTGACCTACAGGCATCTGGACCGTGGTTTGAATCGTAGATCCAGACAACGGTAAAGATGTCTGAGGTGCGGTAACAGGGACAGTAGAAACTGGAGCCGTCGATACTCCAGAAGTAAGTATGGTAGATGTAGCGATAGTTGCAGCAGCCGTTTGAGATGGAGTACTAGGTGCAATTGACGGCTGAGTAACTACCGAAGCTACAGAAGTTTGAACATTTGGCTGGACAGGTTGCGGTTGCTGGGTTGGACCAGAAACTACGGGTTGTCCAGCTTGAGGAAGCATCTGTACACTTGGCTGCAACACCTGTTGACCCTGTGAGGGATCCCACACTAACATTCCAGGGTACTGACCCGTAACAGGTTGAGGGTACTGAGATCCATAACCAGATTGAGGGTAGGATTGATAATTGTAAGGTGCAGTTCCCATACTTGGAACATATGACTGACCTTGAGGCGGTTGATAACCTTGACTTGAGTATTGACCTTGGGGTTGATAACCTTGAGGTAAATACTGATACTGGGGTTGACCTTGACCTTGAGGTTGGTACCCTTGAGGTTGATAACTTTGGGGTTGATACCCTTGAGGTTGCCATCCTTGAGGTTGCCATCCTTGAGGTTGATATTGATACTGAGGTTGACCTTGGGGTACATATTGAGGCTGAGGTTGACCTTGAGGTAAGTATTGCACCATAGGTACATACTGACTTTGAGGTTGCCCCCCAGACACAATTTGTGTACCTTGAGGTTGCCCCCCAGGCGTTAACTGCGGTTGCCCCCCAGGCGGTAATTGGCCACCTTGAGGTTGGGAAACGGGAACTGAACCTGACATCATGTAAATGTCTCCTACACCCAATGGTATATTACCACTGTTTCCAGCAAATAACCCATGATCAATGGGTTGAGGAGATGCCCCCGCAAAGGTACCAGAAAGTGACTGATACCCAGTGGGAACAGAAGGACCGCCGTGTAAAAAAGATTCAGGACTTTGTGTAAACACGGACGACTGACCAGACATATTTACAGGAGTATGAATACCTCCAGGTGGAAAAGGAGTACGAGGTGTGGAAAAACCGACTGAGTTGTCTAAAAAATTGGTTAATGCAAGGTACCAAGAAGTACTTCTAGGAGGACTGTAAAAGATGGATTCACGCTCCCTTAGATCAATAGTCAGTTGACCTTCAAGGTGAGAGACACCTATATCTTCTTCTGGAGCAAGTTCTTCTATAGCAATCAAACCAGAAGGTAGATTTTCGGTGATAATTCTTTCTATTCTCGGTGAATCAGGGACACTAGAAGTTGGAGTAACAGGTTCGGAAATTTCAGGTTCTTCGCCTGTTTCACTGGCAGATGAAAAACTACCAGCAAGCTCGGAAACTGTAACAGTTTCGGGATTGTAACCTGTTTCTAAACTTTGGTAATCTGGATGGACTACCAAGGAAGATTCTCCTTCTTCAGGTGAACCTACTCTACTGTCACTAGGAGGAGTTACAAGGACCTTTAACCCTTCTAAATTACCCGGGTCGTCTCGAGGAGGGGATCCCCTAAGTCTACGGGATCTTCTCAACAATTCGGCCACAGAAACAACTTCAGGAGACTGGCCCCGAAGTCTACGGGACTGTCTCGGTAATTCCGCCACAATTAAAGATTTTTAACTACAACACACGAAAACAAAGTAAAAATTTCAAATCAAACCACCTAAAGTCTTCTAAAGAAGCAAACAAATTTGAAGCACACGCCTAAATAATCTAGAGCGTCAAACCACACACAAACAGTAGTCTTCCGGACCAAAAGCGCTAGTTGGTGATTAGGCCCAACCTCGCAGGATTCAGTACAGAAATGGCGGGTGGAACAGTTACCCTGGCAACCTGCTTAATGAATAGACCGGCACAAGTTCCTCCACTTTAACCGTCTCGAAGTGAAGTGAACCCCCCGGAAAATCCAAGTGAGTATAACCGACGTCTGCTCCAGGTACAGTGGGACCTTCCCTCCACTGTCACCTCGGTAGAACCCTAAAGATTATGGTCACTAAAGTTACCAATCACAACAATTACACCTGGGGGAACAGTCTAAACTCCGACAGCACGCAAGGGCAGAGTAACAAGCTCAATCCCCTTACCGGCTCCTTGACAATAATCCAAGGTTTACCGATAAGTGACCCCTGGCTCCTCGACAATGGTTAATCCGAGGTTTACCGTTTGTAATACGTACTGTCTGGCGTCGTTCCCAACGAGGGAGGAATGATCCCCTCACTGGTTCGGACACGAGCTCGTGCTTCTCCTTTAAGAGGAGCTTTCCTAGAGTATAACTGAAACAATTGGATTTAATCTACTCAAGATAAACTATCTGTTTGGTTTTGTAGTCTTGGAGAGTTAAGTACTCACCTACTCCAAGACCCTAGCCTAAGCTATGTTGGTGTTTCAGAGCCCTAGAAAAATAAAAATTACTAGATTGATTTTAATTTAAGCGTTACTTTTAAGGTTGTTTCTTAAGTCAAAAGGTGATGGAAGTGAAACCAGTGGTGTGTTGACTCGACTCGAAACCACTACAAAATGCACCTAGGATGATTTACCCACTACTTTACTTTTTCGATGAATTGCTTAATTAAAAAGTTGAGAGAATGCAATCTTTATAAAAGCAACTTCTTAATTAAAGACAATCAAAGAAACAATTCGTTTGTCTTTTCCAAGCATAAAAAACATGACCGCTCTTTACATGCACGAAAAAACTCTTTTTCTCTTTCAAAAACAAAAAACTACTTGAAACAAGACTTTTAAAGAAGATGTTTTTGTATTTTTCTTTTAATAAAGCAAATAAATCTAATATAACCAAAAATCAATCTTAACAACTATTAAAATCTATGAAAATGCACTCATAAGCAAACTAAAAGGTAAATTTACTCTAAGCAATCTTAACGAGGCCAAAACCAACAATGATTATTCTAAGGTGTTTTACTTGATCACAATCAAATCAAGGACTAGCTTATTGCAGAACCAAAAACTAGTCAAAACAAAACTCTAATCTTTTTGTTCTTTTGTAAAATGGAAATCAACACTTTATAAACAAGTAATTCGAAATTTGACCCAAAACAACTTAAATGGCAAGTTGCTCACACAAGGAGACTTTACGACAGGCCCGACTTCTAAGAAGGCTGACTAACCAGAGAGATCTAAGGCTGGACAACTTTCTACCGTCAAAGTCACTACAGGACCTATTGAAAAATCAAACCCTAGGCCTAAACTTCGTTGAAATCCACTAAAACACTCAAAGCTCACAAAACAAGTTCAGGTGAAAATTCTTGACAGGGTACTAAAGGATCTGGGTAGAAAACACTAAGAAAAATCAAAATCTAAAAGCAATTAAAGCAAAAAATGGACTTTTCCTAAATTTTACAGGAAGACGCAGGCGACCCGTTATAACAGGTGCGGGCCCGCTCTGTGCAAACGGCAACAGCGCGTCCAAAGACGCACTGTGCAGTACTCAGAGGGTGCGTCCTTCTGGAAAAGTTGAGAAAAACCAAATCTAACTAAATCTAAAGCTAAGCCACCCAAATACTAATTCTCACAGTCAAAAACCAGAAAATAAAAGTGATTTTCACAGAGCAAAGTTCACACAAAGGAAAAGACTCTCTCATTAATGGATTCCCCAGCGGAGTCGCCAATTTGTCGTGGCGGAAAAAGTCGTTTGTGCGGACACAACTGACCTCCCTAGGAGTCTAAACTCTCTAGAGACAAACAAGACAAAAAGGAGTGATCTTTCTCTAAATATATCTTTTAACACATGAAAACTACAAGTGTTTAGGCTTACCTTATTCCAAAACGCAGTTGTTGTAGTCCGTCCTTGCCGATCCGGATGAGCTCCTCCTTCAAGTCAATTCCTGCAACCACAAACAATCAAACAATTACCAAGCACTTGCATTTCATATAATAAAACATATATTTAACATGCAGACCAAGGAACACATGAAATAACTCATTAACACAAGCTATTGAGAAAAATAAACCAGTTTGTATTAATAACGAAACAAAGAAACTCTTACAACCTGGCCTTGGTGTTGTGCAAGTTCCTCCCAGGGTCCATCAAGGGTTTTCCTCTACTTTGACAAAGCTCACCCACTTCCAGGTAGAATCAAGCAAAGACAATCTCTCCTCACAAGGTTCTAAATGGGAGTCCTAATTCCTGCAGCATTTACCCAAAGAAAATGTATAGCTCCAACCTCACCTCCCTCTGGCTCAATGTCTTTATTTATAGTGCTGTAAAGAGGTTATTCAGGTCCACCATCAATGGGATAATCCCCCTCTTTGGGTGGGATAGCTCCCTTATTGATGGGATAAGTTCCCCCTTAATAGAGATACATGAACCAACTGGAGGCGCATCCAAATCATCAAACCGACCTCTAGAAAGTTCTAGAAGTAACCACAAGTAACTTTTTTAAGATGAAACTCGCGCATTTTGCCTTTTACAGAAGGACGCACCTGTCCCTTAACATACAGAGCGTCCAAGGACGCACCTTTTGTGAACATGGTCAGCGTCCCCGCAGGTAAGGCTAGAGAGAACCTGCGACCCCAGAGATAAACATATTTTTTACAAGACTTTCTCTCTTCTTTGAGTTTGAGATGGATAACAGAGGCATAAGACTTGCCTAAGAGGGTAGCATGACTGTTGATTTGAGCCATACTAACTGTAAGTGGTCATGGTGACATTTTTTAGTGTAACAGATCCCTCAGCATCTCACTGTTGATATCTTGGGTCCTCGGGAGCCAAAGCTGATACGATGGGTTATGGTGATGGCCCGGCATCCTGACGAGGGCGCGACAGTTGTTCGATTCCCTGCTGGTTATTTTCACTGGTTAGAGGACCAGTTTTTTTCGATCCAGGACTTTCCGTATGCCGGAGTAGATTTTCGAGGTGATTTGGACATGGTTCTTCCACAGGGAGAACAATGGGATGACAAAGGTACTTTATTTTTCAAAGTTTTAAATTTATCTATTTTTTTTTGTTTTTTATATATATCGTCTCAAAACTGACAGTACAAACTTTCAAAATGCAGATGTAGGTCCACGGCGTCCAGCCAACCTCCGGGCTTTTGAGAGGAGAGTACCAGCTATACCAGCACCACCCCCACAGGATGCGGCTGCAGAGACCTTAGCCGAGCTGGAACAGGATCTAGAGCGTCTGACGACGAATATACCAGAGACCACCATAGATGATATTCCTATTCGACTTCAGCGCTATGTGGTCGCAGTCCCAGGACCTTTTAGGAGGTTCTTGTGTAGGGTAGTGCGGGCAGTGGTCTCGTATAGAGAGCACCACCAGTGATTGGCTAGTCACTTTTGTAGACACATATGACATTTTTGGCTTTTTATACTTACCATTTTTGCCGATCATAAGGTGTTTTTCAACCTATGATCGAAGACGATGTATATTTTTTGACACACTCCTATCTATATATATATCATTATTACCGGCTTATCTTGTTTAACATATGTGATGAAATTTTTTTAAATTTACTTGCATGATTATCGTAAATGTCTGTCCAACATTCGAGAAGCAATTGCATCTGCTAATGTATTTAAAGACCTTGGAATATGCTGATATTCAATGTAATCAAATTCACGTTCCAAGAGACACACTCTCAAAAACAACCTTAATAACACAGGATTTCTAATGGCATATACTATATTAAGCTGTAATACAACAAGTTCAGAATCTAACCTCACTATCAAACGTCGAATTCCAAATGAAATAGATTCAGATAATAATTCAACCACTGCACTGTATTCTGCAATGTTGTTCGTCGTTTGACCGAGGCTTACCCCATGCATAGAAACTAACTCGTCAGAGGGTGAATAGATAACCCAAGCTGCGGAAGAGATATTCCGTGTACTACGACAAGCACCATCAGCAAATCCAATGTATGTTTGGAGAGGCGTCGACATCTGCAATATCAAGAGTAAAACCAAGATAAGCCAGAATAACGACTGAAAACACACTTTCTAAGCTAAGCACACTAACTAAACTAACAATCATACTAGCTAGAAAGAAAACCTAACCTAACTAAAAATTCTCCATACCCACCATTAAGCATAATACCTCTTTAGGTAAAGTCCATTTCTGGGTTTACCCAAAGAGTCCCCATCAAAATCTACCAGCTCATAAGCCCCTTTTGCTAGCTTTCGCTTTACAATGTAGGGTCCATGCCACATAGGAATGAATTTTCCAGCACCTAGCTTATCGTTAGCTTGATCATATAATAGCACTAGGTCTCCCTTCGAAAAACTTCGAGGGGTCACATTTCTATCATACTGAGCTTTCATTCGCTTTGCGTGAGTCTCGATTGCCAATGCAGCGTTACGTCGAGTCTCATCTAACTGAGCTAAGTATAATAAACGTTTCTCCTCTTCGGAAGTAGCTGGGAGTAATTCGACAGCCATTTGAAGTGATGGGATTTCACATTCAATGGGTAACACAGCTTCTAAGCCATAAACTAGCTGGAAATGAGTGAACCCTGTTGAAGTTTTCACTGAGGTTAGGTATGCCCATAGCGTTGAAAATAACATGTTGTGCCAATTCGACCGATGAATACCAATGGTTCGTCGGATCATGATAACCAGAACTTTGTTGATAGACTCAACCAAACCGTTGGCTTGCGGATAATAAGGAGTAGAGCTATCGTGGCACAAACCAAGCTGGCTTGTAAGCTCAGTCATCATGATGTTTCGAAAATGGCTCCCATGGTCAGTGATGATTGCTTGTGGGACACCAAACCTAGTTATAATATGATTGAATACGAAAACTGCAGTTGTTTTGCCTCTTGCGTCGAATGTAGGCATCGACTCGGCCCATTTAGTAAAATAATCAACCGCGAGGATGATATACGCATGCCCCCCGGCCGAGTGAGGGTTACAAGTAATAAAATCGATACCCCATTTGGCGAAAGGACCAACGGCAATTATAGGGTGGAGAGGAGCAGGTGGTGCGCGCATCTTGCGATCAAACACTTGATAGTTGTGGCACTTCCGGACCGCAATGATACAATCTTTAAACATGGACGGCCAGAAATAGCCAGCGCGCAACACCTTCTGAGCTGTGGCATACCCAAACATATGACCGCCACATGCTCCAGAGTGACAATCATTCAAAACCCTCTCAGCCTCTTCGTGAGTTAAGAAACGTCGAAAAACTAAGTCTGCCCCCCGGCGATAAAGTGTATCTCCAATAATTTTGTATTGCTGGGATTGAAACCGAATTTTTCGACGTTCTGACTTTGAAGCTTCAGGCCGAAAGGTTTGGGTTTGGAGATAGATGATTATATCCCCATACCACAGATCTAAAGTACTGATAAGAAACAAAGATTCATCCGCAATGGACTCCTCTGCCACAGTTTCTGTGTCAGCACGCGGGAAATCACACATTAATTCCGCAAAAACTAAGGATTTCTTAGACTTGGACTTCTCAAACTCCAAGTCGAACTCTTGCAGGATAACGATCCATTTAGAGTACTTGCCCCCTAGCAGTTGTTTTGTCAAAATATAAATCATAGGGTTGCAATCCAAAATAACTGTAGTTTTACGGAGAAGAATGTAGTGACGAAAACGCTGGACAGCTTGAACGGCTGCCAGGGCCAATTTCTCCACATGCGAATATTTTAGCTCAGTGGGGTTTAATGTCCTACTAAGATAATATATCACATGTTCCGCTCCGAATTCATCTTCTTGAACTAACACCATTCCAATGGTGGAATGCGAAGCTGCGAGGTATAAGAAGTAGTCCTGGTTGTAGTTGGGAGGATGCAACAACGGTGCATGGGTCAACGCGTGTTTAAGTGCATCAAAAGATTGTTGGGCAATCTCGTCCCAAAAGAATTTAGCGTTCTGTTTCAACAACCGTGTAAAACCTTTAGTGACCTCGGCGTAGTTTGGAATGAATCGGCGTAAAAAGTTCGCTTTCCCTTGCAAACTTTGGAGTTGGCGCAAACTCAAAGGAGGAGGCAATTTGATGATAGCTTCGAACTTCGAGGGATCGACGCGAATGCCGGCTTTTGAAACAACAAATCCCAGCAATCGACCCGTCTCTATACAGAACACACACTTGTGGGGATTCAACTGAATTCGATAATGCCGACACCTCATAAAGATTGCTCGTAAGTGGACAAGGTGATCAGCTCGATGTAAAGAATGAGTAGGCAAATCATCGAGGTACGGTTGCACAATGTGCTTGATGTCATGAAATGCATAAGACATCACCCGTTGAAAAGTGGCCCCGGCATTCTTAAGTCCAAAAGGTAATTTGCAATAAGCAAATGTCCCCCATGGACAAATGAATGTCGTTTTTGGTTGGTCGGCAGGTAGAATATTGATTTGATTATAGCCCGAAAAACCATCCATGAAGGAAAACATTTCACTTCCGGCACAATCATCAATAATTTGATCGATATAAGGCATAGGATAGTTGTCTTTTGGACAAGCTCGATTTATATCCCTATAGTCGATACAGATTCTTATTGTTCCTTGTTTCTTGTTGACCGGAACAATATTCGATACCCAATCCGTTAACGGGATTGGATAAATGAAACCTGATTTCAACAGCTTTTCGACTTCTGCTTTAATTGCAGCCGCTTTCTGAGGGTGAATCTGACGCAACCGTTGCCGGACGGGTTTAGCGTCCGGGTAGGTCTTTATTTCATGAGCAACAATGGCAGGATCGATTCCCGGTATTTCCTCGTAAGACCAGGCAAACACATCGCGGAATTCTTGGAATAGGGCCTTGTAAGTTTGAATTTCTTCTTCGGTACTTGAGGCACCTATATGAATGTTTTCCTCAATTCCGGGCTTCACTGAAATATCAATGGGAATAGTGTGAAAAATATTCCCTAAATTCAACTCTGAATCAGAATGTTTCGTTGGATTCTGAGCGTCTTTGACATATTCAGCGGTAAAGATAGATGAAAAATCATTTTCAAAGGCATCATCCTTAGGTAAAAACAAAGATCTGTGATGGAGATCTTCCCATGGTAGATCGTCTACACTTAGGATTTCGCGAAGTTGCTCGTCAGATGACACGACTTCGGTAAATGTTATCCGTTCTAAGGTTGATGTGAAAAGTGATTCTTCACTGACCACATTCATTTGGTCGATTTCGGTTGAACGCGAGTCGGTAAAAGACATGACGGCTTCATAAGCAATTTCATATGGACTCAAAAGCATAGCATCACCGAATGAGTCTATCTCAGATTCAGATGGGACAATCCAAGGATCATCATAAATAATGTTGTCTGATGTAATCATATGAATTGATGCAAATGAAGGGTCTCCGTTGATTGGAGGGAAAGGAAAAGTTCCCAGTAAACCGGAATCTTTAACTAAACCTACGCCAACGTCCCTATAAGGGATTGTCGTCTTACCGACATGCTGGATACTCTCTGAAGAGGCTAGGTCGAATGAAAAGTATGTCAGCTGATCAATGGTCACGATCTTACCGTTATATGGAAACTTTATTACTCTGAAGACCGATGAAACGACTGTTGTCATAGCATATGACCAACTTCGACCCAAAAGAAGGTTGTAGTCTAGAGGGGCATCAACCACCTCCACATCCAGACTAACGGTTTTACCTTCTACCCCTATAGGCAATTCCTGTAGAATACCAAACGGACGGAACCCACGGCCATCAAAGGCCTTAAGGATGGTGGGGGATTGGTTCAACGAAGGAGAACCAAGAGATCTCCAACATTGAATCGACATAATACACGTAGAAGCTCCCTCATCAATCACAGTCCGATGAATAGGCCTATTTTTGACTATCACTGGAATTTGGAAAGCCATTTGATGGGGTAGACGCGGTGTACTATTTTCTAGATCGAAGATTATCAGATTCGGGTCCTGAACATCAACAGCTCCGATAGCCGACAAAAGTAATTTTCGTTGTGCTGGGCATGATTGCAGCACTTCTAAAGCCGACATTGTTGAGGGTGAAACAGCTAAGTCCTCAACGATGTTGTAATTCTGGGCTACTCTCGCATGTGGATTGAAAGCAGACCTTCGAAGAACACCCTTGGCAGGCGGTTTGATTACTAAGTCCGGGTTAGGTTTTTCGATCTGTAGTGGATCGGAACCAGGAGCTGAGGTTGATGGATTAGAATGAGAATATTATGCTTCTTTACCATCAACAGGATTCTTACTACCATAATCTTGCGATCGAGTCGCAATCCTCACATGAGACATCATCAAAATGGGTTCTTCACTGGCAGTCGAGGAAGAACCTATCATCTTATTCTCCTGCTCTGGAAATGTATTTTTTAACACAGCAGGAGTGGGAGAACCTTTGACTATTTTCACAACCTCGGCCCTATGAGGGCAATCTCTTGTAAAATGATCCTCTTCACAAATAAGACAAGGATATCGAGGTTTGCGCTTTTCGTCATTGGTTTCCGACTTTTCCGTTTTCTCCTTCGGAGCCTTGTCTGCTTTAGCCTTCTTCTTTCCTTTCTTCTTTCCACCGTTCTTTGATTTGGCCGTAGATGACTCTACAGCGTGAATATCGGTGGAAAGTTCAGGAGAAGACTCTCCTGTCGGGGAATCAGGCAAAGTGATTATAGGAGTAGTTGAAGCCTTGGAAGACTTCTTCTTACTCTTTGTATTCACAATACCAATCATACCATCAGCGGCATGAGATCCCGAAGGAGCAGCAGCGATTTGATTTGATTTTGGAAGATCTGGAATTTTCTCGTGTAATGTACCCGACTGAGTATAAACTAAGTCAAGGTACTACGCCTGAGCAATGACTTGCTCCTCAGTAACTACTCCGGCCTTAGCTACATCTTCAGTAATCTTTGGTAGTAATTATTTAACAAACCATTCAGCTAAGATTTGGTTCGGGATAAAAACTTTCACTAACCTTCTTCGACGTCTCCACTCATGAATGTGATCAGCTTACCAGAGGTGGTAAGTCATCAAATGATTGGACGGATCCTCTCCAGACTTACCTTCGAACTTGGGTATATCACTCGGCAACTTATTTGGCATTGGCGGCCAGAACGGAAGATATTGAATTGGATTGTTCGTTAGGCGCGTCAAGTCTGGTAAATCCAAAGTTGCGATAAACGGTAACTGCCGGTTAGGATCTCTAAAACTCTGGGTCACAAGACCAGTCCCAGGAGGAGGATATCCAGGATAACTAGGAACAGGAGTCGCATTAGGGATATTATATCCTCCTGGAAAACCAGGATTAACCGGACCGTACTGGGGTTGTTGAGGTTGTTGATAAGTGTACCCAGGATACGGTTGATACTGGTAAACCGGCTGTTGGACAGCTTGCCCATGTTGGTACTGTCCCTGGTATGGTTGTTGAACAAATTGAGGTTGAGTAGTGACAACCGTACTTATACCAGGCTGACCTGTAGGCATCTGGATCGTGGTTTGAATCGTAGATCCAGACAACGGTAAAGATGTCTGAGGAGTGATACCCTTGAGGTTGATATTGATACTGAGGTTGACCCTGGGGTACATATTGAGGCTGGGGTTGACCTTGAGGCATGTATTGCACCATAGGTACATACTGACCTTGAGGTTTCCCCCCAGACACGATTTGTGTACCTTGAGGTTGCCCCCCAGGCGTTAACTGAGGCTACCCCCCAGGCGGTAATTGGCCACCTTGAGGTTGGGAAACGGGAACTGAACCTGACATCATGTAAATGTCTCCTACACCCAATAGTATATTACCATTGTTTCCAGCTAATAACCCATGATCAACGGGTTGAGGAGATGCCCCCGCAAAGGTACCAGAAAGTGATTGATACCCGGTGGGAACAGAAGGACCGCCGTGTAAGAAAGATTCAGGAGTTTGAGTAAACACGGACGACTGACCAGACATATTTACAGGAGTATAAATACCTCCAGGTGGAAAGGGAGTACGAGGTGTAGAAAAACCTACCCCTGAGTTGTCTAAATAATTGGTTAACGAAAGGTACCAAGTAGTACTTCTAGGAGGACTGTAAAAGATAGATTCACGCTCCCTGAGCTCAATAGTAAGTTGATCTTCAAGGTTAGAGACGCCTATTTCTTCCTCTGGAGCAAGTTCTTCGATAGCAATCAGACCAGTAGGAAGATTTTCGGTGATAACTTGTTCTACTCTTGGTGAATCTGGAACACTAGAAGTCGGAGTAACAGGTTCAGATATTTCAGGTTCTTCGCCTGTATCACTAGTAGACGAAAAACTACCAACAAGCTCAGAAACTATAACAGCTTCGGGATTATAACCTGTCTCTAGACCTTGGTAATCTGAATGGACCACCAAGGAAGATTCTCCTTCTTCAGGTGAACCTACTCTACTGCCACTAGGAGGAGTTACAAGGACCTTTAAACCTTCTAGATTACTGGGGTCGTCTCGAGGAGGTTCACCCCGAAGTCTACGGGATCTCCTCAACAATTCGGCCACAGAAACAACTTCAGGAGACTGGCCCTGAAGTCTACGGGACTGTCTCAGTAATTCCGCCACAGCTAAAAACTTTTAACTACTACACACGAAAACAAAGTAAAATCTCAAATCAAACCACCTAAAGTCTCTAAAGAACCAAACAAATTTGAAGCACATGCCTAAAGAATCTAGGGCGTCAAACCAAGCACAAACAGTAGCCTTCCAGACCGAAAACGCTAGTTGGAGATGAAACCCAACATCGTCGGATTCAGTACAGAAGTGGCGGGTGGAACAGTTACCCCGGCAACCTGCTTAATGAATAGACCGGCACAAGTTCCTCCACTTTAACCGTCTCGAGTGAAGTGAACCCCCCGGAAAATCCAAGTGAGTCTAGCTGACGTCTGCTCCAGGTACAGTGGGATCTTCCCTCCACCGTCACCTCGGTAGAATCCTAAAGATAATGGTCACTAAGGTTACCAACCGCAACAAATGCACCTGGGGGAACAGTCTACACTCCGACAGCATGCAAGGGCAGAGTATCAAGCTCAATCCCCTTACCGGTTCCTTGACAATAATCCAAGGTTTACCGACAAGTGACCCCTGGCTCATCGACAATGGTTAATCCGAGGTTTACCGTTTGTAATACGTGCGTGTCTGGCGTCGTTCCCAACGAGGGAGGATTGATCCCCTCACTGGTTCGGACACGAGCTCGTGCTTCTCCTTTAAGAGGAGCTTTCCCAGAGTACAAATGAGACAATTGGATTTATTCTATCACAAGATAAGCTACTTGTTTGGTTTTGTTGTCTTGGAGAGTTAATTACTCTCCTACTCCAAGACACTAGCCTGATCTAAATTGGTGTTTCAGAGCCCTAGTAAATAAAAGTTACTACGTTGATTTTACTTTAAGCGTTAATTTTATGGTTTTTCTTAAAGACAAAAGGTAGCGGAAATGAAACCAATGGTGTGTAGACTCGACCCAAACCACTACAAAGATGCACCTAAGATGATTTACGCTACTTTCCTCTTTCAATGAAATTCCTAACTAAGAGAGTTGAGAAATGAAAATTTTATAGAAAACAACTTTCTTAGTAAAGACAATCAAAGAAACAATTCTCTTTATCTTTTCAAGCATACAAACATGACCACTCCTTACGTGCACGAAAAACTCTTTTTCTTTCAAAATCCCTCAAAGCTACTTGAAACAAAACTTTTCAAAGGAGATGTTTTTGTATTTTCTCTTATTTAATAAAGCATATAAATCTATTTTAACGAAAATCAATCTCAAAAGCTATAAAATCTATGAAAACTTGACTCACAAGCAAATCAAAAAGAAATTTAATCTAAGCAAACCTAACGAGGCAAAAGCCTACAAGGATGATTCTAGGTTTTTTTACTTGACCACAATCAAGTCAAGGACCAGCTAATGCAGAATCAAAAGACCAGTCAAAACAAAACTCAAATCTTTTTGTTCTTTTTGTAAAATGGAATTCAATACTTAATCAACAAGTACTTCGAAATTTTGCCAAAGAGACAACTCAAAGGTAAGTTGCTCTCACAGGTAGACTTTATGACAGGTCTGACTTCTAAGAAGGCTGACAAAACCAGAGAGATCTAAGGCTTGACAACTTCTACCGCCAAAGTCACTACAAGACCTACTCAAAAATCAAACCCTAGGGCTTAAACTTCTATGAAATCCACTAAAACACTCAATGCTATCGAAACAAGTTCAGGTGAAGATCTTTGACAAGAGACTAATGGATCTGGGCAGTAAAAACTAAGAAAAAGCAAAATCTAAGAGAAAAATGCAAAAAATGGAAATTTCTTAATTTTTAGCAGGGTACGCAGGCAACCGGTTAAGCCAGGTGCAGGCCCGCTCTGTGCACACAGCAACAGTGCGTACAAGTACACACTGTGCAATACTCAGAGAGTGCGTACTACTGAAAAAACCAAGAAAAACTAAATTCAATCTGACCCTAAGCTAACCCACCCAAATGCAAAGTCACAGAGCCAAAAACTAGAAAATAAATGACTTTTCTCAGATCAAAGTTGCATACAAAGGAAAAGAATTTCACATCAATGGATTCCCGAGTATGGTCGCCATTTTGTCAGGTGGAAAGAGTCAATAGTGCGGACACAACCAACCTCCCTAGGAGCCTAAGACTCTCTAGTGACAAACAAGAGCAATCCTTCTCTAAACATGCATTTACTATATAAGGAATCAAGTGTTTAGATCCTACCTGTAGTCCAACGCTGTTGTAGCAGTCCAGCTCCGCTGATCCGGATGAGCTCCTCCTTCACTTTGAAACCTGCATCCACTAACAATCAAACGATTAGATAGCACTTGATAATCTCATAGAATAAAACATATTTAACACATAGACCAAGGAGTACATGAAATAACTCATAAATAACAAGTTATTGAGAAGAATGGACTCATTTTCATTAATAGGAAACAAAAGGAACAATTACAACTTGAGCCTTGGTGTTGTGCAAGTCCCTCCCAGGGTCCATCAAGAGTTCTCCTTTACTTTGACAAAGCTCACCCACTTCCAAATAGAACAAGCAAAGATGGCAATCTCTCCTCACAAGCTTCTAAATGGGAGTCCTAATTCCAGCAGCATCTACCCTTAGAAATGTTTAGCTTCCAACCTCCCCTCCTTCTGGCCCAATGCCTGTATTTATAGTGGTCTAGAGGAAGTTATTCAGGTCCACCATCAATGGGATAATCCCCTCTTTGGATGGGATAGCTCCCTTATTGATGGGATAAGTTCCTCTTTGGTAGGGGTACATGAACCATCTGGAGGTGCTCAATACACGTCGAACAACCTTCTAGAATGCTCTAGAAATGACCACAAGTAACTTTTTAAAGATGAAACTTGCGCATTTTGACCTTTACAGGGGTACGCACCTGCCCCTTTACATACAGAGTGTACAAGTACGCAGCTTTTGTGAACATTAGGTGCGTATCCACAGGTAAGGTTGAGAGAACCTGCGTACCCAGAGATAAATACATTTACAAAGACTTTCTCTCTTTTTGGAGTTTGACATGGAGAGCAGCGGTATGAGACTTGCCCGGGAGGATAGCATGACTGTTGATAGAGCCATACTAACTGTAAATAGTCATGGTGACATTTTTTAGTGTAACATGGGGTGCGATGGGTGAGAGTGGACAAATGGCAGGGTCAATCTGTGAGGTGGAGGATCATGGAATCTTCCAAAAACTTCTCCTGTGACACTTACCTCTTTGCATTCGCCCAGGGATGAGTAAGAGATTATCAATCTCCAAGTGGAATCAAGAACTATCAGAGAGAGGACACTAATTAAATCTCAAAAACTGACTCACCCCCCTTGCAAACATCTATGTATGGATCCCTCATCCTAGAGATCCAGAGGCTGGAATTTTATATCTTGTAAGGAAGTGCTGCTGGTTTCTTGGTGTAACATCATAGTGTTGGGTGATCTAAGCTTTTCATGAGGTGAAGAAGGGCTTTCTTGCTGAGAGGATGACGCTGGGTCAGAACAATTGGTTGTAATCCTCTTTTCTATTCTTGATTATTAATAAAGCTATTCAAGTTTTCCTCTACATTCTTGTATGATTGATGATATATGCATTTGTGTGGTCAATATATATCTGGTCCTATATTGTTTATGATTGTAGATCTCTGTTCTTGGATAGTGTTATGCTGCTTTGATTCCACAGGTGCTCTTTGAAGCTGGGTAGACGAGGAAGCGAGTGGCAAAGACCTATCATAAGGGAGAGGAATCAAGCAAGGAACCAAGCGCAAGACAGAGGTTGGTCTCCTTTTTCCCCTCTTATCTACTTCCCATAAAGGAAAACGAAAGTGGTTTTAGTTTGTTTGTTTCTAAGGTAGCTACCAGCCTTAGTGGGACTAGCAGCTCTGCATAGACACTAGATTTCCCGATAACAATCCCCAACTTGAGGGTAATCTTTTCCTGCCACTCCAATTTCAGAAAGGCAGCAACCTCTTCAAGTTCCCTCATCTACAAATGTCATTGGATAAAAGGAGGAGATAGTATTTGATACCTTTAGGGAGACTAAAATCAGGAATGAGATATTGAAAAATACCACTTAGGCTCAGTTTTGGAAATAGAGTGCAACTTCTCAAGGCAAACTTCTCTCAGCCTTTGATTTAGAAAAGGGCAAGATGCGCGTGGCATTTTTGGAAGCATAGACAACAGAGCCCAAAACTCCAGCAAATTACAAGAAAACTTCGTTTGAGTTTGATGCCAGAAGTGTCCATCCAATTGATCAGCTGGAAATGCACAAGCCAATAGGTGAAATGACTTCATCTACTCTAACCAAGACTTCTATGAATTTGTTTAAAATGCAAGTAACTTTGACAAATGCTCATTCATAGTTAAATATGGAAAGGATTTCATCACAGTCAAAGGACAATAGAATTAAGTCTTTGGAAGACTTAGTAGTGAGGATTGGGTATGATCCTTCCAATGTAAAAGGAACAGAAGAAGTAATCAAGAAAAAGGAGTTGAATATAGCAGCTTTGAAGAAGCAACTCAAGATGCCTGCAACACATGATCCCTTAACCAAGGAGATAGAGGAAATAGAGAGCCAAAAGGATGATATGATGAAGTTAATAATAAAACAATCCCTCCAAATTAAACAAATGGAAGCAGAGATAAAGAAAACTATACAAGAAAAATATAAGGCATAATAGATGGCTAGTACTACTATGGAAGCTCTTCCCCTCTCAACTCTTCCTACAGCCACACCAACAATTGTTGCTACAGAGACAGGAAGCAGTACAGAACAGCTAGCCAGATCCATGGAAGGCATGAATCTTCAAACTGAGGAGATTAAGAGGCTAGAAACTCAAGTTAATGTGCTAAAGGATCAAATAAAAAGGGCCAAAAGTGCCCACTCAGTAGAGATGTAGAGGGATATGATCTTGATTGATACAAAAATAAGAGAAAGAATCATCTATTGGGAACACTCTAGGAAGAGTGAAGGAGATTATTTGGAATAATATAATCAATGGTATGAATGAAATTTGGCCCAACATCCAAATTATCTTTGAACATAAATAATTAGTTGAAAAGGCTAGAGAAGTTATTTCAGCTACTAATGAAGAGCTAGGAGACATGCCAACAACAGCTAACAAGATAATGAAAATTTTAAATTCAAGAAATAGGTATGAGCTAAAAGAGTTGGGAGTAGCAGACAGGACAAATACTATACTTCAAGTCAAGAAGGTCCTAACTAAGAAGAGCTTAAATGTGTGCCTAGAAGAAAAATGTCAAAATCTGGAGCTAACAGTCAACATATTATTCAACAGAATTCAGCCTTTAAATCAGAAATGTATCTCCTCTCTATTTGTCATAAATGACAAACTCATGGCAAGAGAGTATTATGTAAAGAAACTCCAGGGCATAGACACAAATGCTGCAAATCTTTCCAACATCAAAGGCAGCATAATAGGAAAGGCATTGATGGATGTTATCAACAATCAAATTTACATCGAGCATGAACTGAAGCACGTGTTTCTGGTCAAACTGACTTTTGTTAAATACACTGAAGCTAATGAAATATACAAAATATTAATTAAGATCAAATTTCTAGATCAGGAAGCATGGAGTGATCTGTGTGATTATCAAGAGGAATGAGACAAGGATGATTAAAGTGACAACACAGATCTGAGTCAGAACAAACTGTTAGTGCCTAGATTTACCTCAGGCTAAAGAGGTAGGATCCAGGGCCAACATCAAACCACTCTCAGCCTTGTAGCTAGCCCTACGAGGTCAGGAGAGGGCTCTCTTCAGGTCAATCTCAGCAAATAATGATCTATAGGGGCTTGAGATGACTGAAATATCTTCTGATCTTAAGCTAGGTATGAAGTGCAAGGATTTGATTTGATTTTTTGGGGGTTTTGTTGGAATCAAGGGAAAGGCAAATTTGGGTCCGGGGATGAAGGCCAATTTTGCAGAGTTCTGATTGGGGCAAGAAAGGAAATCGTTTTGATGCTTTGATTTGCAAATATGGAGGGCTTAGACTGGTGAGAATCTGAAGAGGGCAAGAGGGTATCAAGAATACTCTTCAAACTGAAGAAAACATTGAAAATTAAGCAAAACTAAAAGGCAGAGCACAACAAGCTAATGAATTCTACCTTTGTCACTCATTTGTTTAATTTCAGAAGCAAAAGAGAAAAGGAAATGATGCACATAAATATCAGTAAACTCACAAATTACATAAAGAAGAACACCATCAAAACACAGAGCCATAGGACTCCCAAAAAGTGCTGCAAAACCCTGGTCTTTCCTTTGCCAAAATTGCAGAAATTAGATGTACAATGGAGTGCCAAGCAATCCCAAGTGTCCAACCCTGAAAATGATTGAGAAATTACATGATATAGACAAGCCTAACTCCTTCCCATGCTCCTAGGGGTCGATCTCATCATTCTAGGAGCTATTTCAACCATATCTAAACAAGGAACTGAAAAATAGGCAATGAAACAACTTGCCTCTATATAAAAGGAAGCTGATTCATTCATTATCTTTTCACCTTTTAGTGAATGAATCTACATGGATGAGTATCAATGTGCCAAAATTACATCAAAGTCATGAATTTACATCAAGATAAGTCAAGAGTTACATAAAAAAGTGAAACTAGTCAAAACTGGGCAAAATTCTGAGCTGCTGAGAGAAAAATAGGCCAAATTTCCCTATGCGCCGCACTTGAAACCTATATACGTAGCACAACTTTCAGGTTGATTTTGAGGGTCTTCCTGAAGTCCAAATTGAGAACAAGATAGCACGTTGGAAAGCCCTACCTGTCTACTTTCCAACCCAAGTGGAATTTCTAGATTTGGTGTCCATTTGCCCCTCCAAAAATCCAATCTCCCAACACTGCTTCCTGTGGGTGCAAAAGGTGGCAGAGAGGTAATTTTTTGTGTGTTTTTGACCCTTTAGGCAACCCAGAACTTGATGAAATCCTTAGGTAATTCATTGGCATGCATAAATTTCCATAAAAAATCCAGAAATATAAAGTTTTCCTCCAGAGGATCTCCCAATTATAAGCACACGCCAAGTGGCGCTACGCGTTGGGCAGGAAAATCTATTTTGAAACCAAAAAAAATTCAAAATTGAAAATTTTTTCTAAAAATTTGCTGAAATTTGGACTGAAGGTCCATCATCAAGTATCATGCTCAGCCAAGGAAGCTTTAGCCAAGATTTGGAGTCCTTCATCCTCTTTTTGCCTCCTTGATGCTCTTTTCACCTTTGCTTTCAAACTCCTGATTCTCGCTTTGCACACCAAGTTTCGGGATAAGTAATGATATGAAAAATTTCTAAGCATATTATTCTCATTTATCACCTTCTCCAACTTCTGATCCAAGTGGATATTGACTCTCTCAAGTCATGACTCCATATTGGCATTGATCTCTTGCTCCAAGGTAGTGAACTCTATCCTCCTCCTTCGGGCAGCTTGGCCGTTTTGTCGAATGTTTTGTAACTCCATGACTGTATGTTGATCCTCCAATTATTTGTTTCGTTGTGCCAAATAGTTTATGACCCATTGAGCTCTCTGCAACTTGTTGGTCAATGCATCTATCTCGGCCTTCCACTCTTGAATAATCTCCCTCAGCTTTGAGCTAGGAGAGCTCACATCATCATCGATGAGTATGAAATCAGTGTCTTGGCCTCTTGAAGGGCCCTCATCCTACATAGGCTTCTTGCCTTTGTCCTGTACCTATACTTGTGCTGTTGATGATGGCAACGAGACCCTTTCCACCCCAGGTGGAGATAGTACTCGTTGGGCTGTTGCAAACAATCCTATGATGCCTCTCTGATAGGTGACATATGTTGGCACACTAGTAGTCTCTGCCTCTCGACCTCCATGGTGATGTGAAGGTTCACCCGCATCATGGACAACCTCCTGATGAGTTGCTGAAGCTGTGAAGGACTCATGGGAAATGAATTATTCCCATGTGATACCCTGCAAGCCAAGCTGATGTACAACAATGATCTTGATGAGTGCATAATGGTAAATGTTGTTGTACTACTATTCAGGAGTCTTCTTTTGTACAAGAGTAGTCATCCTCTCGATGTTTCGAAACATGAAATATGGAATGTTCATCATCTTCACTCTTGTGAAATGCATCAATAATCTGATATGGTATGCATAGAGGCATGAGAAGCGACCCTCACAACTGAAGTATCTTATAATGAGTCTCATCAACAATGCATAGGATTCTTTCAAAAACTGGAATGGGAACACCCTGCTGAGCTGTTTCACATAGCTGGGCCTGATGTATGGTTCATAATGTACTTTTTCTACCTGTTGTCTTTTGTTCCACTCCTCACCTACATTCGGTATTCCTGTTGCTTGAGAAATGGTCTTTGGTGTCAAGGTGAAATTTACACCAGCAAGAGTTACCTGACCATTATGCAAATGTAAAACAAACAACCAAGCCAACTCGTGATGATGCTAAATCTGAGCAATCATTTCACAATACTGAAAGCATGACTACTGTTGGAAATAAGCCATGGCAAGTGGGCAGGCCTGCAATTAAATCAATGAGGTGGGCTCTTCTCTGACATGTCTGCCACCCTTAAGAGGCCTCCTCGGTGCATGAAGTTCTATGGTAGAATCACTGTCTTGTTCATATGATGACTCGGTGTCTGTCATGCTGTCTATGCCAAGTGAATGTTTGACTTGTTGAAAATGAGGATTTGGTGCATTGCCAAATGTGTGCCAAATAGGAAAGGACTGTGGGAAATATGGATAGTGGGTGTATGTAATTATAGTCAAAGTAATAACAGTCACTTGACTATATTTAGGAATCTGGGGTTTGATATGGAAAAGTGAAATTGTAGGGTTTAGGGATAGGGACAAGTGGGGAATGAGTGACTTGGGATCATAAGGGAATAGGGGATTGGAAATGATAATATGATTACAGTGATAGGAAAGGGAAACAGGGGATAGATTATTTTGGCACCAAAGTCAAATTTCAAAACTCAAATTCAAACCCTAAGAGCAGTTTTCATAAGAGGATAGGGTTTGAATTTCAACATTTAAATTCTCCAAGTCAAACTTCAAAACCACACCAAACACTATTCAATAGCAATTGCAAGGTCAATCGGACTTACTCGAGGCAAATGGGAGCGAAGGCAATGACAAAACTGGTTGTTGGCTCTATGCGCCGCGTGCATAACCCAGTGCGCCGCGACTTGTATGTGCGCTACGCACATTGTAATTAACAAAGTGATATGTGGCTCTATGCGCCGCAACCTCCCAGTGTGTCGCGACTACCTCCCAACACGTCGTGCAACACTCCAATACACAGTCCCAGCTTTAAACATGAATTTTCGCTCCTCCATGATTTTCCTTCGGGTCTTTGACAACTTCTTGTGTGCAAATGACATTTGAATGGTGAAAATATCTTGTATAGTCATGAATTTGATTTTTTTTTTTTGCAACAACCCACTTTCTTATGTTTTGAATTTGGCACTTTTCACTTTTAATACAAACTCTATTTTTTTGTTTCCATTTTGACTTTTTTTGACTTGAATGATGAAACTTTGTCAATTTTTGCAGGGATGGTTGGCATTGGATTTCGGCAAAGGATGACCAGGGCTACACCTGAAATACTCCATGAATGAAAAACTTTAAAAATTACATATTTATTACAAACAATGAATTTGATGATTTCTTCTTCAAAATAGAGCTTTGAAGAAGAATCATTTTCAAGCATTATTAATAATGAAAATTTTGGAATGAAAACTTATTAGGAACATCCTCATGTGCCTGCTGGCATTATTGGACACTTCGAAGACAAAATTTGCGAAACCCTAGACCTAATGACTGAAATGAATCTTGGCTGACCAAAAGACCATCCATAATGACTGTAAAATTGGCTTTGATGAACTTTGATGATTAGACACGAACCAGCAGGTACATGACATGAGGGAAGTATGGAGACAAGACCCTTCCATCAAAAGATTGATGCTCCTAATGGAATGCAGATTATAGGACTGAATGAGACACCTAAGATGAAATGCAATAAACGAGATTTTGATCTCTGACGGAGGGCTGAACAGACCGACTCTAACACAAACCACATTAGTAGAACCACTACAATTAAATTAATGTCTCAAGTAACAACATCCCTAAAAAAAGGACCACATGTCCCAGTTTTCTCAGCGTGGCCACTTCATGGTTACATTAGTCATTTTTCCTTTCATTGTAATTAATAATAGATTGCCAAGTGTATAAGGCAAATATTTGTAGGTTTTTTGTTAAATACTTCATGCATTGGAAGTATTAGGGGTTGGACCCCTGTAATTTGAACTATGTTTTCTCATTGGAGTATTGTAATGTTGAGTTGGAGCATCAATAAAAAAGGACCGTTTGCAAGATACTTGATCTTTTTTGACCTGGTGATGTCTTCCCTTCTGTGTTGAATGTATCTATGTTTTATTCATTAATGCATCATTAAGTCTTATTGTAAAGCAAAAATTATAGATTAAGATATGCTGTTGGAGCACCTTATTTCTATCTGTATTTACAATATAAATGTTTTCTTCTGATGTATGATTAAAAAATACTTAATTGCTTTTTAATCATTACTGATATCACTTTTTTGTCATCTCATTTCTCATTTTGCTTTTAGATCCAGTATAAATAGTTATCTTTCCTTGTAAATTCTTTGGAAAATTGATGTCACCACCCAGCCTTTGACTCCATAGCCAAATTGAAAGGATTCAAATACGATATACCCCAACCAAACAAACAAACAACCAAGCAATCAATTAATAAATCTCTTTCATTTTTACATCTAGCTTAACACATTAGAACACTGAAAATAAAGTCAAATCCTAAAAATACAGAGAGCCCCTCTCTGAGTCTAGAAGGGCTAGATCATAGACTCCTAAGTGGTTTGATGTACCTTTTGTGAACTTTGTCTTGCCAATCTTAAAAATCATAGAACGATAACATAGTGGCGACCATACTGGGGAACTATTGAAAATTTATCCTTTCATTCAAATTCAGAGTACCCAGTTAAAATATTTTTATGATAAGTTTATTCCTAAGATTGGTTTCTTTTCTATCTTTGCATATTCAGTTTGTCTGTGTTTTAGATCTGAACACTGGCTCCCAAAAGAATATCTACTAGATCCCATCCAGATCCAAATCCTCTTACCACAGTGGACAATCCTAGGAAGATCTTAAGGAAAACTCCTACAACTGAGAGCCAGACAAGCAGTAGATTTCTTCACAGAGCCAACTCACTTCCTGAAAACTTTGTTACCTTCCAAGATATCCATTTTTATTTACACTTTGAACAAGGCTTATTCAGGACTAAATCAGAGAATTGGAAAGATCATATTATCTTTGATCCACCAATCTTACCAAAAAGCCCAGTGAGAGAACTTTCTTCATAAACTGAATCAGATCTTTAGCTTTTACAACATTTTGAGACTCTTCAAGATCTAGTGACAGATCTCACCTCATAAATTTATGGTGCTTACCTTCAACATTCAGTAGAATTATCTGCTTTAAACCTAGTAGCTTCTTCCTTCACATCTCCACTTGCATATATTCAATCACCAAGTCCCACTGCCTCCATAATTCCTACCCCTTCTTTCATCCTTCAACATAAGGTTGCTCAAATTCCTTTACTCTCATTTCCACCTAGTACTAGTCCAACCTTATCCACTATTCAACTTCCCTCATCCACCGTTCAACTTCCTTCAAGTGGTCCTCCACCACCACCACCAATCATGGCTGCCAGGTATGCTCCTTTGGTGTTACCAGCTCCCTTGGCTAATATGCCACAAGACTATCAGTCCAAGATCACACTATTTTATGGGACAGGTCCTTTAACAACCCAACAACATGTGGATAAAATGAATGATTTTTTTGACCTGCAATAGGTAGATGATGAAAGTATTAAGCTCAGAATGTTTGCTCAAAGTTTAGGAGGAGAAGTCAGAAAATGGTTTAAGTCTTTGCTTGCAAATAGTATAAATGATATCACTACATTCCACCAAACCTTTCTTAATAGATGGAAAGTTAAGAAGAATCCTTTAGGTATTCTATCAGAATATGAAAATATTAAAAGGGAGGTAGGTGAAAGTGTACAGAACAATTGTGCTAGATTCAACAATACCTATAATGCAATACCTGTAAATCTTAAACCAACCCAGGATGTAGCCTTGATAAAGTTCCCATATGGTTTTGATACAGATATGTCTTACCAACTTAGGGAAATAAATTCTCCAACGCTAGAACCAATGCATAGATATGTTGTGAGTGTAGAGGCCAATTTACAAGCTAAAAGAGCCAAGATGAGAACTAAAAGACAAGTGACTTTTAAGGAAGAAGCTTCAACTTCTGCAGCAGAAGCCAAAATTGATTCCTTAGTAAGGGATATGGAAAGAATGATGGAGATAACAAGTATAAATGATAGGAATGTTCCTAGGGAGAACCCACCTGTCCAATAGAACCAAAATCCAAACCCTAAGAGAAACACTCCACAAATCAAACAAAGAGATCAAAGAATCCCAGATCAACAAATTATGCCACCATTTCAAGAAAATTATGCTAATGAAGGTATAATTGTAGTTTAAGAAGTTAAGGAAAATCATATTAATTTAATAGGAACCAATGAAGATAGTTTTGTTTTTCTTACAGAAGAAGAACATGAATTGTTTTTATTAACTCAAACAAAACCGAAATCTAAATAATCTCGTGACTATAAACATGGATTTGAGATTTCTATCTTAGAAGTCCGCAAACAATATAATCTCAGTTGCTATCTTAGAAGTCCACAAACAATATAATCTCAGGAGCAAGAAAAGTAATGATAACTCAACTAAAAAGGATTCTAATAACTCTGCCAAGAAAACTTTAAAGCCTGATCCCAAGAAAACAGCTGAAAGCTCTAAGAAAAATGAAAGCAATCTAGAAAGGAGAAACACAAAAAATGTTGCTAAGAAAACAATTGATGTCTCAACAAAAGTTGTCCAATATGGAATGCCTAGTACAAGTCAGCAAACAGAACTCATAACAAAGGTTGTGGCCGAAAGGACTAATTTCTCAAATTTGCTTAAAAATCAAGCACCCTTCAGTATTGAGAATGAAATCACTAAACTCAAGATCTCTATTCCTCTTACTGAACCAGTAAACAAAAATATGTATAGGTCCCAGGTTCTAAAGGTACTCAACATAGAAGAAAACACTGATACAATGAATTTGAATGATGGCCAACCTGAACTTTTGTTTGGACAAGAAGTCGATGGAAAGCCCCAAGAAGGGGGTGTTCCTCCATTTTATGTCAGCCTTAATATTCATGACAAGATCCTTCATAATGCAATGTTGGATTCAGGTGCATCACATAATCTCATGCCAAAGATTGTTATGGAAAAACTTGGACTTTAAATCACTATACCATACAAATATCTATATTCATTTGATTCTAGCAAGGTTAGATGTCCAGGTCTCATTAAGGACTTTTGTGGCACGCTAGCCTAGATACCAGCATAAAGTTTAGTGATGGATATAGTAGTAGTATATATTCCTCCTAAGTATGGTATGCTATTATCAAGATCTTGGGGAGCTAAGTTACAAGGAACACTTCAAATGGATATGACATATGCTACAATACCAGTATTTGGCCAACCAAGGAGACTGTATAGAGAAACCTTAATGAAATACATGGTGAGTAGCCAAAAAAGGCTAGACAACTATCCCGTCTACCCTGTCCATATTGATCTTGATTCTTTCATATTGTACAATGACAATGATGGAGACATAGATACACAGGTCAAGCAGGCATAAAATGATCTCAGTGAAGGACTTGACACTCAAACACCCATTATCCAACGAGACCCTAATACAGAACCTCTCTGGAATATAAATTTTTATGGCTCATGTGGTAAAATAGGGGTAGGAGAAGGAGTTTGGCTGTATAATTCAAAAACTAATCAGGCTGAAGGTCATTCTTACAAATTGAATTTTCTGTGTATAAACAACATAGCAAAATACGAGGCATTACTATTAGGATTGAAATTGCTTAAAAGGGTATGTGCTAAAAGAATTTATGTCCATGGAGACTGTAAACTCATCATCAAACAAATTAAAGGTCAATACTCTACAAAACATCGTAGATTGAGAGAATACCAAAATGATGTGATTGATTTTCTTAAAACCTTTGAAGAGTATGACCTTGCTGTGATCCCAAGGCTCTAGAATTCCCTAGCAAATGGATTAGCATTTTCAGCCAGGACCTGCAAATTACCTCATCCAAATAAACAATACACAGTTGAAGTGAAGCACCGTCCTGTAGTCCCTGATAACATGAGATACAGGCAAGTCTTTGGAAGTGATAAATAGATTGAGAGTTTTCTGCAATCAAAGGATGAATTTGAGGATAGCAGCATAGATCTGAAGGATGAACTAGACAATCAAACTAATGTACATATTAGTATAAATCAACCTGATGTTTTTGATGAAAAAATTTCTGTAAATAAGACTCTACATAAAACTGAAATACATAAAGATCCAGGAAAGGAAGAATTCAAGGTACTACAACTCAAAGATAATGCCTTACTTAGAGGGCTTTCCCCTTTGGAAGAGTTATTTGACTTTAATGATGTTTCTAGAAAGCCAAAAATGGAACCAAAAAGAAGAAACATTGATGAATGCAACATAGGAAGTGAATTGAACCCCAAAATCATAAAATTTTCAAAATCACTACCTCTCATGTCTAAAGAAAAGTATATAGCTCTATTCAAAGAATTTGTAGATGTGTTTCCCTGGAGCTATGAGGATTTAAAAGCTTATGACACTAGCATTATACAACATAAAATTCCAATCAGAGAAGACCAAAAACCATTCAAATAGAAATTGTGTAGGATAAACCCTGTCCTAATGCCTTTGGTGGAAAAAGAAATCAATAAAATGTATGAGGCTAAGATCATAGTCCCAATGGAGAAGGAGCTTAAAGATCCTGCCTCAGACCTGGAAAATGCATCGAAAAGCAGGCTCGATCAGAGGGAGGGGACCGGCGAAGCGGAAGACACTTTTCCCACTGCTACTGAAAGGGAAGCTTACAGTTGGTGCCGGGTAGAGGAGGTGCAAATGGACGATTAATGACGCCCAAGCTCAAGGTTCTTATGGCTCTTTTGTCTGGTCTTCTGGTCTCTTTCGCTGTCTGTTTTGGCTTAGTTTTGGCATCAATGCTCTGTGTTTATGTTTCTCAAACTTCGTTAATGGGATGGGCACTGTTAGTCTCCCCTGCGTGGGATAATCCGGATTTCTGGTTGGTGCCCCTGCGTGGGCTAGCTCTTTTGGATGGTCTTGCTTCTATGTTTGATGCCCCTGCGTGGGCTAGTTTTCTGATTGGCCTCAACTGCTCATGGATGATATTCCCAGAGCCTGGTTCTCTCTGTTTTATCATGTTGTAATTTTTGTCTTCTGTACATAATATATTAGCATAGTTTTTACCGAGAAAAAAAAAAAGATCATAGTCCCAATTATATATTCTAAATGGGTATCCAATATTGTGCCTACAAGGAAGAAAACTAGTGAAATAAGATTGTGCATTGACTTTACGAATTTAAACAAGGTTTCCCTAAAAGACAACTATCCCTTACCAAAGATGGATCACATACTACAAAGGGTAGTGGGTTCTAGTAGGATTTCCTTATTAGATACAGAGCATTAATGCCAAAACTAAGCCAAAACAGACAGCGAAAGAGACCAGAAGACCAGACAAAAGAGCCATAAGAACCTTGAGCTTGGGCGTCATTAATCGTCCATTTGCACCTCCTCTACCCGGCACCAACTGTAAGCTTCCCTTTCAGTAGCAGTGGGAAAAGTGTCTTCCGCTTCGCCGGTCCCCTCCCTCTGATCGAGCCTGCTTTTCGATGCATTTTCCAGGTCTGAGGCAGGATCTTTAAGCTCCTTCTCCATTGGGACTTGTAATTTTTGTCTTCTGTACATAATATATTAGCATAGTTTTTACCGAGAAAAAAAAAAAGATCATAGTCCCAATTATATATTCTAAATGGGTATCCAATATTGTGCCTACAAGGAAGAAAACTAGTGAAATAAGATTGTGCATTGACTTTACGAATTTAAACAAGGTTTCCCTAAAAGACAACTATCCCTTACCAAAGATGGATCACATACTACAAAGGGTAGTGGGTTCTAGTAGGATTTCCTTATTAGATGGTTTAATGATCCAGGTGGATGTTGGTGGCCACCCACCAACCCATTTGGACCCCCACAACTGTCTCTTTCAGTCTTTTCAGTTTCCTTAATTGTAGCACAACTTACTATTTTTAGCAGTTTTTCGGGTCCTAAACTTCCGGAGCCGTTTTGAGGCCCTAAACGACGTTTTTTTGGGAATCTGGGGGCAACATGGGTCTATAGACCGATGTTGCCCTTCCCAAAGTGGTAGTGCTCGGATAGATCTTTCTAACGAGCTATTGTACGCGTCAAACGGAGATCGTATGCCAAAGTTACGACCCCGGGAAATTGATGTACCAATTTACCCAAACGGGGCCCACAATTTGGCGTTTCATCTTCTAGGGTTAGGTTTCGGGATGTGAAGGGTTTTCCATTGTTTCTCAACAATAAATAGGCCTTCGAGCCTCATTGTAACACAGTTCGGAACAGTTCAGAGGCATGTAGCCGCACATCTCTTCTCAGAGATAGCTACCATCACCCTAGCTGGTTTATTTCCATTTCTGGTTGTATTCAGTATTTTCCATTAATGAAATGAAGTATTATTTCTGCTGCATCTCTGTGTTTATGGTTATTGCATCTCTGTATTTATGGTTATCTCTGTAATCTATTGCGTTCCTGCTCAAGATTCGGATCAGTGGTATCAGAGCGGTCTGCTTTTTCTCTGTTTTTCTTTGCATGTCCCCAACGAGGTCGGGATATAAGGAGTTAGGGCTTGAACTGGTCGAACCTTTGCAAGACCAGCCTCGAAAATCCCGACGGCCTCCCATGGCGGGTGAGAAGAAAGACGAGGGGGCAGGAGATCCTATCAAAATCTTGCTCGAAGAAGCGCTCGAGCGGCAAAGGAACGCGATGATGGATAGCTTTGCGCAGATCCTTCAGCGGCTACCCAGAGGCGACGCATCGGCTTCCAACAGCGACTCTGGAAACGCCACACCGTTTAAGGTACAAGTGAATTTTGAAATCCCCATCTTTGAGGGTCAAATAGACGCAGATGCCGTAGATAAATGGTTAAATCTGCTAGATGGGTATTTTTCTGTTCATGAATTTTCAAGTCGGGAAAAGATTGTTTTCGCTCTTCTCAAAGCAGCACCCCACGTAAAGGACTGGTGGGAAACCTACTGCGAGCAGAAGGATGAAAGTACAGGCTCACTATTTTCAGCCGCACCCACTTGGAATGACTTCCGGGATGCCATCAAGGAGCAGTACTACCCTGTCGGAAGCTATGAGGACAAATACATCAAATGGACCACACTGCGGCAGGGACGAGACCAAGATGTGCCAGAGTTCACAAACATTTTTCATACCCTTCGCACACAGTTGGGTATCAAAGATTCTGAGCTGCATCTGGTACTCAAATACCGTGGCTGCCTACACAGATACATCCAGGAAGAGATGGGGTTCTTGAACATCTCCTCACTTGGCACAGCATACCGATACGCTGTCAAAATCGAGCAAAAGTTCAAACAGAAGAAGCGAGACTTTGGATCTGCAAATCCAAAGCCCAAAGGACAAAGCCAAGGCGGGGTGACCCAAGACAACCCGTCGAAGCCGCAAGAAAAGAACAACACCACGAAGCCGAAGAAGGACACAGGAAAGTGGTGTGAGTTCCACAAGAGTCCCACTCATAACACAAGTGAGTGTCGGACCAAGCAGTCGCTGGTGGCCGAGTTGAAGGCTTCCGAATCAGATGCATGTTCCGACCCTGAGCCAGAACTCGACAAGGGGAATGGTAAAGGGAAGCAGATCATTGATGCGGATCCCAGTGCCACTGTTGCCACCGCCAAGATCAAGAAAAATGAGCCCGAAGATCCAGAGGAGGGGGAGCGTCTTTTCCACTCACAGATGTGGGTGAAGGGTTCACCGCTGCGATTCATTGTCGACAGTGGTAGCCAAAAGAACCTGGTTTCAGCAGAGGTCGTGAAGCGGTTGGGCCTACCGACTACACCACACCCACAGCCGTACAGTATCGGGTGGCTTCATGAAGGACGAGATCTCAAAGTTCGCCAGCAGTGCCGCCTTCCCTACAGCATCAAGCCCTTCACAGACGAGGTATTGTGTGATGTTACACCTCTGGATGTTTGTGATGTATTATTAGGCCAGCCATACTTGTGGAGGCGACATGCTGTGTATGAGTCAAGGCCTCGCGCTGTCATTATTTCTTTGGGTGATTCATTATACAGGATACCGGAGGTAGCCCCACCTACCGCCACATCTTTGATTACTACCAAGAAAGGCAGCAAGCTCATATCACAGACCAGGAAATTCATCTGTCTAGTTCACTCCCAAAACAAGGGGAAGATCGTTGCTACATCCATGACCCCTGCAAAGGGTTCCTCCATGCAGCAACAGCAGCAAAGGGATACGGTCATGACAAAACACAGGAACAACTTCTCCTCACCCACATGGGTACCACACAAGTTTCAGGTGGGCAACAAAGTCTGGTTGCATCGACAGAAAGAACGCCTTACCAGAACCCATCAGAAGCTCAGATCACTCCGACATGGTCCTTACAGCAGTACCAAGGCTATGGGGAACAATGCTTTGGAGCACATCATTCCTCCATTCCTTCGCCTGCACCAAATGTTCAATGTGGACCATCGTCGACCATGCTTTCCACCATTACTGGACACATCAGAGATTGCAGGACAAGTTCAGCAGATGGAGGAACTCAACGCAATGGGGACCATTGCTTCCTAAGGGGGGAGGAATGATCCAGGTGGATGTTGGTGGCCACCCACCAACCCATTTGGACCCCCACAACTGTCTCTTTCAGTCTTTTCAGTTTCCTTAATTGTAGCACAACTTACTATTTTTAGCAGTTTTTCGGGTCCTAAACTTCCGGAGCCGTTTTGAGGCCCTAAACGACGTTTTTTTGGGAATCTGGGGGCAACATGGGTCTATAGACCGATGTTGCCCTTCCCAAAGTGGTAGTGCTCGGATAGATCTTTCTAACGAGCTATTGTACGCGTCAAACGGAGATCGTATGCCAAAGTTACGACCCCGGGAAATTGATGTACCAATTTACCCAAACGGGGCCCACAATTTGGCGTTTCATCTTCTAGGGTTAGGTTTCGGGATGTGAAGGGTTTTCCATTGTTTCTCAACAATAAATAGGCCTTCGAGCCTCATTGTAACACAGTTCGGAACAGTTCAGAGGCATGTAGCCACACATCTCTTCTCAGAGATAGCTACCATCGCCCTAGCTGGTTTATTTCCATTTCTGGTTGTATTCAGTATTTTCCATTAATGAAATGAAGTATTATTTCTGCTGCATCTCTGTGTTTATGGTTATTGCATCTCTGTATTTATGGTTATCTCTGTAATCTATTGCGTTCCTGCTCAAGATTCGGATCACCGGCGAAGCGGAAGACACTTTTCCCACTGCTACTGAAAGGGAAGCTTACAGTTGGTGCCGGGTAGAGGAGGTGCAAATGGACGATTAATGACGCCCAAGCTCAAGGTTCTTATGGCTCTTTTGTCTGGTCTTCTGGTCTCTTTCGCTGTCTGTTTTGGCTTAGTTTTGGCATCAATGCTCTGTGTTTATGTTTCTCAAACTTCGTTAATGGGATGGGCACTGTTAGTCTCCCCTGCGTGGGATAATCCGGATTTCTGGTTGGTGCCCCTGCGTGGGCTAGCTCTTTTGGATGGTCTTGCTTCTATGTTTGATGCCCCTGCATGGGCTAGTTCTCTGATTGGCCTCAACTGCTCATGGATGATATTCCTAGAGCCTGGTTCTCTCTGTTATATCATGTTGTAATTTTTGTCTTCTGTACATAATATATTAGCATAGTTTTTACCGAGAAAAAAAAAAAGATCATAGTCCCAATTATATATTCTAAATGGGTATCCAATATTGTGCCTACAAGGAAGAAAACTAGTGAAATAAGATTGTGCATTGACTTTACGAATTTAAACAAGGTTTCCCTAAAAGACAACTATCCCTTACCAAAGATGGATCACATACTACAAAGGGTAGTGGGTTCTAGTAGGATTTCCTTATTAGATGGTTTTTCATGGTATAATCAAGTTTTGGTACATCCTGATGATCAAGATAAAACTTGTTTTACCACTCCTTGGGGAACTTTCATGTATGTAAAAATGCCTTTTGGATTAATGAATGCGGGTGCTACTTTTCAAAGAGCAATGGACATTTCTTTTTCAGATGAAATTGGACATTTCATTGTGATTTATCTTGATGACATCATTGTATTTTCAAATACTGATGAAGAACACCTAGCACATATAAGAAAAGTATTTTAAAAATTCAGAAAGTTCACTATCTCCCTTAATCCCAAGAAAACATTGTTTGGTCTTGAAGAAGGAAAAATTTTAGACCATATCATCTCTAAAGATGGAATCAAAATTGACCCTAGTAGGATTGAAGGTATCCTTACAATTAGTCATCCAAGAAACATGAAAGAACTTCAATATTTTATTGGAAAAATATTTTTTTTGAGAAGATTTATACCAAATCTTATTTAACTACTCATAAATATAATAAACATGCTCAAGAAATATACATAAATTAAATGGAATGTTGAAGCCAAACAATCTTTTGATCTAGTCAAGCATGCATTAACAAAAGCTCCAGTTTTAATCAGCCTAGATTTCACTAAAGATTTTATTACCTTTTCTTTTGCATCTGAACATATTATTGATGTTGTGCTATTACAGAAAAACAATGAAGGACATGAACAACCAATATATTTCTTTAGAAAACCTCTGAGAGATGCTTCTTTAAAATACAACATCATGGAAAAATAGGCATCTTCTCTAGTTAAAGCAATAAAATATTTCAGGGTTACATTTTACATTCTCATATCATTGCTTATGTGCCTAATGTAATTGTCAAAGATATTCTCAAACAAAATGGACCTGATGGGAAGAGAGGCAAATGGATAGTTGTGATTCTGGAATATGATATAGAAATCAAGCCCACCAAGTTGATCAAAGGACAGGGATTAGCCAAATTGACGGCTAAATCAAATTTTAATGCATTAGATATCAACATGGTATTTTCTCTGGACAATCTTGAGGAATTAGCGACTCCACCAATAGACGAGGCATATCTAAATTCCCCCTGGTATGCAGACCTTTTATATGTTATGTTCAATTTAAATGCTCCTCCTGGATTATCCAAAACAAAGGCTAGATTTCTTAAATTAAACATAGTCAAATTTTGCATTAGTGATAATACATTGTATTGGAAAGATGTTGGAGGTGTCTTACTCAGATGCATGTTAAAAGATGAGGTTGAAAAAGTTATGCAGGAATTTCATGAAGGTGACTTTGAAGGCCATCTTTATTGGAAGACAACTACTAATAATATCCTTAGAGCAGGTTACTATTGGCCTACAATTTTCCCAGACATCCATAAGGTGGTGACTATTTTCCATAAATGCCAAATATTTGAAGGGAAGAAAAAATTACTACCTTTTCCCCTAAAGCCCATCTCTGTTGAAAGCCCTTTCCAACAATGGGGATCAGATTTCATTAGTGAAATTCATCCTTCATCCTCCGCCCAACATAAATGGATCCTAACAGCCACAAACTACTTTACCAAATGGATAGAAGCCATCCCTTCCAGAGCTGCTACTGATTCTATTATTATAAAATTCCTTGAAACCAATATCCTTTCCAGATTTGGCTATCCTAGGAAACTGATCACTGACAATGCTGCAGCTTTCAAATAAAAAAATATGGTGGATTTCTGTCGTAAGTACCATATTTCTTTGGGCCATCAACAACTTATTACCCTTAAGGTGATGGGATGGTTGAATCCTCCAACAAGAGTTTGGTGAACATCATTAAGAAGATTCTGGAGGACAATAAAAAGTCATGGCACAATAAATTGATCTATGCATTATAGGCCGACAGATTGACTACAAAGAAATCAATTGGTATGTCCTCATTCCAACTAGTTTATGGGATGGATATAGTTTTTCCTTTATCCATGGGAGTACCAGTTATGAAGATCATGCAGGAGGTACAAAGTGAACCAAATGATATACAAAGAAGCATATATCAGATAATTCAATTGTAGCAGCCCAGAGAAGAGGTATACAATAAAACTCAGGTTTTCCAGGAAAACATAAAGAATATTTTTTATGAAAGAACCAAAGTTGATGATTTCAACCTGGGAGATAAAGTGCTAAAATGGGACTCAAGAAGAGAAGAAAAATGGAAACATGGTAAATTTGAAAATCTTTGGAAAGGCCCATATATCATTTCTGCTTTCAGAGGGAATAATGCATTTTTCCTCAAAAGAGTTAAATGGAACAAAATTGTCAGGAGGTCCTGTCAATGGCAGGATGCTGAAGCATTACTTTTCTTGAGTACACATATTTCCTCACTCCATTGTAAATATCACAGTATTTCAGGTTTTTAGTTGGATTTTTCATTTGACAAAAACAATTCAGATTGAAGATAATGCAAATTTGAAGGAGTCAAGGCTACCAGTCATGTGTTCTTGAAACTTCAAGCTAAGAAGTGCCATCCCCAACTGGGACCACTGTTAAGGTCCTATAATTTATAGGATCTCAAGGTGATTGAGTATTTCACAGTTTGAAGATTTCAAATTGTTCACAGATTCCAATATTCAATTGATTTCATAAAAGAAATTAAAAAAATGAAAAGAGGATAGATAAAAGAAAAAGGGAAAAAAAGAACAAAAGAGAAAAAATAAGAAGAAAAAGAAAACCCCAATTGTTGTTCAAATCATACAATCTAAGCATGATTGAACAAATTTCAATTTCTGTTGATAGGGTAGAAAATAAAGATCCACCAAACATTTTAATCTGGGAAAATCAGTAGCTAGGTAGAAATAAAATTGGTTCAACTGTTTAATCTGGACCAATGGGAGAAATAAGTGATAGAGTAAGTTAGAAATGAAAGAAAAGTGAACAGGTCCACAAGTCTAAATGCACCCTGCAAATAAAAATAAATAAAAAGTGCTATATTAGGAAATAAGGGTAGGTAGATTGAGAAAAATTTCAAAAGGAAAAATGACACAATAAGCTCTTTAAGGTTTGATAATATACCTCAATGTCTTTTTCCCAATGTCGGGAAAAGAAGCCATAAAGGGGGAAAAGGTCTTATATCATTTTCCCTAACCTTATGCTATACTCTATATCCCTATAGTCTGACCCCCATTTATTTCCCTACCCTACCACTCACTTACCTATCACATCCAACCTCCCCCCCCATCTCTCACCTAATCTTCACTCACTCCATATGATCTGACAGTCAATATGCATTTTTGTCCCCCACTGACCCTCTGAAAGTTAATCCCGGGGAGGCGGGGTGAAATAAGTGGTTTTAAACCACTGATGTGTCGTGCTCTCACGATTTTGAACCCCCCTCTCATACTGCTTACCACTCTCAGGGCGCCCTAAAAAATGGTTTATGCCTTCAACTAAACCGCCTCCCCGTTCTAACTGTTTCTCACTCACGCCACCTCATGATGCCATCCCATCCCATCCTACTTATCACCTCCATTCCCGTCGTTGCGCATTCAATTGGCTGGAATGTTAGCCAACGGACCCACGCCAAGTCAAGCCAAGCTAATGACAAACACCTCAAAAATCTACAAATGCACCATCTCATATCCATTTAAAATTTTTTCATGTTATCTCGTTGTTTACAGGTAGAATTAAATTCCATTCATTCATGCACATAGAAGCAGCAAACATACTGAAACAACATTACAGTCGCAGAAAGCTTCATTTTTCTGCAATTACATAGCATTCCCCTTCTCGAATCCCACTTATAATTCATCCCTTTTCTTTCTCCCTCATTGAATTCCCATTTCTTCTCACCCCTTTCTGTTGCAGGTATACTACATAATCAACACAGTTCCATTTTCAAAGGTTTTTACAGAAGACAGCCATGGCACCCAAGAAAAAATAATAGGATGCATTTAACCCTGTGGTCTATCCACCATTGGATTTGGATCACATACCACTCATAGACAGGCATTTTAAGATACATGAAACACTCTTAGAGTTTGATTTATTTGACATATACAACTGGTGGGAGGATAAATTTGTGGATGAAGTAGATGGCATAGGCCTCTGGGACACTAATTTACCTTTCTATATCTTCCCTAAAACCCATAATTGCCCAAAATTGATAAGGAAATTCCACTCATGCTACAATCCATAGTAAAGGGCAGTGCTAGCCCCAATCGGACATATATTATTTACCATTAATGCCAAGTCTATTATGAAAATGATGTAGGCTCCTATTATTGAAGGAACTACTCCCTTTTCCCATGAGATTCTTACTGAAATGTATCAGAAGCTAGATTTTTCTAAGAGAGCTAAAACCTTAGAACTCTTCATGACTGAGCAAACACCTCTACCAAATAAGAATCCTCCTTATTCCTCCTCTGTTTTCCCTGACAGAACCAGACACATTGTCACTATTATTTCTTATTTACTTGGCTATTATTCAGATTAGTGGCTTGATGAAGCTATCATAGATTTTATATCTATTTTATCAATAGAATCCAAGCCCTCCGTCCTTTTCAATTTCAGTCAATTTCTAGCAAATGCCATCCATGAGTAGTTTGTCAATTTCTTCACAGAGAAAGTCTTCCAATACTCTTCGATTTTGGTATATATGTTTGTTTATTTTTAGGTAGACAGGTTCTAGTTTTCAATGAGCAAGTTGAATGAGGAAGGTGAACCCCAATTTGTTATTTTCTGGACAACATTAGTGATTAAGGACTCAAGATACTTTAGCTACAAAACATTTTTAGAAATGTTTCTTAACCCAACAATGAGCCTCCTCAGTGGGACTGCAAAACCCATGATCAATGAAGAAATTAGAAGCATTATGCAGTTGATAGACCAAGAAAGAATAGGTGATTGGTACTTGTACCAAAATTACACTAAATTAAGGGTATATGGCTATGAGTTGGCTCCTTATAAGCTGCCAAATTTCCTCCCCATGAGGATATTTGCACTTGAATACATCAAACAAATGATCAATGCAGATGAAGTGCATTTTGTAGCAGCCAATAAAATGTCACAATTTAGGATCAAATCCCAAGTTGGTCCTTTCATTTGTAACAACGGAGCAGCAGGGGAGGAGGCAGATAAGAGATTGAAGTAAATGAAATTCACCCACAGTTTTACATGGTCCTATGACCCATGGGATATCATCTCCAATAAAATGGTGGAGAGAAAGTCAACAACCTATATTCACACTCAAAGGCCTGAAATTGAAAAATACTTGAACCAAATTGAGTGGATCCCAGACACATTACAAGAGGCTGAGGAACAAGTAATTTTATCTTCCAGTGCACAGACTCCAAGACAGAAGGAAAGGCAGACTACTGAATATAGAACAGAAAATGGAAAAGAACAAGAAGAGGGGATAACCAAGAAAAGACCTAGAGAAGACCAGTCACCAGGGATTGATACTTCTATGAAGGAATTCAAACTAAAATACAGGAAGAAGCCCAGAAAGAACATGGAAATGGGCAAGGAATCATCACAAAAAATAGTCATCAATCTCATTGATATTCCAGACTCACCCCCAACTATAGGGCAATCTTTTCCTGCCACTCCAATTTCAGAAAGGCAACAGCCTCTTCAAGTTCCCTCATTTATAAAGGTCACTGGAGAAAAGGAGGAGACAATCTTTGATACCTTCAAGGAGATTAAAACCAGGAATGAGATATTGAGAAAGAACACTTATGCTCAGTTTTGGAAATAGAGTGCAACTTCTCAAGGCAGACTTCTCCTAGCCTTTGATTCAGAAATGGGCAAGATGCACATGGATTTTTGGAAGCATAGATAGCAGAGCTCAAAACTCCAACAGATTACAAGAAAACTTCATTTGAGTTTGATTCCAGGAGTGTCCATTCAATTGATCAGCTGGAAATGCACAAGAAAATAGGTGAAATGATTTCATCTACTCTAACCAGCACTTCTATGAACTTGTTTAAAATGCAGGTAGCTTTGTCAAATTCTCAATCACAGTTAAATATGGAAAGGATTTCATCACAGTCATATGAAAACAGAATTAATTCTTTGGAAGACTTAGTAGTGACAATTGGGTATGATCCTTTTGTTGTAAAATTAGCAGAAGAAGTAATCCAGAAAAAGGATTTGGATATATCAACTTTGAAGAAGCAGCTCCAGATGCCCGTAGCACATGATCCCTTAACCAAGGAGATAGAGGAAACAAAGAGCCAAAAGGATGATATGATGAAGTTAATAATAGAACAATCCCTCCAAATTAAACAAATGGAAGCAAAGATGGAGAAAAATATACAAGAAGAAGATAAGGCAGCACATATGGTCAGCACTACTGTGGAAGCTCTTCCCCTCTCAGCTCTTCCTACAGCCACACCAGCAACTACTACTACAAAGACAGGGAGTAGTATAGAACAGCTAGCCAGATCCATGGAAGGCATGAATCTTCAAACTAAGGATTTTAAGAGGCTAGAAACTCAAGTTAATGTGCTGCACGATCAAATCAAAAAGCCCAAAAGTGACCACTCAGTAGAGATGCAGAGGGCAAGGACCTTGATTGAAAGGCTACAAAAATCAAAGAAAGAATCATCTATTGGGAACACTCTAGGAAGAGTGAAGGAGATTATTTGGAATAATATAATCAATGGTATGAATGAAATTTGGCCCAACATCCAAATTATCTTTGAACATAAATAATTAGTTGAAAAGGCTAGAGAAGTTATTTCAACTACTAATGAAGAGCTGGGAGACATGCCAGCAAAAACTAATAGGATAATCAAATTTTTAAATTCAAGAAATAGGTATGAGCTGGAAGAGTTGGGAATAGCAGACAGGACAGAGACTATTCTTCAAGTCAAGAAGGTATTGACTAAGAATAGCTTAAATGTGCAGCTACAAGAAAGATGTCGAAATCTATAGCTGACATTCAACAGATTCTTCAATAGAATTCAGCCTTTAGATTAGAAAGGTATCCCCTCTCTATTTGTCATAAATGACAAACTCATGGCCAGAGAGGATTATGTCAAGAAACTCCAGGGCATAGCCACAGATGCTACAAATATTTCCAACATCAAAGGCATCATAACAAGAAAGGCATTGTTGGAGGCTATCAGCAATCAAATTTACATCGAGCATGAACTGAAGCATGTGTTTCTGTTCAAACCGACTTTTGATAAATACACTGAATATGATGAAATATATAGAAGATTAATTAAGATCAAAGTTCCAGATGAGGAAGCGTGAAGTGATATGTGTGATTATCAAGAGGAATGAGACAAGGATGATTAAAGTGACAACACATATCTGAGTCAGCACCAACCACATCTGCAGAACCACTATAGTTAAATTAATGTCTCAAGCAACAACATCCCTGAAAAAAAGGACCACATGTCCTAGTTTTCTCAGCGTGGCCACTTCATGGTTACATTAGTCATTTTTCCTTTCATTGTAATTAATAATAGATTGCCCAGTGTATAAGGCAAATCGCTATAGGTTTTTTGTTAAATACTTCATGCATTGGAAGTATAAGGGGTTGGACCCCAGTCATTTTAACTATCTTTTCTCATTCGAGTATTGTAATGTTAAGCTGGAGCATCAATTAAAAAGGACCGTTTGCAAGATACTTGATCTTTTTTGACATGGTGATGTCTTCCCTTATGTGCTGAATGTATCTATCTTTTATTCATTTATGCATCATTAAGTCTTATTGTAAAGCAGAAATTATAGATTAAGATATGGTGTTGGAGCACCTTATTTCTATCTGTATTTACAGTCTAAATGTTTTCTTCTGATGTATGATTAAGAAATACTTAACTACTTTTTAATCATTAGTGATATCACTTTTCTGTCATCTCATTTCTCATTCTGCTTTTAGATCTAGTATAAATAGTTAACTTGCCTTTTAAATTCTCTGGAAAATTGATGTTACCACCTAGCCTTTGGCCCCATAGCCCAATGGAAAGGATTCAAATACGATCTACCCCAACTAAACAAAAAAACAACCAAGAAATCAATTAATAAATCTCTTTCATTTTTACATCTAGCCTAACACATTAGAACATTGAAAATAAAGTCAAATCCTAAAAATACAAAGACATCCCTCTCTGAGTCTAGAAGGGCTAGATCCTAGACTCTTAAGCAGTTTGATGTATCTTTTGTGAATTTTGTCTTGCCAATCTTCAAAATCACATAACGATAACAAAGCCAACACTGTGTGAAGCCAAATTTGATATATGGAGTCACGAGCTGAAATATTTTAGCTTGCTAGCCTCTTATTCACCATTAAGAGGTAAGTTTTATCATTGTCCCAGGGAAATGAACTTCAAACTTTGTTCTCCGATAATGGTGCCAATCTAATGTTGTATCTTTGTAGACATTTCTAGGCTCAGGAACTATGCCAAAGCATCTAAGTAAGGGTTTTAATTTAATTGGACGACCAATGCATCAAACCATTAACACTTGTATAATTCAAAAAATATTGAGAATTTCAAAGGGATGATTTTAATTCTTAACAACATAAAATCCTTCAATTGATTTTGGAAAGGGAAAAAGGAGAAGATATATGATAATTAAACATTCATACTAAATACGTAATCAACTAGATATAGTAGTTGTGTGTAGAAGAATTCTACAACCAACAAATATACATTCAAGATATGACAAAAGGCAACAATTAAATGATGCAGAGGAACTAATTGTAATAGATTATTCAATTATCTAGTCTCCATAATTATGATAACCTTGTAGTGGGATGTGAGGGAAGTTTATACTTAACTTAGCCTTACCCTAAATCCTATGATACCTTGAATATATGATGAAAACATAAATAAATATAACAAAAAAAATCACATGAACATAAGCGTTGTTAAGGCTGAAGTCAGAATTCTTTGATTATGTTGAAAAACCTTCAAAAAAATACAATAATGTATCTTGGTTACCAGAAGGGTTCAACCCTTCTTACTTTGAATTAAAAAATATTTATAGGGTGTAATTCAAAAATATCTAATCTAATACAATCCTTTACAAACTAAAGTCTTGTCCAAAATGATTTGGATAAATCAAACTAATATAATACAAAAATAGACTTTCTAAAACTGATTTGTATATTCAACACTCTATTCGAGGGTGTATTTTTGTAACTGCTACCTCGAAACCTATTTGTTCTCTTTGTACTCCTTCTTTCACTACACTAGAACCTCAAAATATGTATTCAGCTCCTGACTTTCTATGCTCCTACCCTGAAATGCTACATTTGGTTTTACTCAATAAGCTTGAGTAAGTTGTTCCACCTTTCATCATCTAGAATTGAGAATTTAACCACTTTTATGTAGGCTTTGTCCACTTTTATTTACTTTTCAAAGGTTGGCCTAGTAATAAATAAATAAGGAATTTCATGCTGGATAAATGAATCATATTCTACACCTTCTAGAAATGATTTACCACTTATGACTCCCTTTACCTTGGAAAACTTTGACCTATCTACTGCTATGCCATGTAATTTATGCTGGTAACTTTTTAGTGGAGTCAACTGGTCACTAGAATCTCTTAAAGTTGGAAGTCATTTTTGTTGTAGGATGGAAATTTTTTTATGAAATCTCTTTCTATGAATTTCTAAGTTTTGACATTTTTTTTTTTCTAATTGTAACATTAAATTTATTTTCATTAAAAATTTTATGACTTCTAGGACTACATTATTGCTATATTCAATTCCTAAGTCTTCCAATTCATCTTTGGTATTTGAATTAAACACTTTGATAATCTTTGTTTCCTCCCCTATTTTATGATCCAAGTCTTCCTTGATTTCTGTTATGGCTGATTTTTCTCTTTTGACCAGTTGTTATTGTTCAAAGATAATCTTGATAGATGTCCAAAGCTTTGAAATCATTGAACTAATGTCAGCCAAGGACTTTTAATTTGCCTCAGATAATGTTTGTTCTATGAGAGATTCATCTACATATTTTTCAGGCCATTTGATTGGCTTGATTTTTTTTTGTATATCAACTATGTATGCATTATCTGACATGATTTTTTTCTCTTCCATCCGTTGTAGTGCTTCTTTCAACATTTCTATCTCCACATTCCTTAGGGATAAGTCTCCCATGGCATTTGATAGTCTCTCAGTGGCTTCCTCACCGCTTATCTCTATTTGTACTATAGAAGTCCCTACACTTGCCTGTTGTTCTTTTTCTTTTAATAAGATTTTCATATCAGCCTCCATTTTTTTTTATCTAAACATTCTTCTCCACAATCATCTTCATCAGGTTCTCTTTTTATTTCTCTAGCTTCCCTACTTGTTTAGTTTGTGAATGATCTTTTGTAGGTATTTTCATATGCTTTCTAAGCGCTTCAATCTCTAAATTTCTATTCTTGATTATTTATTCAGCAACATTGACATCATTAGGATCCAATCCTAATTTTATAACCAAATATTCTAGCCCTTTTACTTTGGTATCCTAGGCTAAGGAATACATTCTTTCTAACTTGAGCTGTGAATGAATATTATTTAAGGAAGCGTGCAATTTAGATGTTGACATAGTTGAGGTTGTTAGTGAGTAATAAATCATCTCACCTACCTGTTTTTGAAGATCAATCTGATCTATTGGATGTAGTTGCTTGGTATGAAAAGAAAAACATGGGTCTTATAGTCATTTTCACTTTTAGGAACCATGAACTTTGGCTCGAGGAATGCTAATTGAAATTTCCCTTTGTTAGGGTATAATGGAGATAAGAGTCTATGTGGAGTAGTGGATGACTATTTCCAAAACTCAGAATAGGTGGAAGTTTTCAATGCTTCATTCTTTTTCTTCATCTCTCTAAATATAAAAAAATATGCTTTGTTGTCCTGTAGAAGGTGAAGCAGGAGAATTAGGAGAATCAATAGTTGTTTCTTCAACTTGCTGCAAGGAAAATATAAGCTCTCCTGATAGTATCACTATAGTGGGTTCCTCTAAAGTTCTGACATCTGATGATTACTCTTCTACATTCATTGATTTTCTTCTTTCGAAAACTTTGAATCCTACTGTTTTAACCCCTAAACCTATAGGTGACATACTTTCTCTTGGCATTTTAAGTTCCTTTTCCTTTAGTTTTGGAGTTTATGATGTTCTCTGGCTAGAAATTTGTTCTTCGACTTCTTTCAGTGTATTCTCCTCCCATTATTCTTGATTTGCATACTGCTCAATCTTTGGTTTTCCTATATGAACATAAGTGTTGATTTATGTTCTGATCTTATTGATGAAATTAGTCCCAAGGGGTGATAAGGCCAACTGAATATTAATTTGAATTTCATTTGTTTGAGTAAACTATCCATTTCCTTCTCTCTTTCTCTAGTATTAACAATAAATGGACCAATTTCTTCTTTTAATTTAAACTTATCTTTTTGTTTCCTTAATACAAAATGGATTTCATCGATATTCATCCTCTTCCTTATGAATTGTAAAGAAAAAATCCTCATAGGAAGGAAAATTGGTAGTTTACAAGGGGGAAGCTCATAGCCATAGACTCTGATTTATGTACAATTGTGATAAAGATACCAATCTCCAACCTTAGATTTTTCACTGAGATGTAAAATCCTTTTCATTTCTATGGAGATTCTAGGAACTGCATCACTGCTTAAAATACATAATGCCATATGTAGAAATTTATTAACAAAATCACTAAAACAATATTCCTCCGTGTTTTTCCTAACCAAAGAATTCTGGTGGATAACTGATTGAGGTCTTCCCTATGAGTCTAGTATTTGTAATGGAAATTTGAACCTATCTAACGAATGATACATAAATAGATACACTAGAATAGATTTATGTTTGAAAGATCCTTCAACACTGAATTTTAGAAATTGGCCATGGATGACATCTGATAAAAACTGGCTAGAATTAAATTTAACTAAGATTTTATTTCTAGATGAAAATACCAACAAAAGTCATAGGATGACTTCATCTACCCACTGATTTGTTTGGTACCCTGAAAGATAGGAATCCATAGAAATAACTTTCCTGGACATTTCTAGAAAAATTGCAGAAGCATATGGTGGATTAGTTCTGGAAAATTCAGAATTTTCCAGTAGAAAAGACTCAAAAATATGGGTTCGTTGCTAAAAGGTAAGATTTTGCTAAATTTCCATGACGGAATTAGTTGAAAAAGGATTAAGGGAACCTTGACAATTGACCTGCAAAGCTTGAAAAATTGACTCAGAGGTTATAGAAAACATCATTTCATTGTTTTTGGCAACTATGGCTGGGTAAATAGCGAATTTCACACTAGATGATAAATTCGAGGAATTGATGGGTTTGGGGGAAACAAAATTAAGGCAACATTGACTCCCAGAAACATAATTCATCACTGACATCCTCAAATTTTTTATATGCCCAATTATGGAGTTCATAAAGGTTGAATTCACATTGGGTTTCACTGATTTTACACTGGTTATCATTTAAATGAATTTAATCCAAGTTACCTATAGTGGGTAATGTTGGAAATAATACTGAGAGGGGGGGTGAATCAGTATTATCAGATCATTAAAACTTTTCAATGCTCAAAAACATATACGCTACTTCAGTTAAGTGAACCCGCGTGTACACGCTGCTATGTCTAAAGCAACTAGCGTATATCCAGAAATCTTATGATTCAGTTAGCTTATCTTCAGTAAATGCATCAGAACATTATTAACCATATTAACAGTAAACAGGTGCAGTATAACAAAACAGATCATCACACAAAAGCCACACACATGAACACAAAGATATAAGGTGGAAACCCAATGTGGGTGAAAACCACCTGCTGCAAGTCATCTCAATCTTCTTCTTAATAAGAAAATCCTTTTACAATATTTGTACTGGTGCAGTCTTATACCAGTATGGGAGATACAACCCCCTTTTCTCTTGTACTAGCCGATCCATTTACTAGTACACAGGCTGCTACCTGCTACAATGCTCCAAAGATCTCCCTTAGCTTTTGTACTAGCTTAGATACTAGTACGTAGGTGCTTGCCTACAATCTTCTCTCCTCCAGGTACCACGTTTCATCAATTTTCAGACTGGATACATTGAAGGACAACATATAATCTGAAAGGCCACTTTTCATCCAATTTTCATACTGGACCCATAACTATCATTGAAGCTCAAAACAATCATCAAACTCTGAATCACTGAAACCCTGTTAACAACACCGTCACCAGAACACAGAGCAGACACAGAACTCTGTAATAACCATCAGACCCATCTGCAACTTCAAATATCAAGCTTTACAATGTATACGCTACTTCGATGAATCAAACCCACGTGTATACGCGCTCTTGCCAAAGACAACCGGCGTACAGATCTAAAAATAATTTCTCATAACTTGCAGTTGTACCAAACATCAGTCATACTCATAACACTTATAGAACAATACATGCGTCAGTATGTAGATCTATAATAAGCATCATAAAGATAGTTCATTTCAAACCATTTGATCCCGATCTCTCCTTAGATCTTGTTCTCAATCAGCCGGTGAGATCCCTCCTTAGCTCAAATCAAGCAATGCTTCCTCAACCCATAACCTGCATACTGGATCTCATACTTCTTCAGATATTCAAGACATTTCAGATACCCTTGCCTAATGATTTCCTTCTCCTTATATAACCTTAGGCCTTGTTCAATACCAGGGGCCAAAACCATAGAAATCCAATACCATCAACTTCAAAACTAGGGATCAACACGTCCGTCGAGACACCAAGGTCCAAAACCATAGGCACAACTTCCAAGGAATAACCGCCGTGGACCAAAGATAAGTTTTCCACATACACGTGCTTTTACTGAAGCCAACCTACGTGTACACACTGTTATCACTGACAAAATTTCAAAGAAAAAAAAGGATCTCCATAAAGAAATCTCACTTCAAGTAAGGATATGCTTCAAAGTTTTGGTAGTTATGCTTGGTATAATCTTTTCAAACATTTCCATTCAGTTTTGGAGGGTCTTGAAACATTTGAAAGAATGTTTTAATAGAAAATTTCTCAAATAGCAAAGTTTTGGGTTGAAACTATGATTTTTGAAACAACTCAGCAGTTTCGTAGCGCGCTACGAAACTACTGAAGGTGACAATTTTGTTTTTTGAGGATCTACCTTGAAAGAAAAAGAAGATTATTTTGAAAGGGATGTTGCTGCAGAGGTGTAATAAGATAACTTGAGAAGGTTTGAGCCCTAATCAAAAGGAAAATTCAAGAAATGAAGATACATACGCATGCTAAACCTTGCGCTACGAAATCAGTGTTTTCGCAGCGCGCTGCGAAACCCCTGTAGCAGCCTATTTCAGCAGAGAAAACTGTTTTACTAGGTAACTTCCAGAAGCTTTCCAGAGCAGATGAGAACTAAATTTTACAAACTGAAAGAGGCTTTTCTTCCTAACATGTTGAATTACAAAAACCTCTTTCAGTTTCTTCAATTCTATTTTGAGGTGGGAGAAATGTGTGGTCAAAGTTGCGCTACGAAACTGCTGTAGGTGCAGTTTTTCATCTCCTGTTTTACACCTGTTTTTCAAAGACTTATTATGGGCAACTGGAGAAGTTTTTCAAAACACCAAAAGAGGTTTTTTTTCAGCATGGAGTTTTTTACAAAAACCTCCTTCAGTTTTTCCAAATACATTTTTTACGAGAAGTTATGACCTCTGTCCCAAGACCTATTTTTCAGCCAGAACAGAGTAAGGGACAGTTTCCTGTTTGACACGTGTTTTTCAAGGACAGATTCTGAACAGCTGGAGGAATGTTTTAAAAAAACAGGAGAGGTTTTTGTTCTAGACAACATGGGCTACAAAAACCTCCTTTATTTTTGTAAAATGTGTCATGGATGAGGATATAAAAGCTCTGTCCCACGTGCCATTTTCAGGGATTCTAAATCTAAAAACAAGGAAACATGTTCCCTAATTTCTAGGGTTTGTCTTCAGCAGTCAGATGACCACGTGGGAGGCTTCATAAAATTCGACTTCATGGAGTGTTAGGTGTCAAAGAATGCTTCAAATTTCTAGATAAGGTTGCTTTAGTCATAATAAGGAGTTACACTCCTAGTTGTATTAGGTCTCTAGGACTACTAGTTAGGTGTCAAATACATTTAATGGTTTGTTTTATGGTTAGAATAGGTGTCACTGATGGAAAATTCGAATTCTCTTGAGGAGGGATGATGGAATCCTAATTGTAAATGCTTTATATAGAGCAAGAGGTCGAATTAGCAAAGGGTTGGAGACTTTTTGGCTCAACTGCTGCTCTATGTGCAGACTGTGTATATTTTCAACCTAATGCAGAATTTCTACTTAGACAACTCAAGATTCATGAAGAGTTCTTGTATGTTCTTGTTTTTATGGCATCTTCCAATACTTACATTGCAGTGAGGTTTACTTATGATACTCAGAGTTCATCAATGATGCTCTGACTTCCTTCATAGATAAACTAATTGTGTTTCACTGTTTTATATTTGCATTTCTGCACTTGAACTCTATAATGCCTTGACTTCCATGCTAGGTAGAATGTTTTGGCTTCACTACTCAGGATTCAAAGAGGGTTTTTAATGTCCTATTGTCTCATGGCTTTCCTCTTTCACTTACTTGCAGTGGTATGAATACATGTTACTTAGAACTCATCAATGATGCTCTAACTTCCTTCATGTATTTATAAACTGTGTTTCCTTGCATTGTATCTTTGTTTTGTTGATGTATAAAAACTCTCTATGCCCTGACTTCATGTTAAGCTGATCTTGCTGTGGTACTGAACATACTTTGACTCCATAGCCCAATGGTAGCCAACCTTCATCTTTCAACCTATAAACATATACAACCACAAACCATAGAGTTAGCCATCTATCTTATTCTTTAATCAAAATCTTTAACCCTTTGAGAGAGCCCTCTCAGGCTGAGGAGGCTAAGCCTCAGCCAAAAGTTTGGTTTGAAATAGTTACTCAAAGTCTTCCTGATCAGCAACCTATCAGGGGCATGATTTTGTGATAACATTTTGGTGCGTCTGCCGGGAGTCCGAAGATTATTCATTCCCGAAATCATGAAGCTGAACTTCTGAAGGTAGCAGGAGCTCAGAAGGTTTTTGAGGCTGCAAAACTACCTTGGCGACTCCACACATCGAATAAGAAATTGGAAGGTGACTCCACTGCTAGAAGATCAGTAGTTTGATGAAGTTTCAAGATGAGTTCCACTGCAAGAATGAATGCCAGGTATGCTCCTATGAATCGGTCTCATATCCCTGGTTTTCCAAATCCTATGCCAAAGGTTGATTGGTTAGAGAATCTTCCGATATTCAAAGATGAAAAGAAAGACAATGCTACTCTTCATTTGGTTAGGTTTCATATGCATGTACGCAGTCTTAAGGTTCACTTTCCTGAGGATTGTCTCATGAAGATGTTTATGACCACTTTAGAAGGAAAAGCATGGTCTTGGTATAAAAGTTTGGAAAATGGTTCATTATATTCTCTTGCTGATTTCCATGATGTGTTCTATGACATGTATAAAGAATGTCATCCTTCCTTATTGTTGCTCAAAGATTGCTGTAGACATTCTTTAAATCTTATTCAATACTTGGAGGATTGTTATGATGATGATGAATTTATGGATGAAGAAATTTTAGAGGCTCTTCATAACAATGCATTCCAGCACCAAGAAGAAGGTATAATATCTCATGAAACGCAGCATGAAGATCAGCAGGGGTTTACTTGTGAAAACCATGTTCAATCCTCTGATATTGATGTAGAGATGCAGCAGATTTGTCAGTCTTCAGATCATTATGAGTATGAAATTGATTGCAAACAGCAAGAAGAAATATTGGAGGAAATTTTCTATGACCCTCAGGCGGAGGAAAAGGTTGTTCATTTTTGTGATTCCTTGCAGCATCTTGCATCAAAGAATGATCTTTATAATGAAGAAAATTACATTGTCTATGGGAATCATGTAGAAAGGCAGTTGGATAGCACATCAAAGGAATTTTGTGTGGCTAAGGATCAGTTGTCTAAAGAGATAGAATGTTATGAGAATCATCAAACTAACCATGTGTTTTTTGACCCTATAGCTGAATACATGGCAAAGTTTTGTACATCAGAATTTCAATTTCATTTGCATTATGAAGATCATATACATTATAAGTTGATTTGGTCATCTCATTACCATGGTTATTTTGAGGTTGAATGCAGTCAAGAGCCTCCAATATCAGAGAAGACAATTGATTGGCTTTATTGGAAATATCATTTTGCTTGAGCTACAAGTGGAGCTTGCAGCTGATAGGGTAGGTAGGTAGGAAAGTGCAAATAAGCTCAAGGTGATTGAGAATTTTTTTTCAGTAGATATAGACTTCTTTCTCCTACAGTGATCATCAAGCTTAAGCCTGAGGTGAAGGCCCAAGGAACTTAAAGAAGATGTTTGTCAAATAAATTTTTGTTAATGATAAGAGGATAAGGCACTGGAACTGCAGGTTCTTAGTGTACCACAAGGGCACACTATCCCAAGTGGGGCCACTGTTATCACTGACAAAATTTCAAATAAAAAAAAGGATCTCCATAAAGAAATCTCACTTCAAGTAAGGATATGCTTCAAAGTTTTGGTAGTTATGCTTGGTATAATCTTTTCAAACATTTCCATTCAGTTTTGGAGGGTCTTGAAACATTTGAAAGAATGTTTTAATAGAAAATTTCTCAAATAGCAAAGTTTTGGGTTGAAACTATGATTTTTGAAACAACTCAGCAGTTTCGTAGCGCGCTACGAAACTGCTGAAGGTGACAGTTTTGTTTTTTGAGGATCTACCTTGAAAGAAAAAGAAGATTATTTTGAAAGGGATGTTGCTGCAGAGGTGTAATAAAATCACTTGAGAAGGTTTGAGCCCTAATCAAAAGGAAAATTCAAGAAATGAAGATACATACGCATGCTAAACCTTGCGCTACGAAATCAATGTTTTCGCAGCGTGCTGCGAAACCCCTGTAGCAGCCTATTTCAGCAGAGAAAACTGTTTTACTATGTAACTTCCAGAAGCTTTCCAGAGCAGCTGAGAACTAAATTTTTCAAATTGAAAGAGGCTTTTCTTCCTAACATGTTGAATTACAAAACCCTCTTTCAGTTTCTTCAATTCCATTCTGAGGTGGGAGAAATGTGTGGTCAAAGTTGCGCTACGAAACTGCTGTAGGTGCAGTTTTTCATCTCCTGTTTTACACCTGTTTTTCAAAGACTTATTATGGGCAGCTGGAGAAGTGTTTCAAAAAACCAAAAGAGGTTTTTGTTCAGAATATATTGTTTCACAAAAAACTCCTTCATTTTTTCCAAATACATTTTTTACGAGACGTTATGACCTCTGTCCCAAGACCTATTTTTCAGCCAGAACAAGCAAGGGACAGTTTCCTGTTTGACACATGTTTTTCAAGGACAGATTCTGAACAGCTGGAGGAATGTTTTAAAAAAACAGGAGAGGTTTTTGTTCTAAACAACATGGGCTACAAAAACCTCCTTCAATTTTGTAAAATGTGTCATGGATGAGGAGATAAAGGCTTTGTCCCACGTGCCATTTTCAGGGATTCTAAACCTAAAAACAAGGAAACATGTTCCCTAATTTCTAGGGTTTGTCTTCAGCAGTCAGATGACCACGTGGGAGGCTTCATCAAATTCGACTTCATGGAGTGTTAGGTGTCAAAGAATGCTTCAAATGTCTAGATAAGGTTGTTTTAGTCATAATAAGGAGTTACACTCCTAGTTGTATTAGGTCTCTAGGACTACTAGTTAGGTGTCAAATACATTTAATGGTTTGTTTTATGGTTAGAATAGGTGTCACTGATGGCAAATTCGAATTCTCTTGAGGAGGGATGATGGAATCCTAATTGTAAATGCTTTATATAGAGCAAGAGGTCGAATTAGCAAAGGGTTGGAGACTTTTTGGCTCAACTGCTGCTCTATGTGCAAACTGTGTATATTTTCAACCTAATGCAGAATTTCTACTTAGACAACTCAAGATTCATGAAGAGTTCTTGTATGTTCTTGTTTTGATGGCATCTCCCAATACTTACATTGCAGTGAGGTTTACTTATGATACTCAGAATTCATCAATGATGCTCTGACTTCCTTCATAGATAAACTAATTGTGTTTCACTGTTTTATATTTGCATTTCTGCACTTGAACTCTGTAATGCCTTGACTTCCATGCTAGGTAGAATGTTTTGGCTTCACTACTCAGGATTCAAAGAGGGTTTTTAATGTCCTATTGTCTCATGGCTTTCCTCTTTCACTTACTTGCAGTGGTATGAATACATGTTACTTAGAACTCATCAATGATGCTCTAACTTCCTTCATGTATTTATAAACTGTGTTTCCTTGCATTGTATCTTTGTTTTGTTGATGTATAAAAACTCTCTATGCCCTGACTTCATGTTAAGTTGATCTTGCTGTGGTACTGAACATATTTTGACTCCATAGCCCAATGGTATCCAACCTTCATCTTTCAACCTATAAACATATACAACCACAAACCATAGAGTTAGCCATCTATCTTATTCCTTAATCAAAATCTTTAACCCTTTGAGAGAGCCCTCTCAGGCTGAGGAGGCTAAGCCTCAGCCAAAAGTTTGGTTTGAAATAGTTACTCAAAGTCTTCCTGATCAGCAACCTATCAGGGGCATGATTTTGTGATAACACACGCGACTTGGTATATATCGAACCTACGTATACGCGACTTGGTATATAGTGAACCTGCTTGTATACGCGACTTGGTATATAGTGAACCAGCATGTATAAAATTTTCTTCATACTTGTAGACTGATCATCAATTCCTTGTTGCTGACCTTCTGCACTATGATTTGTCATCAGTGTGGTTTTCCATCAAGGACAACACTTATCTCATAATGCCAACAATCTCCCCCTTTGGACTTGATGGCAAAGCTAACTTGTCACACTTAGAACTATCATCTGATTCCTTTAAGCTGTCCTCCATCAGTCACCTCTGATATCTCTTCTGAAGATTCATCTAGTTATACATAAGTGATTGCCATCAAGGACAACACTTATCTCATAATGCCAACAATCTCCCCCTTTGGACTTGATGGCAAAGCTAACTTGTCACACTTAGAACTATCATCTGGTTCCTTTGAGCTGTCCTCCATCAGTCACCTCTGATATCTCTTCTGAAGATTCATCCAGTTATACATAAGTGAGATATTCTTCTATGAGAGGGTTGCCATCAAGTACAACACATGCATCATAATGCCAACAATCTCCCCCTTTGGACTTGATGGCAACATCACCAAATCACTCTCCCCCTTTGACATCAAGGGCAAAGGGTGGACCAAGATGTTCTCTTCTTTTGCTGAACATGTCGCTGTCCATACTCCCCCTGAGTATCTGTTAAAATCTCTGAATGATCTCCCCCTTTGTATATGCCAAAGTGTACCAATCTGTCAATGCTCCCCCTGAGTACATGCCAAGTCTCTGTACTGCTGAAGTGTGCTGTTCATGCTCTTCCTGACTGTAGGCAAGATCTGCAAAAGATGTTCTTCAAGAAGAACATGACTCTATACATCATAAAAAACCTTCCTATCACCAAAGACTCATACATACATCCATCTCTCAACTAAGTGAGGATATACAAAAATTGACTCAACCACCCAACCAAGTGGGGATACATCAAAAGTTTACATATGACAACCAATCATATTGCATCAATCATCCCAGGCATAGTGGGGAAACCAAAATAGGCCGTTACATGACCTTGACACCATGAAAGAGATACCACAAAAGAGATATATGACATAGAGACGAAAGAACTAGACCAAGACTTATGAAAGTCACCAGCAGCATCTGATAATCACCATTCAGATCAGCAACCAAGAGATCCTTTTGTTCTCCTTTCGCCTTTGTTCCACCTGAAACAAACAAAAAATGTGAACCAGAACCAAAAGCTTTAAGATAATGCCATCAATGCATCATTGGAAGATTATCTGCTCCCCCTGAACCTGTGCCAGATGATCTCTGTCAAACCCATATCAGAATTTCTGCAACCAACATCTGTCCCTGCTGATTTCCTTCAAAACTCCATATACGCGTCTGTATCCACATAAACAAGCGTATATACGTGGATAGACCTTATGAAACTCGCGTACAGCTATTTTCATATCAGCAACCTGTAAATGTCCTGCAGCAAGGTATGTCTGAACATAGATGTCAACTCCTCCTTTTAAACATCATCATGAAATCATTCACATTACATGTGAAACCACCATAGCCATTTCATCAACGTCAAAATCTACATGATTCAAGTATCATTACTTGGGAACATCTACATCAACCAACATATGTAAGTATAGACCTATCATCATATAGATACGAACTCATCATCATGTCTCCAACTTTGAGGAGTCATCCATGTATCAACACTATGTATCTTGAGCTCAAACTCTTTTGACAAAGCTTCTTGATATCATCATCAGCAACAATCCTTATCCACATGAGTGCCTGCATCATAACTGTATGATCTTTATGCATATGACAACAACAGTATATAAAGGACTCATCATCAAGTGAGGAAGATGTGTATTCAAGCTTTGTACTTCTCCTTGTCCTTATGAAGATCACCATGTAAGCACCATATATGCATCATCAAAGAATCAACCATAAATCTGATCTGAACATCTTCTATGTAACTTCAAGAATCATATGAGAGTTTATCATAGACAACTCACAACATCATATCATAGCAAGATATATCATTTAGCCATATGAGAATCATCACCAAGGATTATTAACCATAATGCCAACAATGAATTACTAAAGGCATATGCTCCCCCTCAATTAGTGCCATCTGTTAGATCTGATCATGCATATATCAGCAATAAGCATCAAAACATCATCATCCTCAAGTTAGGATCAAAACACTTCTAGACATCATACAAGTAACAAAACATTTCCACACATCCTCAGCAGACTGTAACCAATAGAGCAAATAATAGACTGAATCATATCAGATCCTTTTTCTGATCCTGACCCCACTGCTTTTCTTCAGACTGACATATACGCGACTTTGCAGTGTCTAACTCGCGTATGTACACGACTTCCCTTTAAGGAACTTGCGTATTAGATTCAGAACACTGATGTTTTACACTTTCAACTCCCCCTGAGTCTGATATGTCTATGTTGTGCTGTGTCTCAGTACATTGTGCTGACTGTACTTCCTTCTTCCTCCATATCTTCAAGTGTGATGAGGTTTTCTTCTTTTGGTGTGATGTCCATCCTTTGTTCCTGCATTCCTTTGCTATATGTCCAAGCTTGTTACATGCATAACATCTAACATGTTTCATGTTCCTCCTGTAGCAATCAGCAGCTTTGTGACCAAACATATTGCAAGCAAAGCAATATCCATTAAAGTACCTTGAGTGTGATGATCTTTCTGCATGATGGTCTTGAACCCTTCTTCTTCTACATCTAGCTGCAACATGTCCAAGATTATGACATACATAACATTCAACATTATTCATAGGAGGAGTAAAAGATTTTCTTTGAGGAGTCTCTTTCCTTGATTGTTGATGGGGTTGACCTTTCATCTCCTTGTTGATCATTTTAGATTTCTCTTTAGAGTTCCTTGCCTCACCTTGTGAACTAGATTCACCTTCAACAAATTCATGAAAACCAAGACCAGTCTTGATAGCAGGAGACCTTTGACTACTAAGAATATCTTCCAAGACTTTAGAACTATCTTGAAATCGTAAAATCTTATCCTTTTCTTCTAGTTTACCTTTCAAGATATTTACCTCAACTTGAAGTTGTTCTTCCTTTTCAAGAGATTTCTTTTTCAAATCTTCTTCATCTTTCCTTCCTTCTTCCATTTGTTCCCTTAGTTTGAGAATCTCCTTTTCTTGTTCTTCATTCAGATCTTGCTGCATTTGACGAACTCGGAAGGCACATTCTAGTTGAGATTTTAAGCTGCTGGCTTCATTTTCTTGTATTGCAATAGGTTGGAGTAGATCTGTATTCTGCTTCTTTGATTCTTCAAGATATCCTTTTAGTGCGAGAATTGTAGCTTCAAGATTTTCATAGTAGCTGGATCTATCTTTGAGTTTCTTGATGGTTGTGCTTCTTTCGTTGACTTATTTTCTTAATGATGTCACTTCATGCTGCAATTTTTGACATTGGTCTTCCTTGTCCTTGAGAAGCTTTCTTACCTTGTTTCCTACTTCTAGTTGGGCCTTTAGTTTGGTAACTTCTTATTTGAAAGCACATTCCCGTTTGTTCAATAGATCTTGTTGATCTTTAACTTTGTCTGCAAGCCTTCTAAATACTGCCTCTATTTGATACTTTTCTTGCTCACCCATGAAAGCATGTTCAGTAGTTTCACTATCACTTCCATCACTTTCACAAGGAAATTTAGCAGGAACATCAGAGGATAACACATTCATACCTGATAATGATTCTGAATCTGATTCTGAATCTGAAGAACTTCTTATACCTAATCCCCAATCGACTCTCCCACTGTCATAGATCTTCTGAGATGTCTTCTTCTTCTTATGAGCTTTCTTCTTAAGCTTCTTTCCCATTGTTCCACGGATCTCCTTCAAGCGATCAAGCTTCTACCAAAGGACCTGCTCTGATACCAATTGTTGGAAATAATACTGAGAGGGGGGGGGGGTGAATCAGTATTATCATATCATTAAAACTTTTTCAATGCTCAAAAACATATACGCTACTTCAGTTAAGTGAACCCGCGTGTACACGCTGCTGTGTCTAAAGCAACTAGCGTATATCCAGAAATCTTATGATTCAGTTAGCTTATCTTCAGTAAATGCATCAGAACATTATTAACCATATTAACAGTAAATAGGTGCAGTATAACAGAATAGATCATCACACAAAAGCCACACACATGAACACAAAGATATAAGGTGGAAACCCAATGTGGGTGAAAACCACCTGCTGCAAGTCATCTCAATCTTCTTCTTAATAAGAAAATCCTTTTACAATATTCGTACTGGTGCAGTCTTATACCAGTACGGGAGCTACAACCCCCTTTGCTCTTGTACTAGCCGATCCATTTACTAGTACACATGCTGCTACCTGCTACAATGCTCCAAAGATCTCCCTTAGCTTTTGTACTAGCTTAGATACTAGTACGTAGGTGCTTGCCTACAATCTTCTCTCCTCCAAGTACCACGTTTCATCAATTTTCAGACTGGATACACTGAAGCACAACATATAATCTAAAAGGCCACTTTTCATCCAATTTTCATACTGGACCCATAACTATCATTGAAGCTCAAAACAATCATCAAACTCTGAATCACTGAAACCCTGTTAACAACACCGTCACCAGAACACAGAGCAGACACAGAACTCTGTAATAACCATCAGACCCATCTGCAACTTCAAATATCATATTTACAATGTATATGCTACTTCGATGAATCAAACCCGCGTGTATACGCGCTTTTGCCAAAGACAACCCGCGTACAGATCTAAAAATAATTTCTCATAACTTGCAGCTGTACCAAACATCAGTCATACTCATAACACTTATAGAAAAATACATGCGTCAGTATGTAGATCTAGAATAAGCATCATAAAGATAGTTCATTTCAAACCATTTGATCCCGATCTCTCCTTAGATCTTGTTCTCAATCAGCCGGTGAGATCCCTCCTTAGCTCAAATCAAGCAATGCATCCTCAACCCATAACCTGCATACTGGATCTCATACTTCTTCAGATATTCAAGACATTTCAGATACCCTTGCCTAATGATTTCCTTCTCCTTATATAGCCTTAGGCCTTGTTCAATACCAGGGGCCAAAACCATAGAAATCCAATACCATCAACTTCAAAACTAGGGATCAACACGTCCGTCGAGACACCAAGGTCCAAAACCATAGGCACAACTTCCAAGGAATAACCGCCGTGGACCAAAGATAAGTTTTCCACATACACGCGCTTTTACTGAAGCCAACCTGCGTGTACAGGCGACTTGGTATATAGCGAACCTGCGTATACGCGACTTGGTATATAGTGAACCTGCTTGTATACGCGACTTGGTATATAGTGAACCAGCGTGTATAAAATTTTCTTCATACTTGTAGACTGATCATCAATTCCTTGCTACTGACCTTCTGCACTATGATTTGTCATTAGTGTGGTTTTCCATCAAGGACAACACTTATCTCATAATGCCAACAATCTCCCCCTTTGGACTTGATGGCAAAGCTAACTTGTCGCACTTAGAACTATCATCTGATTCCTTTGAGCTGTCCTCCATCAGTCACCTCTGATATCTCTTCTGAAGATTCATCTAGTTATACATAAGTGATTTCCATCAAGGACAACACTTATCTCATAATGCCAACAGGTAAGGTCAAACTCTCTACAACTACTTTGGATTTCCCTTTTTGACTCACCGTTTCAAGAATTCAAGTGAACAAAGGATAATTTAAGGAATTACCTAGTTGAAAATGCAGCTGGTAGCACTGGTAGTCATTGTAATTGGTCACTTTGGTATGAAAAAACGTTCTAGATGAAAATAAAAGACAGATGAGGGACATGCTAAGAAGAGATGTGTAAATTTAGAAGGGGTTTCCAACAATTTAATCTGAATTATCATTATTGGCGCATCCACATTTACTAGTCATTGGTGGGAGAGAATTTAATAATTTAATGGTTAAATTCATTGAATTATTGAAAGTTTTAGCAATGATTATGATCTGAAATTTATCCAGGATAAGGAATGAAAGGTATTACAGACTCATGTGCATGGAGGTGCCTATGTTACTTATGCAACGGATCGATAAGATTGTTAGAATATATAGACACAGAGGCAATCAAAGAAAACATAATAGTCAAACATGTAAACAAAACAAGATTAATAAGGAGTTCACCCAATGCTCCTAGGCTATGTCTCTTGGTCTAGCCTTTCTGTGGTGCCCTCTCTATTATGTTTCCAAGCAGATTTTTTACAACAGTGAGCTTGATTTGAGTCTCACTAAACAGAATGAAGTTAGTAGGAATGGAGTGCACGGACTCTCCTTACTAAAACTCGACCTCTGAGGGTCACAGTGGTATGACAGGCCTATATTGAGGAGCTTGTGTTGGCATTATGTTTCTGGTATGGCTATATGTTACAGATGTTGTACTTGATGGAAACTCTCGTGGCAAGGCTCTCAATATGTTGAAAATTAAGAAGTACGCAGGAGATCAGTTCAGAAGGTGCGCACCCGCAGGTACACCGTGAAGGGACCGCGGCCAGACACGCAGGTTAGACGTTCAGGAGGTGCGTACCCCCAGTGCACTCAGTTCAAGGCAGAGAAAAGCACACGTGGGGTTTCTTATGTTTAACTCTTGGTATTTAGCCGACGGTATTTGTGTTATTATGGTTTTGGCTCGTGGTATTGATCCATGATTTTAGGAGGAGCTTGCCTATATAAAGCAAAGGAGATCTCTTGGCTAAGTATCTTTTTGCGATTGAATATCTTAAGATCTGAAATATTGGGTTATGGTCTTAAAAGCTTGATCTATACATAAGAGAAGTTGATAGCGAATCTGTGAAGGGTGATCTCTCGAGCGCATGATCAGTTATGAGCAACTGTGCCACTCTAGTGGACTATCAATTCGGCCCTAATCAGAAGTACGCAGGTGTTTAACAGGAGAGCTGCGTGGGTACGCAGAGCAGAAACAGGAGATCTGCGTGGGTACGCAGAGCAGAAATAGAAGAGATGTGTGGGTACGCAGAGCAGAAGAAGGAGAACTACGTGGGTACACAGAGCGACAAAGGTTCAGGTGCGTACGCACAGTAAAAGTACGCGGCGCGATAGTATCTCTGGGTGCGTACCTGCAGTAACAGTCCGTGGCGCGATAGTGTCTCTGGGTGCGTACCTGCAGTAACAGTACGCAGTGCGGTTGAAGAAACAGTGCATGGACACGCAGTGCGGCAGAAGGGTGTCTGCGGGTATACGCAGGGAAGCAGAAGGTGAAGTGCGTACGTATGCAGAACAGAGAAAGAAAAACTGCGTATCTGTCTTAAGACATTTTGTTTGGCTGTATTTTTCTGTTGATTAGGTGCTCTGGGTTAGTTCTGTTATTGTTGATCTGATTACTGCAGTGGACTGTGTAACTTACATGTACTTGATGATCATTTGATGTTTTATGAAAAGAAGTAGGGGGTTGTAGCTCCCTTCCAGGAAAGACTGGAAAACGAGAGAGAGTTGTAGCTCTCTGCAGGTTGCAGCCTGCGTACTGGTAAAGGACTGCACCAGTACAAAACCATTGTAAAAGGAGTTTCTAATTTGAAAGAAGATAGAGACATATTGCAGCAGGTGGTTTTCACCCACATTGGGTTTCCACCTTACATCTTGTGTTCTTTGGTGTGACTATCTTTTTTCTTAGTTCATGCACATTATTTTATGGTACTGACATGCAAAAATAATTCAGAGAACAAATAAGGAAGATTTATTAAAAGAATTTGATAATACTGATTCACCCCCCCTCTCAGTATTATTTCCAACAATTGGTATCAGAGCAGGTCCTTCAGAGAAGCTTGATTGCTTGAAGGAAGATCATTCATCATGAGCAACTACGAGAGGGAAGCATCAATCAGGCCACCAATTTTTGATGGGACAAACTTCAATTATTGGAAAGTAAGAGTTACTGCCTATCTTCAATCTCTTGGTACAGAAGTTTGGGATATCATAGATACAGGCTACGCTTTTCCTTCAGCTACACCTACAAATGCGGCCGAAAAGAAGAAATATGAAACAAATGCTAAAGCAGTCAATACCTTGCTGGGATGCTTATCTCAAACAGAATTTGTAAAGGTTATGCAATATAAATCCGCAAAAGAAATATGGGACAAGATTGTCTTGAGCTATGAAGGAGATGAACAGGTAAAGCGTGCGAAACTTCAAACTCTCAGGATTCAGTATGAGAATCTCAGGATGTATAATGATGAAAGTGTGGCTAACTATTTTCTTCGAGTTGATGAGATTGTTAATTGCATGAAAAATTTGGGTGAAGAAATAAAAGAGGCTATTGTGGTTGAAAAGGTTCTAAGATCATTGTCCCCCAAGTTCAAATCTAAAGTATCTACAATAGAAGAAAAGGAAAATCTACGAATTCTTACTATGTCTCAGCTACATGGAATTCTAACCACTTATGAAATGAGAAAGGGAGGTCCATCAGACAGAAGAGAAGCTGCTTTCAAGGCGTCAGGCAAACGAGATTATTATGAAGCAAGTCACGTACCAGAAGAAGAAGAAGAAGAATCAAATTTTGTCAGAAATCTTCAAAGGGGTTCTGGAAGGTTCAGAGGTAAGTTACCTTTTAAATGCTTTGCTTGTGGAAGAGTAGGTCATTATGCTGCAAAATGTCCTTATAAGGATAAAGGAAAGGAACCTGCTAGATGGAACAAGAAACAGGGTGCAAATAAGAAGAGCTACTACACTCATGAAGATAGTGATGGTCTATCAAATAGTGATGAAGATGAACAAGGTAATGAATATAAACTGTTAATGGCATTTGAAGATGATGATTATATGGATGCTATAGATGTGGATAACCTTTTTGAAGAAATTACTAGACTCAAGAGATGTATAGAAGAAAAGAATGTGATCATTGATACTCTACAATTTCAAATTGATGAAAAAGAAAAACATCTTGAAAAATTAGAAGGTGAAATTGTTGCCCTTAGAAAAGAGATTGAGAAAACAAAAGCTATTAATCTTAAGTTTATCAAAGGATCTGAAACTATGGATGAGATTATCAATGTGCAGCGTTCTCCTCTAAACAAGATAGGTCTGGGCTATAATGGAGAAACTTCTCAAGCATCCACTTCAAAAAGTTATCTTGATGCAGCAAAAAGGAATGAGCAAAAGCACAATGGAGACTATCAGGTAAAGCAGGGATGAATTGCAAACAAAGACTATCAGGGGCAATCCGTTTTAAGAGTGAACAAAAGCTACAACCATCCATAGATAAAATCTTCTCAATTTGGTTCAAGAATGAATGACAATAGAGATTACAATCACTTGGCCGGTAGATTTGATAACCGCAGAAGTTTCTTCAATGGACAATGTTTCTCTTGTCATAACTTTGGTCACAAAGCAGCTCAATGTGTTGCATATAAAACAATCATGACTAGAGAAGCTCAAAAACAAAAAAGTATGACCGGGATTACAAAAAGGACCTATAACAACTTTTCGGCTCTTGAAAATGAAGTAGAATGTTCTATTTGTAACAACTTTGGTCATGAAGATTCTGAATGCAGAAGCAGGTTTCAGTAGAAAAAGGAACAAGCCTCAAGCACCAAAACATGGAGAATAAAGGAACCACAAACAGAAAGATGTGGGATAGCATTTTATGCAGAGGGACATGAAAATCTATGGTACATTGACAGTGGATGTTCGAAGCATATGACAGGTGATAAATAAAAACTTGAGTCATATTCTGCTCTAGAAAAGGGAAAGAAAGTTTCTTTTGGAAATGATACTCCTGCAACTATAAAAGGAAAAGGAATTGCTCAGTTAAAAGAAAAGGTCAAGGCTGGAAATGTTTTGTATGTTGATGGATTGAAGCATAATCTTCTAAGTGTCAGCCAGATGTGTGATCAAAGAACCGAGGTGATATTCAGATCAAATGGATGTCTTGTTCATGATCTTGATACAGGTAAAACAGTGATCAAAGGCAAAAGAACTCCAAATAACCTGTACATATTTGAAGAAGGACAACACCAATGCTATCTGAGCAAGGATGATGAGCACTGGTTATGGCATCGGAGGTTGGGGCATCTAAGCTTTTCACAAATAAGGAAAGCATGCAAATATCAGGCAGTTCGCGATCTTCCAGATATCAAAATTCCTGACAACACCATATGCAAATCATGTCAGTTTGGAAAACAAAACAAAACTAACTTTCCAGAGAAGGAAGGATCAGCTAGCATGCCTCTTGAGCTAGTACATACAGATACATGCGGTCCATTCAGGAAAAGGACACCTCGAGGAGAAGAATATTTGATATTATTCATTGACGATTTCTCCAGGTTTGTCTGGTTAGGACTTATGAAGCACAAAGATGAAGCATTCGAAAAATTCAAATCTTTCAAAGCCTTGGTTGAAAATGAATCGGGTCACAAAATTAAGTGCCTCAGATCCGACAGAGGTGGGGAGTTTACCTCAAATGAATTTTTCGATTTCTATGAAGAACATGGGATAAGAAGAGAATTCTCTATAGCTAGAACTCCTCAACAAAATGGAGTTGTGGAAAGAATGAACAGAACAGTCCAACAAATGGCTCGTGCTATGCTTGATGAGTCAGGAACTCCTGAAACTTTCTAGGGTGAAGCTACACATGCTGCAGTTGTTATTCTCAACAAGACAAATGTCCCGGTGAACAACACTCAAACTCCTCATGAGCTCTGGAGTGGTAAGACTCCTTCGGTAAAGCACTTCAAAATCTTTGGGAGCAAATGCTATATCAAGAATACTGATGAGCAGCTTGGCAAACTTCAACCTAGAGCAGATGAAGGCATTCTTCTTGGTTACTCTCCACATAGCAAAGCATACAAATGCTACAATAAAAGACTTGGCAGAATTGTTGACAGTATTGATGTAGTGGTTGATGATAAGGGATACATTCCTAGGCAGGTACATCATGAAGACATCGAAGAAGATGAAGGCTACCCTCAACGACAGAATGATGGAGAAGAAGAACCTCAAGAAGAATCTCAAGAAGAACCAGAGGAGCAGACAAGAATAGAAGAAAAGACTCCATCCAAAATCTCAGATTATGGGGCAGAAAGAAGCAGGTGTACAAACAAGAAGAACAGTTGCAGAAGCTTCAAGCTATTTGGCATTACTTTCCTCCACTGAACCACAAAATGTGAAAGAGGCATGCAAAGATGAATGTTGGGTGAAAGCAATGGATGAAGAACTTGAGCAGATCGAAAAGAACAACACTTGGGAGCTGGTTCCTAGACCAAAGGATAAGAATGTTATCGGAACAAAATGGGTCTTCAAAAATAAATTGAATGAAAATGGAGAAGTAATTAGAAACAACGCCAGACTTGTTTGTAAAGGGTATGCGCAGCAAGAAGGAATAGACTTTGAAGAAACCTTTGCTCCTGTTGCAAGACTTGAGGCCATCCGAATGTTCCTTGCTCTCTCAAGTTTTCAAAACTTCAAAGTATTTCAAATGGACGTGAAATCAGCCTTTCTGAATGGAGACTTGGAAGAAGAAGTATACATTGAGCAGCCAGATGGGTTCATTCTTGGAAATGATCCAAATCTTGTATGTAGATTGAAAAAGGCTCTCTATGGTCTCAAACAAGCTCCAAGGGCTTGGTACTATCGTTTGGACAAATATCTTCATCAACAAGGTTTTTCAAAAGGATCAGCAGATAGAAATCTTTATATAAAAGTTGAAAATGACAAATTGCTAATACTTGTTGTGTATGTAGATGACATTATTTTTGGCAGCAATGAAGAAGCTATGAGTCAAAGCTTTGCCTTGGTCATGCAGAAAGAATTTGAAATGTCCTTGCTAGGAGAACTAACATATTTCCTTGGTTTGAAAATCCAACAAAAAGAAGGAGGAATCTTTTTATCTCAAACCAAGTATCTCAAACAGATTTTGAAGAAATATGGCATGGAAGATGCAAAACCAGTATGTACACCCATGGTCATAGGATGTAGCCTCATCGCAAATGATGAATCTGCAACAGTACATCAACCAACCTACAGATCTATGATTGGAAGTCTACTTTATTTAACAGGTACCCGACCGGACATCATGCATGCAGTAGGAATAGTTGGAAGATTTCAGGCAAATCCAAAGGAGACTCATCTTCAGGCAGTGAAGAGAATTTTCAAATATCTTCAAGGGACACAAAATTATGGCTTATGGTATCCTAGAGATACAGATCTCACACTTCATGCTTATACAGATGCAGATTGGGCCGGAAGCGTGGATGACAGGAAGAGCACAAGTGGTGGTGCGTTCTTTATGGGTTCCAGATTAGTATCTTGGTTCAGCAAGAAACAGAGTTCGATTGCCTTGTCTACAGCTGAAGCGGAATATGTTGCTACTGCATCTTGATGCACTCAACTCCTTTGGATGATGCAGACCTTGCAGGATTTTCAAATCACTTGTACACCACCTATCTCCATCTTATGTGATAACACAAGTGCAATCAGCATCTCAAAGAATCCTGTCATGCATTCAAAAGCCAAGCACATACCAATCAAGTATCATTTTCTCCGGGAACAAGTGCTTGAACAGAAAGTCAAGTTGGAGTATGTTCCTTCTAAGGAACAAGTTGCTGATATTCTCACCAAACCATTGCCCAGGGAGACTTTTGAATACCTCAGGCAAAAGCTGGGGGTTGTTGATGCATCATCTTATTGAAACTCTTCTGTTTGATGGTTGTATGCATGGTTCATCTGGGGTATATGTGTACATGTGCTGGGTGGCTGATTGGTTGAAGATTGATGGTACAGGTTCAGGGGGAGCATATAATGCATTGTTGGCATTATGGAGGATTTACAGAAGGAGATCATGGAAGTAGCTGAAATATGTCTCTATCTCTTTCATGGTGGATTATGGTTCTTCGTTGCAGATCTGGTTCATATTCAGGGGGAGCATGTTCTTAGGGGGAGCATAACCCTTTGCCCTTGATGTCAAAGGGGGAGAATGAAGCTGAAGTTTGTGAGGTTGCCATCAAGTCCAAAGGGGGAGATTGTTGACATTATGTTTCTGGTATGGCTATATGTTACAGATGTTGTACTTGATGGCAACTCCCGTGGCAAGGCTCTCAATATGTTGAAAATTAAGGAGTACACAGGAGATCAGTTCAGAAGGTGCGTACCTGCAGGTACACCATGAAGGGACCGCAGCCAGACACGCAGGTCAGATGTTCAGGAGGTGCGTACCCCCAGTGCACTCAGTTCAAGGTAGAGAAAAGCACACGTGGGGTTTCTTATGTTTAACTCTTCGTATTTAGCCGACGATATTTGTGTTATTATGGTTTTGGCTCGTGGTATTGATCCAGAATTTTAGGAGGGGCTTGCCTATATAAAGCAAAGGAGATCTCTTGGCTAATTATCTTTTTGCAATTGAATATCTTAAGATCTGAAATATTGGGTTATGGTCTTAAAATCTTGATCTATACGTAAGAGAAGTTGATAGCGAATCTGTGAAGGGTGATCTCTCGAGCGCATGATCAGATCTGAGCAACTGTGCCACTCTGGTGGACTGTCAATTCGGCCGTAATCAGAAGTACGTAGGTGTTTAACAGGAGAGCTGCGTGGGTATGCAGAGTAGAAACAGGAGATCTGCATGGGTACGCAAAGCAGAAATAGAAGAGCTGCGTGGGTACGCAGAGCAGAAGAAGGAGAACTACGTGGGTACGCAGAGCGACAAAGGTTCAAGTGCATACGCATAGTAAAAGTACGCGGCGCGATAGTATCTCTAGGTGCGTACCTGCAGTAACAGTCCGCGGCGCGATAGTGTCTTTGGGTGTGTACCTGCAGTAACAGTACGCAGTGCGGTTGAAGAAACAGTGCGTGGACACGCAGTGCGACAGAAGGGTGTCTGCGGGTATACGCAGGGAAGCAGAAGGTGAAGTGCGTACGTACGCAGAACAGAGAAAGAAAAACTGCGTATCTGTCTTAAGACATTTTGTTTGGCTATATTTTTCTGTTGATTAGGTGTTCTGGGTTAGTTCTGTTATTGTTGATCTGATTACTGTAGTGGACTGTGTAACTTACATGTACTTGATGATCATTTGATGCTTTATGAAAAGAAGTAGGGGGTTGTAGCTCCCTTCCAGGAAAGACTGGAAAATGAGAGAGAGTTGTAGCTCTCTACAGGTTGCAGCCTGCGTACTGGTAAAGGACTGCACCAGTACAAAACCATTGTAAAAGGAGTTTCTAATTTGAAAGAAGATAGAGACATATTACAGCAGGTGGTTTTCACCCACATTGGGTTTCCACCTTACATCTTGTGTTCTTTGGTGTGACTATCTGTTTTCTTAGTTCATGCACATTGTTTTATGGTACTGACATGAAAAAATAATTCAAAGAACAAATAAGGAAGATTTATTAAAAGAATTTGATAATACTGATTCACCCCCCCTCTCAGTATTATTTCCAACAGCTTGCTTGAACCTCTCAAGCCTTCAATGGAGTACACAGACTCTCTGACTCTCTCTAGCTCTGTCTAGCTCGATGTTGCCTTTAGGTCAGCTCAGCTTCTACTCTCTATTCTCTGCTATTGGCTTTCTGCGTCTCTTCGTTTTCTACCTCTCTGTTTTTCTACTTTTGTCAGTTCATGGCTTTAAAGCCAGTATGCTCTTCGACTGCTTGTTTCTACTTCCTAGCCTTCTGGTTTCCTTTCCTCTGTCCATTCAAATTCCTCTACTATGCTTCATCATCATTGGGTAATGCCTCACAGGGAGGTGGCCACATATTTACTAACGAACTGGGTGTCAGATTCCCTGAATCATACTCGAATGGCCGTTAAATCGGTTTTCTTCAAGATCGCCCGCGAACACAAATCATTTACCAACTCATCATCCACGTCAAACGTCAAATCCCTGTTGTCTTTCTTTTTGACCTGTCAAATTTGGTTATTCATCAGGACGCATCTCTTTCGTCGATCTAGACCCCCCAGATCCTACGGTCGTCCTTCATATTGAGCGGACAAGTCGCACGATGTTTACCCGTCCGATGCGAGCAGTTTTCTCTCTCCTCCGCCAAACGCGTGTCACTTAATGTGTGGAATCGGGAGGGACTCAGTCAAAACTGCTTACCACCTCGAAGCCTTCCAATATCCTAATGGTTTTGGGGAATCCGTGCTACGGAACCAAAATAGTTACTTTTCTGAGTTTTATAGCATTTTCGGGTCCAAGCGTTTCAGGGTTTTTCCTTCACTGAGGGAGACACCTTGCAATATGTGATTGGTGCTAATCACGTATCATAATCCACCTCTGTTTCCTGAATTAGCCTTTGGTTTTGCTAGTTTTGTGCCTTTGTGCTTTACCATGGGCCAATGGTCTGTGCACTCGATCGAGGGTCCTCGTTGCTCCGCTCTGGCCACAACTGCAATTGTTATGAGGATTCCTTTTGATAGCTTCAATCTTTTCTAGGACTTAAATCTTTTATCATAATTTGAAACAGTCATGAAAACTTAGAAAGTTTTAGGATCTAATTCAGATCACGACCTTCCCATTGAAAAAGCTTTTGGATCACCAAAAGTTGGTTTTCTTTCAAGCATCAATCAAGTGAGGTTATTGCTTCCTCGCTTACTCAATTTCTATCCAATTTGCACTGCTTGGCTTTGAACCTTTGAGTCTGATCCTGAGGTACTCAACATCACCTCTGCATGTAGTTCTTACCTACCTGTCCAGAACTGCATCTTCCTGCAACTCATTAAGATATTCAGGTAACATATCATCAATAGAAGGCAATTGACTCTACTCTTCGAGATCTTCAGTTAATGAAGTTTCAAATAGTCTCAAGCTGTCTGCATTAACAACTGAGTAGATGTGAATGTAAGCTGGTAGATCAAGGCAAAAAGCATTCTCACCAATTCTCTCAAGTATCTTGAAAGGTCCATAACTTATTGGCTTCAGCTTCTTACCTTCACCTTGCATCTTGTCTTTGTTGATATATAGCCATACTTGGTCACCAACTTGGAGGTTATGCTCCATCTAATGCTTATCATGCCTTGCCTTGTACTTGGCTTGGCTCTTTTCCAGCTGTTCCTATACTGCTTGGTGAATCTCTTGGATTTGTTCAATGAACATGGTTGCCTTGTCCACATCACTGTGTCCATCAACTGCTATGTCTTTACCAAAGACAAAATCCAAGGGAGACCTTGGTGTGAAACCAAAACAGGGCTCGAAAGGATATCTATATGTAGAAGAATGTTTAGCTCGGATGTAAGCATGCTACACATAGCATAAATGTTCATCCCAAAGTTTGGGATTCTTGCTGCAATAGCCTCTAAGCAACTAGATCACTATCCTGTTAACCACTTCTGTTTGGTCATCTGTTTGCAGATGATAAGCTGTGATTTTCTTCAGCCTGGTGTCCATCAATTCCCACAAGTTTGACCAAAATTTCCCAATAAATCAGGTATCTCGATTAGATATTATGGAAGTGGGTAATCCAAAATGAACCCATACATGCTGAAAGAACAACTTTGCAGTTTGTTCAGCTGTAATATGTTTGTTACAAGGTATTAAAATACACATTTTTTTGAACCTATCCACAACAACATATAAATAGTCATGACCTTTCCTAAATTTAGGTAGTCCTCTAACAAAGTCCATGGAAACACTTTCCCAAGGATGAGAAGGAACTGGTAGTGGAGTGTACAAGCCTAGTTTTCTATTGTTGGGCTTGCTTTTAGCACACATGGTACATCCTCTTACATATCTAGAAATTGTCTCATTCATTTTCGGCCAATAACAAAATCTTTGTAGCTGGGTAACTGTTTTACTTACACCAAAGTGACCTAATATTAGAGAAGTGTGTGCTTCTCGAATTATTTTTACTCTTTCAGTTTGTGGAATGCATAGCTTCCCAAAATGATACAAGAGTTGGTCCTTAATATGATAATCCAATTCTTCTACTCATTTGATTTGACTTAAAGTTGCATATACATCTTTAAAATCTATATCTTGAGCATATTGTTCAATGTAGCTTTCATGCAGTACTCAATTATGCTTAAGTATAGTAGATGCATTTATAATTGGTCTAGATAACATATCTGCAACTTTATTGTGTATGCCCTTTTTATATCTGATGACTAAATGAAACTGTTGTAGAAAACCCATCCATCTATAGTGTCTTGATTGCTGCAACTTAGTTTGGGAGTGTAGATATTGAAGTGGTTGATGATTAGTATGTATAATTGTCTCTTTTCCCATTAAATAATGTTTCCACTTTTTCACACTCTGTACTAATGCATACAATTCTTTACCACATGTAGGATAGTTAACTACTGCAAAATTAAATGTCTCAGAATGATAACATATGGGTTTGTCGTGTTGCATCAACACTACTACCATGGCATAGTCACTGGCATCTGTTTCAATCTCAAATGGTCTTTGAAGATCGGGCAGTGCTAGTACTGGTGCTGTACTAATCTTTTCTTTCAAGGTGTCGAAGGCTTTCTGTTGTTTGCCTCCCCACTAAAACACCTTGTTCAATCCTGTTAAAGCATGTAAGGGAGCTGCAATTAAGGAAAAGTTCGAAATAAACTTTCTCCAATATTGTGTTGCTCCTAAGAAGCTTCTAACCTCTGTAGCAGATTTGGGTTTAGGCAATTTTACAATGACTGAAACCTTAAAGGGATCTATCTTCAATTCACCACCCCCTACTATATGTCCCAAATAATTCAAAGACATTCTGCCAAATTCACATTTTGAGATTTTAACATAAATTTTTTCTCTTTTCAAAACATCTAGTGTCTGCTCAACATGCTTTAAATGTTCTTCCGACATTTTGCTAAATATAAGAATGTCATCTAGATATACAAAAAAAAAATCATCAAGAAAAGGTCTGAGTACATCATTCATTACTCTCATGAAAGTAGCAGGAGCATTAGTTAAGCCAAAAGGCATAACCAGCCACTCATATAATCCCTGCTTTGTTTTGAAAGTAGTCTTCCATGAATCTTGCTCTGCAACTCTGACTTGATGATAACCACTATGCATGTATAACTTGGAAAAATAAACAGCTTCCTTTAATTGATCTAATAGATCATCTATGTGAGGAAGGGGATAACGATTTTTTATCATTATTTTATTCAGTGCTCGGTAATCAATGCACATTCTCCACAAGCCATCTTTCTTTTTCACCAAAACAATTGGAGACCCACATGGTGATGTGCTAGGTCTAATGAACCCCTTCTCGAGCAGCTCTTGTACCTACTTCTTGATTTCTGCATTCTCTAAAGTGGAAAACTTGTACATTCCGATGTTAGGCAATGGAGCATCTTGATACAAATTAATATCATACACTATTTCCTTTTTGGGTGGCAGACCTTTAGGTTCTTGAAACAATACATCATATTATGAAACAACATTTTCTAAATCAGCTTGCTGTTTAGCATCACAACCCTCAAATAGATTGGTTTTATCAGGTATTTTTTCCTTTACAACCATCAGTAAAAATTGTTTGCATGAATTTACAATTCATTTCATTTGCCCCAAGTTTATGAGAGTATAATTATTCTTGAGCTTATGAGCTCTTACAATATATTCGACTCCATCTTTAATGAGTAGATACTTGTTCTCAGCTCTATAGAAAATAACATTTCTATCATACAAGTAAGGACTTCCTAAAACAATTCCACATATATCCAAAGGAACTATATCTAACTCAACCTCATCTACAAATGCTAACCCAAATGAAAACTTAAGTTTTCATTGTCTAGTCACTTGTAGCTTTGCTTTATCACATAGCCAACCTAATGGATATGGTTTCTTATGAGGTGTGGTTAGTAATCCCAACTTCTTTACAATTGCTTCAGAAATTAAATTTACTTGTGAACCACTATCAAAAAAAGTATCAATCTTTTGATGCTTGGAAATAAATCAAATATGAAAAAGCTCACCTCTTTTTCTCTCATTTTCTTCATTATCAGTAGATTGTGTAGAATTACTACTAGATGATTCAGAATTTTTACCTTTTATACCTGTGGCTGCGATTGTTCCTTCATCTCCTGAGTCTAACCCCAAATCTTTTTGAATAGCTGCAAAAGTCTTCTTCTTCTTTCCCTCGAACTTCTTAGGTTTCAGCTCTGGATGCAGGATCCAGTAGTGTTCATCATCATGCCCATCCTTCTTACAGTGAGTGCATGAGGACTTGCTTTTCTGTACAGTGTTTGTCTTCCTCTCTTTCCATTTTTGTTTTCTTTTCTCCTTATTTTTTCTTGCAGTGGGTTGGGATGATCCCCCAACTTCTGGGTTCCCATTCTTACCTCTAGCTTCTAGATGCATAGCCTGAATGGATATCTCATCTATGCTAGTGGGATTAAACATGAGCATAGTGTGCCTCATGTAGCTATGTAGACAACCTATGTACTTCAACAGAGTCTCAGGTGAGTCTAAAGAAATTCCTATAATCAAAGCTCTTTTCCTAAATTCTTGAGTGTAACCTTATACACTTTTCCCTTTTAGTTGTAGAAGAGTTTGCCAACTCATCATGGCTTGCTGCATGTAGGCTAGTGGATAGAATTGTTTTTTAATTGCAGAAACAAATTCACTCCAGACGGAAATATTCTTACCATGTTTCTTCATGTCATCTTGTGTCCTGCCTTCCCACCATACCAAGGCAGTGCTCCCAAGGTGTAGGCTGGCCAGCTGAATCTTACTCTTGTCTGAGTCAATACTCTGCACTTTGCAATAAACATCAATCTGTCTGATCCAATTATCCAACTTCTCTGCATTCAACTCTCCATCATATATTGGTAAGTCAAATTTTACATCTAATTTAATAAAAGATGTCTTCTTTTTATGTTCAGGGCTACTAGGAGACATGAGGAATTTTTCTTCTTTCCCTTTGCCTTTGGAGTGGTCATGGAGGAGAGATTCTTCTATTCCTTTGTCTTGTTTGGAGCTTGATGCATCTTCATCTTTATGTTTCTTATAGTCCCTATACATTTCCTCCACCATGGATTTCAGGGTCATAAAACTATCCATGAACTGGGGGTCTGATTCCAAGGGATTTTCTTCTAACATTTTCCTCTTAGAATAGACTCTTCCAATTTCTAGGTTAATTTCAGCCAATACTCCTCCTAATTTAAGCTTTGATCTAGCTAGCATTCAACAACAAAATCCAGCACAAGCATGTCTAACCTTAGTAACTATAAGCTCTGTTACCACTTGATCTAAAATTTATCCAGGATAAAGAATGAAAGGTATTACAGACTCATGTGCATGGAGGTGCCTATGTTACTTATGCAATGGATCGATAAGATTGCTAGAATGCATAGATACTAAGGCAATCTGAGAAAACACAATATTCAAACATGTGAAAAAAACAAGTTTAATGAGTTCAACTAATGCTCCTGGGCTACGTCTCCTGGTCTAGCCTTTCAGTGGTGGCCTCTCTATTATGTATCCAAGTAGATTTTTTACAACAGTGAGCTTGATTTGAGTCTCACTAAATAGAATGAAGTCAGTGGGAATGGAGTGCACAGACTCTCCTTACTGAAACTCAATCTCTGAGGGTCACAGTAGTATGACAGGCCTATACCGAGGTGCTTGCTTGAACCTCTCAAGCCTTAATGGAGTACACAGAATATCTAACTCTCTCTGGCTTTGTCTAGCTCAATGCTCCCTTTAGGTCAGCTCGGCTTCTACTCTTTGTTCTCTGCTATTGGCTTTCTACATCTCTTCGCTCTCTGCCTCTTTGTTTTTCTGCTTCTGTCAGTTCATGGCTTTAAATCTAGTCTACTCTTTGACTACTCATTTCCACTTCTCGGCCTTTTGGTTTCCTTTCCTCTATCCATTCGAATTCCTCTACTCTGCATCATCATCATTAGGTATTGCCTTGTAGGGAGGTGGCCACCTATTTGCTAACAAACTGGGTGTCAGATTCCTTGAATCATACTCAAATGGCTGTTAAATCAGTTTGCTTCAAGATCGCCCGCAAACACGAATCGTTTGCCAACTCATCATCCATGTCGGACGTCAAATCCTGGTCATCTTGCTTTTTGACATATCAAATCCAGTCAGTCATTGGGACGCATCTCCGACATCGATCTGGACCCCCTAGATCCTACAGTCGTCCTTCATATCAGGCGGACAAGTTGCACGATGCTTACCCGTCTGATGCAGGCGGTTTTCACTCTCTTCCACCAGACGCATGTCGCTTGATGTGTGGCATCGGGTGGGACTAAGTCAAAACTTCTTACCACCTTGAAGCCTTCTGATATCTAGCCGGTTTTGGGGAATCCATGCTACAGAACTAAAACAGTTACTTTTCTGAGTTTTATAGCATTTTCGGGTTTGAGCATTTTGGGGCTTTTCCTTCACTGAGGGGGATGCCCTGCGATCAGAATCCACCTCTGTTTCCTAAATTAGCCTCCAGTTTTGCTAGTTTTGTGCCTTTGCACTTTACGATGGGCCAATGGTCTGCACACTCGACCGAGGGTCCTCGTTTCTCTACTCTAGCCACAACTGCAATTGTTATGAGGATTCCTTCTGATAGCTTGGATATTTTCTAGGACTTGAATCTTTTAGCATTAATTTGAAACAATCATGAAAACTTAGAGAGTTTTAAGATCCAATTCGGATCAGATTATTTTATCAGAAGAGTTTGCAGTGTGCTAAACTAGTAGGAGTGTTGTTGGAGGCATTGGTAGTAGGCGGAGGTGGTTTGCGAGGGGCGTAGTAAGCGATAAGTGGTAAATGGAGGGGGGGAGTCCCGCAATTGCTGGGAGTGTGACACGTAAGGATGGGTAGTAAGGCGGAAACCACTTTGTGGATGTCACCCCCCTTCGTTAATTGTTGGGAGTGTGGCGTATCCTAAAATAAAGTTATAACTGTTAATCTGGGTGGAAAGGATCCTAGGCGTCAGAAAATGCTCAAGGTTTAGTCCCTTCGGCAACCACACTTTATTCACATAAAATAATAATTTGAATATTTTTTTTCGCTCCAATAAATATTTAAAATCACCATTTAGACTTACATGCTTATTACAAAGGGTAGGAAGAAATTTTAGCTCAATTTTAAAAAAAATATGCACTTAAAAAGAATCAAATGCATAGGTGAAAATAGGTTACAACAAAGACTCTCAATTTTTGCGTCATCTTACTAAGCTCAGGAAAACTGTTAGGTCCCTATACTACTAGTGTAACCCCTCATTATTATTAGTGTAGCCCCCTTATTGTATTGTTGTGCCCATGTAGTCCCCATATTGTTATTATTGTGCCCCATAGAAGCCCACTATTACTATTGTTTTGCCCTTACATTATTATTCTTGTGTCGGCTCTGATTATATTGTGACCCATTAGACTCCTATATATAGAAAGGAGGTATTGTCATTTGTATCATCCAAGAATTTTTCATTTGTGTAATGTAAAGTAGGTTTCCCCCTCGAAGAGCCTTATTTTGAAGTCATTGATCTATCTATTCTTTTCTTTTGCGAGCTAGTTTCATAACATTTGGTATCAGAGCTTCAGATTCTAAGGTTTTGTAGCTTCAGATAGGTCATCATGGAATTTTTTCTATACATTTTTTTCTACAAAGTTTCAGAAGCTGAAATTAAAACCCATTTGATCTGAAATCATGACGAACCTTGAGTCTAAATTTGAGATCTTTCATTGCTATATTTTTGGACATATGATCCATGAACGTTAGGGTTTTTGCAGGCTCTAGAATTCAATCTCAAACATGTGACCATGGGAAACGCGTAATAACTTTCTCTCTGAGCATCAGATTCAAATTTAGTAAAACGTGATATAAAGAGAAAGAATTTTAGTTTGTTGGGTATCATTTTTAGGGCTGAAGGTCGAAACAGTGACACATGGAACTTTGTACAAGTTTGCTCTATGGAACTAGTCTATAATCAGGACATCAAGGGAAATTGGGTATAACGCTTTCTTGAAGAATCTAATCTAAATAAGACCTATGGGGTTAGAAAGAGGACTCAAAGGGCTACAACAAAACAAAATATTAGAACTCGGGGATCCAAAATTATAGATTTATTATCGTTTCAAGATTGATATCGTAAAAGAAAGAAAAAGATATATGAGGAATCTTGATCGCAAGGATTTGGTAACATGGATACTACAGATGGAGAAATATTTTGATCTACATGATGTGAAACTGTTACAAAAGGTATGTATTTCATCTCTACATTTAGAACCGAATCAGTTTGTATGGTATAGAGGGCTTTGTTCTCTTCAACCACTTGTCACCTAGTCAATTTTCACAGAGGAAATGATAGCACATTATGAGCATACAAAGAACAACAACTTCTTCAGCCAATTGATAAATCTAAAAAAAATGGTTCAATGCAAGAGCACATTAAGGACTTCCAAAAATTGAATATAAGGGTAAATGTTGGGAAGGGGTCCCGGGGGTAAATTTTGACAAATCTTGTAATTTCTTTTTGTAAAGATGTAAAGTCGCCACAAAATGTGGAAGCAGAGCATGGAGCTAGTCAGAGTTAAAGGGGATTTAGTCCCTTAGGTGGGTAAGTGCTAGGAAGGTTTTGAGACCCACCCATGGTCCATGGACCATGGCATTGTAAAAGCAAGGCTATAAATAGAAGATTCATAGCGAGTCTAGGAAGGCATTGAATTGTTAAGAATCTTTGTAAGGGTAAGTAAGCTAAGGTAGGAAAGGTTTGTTTCCTGTACTTAGGCAAAGGGGAAGGCTCCTGCAATTGAGTGCATGGAGACCTTGGTAAGTCCACAGGCTAAATGCACAAGGAAAATAAGTCTATACTTGAATGATTATATCTAATAAAGACAATTTTGAGCCAATTCTTTTGTATTTATGTAATATTTCTTACCTCTGCAAGTTTCTGTATTTTCACTTTGGAATGCAATTCATCTAAATTAATGCTTATCTGGTGCATGAAAATGGTATATATATACTCTTTATACATGCTATGAATGATTAAAGGGCTTTGCAAAGATCTAAAATTTGTTAAAGTGAATTTATTGTAATAATCTATTACGGAAAGGTGAGGGTGCGCGAAGATATAACTAAGCCCTAGGAGCCACAAGAACCTATAACATTGACCTTTGGATGTAGAAACGTGGTTCTGTCATCCCCCAATACTGGTTTGGGTGAGACTGCAGCCTATGCTATGTAGATTGTTTTCGAAAGGGCCAGCAGTTAGGGTTTTGTTGGTTGGCGTAGCTAACATTGAACTTGGGACAGGCCCCATCAAACCAACAAATGGTTCCATTGTCGAGACCAGGATATTGCTAAAGGGATGTGTGATAAGTGGTTCCCCACTAATAAATAAATTAAGAAGTGGATTGATCAGAAACTGCATGCATTTTCAGCTCAGGAGAATATAAATCCACACTTATCAAAGGAAGAATGGCTAAATATATACCTATATACAGACGAACATGAAATATTCTTCTGCTCTTTACCCTATGAATTGCATGAGTGGCTATCCAATTAGCACATAGTTAGGGTACATGGAAGCTTGATAGCCCTATTGTGTGGACCCCTAAATTGGTGAAGTTCTTGGAGGCTTCAAAAAATAAAATCGTGTGGGAAGATTCATCACTGAATTCACGATCGTTACATCCATCAACTACAATGAAGCAAAGTGTAGGTTTTTCAAAGGACCAAGAGTTAGCTTCCTGAAATCTCTGAAGACTTGGATTAAGATGCTATTCCGTGAAAAGTGGGTTATACCTTTAAATTGATGTTTGGGACTACGTGAAGTGGAAGAGCAATCAGAAGAAATGAATAATTAGGTTTTGAATATAGTCTGCTATTAGGATCTCCTGATAGCGATGAAGAATGTAATATTTGGATAACACTACGAAGTGCACTACAACTTGTAAGTTAGGGTATCATAGGAATACCTCATCCATCCACCCCACCATCACCTCCACCTTTGCCTCACACACCTACACCTACACCTCCATATTTGCCTCCAACAATGCCTCCATCATTTAATATGGTGAATACAATAAAGTTTCTTGTGTTTGGGGGTGTGGGAACTGAAGACCCCGAAAAATTATCATTTGTCGCAAGTGTTGTATGGACGACACATCAAATCACTGATCATAATATGAAGAAAGTGCAGCTAGTCACAGCACTGCAAGACATTGTGCTGAGTCGGTACATCATGTTTTGCACAGATAAGACCACTGCGACTATGCTAAAGACCTAGCAAGCGCTGAATAGTGAATTCAAGAAGCCCAAAATATCAGGCTAAGTCTATAACCGAGTTCAAGGAGATTCAGCAGAAGGTAAATGAGTCTGCTTGGGACTTTGATCAAAGATTAAAGTGTCTGATTCAATAGGCTAATATGAAAATTACATATGCTCAGCAAAGAGATTGGTATATTTCTTTACTCCTACTGCATCTGAGGGTGCCATTGTCACAGTAGAAAATTGGTACACAAGCATACGCAGTGGAGATCACTATGAGATTAGAAGCTTTGCTAGTGCAGGATACGAATATGGGGGTACAATAGATTGAATCACAGCTAGCAAGCCTACACATAGAATTACAGAGTCTGAAAAAGGGAAAGGAAGCGTGGCCCAAGGTGCACGCAGAAGTTCGGTGCCTAAAGTGTAAAGGAGAGGGTCATGACAAGGACCATTGTCCCATTTATTAGAGCTACTTCATAAGGGGAGCTCCTGTCCCTATAAAACTGGAAAACATTGTTGGATTGAGCATGGGAGTACCCTTATGGTGTGCTATCTATCAAGTAGTTGGGAATCATGTGACTGAAAACTATCATCTCCTGTAAAAATTTGTGCAAACACCACAATAGTTATTTTTTACTTTGTGTAAATTGGTTGGGCATGATGAATGCAATTGTCAAAGCTATGAACTGATGATGGAGTGAACCCCTATGTATAGAATGCATATGGAAAATTGGCCTTAGGATCAAGGCACGAGTGCAATGCATGGAGGATTCTAGGGCCGAGGAAGAGGACAAGGAGGAGTGGATGGAAGGGGTCATGGCCAAATCATTTGTTATAATTGGGGAGAAGCAGGACATTTTACACACGTCTGTTAGAACCCAATGCATCCCTCCTACTAGTATTGCCAATAGTTTGATCATGTTATAGAAGATTTCCTGGTACTAATATCCAAGATGCAAGAGAATAAGATGCAAACACATACGCAGAATATCTAAATGACGGTGGAGCCTCACGAAGAAGAGCCTAACATTAACATAGTAACCCACAGTGGTATTACCATACAAGAAGATAAGGGGAAGTAGCCAAAAACTGAAGGATGGGTACGCAAGGCTACGGAGAAGGAAGTTGGATTCAACCTAAACTAGGCTAAAGAAACCTTTATGGAAGCCAAAAATAACTTCATTGAGGTCTCTACCTCAGGAAGTTAGGATGAGTCTAGTGGAAACAACGAAGCACAGGATGCGGATCCTTCTCTATTAGCCACCTTTCTGAAGACTTGTATGAAGTTTTTACGTGAGAGAAAGGCGATAGAAGGGCTTAAAATGTTAATTGATAATTGTTTATGTAAGGTCAAAACTCCTCCAAAACCATGCCCTGTACGAAAAATAGGCAAAATAAAGAAACGAACAGGCCGCGAAATGGGGCTAACAGCACAGATAAGGGAGTATGAAATGGAGCACGTAATTATTGATCTAGGATAAGATGTGAATGTGCTACCAAAACAAACTTGGGAAAGTATGGGGAGACTTGTGCTGCAGTGGTCTCCTATCCATCTTCATATGGCCAATCAACAAAAAAAAATTACTATGAGGCACTTGTATGGGGTAATGGTGGATATTGAAGGAGCAAGTTCTTTGGCCAATTTTGAAGTGATCGAGATAGTGGATGATAATAATCCTTACCCTGCGCTATTAGGCATTGATTGGGCCTTTGATATGGATGTGATAATTAATCTTAAGAAACAAAGAATGACATTTGAAGGGAAGGAGCTTCAAGTAATTGTTCCTTTAGATCCATCCGAAGGTGCATGATACATAGAATCAGTCCTCGATTATGAAGAAGAGGACGATCTAGATAAGATATATAAGATCATTATGAATGATGAGGATTGGATCAATCCTACAGCGAACGGACGAATTACATGGGATAGAGATATCTCCTACACCTCAAATTCTTACGAAGAGCTTGAACATTGGTATAACAAATTACATGAAGTCTCTTTGCCGCGTTGCAACATGTTGATCGAATCACTTCGATGCATATCCAAGGAGGTAATAAATATTCCTCATTATTATGGTTTAAATGATGTTAATTTGTTTTTGGAGAAGTTTGGAAGGGAGGTTCCAGAAGAACATCGGTCCCAGGCACTAGATCTAGCGATGTGTGCTACCCTTGCCCGTCAGTGGGGTGCACATAAGGACAGCTTTGCAGAATGGAAAGAATACAGGCGAATGATGAAGCCGAGGTTCGGGTATGCCAATACCCGTATGAAAGAAAAATACATTGGAAAAGACAATATGCGCAAACATCTGGCATGGTGGACTAAAGCATGGGGAGATAATCCTCAGCGTGAATGGGTACATATATTTTGTCACACCCTGGATACCATTTCGATGAATTGGTACCTGGAGACAGAGCTACGCCATGGAATAGCTGAGTGGGATATCCTTAGGGAGAAATTCATGTTAACCTTCATCTTTGAGGATGGATTAAAATGTGTTGATGAAGCACTCCAAGAAATTAAGGCTGAGATCTTTAGAATGCCTAAGGACCTGGTAGAATGGGTTCAACAAGATTGGAATACGCAGCTGCTCCATGCACTGGAATTCTATAATGTCACTGTAGAAGAAGACGATGATGATACTACAAATATCAACATACTAGAATTTGAGGGACAACGCGAAGTTGAAGGACCCAAAGCAACAATCCCTGACATAGCAGAACCCTTGAAGACTAGATAGCTAAACATTGGATCGGATGCGCAGCTGAAGTTTGTGAAGATAGCTGACTACTGGGATGAGGATACAATTGATAAGGTCATATAATTATTGCGGGAATACGAAGACTTATTTCCCACCAAGTTCTCAGATCTAAAGGGGATAGTAGGGGATATTGGTGTTATGAATATTACTTTGAAGCCTGATGCGAAGCCCGTAAAACAACGACCCTACCGTTTGAATCCAAAATATAAGGAAAAGGTGCGCAAAGAGTTGGACAAGATGCTCAAAGTAGGGATCATTGAGCTAGTGGAGGAATTAGACTGGGTAAGCCTTATGGTGGTTCAGGAGAAAAAGAAATAGGATGAAATCCAGATATGCGTAGATCTGAGGAAGATCAATGATGCGTATGTTCAAGACCCATTTCCAACGTCATTTACAGATGAAGTCTTGGAGAATGTTGGAGGGCAGGAAGCCTATTCGTTCGCTGATGGGTTCTTGAGGTACCATCAAATTAAGATCACACTGGAGGATCACAACAAGACCACCTTTGCGATGGAGTGGGTATGTTTTCAATATACAGTAATTCCATTTGGACTGAAGAACACACCTGCAATCTTCTCACGAGTAGTAATTATAGCTTTTAAGGAATTCATCCACAAGTTCTTAGAAGTCTACTTTGACGATTGGACTTTTTTTTTGGGTTAGTAAAGTGCCATGTTTCAAGTCTGCGCCTTATGTTGGACACCTGTCGCAGACATCAGATCGCCATGAATTTGAAGAAATGCATCTTCTGTGTCCCTTATGGAATATTGCTAGGTAATGTGGTTTGCAAGTAGGGATTGATGGTTGATCCTACAAAGATAGTAGTCATTTTCAGTTTGGAGGCCCCAAAGAACATATAATTGCTGCATGCAACACTCAGCCATATGGGGTATTATAGAAATCTTATTAAGGCATATGCACAAATCACTGTGCCAATGGGAAAACTGTTAAAAAATGACACGATGTTTTTCTCGGACCAAGAGTGTCAGAACTATTTGGATATTTTGAAGAACAAAATGGTCATTGCACTGATTCTAGTATTCCTGGATTGGAAAAAGGAGTTTCATGTGCATGTGGATGCTTCTTGTATAGTGCTCGGTGCAGTGCTAAACCAACTAGGTAAAGGTGATATCGATCATCCTATAGCGTTTTCAAGTAGGAAATTATCTAAGGCGAAGAATGATTACTCAACTAGAGAGCACGAGGAATTGGCTATGGTATACGCGCTACAAAAATTCTGACACTATCTGTTAGGAATACAATTGAAGATGTATGTAGACCATTATGCTCTAAAATACCTGGTCAATAAGCCTATGTTTGGGGGCAAGATTTGTAGATGGTTGTTTCTCTTTCAGGAGTATGATTCTGAGGTAATTGTGAAGCCCGGATGATTGAATTCTAGTCCTGATCATCTCTCCTAGGTTGAGACTGGTGAAGAGCCTACTAGTTTGGAAGAAGGGTTTCCTAATGCATAGCTCTATGTGGTTCGTGTCTCAGACAATCACTTTGCTGACATAATCCAGTTTTTAACAACTAGCATAGCCCTAGAAGGATATTCTATGCAGGAAAAGAAGGAATTGGTAGTTCGCGCGACTGAATTTTATGTGATCGTTGGACACCTATATAAGATGGGAGGCGATGAGATACTACGCCGATATGTCCCAGAGTTTGAACAACTGAGAATGCTCATAGAAGCGCATGGAGGAGTTGCCTGAGGCCACTATGCAGGAAGAGCGATCACGTAGAAGATCCAGCACGTAGATTTTGGTGACCAACGGTGCATATGCAAAAGCATATTGTAGTTATATGATGCTTTCCAAAGGATGGGGAGGCCCACACAGAGGGATGCATTTCCTTTGAATCCATAGCTCACTTTGCAGGTGTTTGATAAATGGGTGATTGATTTTCTGGGTCCGATCCAGTCACCATGTAAGAATATTAGAGCATGATATATTATTAAAGTAATTGAATACTTGATGTGATGGGAAAATCATAGCGGGTAAAGGACTGTATAACAGCTACTGCTGTGAAGTTTATTTTTGAGTTTATCATGTCCCGATTTGGCTGTCCTCATATATTAATGAGTGATAGGGGTACGCATTTCTTAAACAAAAGAATTGTCACAATGCTTGAATAATTCCAGGTCTATCATCAAAAAATTATGCCATGTCATCCTCAAGCTAATGGTACAGTTGAAGCCTTCAACAAAATTATAGAGTCCAAAGACTGTCTTACCAAGACACCCGTTTTTGCCTATGTTTCCTCTCTTTTCCTATATTTTCCACCTAAATAATGCCATATCCACAAGGTTTCGCTAAAGGTAAGAAATAATATGTCTTCTTCTTCATGGTTGACTCTATACCCTATTGTTTTGTTAAAGAATGCAATTGGCTACAGAATTGGTCTGTTTCCGCAACTAATCCAGATTTCTGCAGCTATCTTGATTGTTTCCAAGGTTCAGAAGCTCCAGGTTAGTGAGGAAGTATATAGATGGATAGGGAATGGTCCCCTCATGGATCCCTTCCTATCCCCTTGAACCAGTTCATCAAGATGAGTGCAAGATATCACCGTCAAACCCCAAAGTCAACCATAGGATTGTCACCGGAACGAAATCTGAGTTTCATCAAAACCTTATCGATTTGCTTTCAGAATAGAAAATCGAAGGTTTAGTGATATATTTAGTTAGAATAAAGATATTTGGGCTTAAATTACTCATGAATGTTATGCCAAAGACTTGTTATAAAAACTGTGGCCGCATTGGTGATTTTGTGCGCACCAGCTGATGTAATTTTGAAACAGTTTGTTAAATTTCGTTTGCAAGCAATAGAACTCATTTTGTGTGTTTATGAGTTGCGTTGATTGGAGATTATGGACTGATCTATGGAGGGACCCTATGACAGTGATAGGTCTTTAACCAAATGCAATTAGATTTTTTTTCATTCCTTTGAATACTCTATTTTTGTGTGAGAAATGCAGTATGATGAGTTCATTAGTGAATCTTTATATGCATGAGTACTTCCATCTACTTTATACCTAGTTTAATCTGCTATTTGAATTAATTTTTACCTAGTACAACAAGGTTCTTTCATTTTCTTTTTATCTAGAGTAGTCCAATTGTGTTTTCTTCATAGTATAGATGTTGTTCAGGATGCCTTGTGTGAATGAAATTGAATAAGTAAAAGTGTGAGAGCCTTCTTCTTAACAATTGAATTTGGACAATACTTCTTTACAGTTTGACAAACTAGATTTCTCTTGCACTTAGTGAATTAGAGCTATAGCCTAAAGATTCAAGACAAAAATCCAAAATAATCTAACACAAGTAGAATTTAGAGTCACTCTCATATCATCCATAAGCTGATTCAATAGAGAATAACTCCTAAGAAATTAGCTAATAAATTTAAGGATTGAGAGATTAATATAATCAAAGATACCATCTCCATACTAATTTTAATTCTACACCCTAACAAGAACATAATGACATAAGGAATAACTTCTAGCACATATAGTGCATTTGTACTTCATCAGTACATGTACCCCGGTTGACAATTTATGATTGATAATTTAAAGACATTAAATTGGCCAAACATTTTAGCATCGTTGTCAGGGAAGTACAAATAAAAGTTAAGAAAAAAAATAAAAGCATGATATGCATAGGGATAGAGACTCTAGAGGTAGATTTGTAGGGAAAGGAGGAAGTTTAATTCCCACAAATCCACTCACTTCACCTAGACTTCGAGAATCCACACCACCTACTCAAACTCGCATTCCTTTTAGAGGTCGACAAAGGCTTCCTGAAATCTGAAGATTAGAAATCCAATCCAGAACTTCACCCACTTCCTCTACTAAAGTTGTAATTGAAGAAAATCTTACATCCCCAACTACAGGAGTAATTTTGCTATCCTCTACTGGTGAGAAAAATTTGGGAGAAAAATTTGAAGTTCCTAGTGAAGAAGAGGAATCAGAAACGTATTTTGAACAACCATTGATAGAGGAACTAGAAAGATTATAAGAACACTATATTAGTTCTAAAGAATCTATCATGGCTGAAGAAGGGGAAGAAGTACACAATGTCCATGGTAAAGAAAATAGGATTGGAGGAAGAGGTAGGGGTAGAGGTGGAGATAGGAATAGAGGAGGGGGTAGAGGCAGATAAAACCAAGATCCTTCTGGATTTCCTATTATTGATGAAGATACAACCCTCACAATGAAAAATATATCACCCTCAATTCTTTATAATTTCCACGGAAAAAGAAATGAAGATCTAGAGACATTTCTCTTCAAATTTGAAGTATTATGCAAATCGTATGACTATCTGCATGATGCTAAAAAGTTAAAATTGTTCCTTGCTACATTAAAAGACTCAACATTAAAATGGTTCATGAGTCTAGGAGTGCATTCTCTAACAACATGGGGACAAATGAAAGAGGCTTTCTTAGGGAAATATAGAGATTATTGTATGCCTAGTAACCTTAAAGATGAAGTCTTCAAAATGACACAAAAAGAATATGAAAATCTTGAAGACTTAGTAGAAAGGTTTTTTTACAATGTTAAAAGAGAAGAAAATGGATAATTTGGATGAAGAAACCTTAAAATCCCTCTTACTCAAAGTTGTTAAAGATGATTGGATCGATCTCCTTAACCTAAATAGGAAGGGATATATTTCCCGACCACCATTTGCATATATTTGTGATTTATGTGTACATATCTCAAGGGATAAAGAACGAGTTGGAAGGAGTCCTAGAAACCCTCTCTTGTCAAGAATTAACAAATTTGTAGTTGGAATAGCCAGCAGGGCAGAATTAGGAAATTTGCTTGATACCTTCAAATCAGATATTTTAGGGAGCCTAAGTGAGCATATAGACACCCTTAAAATACAAAACAAGAAATTTTTTGAAAATGCGGCATTATCTATCTTGTGTCCCAAATGTCGGAAGAAACATGCTCTAAGAGAGTGTCCCTTAGATTCAAAAGCCATAGAAACCTATGTCATATGTGGAGATAATCATGATATGAAGGAATGTCCATCCTTACCAAGTCTCAAGGCTGTGTTTAATGATAAAGGAATATCAGAACCAGTAGACCCTCTCTACTTTATAGCCAAAATACCATGGAAAAATCCCCAACCAAATCAATCACAAGGATTTAGACCACAACAATTTGCCCAGTCTTCATAAAATAATTGGAATTTAGCCTGCCTTGGGCTCAGCCACAGTCACAGCCTTGGAATCAAGGATGGAAAAATCCTTATGGAGCCTATGATCAATATCAACAATACTCACCATCTTACCTTCCACCACAATTTCTACCACCATCTTATAAAATTCCCCAAGCTAACCAATTACCACAAATTCCAGTTCATAATCGAAACCCACAGGCCTCACTACCATTTCCACAAAAACCAAATCAATTACCCACTCAACCACTTCCGAATCCTAATAATAAAATACCACAACCACCGGTGTACAACATGGAGGGGTAGAATCCTCAAACTTATGTAATAACTCCACTAGACCTAAATAATGTCCAATTAAGGTCTAGAAGAGTATTACCAAGAAAACCCTCTATTGTCATTCAAGAAACAAGATCTAATCTTCAAAAAAACAAAAAACAATCAAAACAAGGGGAGACATCTCTCCCTTAGAAGGAGAATAAACAAACAGAAGAAGTTCCAATAAACACTCCCATCATAGAATAACCCTCGATATCAATTAGACCACCTTTCCCTGAACGGTTGAAAATTGATGGAGTAGAAAAACAAATTATCTTGCCTGATTACAATATGATGGATGAATTGAGAAATGTTTGTATTAAGATTCTTTTATTACAAGCCATAAAAGAAATACCAATTTTTTCAAAAACAATTAAGGAACTAAGTACACAAAGATCAGGGAGAAAAAGAAAAGACATAAAAAGAATTCAATTAGTTGGAAAAATTGTAGACATTATGATGGGGAAGATGACAATTCAAAAATACTTAGATCTAGGAAGCCCCATTGTAAAAATTCACATCAATGGAACTGAAATACCAAACACACTGATTGATCTAGGAGAAGCCATAAACATAATGAGTAAACAAGTTATGGACACACTTAGGCTTCCTAACCTTCAGTACACACCAACTTTATTGCAATTAGTAGATAGGTCTGTGATTAAACCTGATGGTTTGTTGGAAGATGTTTATGTATCCTTAGATTCTTGGGAATATCCTATTGATTTCATGGTCTTAACACCCAAGAATAATTTAGGAGGACATCCATTAATTCTAGGAAGACCTTGGTTAGCTATAGCTGATGCTTTCATCGGTTGTAGATCAGGTGACATGTTTATCTTAGATGGAAATTCTACAAAGAAATTTACATTATATCCTCCTGCGAGAACAACAATGGATATAGAAACTAAAGAATGGATAGAAGATGAAGAAGATATACAACCTATTTTTACTACTGAACAAGTAAGACAGGAAGACCAAATTCTAAATCTACTGGAAAATAATGAGTCTTCCTCACATTATGATCATAGTCACAATGAGTATCTCTCATATAAACAAGTATCATTGCTCTCAATGGAAAAATTTGGGAATTCCTTGATAGAAATATTTGGGAATGTCAATGAAAACATGGAAGAAGTGCAAAAGAATCAATTGATAGAAATTTTACAGAAACATTCTTCTGCTTTGCATGGGAATACACTGACATGAGAGGGATTGATCCTAAAACTTGCATACACCATATCTACATTGAATAGAATGCAAGACCAGTTAGACCACCTCAATGGAGAATGAACCCAAATTTAAAAGAAACTGTTAAGGAGGAGTTGCAGAAATTGTTAAATGTAAATTTCATCTATCCAATTTCTGCCAGTCAGTGGGATTCACCCCTAGTAATCATTCCTAAGAAAAACAAAAAATGGAGAGTATGCATCAATTACAGGGAACTAAATAAAGCAACATTAAAGGACCACTTCCCACTACCTTTTATAGATCAAGTCTTAGACACATTAGCAGGAAAAAAATATTTTTCCTTCTTGGACAGGTTCAGTGGATATAACCAAATTCAGGTAGCCCCTGAAGATCAGGATAAAACCACATTCACTTGCCCATGGGGAAATTATGCTTACCGAGTATTTCCCTTTGGATTATGCAATGCTCCAGCAACATTCCAAAGTGTAGTCCTCGGAATTTCCTCTGATCTTATTCATGATTGTGTGGAAGTGTACATGGATGATTTCACAGTTTATGGAGATTCTTTCAATGAAGCACTGGAAAATTTGGAAAAAGTATTTATAATATGTAAAGAAACAAATCTCTCATTAAGCCATGAAAAATATTTCATGATGTTTAACGAGGGAATTGTTTTAGGTCATCATATTTCAGGAGATGGAATCAAGGTAGACTCATCTAAAGTTGAAGTCATTTCTAAGTTATTAGTGCCAAGTTGTCAAAAATATGTTAGAATTTTTCTTGGTTTTGTTGGATATTATAGAAGATTCATAGAAAAATTCACAAAAATTGCATACCCACTCTTTACATTTCTCACCAAGGATTGTGAATTCAAGTGGGATTGTGAATGTCAAGCTGCCTTTGAAACTTTGAAAAAGAGAATTTCTGAAGCACCTATCTTAAAAGGACCTAACTGGAAATTGCCTTTCCATATCTCAACAGATGCTTCAAATTCAACCTTAGGAGCTGTGTTGGGACAAAAATATCTTACTCCTTATGCAATCTATTATACCAGTAAAAATTTAACACCTGCGGAGTTAAATTATACTCTAACTGAAAAGGAGTTTCTAGTTGTAGTTGATGCCATTAACAAGTTTAGACATTACATAACTAGCTATGAAACTTTTGTTCACAGAGACCATTCTTCCATTAGATACCTAATGAATAAACCAGTCATTAATGGGCGAATAACCTAATGGCTCTTACTGCTACAAGAATTCAACATAACCATTCTAGATAGGCCAGAAAACAGAATACAATTGTCGGCTTTTTATCTAGAATACAAAATGAAAATAATGATCAACCCGTGAAGGATAAATTTCTTGATGAATACGTTTTTGCAATATCTACTAAATCGCCTTAATATGCAGATATTGCTAACTATTTAAAAATTCCATTTCATTTATCTCCTAGAGAAAAGAGAAGAATAGTCCAAAATAGCACATCTTATTCATGGATAAATGAAGACTTATACAAGACAGGACCAGATCTCATCATCAGAAGATGTGTTCGAGAGGATGGAATACCATAAATACTTAAAGCTTGCCACGATGAGCCATGTGGGGGACATTTTTCTGACAGAAGGATGTTGGAAATAATACTGAGAGGGGGGGTGAATCAGTATTATCAAATTCTTTTCAATATATCTTCCTTATTTATACTTTGAATAATTCTTCAAATATTGATCATTACTTTGTATGTCAGTATCATAAAATAATGAGCAGGAACAAGAAAAGAAAATAGTCACACAAAATAACACCAGATATAAGGTGGAAACCCCAATGTGGGTGAAAACCACCTGCTGCAATATGTCTCTATCTTCTTTTAATAAGAAACTCCTTTTACAATGATTTTTTACTGGTGCAGTCCTTTACCAGTACGCAGGCTACAACCTACAGAGAGCTACAACCCTCTTAGCTTTTGTACTAGCCAAGATACTAGTACGTAGGTGCTGGCCTATTGAAGGCTACAACCTTCTCTTTCTTCCAGGGACCACGTTTCATAAATTTTCAGACTGGATCCATGAACATCAATCAATCATCAAGTATATCTGCATCAAACAATCTCCTTTTCCCAATTAGCACTGAATCAAGTAAACACTTCTCTGACAGCTATACCCAGAACACAGTAACAGTAACCACACACCAAATTCTGAACCTAGAATACTGCAGCAATAGACAGAGGCAGCTAGATTATAATTTAAAGATATACGCTACTTCAACAACCTGAAACCTGCGTGCAGATCTATAAAGGATAATTCCTTCTTTCAAATATTCAGACACTAATTAACCCAGATTGTCAGATTTATAGATCAAGCATGCGCCTCATATAACAGATCAAAATCATGCAAAGATACTATTATTCAAGCATAAAGATTATGACCCATCAAAAGAACTTATCCTTCTTTATGCGCTAAGGTTCCTCCTTCATTCAGATCCAGATCTGCACCATAACCCAATCACAAATATTTCAGATCCAGCACTTATTAGATATTCAATTCATTCGATGATGCTTTGCCAAATGATCTCCTTCCTCTTTTATAGTCTTAGGCCTTCCACAATACCACGGTCCAAAACCATAGGATCAAAAAACTGTTGGACTAATACCATGAACCAACCATGAAAGTGCATGAGATCAACACTTTTGGATGCAATACCACGGGCCAAAACCATAGGATCAAAAACTGTCGAACTAATACCATGAACCAACCATGAAAGTGCGTGAGATCAACACTTTTGGATGCAATACCACGGGCCAAAACCATAGGATCAAAAACTGTCGAACTAATACCATGAACCAACCATGAAAGTGCGTGAGATCAAACCTTTTTTCTACATGAAATAAACTTTTCTCTGCATAAAAGTGCGTGAACTTTTCTCTCCATGAAATAAACTTTTCTCTTCATAAAAGTGCGTGAACTTTTCTCTACATGAAATAAACTTTTCTCTGCATAAAAGTGCGTGAACTTTTCTCGACATGAAATAAACTTTTCTCTGCATAAAAGTGCGTGAACCTTTCTCTACATGAAATAAACTTTTCTCTGCATAAAAGTGCGTGAACGTTTCTCTACATGAAATAAACTTTTCTTTGCATAAAAGTGCGTGAACTTTTCTGCACTATAATTTATCATCTTAGATGAGTGGGTTGCCATCAAGTACAACATATGTATCATAATGCCAACAATCTCCCCCTTTGGACTTGATGGCAACAACAACCAATCACTCTCCCCCTTTGACATCAGGGGCAAAGGGTTATGCTCCCCCTAAGAACATGCTCTCCCTGACTATAAACCAGATCTGCAAAGAAGAACCATAATCCATCAAACACCATAAATGACCATGAAAGAGATAGAGATGTATTGCAGCAATATTCAGACCAGCATCCATGATCTCCTTCTATACTTCCTCCATAATGCCAACAATGCATGATATGCTCCCCCTGAACCTGAGCCATTCGATCTTTGACCAATCTGCAACCCAACACATGTACGCATATACTTCAGATGAACCTTGCGTACAACCAACAATCAGAAGAGATTTAACAACAAGATGATGCATCAACAACCCCCAGCTTTTGCCTGAGGTATTCAAAGGTCTCCCTAGGCAATGATTTGGTGAGTATATCAGCAACCTGTTCCTTAGAAGGAACATACTCCAACTTGATCTTTTGTTCAAGCACTTGTTCCCAGAGAAAGTAATACTTGATTGGTATGTGCTTGGTTTTTGAATGCATGACTGGGTTCTTTGAAATGCTGATTGCACTTGTATTATCACATAAGATGGAGATGGGTGGTGTACAAGTGATTTGAAAATCCTGCAAGGTCTGCATCATCCAAAGGAGTTGAGTGCAGCAAGATGCAACAGCAACATATTCTGCTTCAGCTGTAGACAAGGCAATTGAACTCTGTTTCTTGTTGAACCAAGATACTAATCTGGAACCCATAAAGAATGCACCACCACTTGTGCTCTTCCTGTCATCCACGGTTCCGGCCCAATCTGCTTCAGTATAAGCATGAAGTGTGAGATCTGTATCTCTAGGATACCATAAGCCATAATTTTCAGTCCCTTGAAGATATTTGAAGATTCTCTTTACTGCCTGAAGATGAGTTTCCTTTGGATTTGCCTGAAATCTTCCAACTATTCCCACTGCATGCATGATGTATGGTCGGGTACTTGTCAAATAAAGTAGACTTCCAATCATAGATATGTAGGTTGGTTGATGTACTGCTGCTGATTCATCATTTGCACTGAGGCTACATCCTGTGACCATGGGTGTACATACTGGTTTTGCATCTTCCATGCCATATTTCTTCAAAATCTACTTGAGATACTTAGTTTGAGACAAGAAGATCCCTCCTTCCTTTTGTTGGATTTGCAGGCCAAGAAAATATGTCAATTCTCCAAGCAAGGACATTTCGAATTCTTTCTGCATCACCAAGGCAAAGCTTTGACTCATAGATTCTTCATTGCTGCCAAAGATAATGTCATCTACATACACAACAAGTATCGCAATTTGTCATTTTCAATTTTTATATAAAGATTGCTATCTGCTGATCCTTTTGAAAAACCTTGTTGATGAAGATATTTGTCCAAATGATAGTACCAAGCCCTTGGAGATTGTTTAAGACCATAGAGAGCCTTTTTCAATCTGCATACAAGATTTGGATCATTTCCAAGAATGAAACCATCTGGCTGCTCAATGTATACTTCTTCTTCTAAGTCTCCATTCAGAAAGGCTGATTTCACGTCCATTTGAAATACTTTGAACTTTTGAAAGCTTGAGAGAGCAAGGAACATTCGGATGGCCTCAAGTCTTGCAACAGGAGCAAAAGTTTCTTCAAAATCTATTCCTTCTTGCTGCGCATACCCTTTACAAACAAGTCTGGCCTTGTTTCTAATTACTTCCCCATTTTCATTCAACTTATTTTTGAAGACCCATTTTGTCCCTATAACATTCTTATCCTTTGGTCTAGGAACCAACTCCCAAGTGTTTTTCTTTTCGATCTGCTCAAGTTCTTCATCCATTGCTTTGACCCAACATTCATCTTTGCATGTCTCTTTTACATTTTGTGGTTCAGTGGATGAGAGTAATGCCAAATAGCTTGAAGCTTCTGCAATTGTTCTTCTTGTTTGTACACCTGCTTCTTTTTGCCCCAAAATCTGAGATTCTGGATGATTCTTCTGAACGTACCTGGATGGAGTCTTCTCTTCTACCCTTATCTGTTCCTCTGATGCTTCTTGAGGTTCTTCTTCTTCATCATTCTATCTTTGAGGGTAGTCTTCATCTTCTTCGATATTTTCATGATTTACTTGCCTAGGAATGTATCCTTTTTCATCAACCACTACATCAATGCTGTCAACAATTCTTCCAAGTCTTTTATTGTAGCACTTATATGGTTTGCTGTGTGGAGAATAACCAAGAAGAATGCCTTCATCTGCTCTAGGTTCAAGTTTGCCAAGTTGCTCATCAGTATTCTTAATATAGCATTTTCTCCCAAAGATTTTGAAGTGTTTTACCGAAGGAGTCTCACCATACCAGAGTTCATGAGGAGTTTGAGTGCTGTTCACTCGAACATTTGTTTTATTGAGAATAACAGCCGCAGCATATGCAGCTTCACCCCAGAAAGTTGCGGGAGTTCCAGACTCATCAAGCATAGCACGGGCCATTTGTTGGACTGTTTTGTTCATCCTTTCCACCACTCCATTTTGCTGAGGAGTTCTAGCTATAGAGAATTCCCTTCTTATCCCATGTTCTTCACAGAAATCGAAAAATTCATTTGAGGTAAACTCCCCACCTCTGTCGGACCTGAGGCACTTAATTTTGTAACCTGATTCATTTTCAACTAAGGCTTTGAAGGATTTGAATTTTTTGAATGCTTCGTCTTTGTGCTTCAAAAGTCCTAACCAAACAAACCTGGAGAAATCGTCAATGAATAATATCAAGTATTATTCTCCTCAAGGTGACCTCATCCTAAAAGGACCACATACATCTGTATGGACTAGTTCAAGAGGCCTGCTGGCTGATCCTTCCTTCTCCGGGAAGTTGGTTCTGGTTTTCTTACCAAACTGACATGATTTGCATATAGTGTTGTCTGGAATTTTGATATCTGGAAGACCACGAATTGCCTGATATTTGCATGCCTTCCTTATTTGTGAAAAGCTTAGATGCCCCAACCTCCGGTGCCATAACCAATGTTCATCATCCTTGCTCAAATAGCATTGTTGTTGTCCTTCTTCAAATATGTATAGATTATTTGGAGTTCTTCTACCTTTGATCACTGTTTTCCCTGTATCAAGATCATGAACGCTACATCCATTTGATAGAAATATTACCTCAGTTCCTTGATCGCACATCTGACTGACACTCAGAAGGTTATGCTTCAAGCCATCAACATACAAAACATTTCCAGCTTTGACCTTTTCTTTTAACTGAGCAGTGCCTTTTCCTTTTATAACTGCAGGAGTATCATTTCCAAAAGAAACTTTCTTTCCCTTTTCTAAAGCAGAATATGATTCAAGTTTTTCTTTATCACCTGTCATATGTTTCGAACATCCACTGTCAATGTACCATAGATTTTCTTATCCTTCTGCATAAAATGCTATCCCACATCTTTTTGTTTGTGGTTCCTTTATTCTCCATGTTCTGGTGCTTGAGGCTTGTTCCTTTGTCTGCTAAAACCTGCTCCTGCATTCAGAATCTTCATGACCAAAGTTATTGCAAATAGAACATTCAACTTCATTTTCAAGAGCCGAAAAGTTGTTATAGGTCCTTTTTGTAATCCCGATCATACTTCTTTGTTTTTGAGCTTCTCTAGTCATGATTGTTTTATAAGTAACACATTGAGCTGCTTTGTGACCAAAGTTATGGCAAGAGAAACATTGCCCATTGAAGAAACTTCTGCGATTATCAAATCTACCGGCCAAATGATTGTAATTTCTATTGTCATCCATTCTTGAAGCAAATTGAGAAGATTTTACCTGTGGCTGGTTGTAGCTTTTGTTCATCCTTAAGACAGATTGCCCCTGGTTTACCTGATAGTCTTTGTTCATTCTTGATGTAATTCGTCCCTGCTTTACCTGGTGATCTCCATTGTGCTTTTGCTCATTCCTTCTTGCTGCATCAAGATAACTCTTTGAGGTGGATGCTTGAGATGTTTCTCCATTATACCCCAGACCTGTCTTGTTTAGCGGAGAACGTTGTACATTGATGATCTCATCCAGAGTTTTAGATCCTTTGACAAACTTAAGATTAATAGCCTTTGTTTTCTCAATTTCTTTTCTAAGGCCAACAATTTCACCTTCTAACTTTTCAAGATATTTTTCTTTTTCATCAATTTGAAATTGTAGAGTATCAATGATCATATTCTTTTCTTCTATATATGTCTTAAGTCTAGAAATCTCATCATAAAAACTATCCACATCTATAGCATCCATGTAATCATCATCTTCAAATGCCATTAAAAGTTTATAGTCATTACCTCGTTCATCTTCATCACTATCTGATAGACCATCACTGTCTTCATGAGTGTAGTAGCTTTTCTTATTTGCATTCCGTTTCTTGTTCCATCTAGCAGGTTCCTTTCCTTTGTCAATCTTATCCTTATGAGGACATTTGGCAGCATAATGACCTACTCTTCCACAAGCAAAACATTTAAAAGGTAGCTTACCTCTGAACCTTCCAGTACCCCGTTGAAGATTTCTGACAAAATTTGATTCTTCTTCTTCTTCTGGCACGTGACTTGATTCATAGTAGTCTCCTTTGCCTGAAGCTTTAAAAGCAGCTTCTCTCCTGTCTGATGGACCTCCTTTTCTCATTTCATAAGCAGTTAGAATTCCGTGTAGCTGAGACATAGTAAGAGTTCGTAGATTTTCCTTTTCTTCTATTGCAGATACTTTAGATTCAAACTTGGGGGACAATGATCTTAGGACTTTTTCAACCACAACAGCCTCTTTTATTTCTTCACCCAAGTTTTTCATACAATTAACAATCTCATCTACCCGAAGGAAATAGTTAGCCACACTTTCATCATTATACATTCTGAGATTCTCATACTGAATCCTGAGGGTTTGAAGTTTTGCACGTTTTACCTGTTCATCTCCTTCGTAGCTCAAAACAATCTTGTCCCATATTTCTTTTGCGGATTTATATTGCATAACATTCACGAATTCAGATTGAGATAGACATCCTAGAAGAGTATTAACCGCCTTTGCATTTGTTTCATATTTCTTCTTCTCAGCTGAATCTGTAGGAGTAGCTGATGGAAAAGTATACCCTATTTCTATAATGTCCCATACTTCTGTACCCAAAGATTGAAGATAGGCAGTAACTCTTACCTTCCAATATACGAAGTTTGTCCCATAAAAAATTGGTGGCCTGATTGATGCTTCCCTCTCGTAGTTGCTCATGATGTTAGATCTTCCTTCAAGCGATCAAGCTTCTTCAGAAGGACCTGCTCTGATACCAATTGTTGGAAATAATACTGAGAGGGGGGGTGAATCAGTATTATCAAATTATTTTCAATATATCTCCCTTATTTATACTTTGAATAATTCTTAAAATATTGATCATTACTTTGTATGTCAGTATCATAAAATAATGAGCAGGAACAAGAAAAGCAAATAGTCACACAAAAGAACACCAGATATAAGGTGGAAACCCAATGTGGGTGAAAACCACCTGCTGCAATATGTCTCTATCTTCTTTTAATAAGAAACTCCTTTTACAATGATTTTTTACTGGTGCGGTCCTTTACCAGTACGCTGGCTACAACCTGCAGAGAACTACAACCCTCTTAGCTTTTGTACTAGCCAAGATACCAGTACGTAGGTGCTGGCCTATTGAAGGCTACAACCTTCTCTTTCTTCCAGGGACCACGTTTCATAAATTTTCAGACTGGATCCATGAACATCAATCAATCATCAAGTATATCTGCATCAAACAATCTCCTTTTCTCAATTAGCACTGAATCAAGTAAACACTTCTCTGACAGCTGTACCCAGAACACAGTAACAGATACCACACACCAAATTCTGAACCCAGAATACTGCAGCAATAGATAGAGGCAGCTAGATCATAATTTAAAGATATACGCTACTTCAACAACCTGAAACCTGCGTGCAGATCTATAAAGGATAATTCCTTCTTTCAAATATTCAGACACTAATTAACCCAGATTGTCAGATTTATAGATCAAGCATGCACCTCATATAACAGATCAAAATCATGCAAAGATATTATTATTCAAGCATAAAGATTATGACCCATCAAAAGAACTTATCCTTATTTATGCGCTAAGGTTCCTCCTTCATTCAGATCCAGATCTGCACCATAACCCAATCACAAATATTTCAGATCTAGCACTTATTAGATATTCAATTCATTCAATGATGCTTTGCCAAATGATCTCCTTCCTCTTTTATAGTCTTAGGCCTTCCACAATACCACGGTCGAAAACCATAGGATCAAAAAACTGTTGGACTAATACCATGAACCAACCATGAAAGTGCGTGAGATCAACACTTTTGGATGCAATACCACGGGCCAAAACCATAGGATCAAAAACTATCGAACTAATACCATGAACCAACCATGAAAGTGCATGAGATCAACACTTTTGGATGCAATACCACGGGCCAAAACCATAGGATCAAAAATTGTCGAACTAATACCATGAACCAACCATGAAAGTGCGTGAGATCAAACCTTTTTTCTACATGAAATAAACGTTTCTCTGAATAAAAGTGCGTGAACTTTTCTCTCCATGAAATAAACTTTTCTCTTCATAAAAGTGCGTGAACTTTTCTCTACATGAAATAAACTTTTCTCTGCATAAAAGTGCATGAACTTTTCTCTACATGAAATAAACTTTTCTCTGCATAAAAGTGCGTGAACCTTTCTCTACAGGAAATAAACTTTTCTCTGCATAAAAGTGCGTGAACTTTTCTCTACATGAAATAAACTTTTCTCTGCATAAAAGTGCGTGAACTTTTCTGCACTATAATTTATCATCTTAGATGAGTGGGTTGCCATCAAGTACAACATATGTATCATAATGCCAACAAAGGACGTCTTACAAAATCTTACTTTTAGGATATTATTGGCCTTCCATTTTCAGGGACACCAAAGAATATGTTAAAAGATGCAACAGTTGTCAAAGAATGGGCAAACCCACTCTTTCAAATGAAATGCCACTGCAACCACAGGTATTCATTGAACCATTTGAGAAGTGGGAACTAGATTTTGTTGGACCAATCAGCCCACCTTCAAAGCAAAAGAAGTATATTTTGGTATGTATTGATTATGTCACTAAATGGGTAGAAGTTAAAGCACTTCCTTTTGCTACTGAAAATGCTATAATTTTGTTTCTTTTTGAGGATGTTTTTACTCGTTTTGGTGTTCTAAGAGAAATTGTAACAGATCATGGAACATAGTTCACATCCAGATTAGTGCAGGAGCTTATGGATCAATACAAAATCAAACATCATAATTCCACTCCATACCATCCACAAGCCAATGGACAAGTTGAAGCCAAAAATAAGGTGATTGAAGCTATCCTTACCAAGACTATACATATACACAGGAAGGACTGGGTGGAAAAGCTTCCAGAAGCTTTATGGGCCTACAAAACTACATGGAGAAATACTATAGGACATACTCCCTATGAACTTGTTTATGGGAAGCAAGTTTTACTTTCGATAGATTTCCAGATCCAGACTTATAAGAAAACAATCCAGTTAGATCTTGACTTATCAGAAGCATAGAAGTAAAGGATGAGACAACTAAAAGAACTTGATGAAATCAGACAAGAAGCCTTCCAAAGAACTAGACTAGTTCAACAAAAAAGATCTAGATGGCATGATAAGTACATTAAGGAAAGGAAATTTCATCCAGGAGATTGGGAATTACTCTTTGATTCAAAATTCAAGAATTTTCAAGGGAAATTCCAAACCCAATAGCTTGGACCTTATGAAGTTGAAAGTGTTTTTGACAATGGTTCAATTAGAATTAGGACTATTGATGAAGAGAAAATTCCTCTATTAGTAAATGGACATCAACTTAGATTGTACCAGAAGCCATTGACAAAAGAGGAGTTTGTTAAAATGTTCCAAGATAATTCAGAACTAAAAATGATCAAGAAGAATTCTTCTTCTTTTCCACCTTAGAAATTTTTACTCAGTTTACTCTTACAAAAAAAAAATAAGTAAATTATATGTATATATATGCATATATATGTATATATATATATATATAGTTTTCATGTTTATACTTTTATTATTATTATTATTATTATATATATATATATATATATATATATATATATATATATATATATACATACATATATATATATATATATATATATATATATATATATATATATATATATATATATATATATATATATATATACATATAATAATAATAATAATAATAAAAGTATAAACATGAAAACCAACATGTTGTTAGTAGGTTTATACAGAAAATTTAGAGTGAAAACTAATTTTGTTGGCACTTCAAATTTTCCTTTCAAAAGAAAATAATAAAGTTCCTTTATTAAAAAATTTTTATTTCTCAGCTACGAAATCAAAAAATTTCTGCAGCTTGGACAATTTTCCGCAACTTTGACAAGTTTCTGTAGCTATGACAAGTTTCTGCAGCCTAATAATTTTTTTTTAGCCACAAGGAAACTTGGTGATTTGAATTGAGAGACAACTGACAAAGCAAAGTACCTGTAGGAGATCTCAAAACAACAAACAAGGTTAGCAAAAATGGATCAAAGGTATGTGCTACTTTAATTTAGAAATAGGGATTGATATATTGCATATATGACTAAGAAGACATAGTACTTCTAAAAATTAAAGCGAAATCATTATAACTTAAGGGTGATGGCTGCCTAACAAAATGTCATAAGCCACCACTTAAAATTCATGTCACGTCCTCATTCCAAATCTGTCGAAGTAATTACCAAATAATCATTTTGAATGTGCCTAATGGTCTGATTCATTCCTATAATCCTTATTATAATCCACCTATTCTTACACTCCTCTGAACTTTCATAGCCACTCCATCCTTACGCCACTTAGCAAAACCCTACCAACACAATTATGTTGTCAAGGTAACTAGTCTTTGATGCAAAGCATCTTCCATAATGGGGATAATTGTTCGAACTGAGCCAGCAGGGAAGAAATTCCTGGAGGGATACCCTCACACCAAGGAGTTGCTGGGAAAGAAACAATGGTTGCAGTTCATTGAAAAATTCAACGGTTTTCACAGGGAAGTGACCAAGACATTTGCGCACTCATTTGATGGAACTAAAGCCGAAATAGGAGACATTAAGATCACCATAAAAGAACCCATGATCACAGAGGCTACTAAATTACAAAGGAGTGGGGAAAAATGGTTCAAGAACAAGGGAATTAATGGAGAAGATTGGAAGGTCTTCCTCAAAAATTCAAATATGGAAACCACTATCCTCAAGAAAGGTATTCCCAGTAGAACCCTTAAGAGAAAATGGAGAAATTTATTTCTTATACTTCAAAATTTGTTAGCTGTGAGGGTAGGTTTGGGTATATGTATTTTTACCATGTTAGGCTGATGATGAATTTTCTTGAAGATCACCAGATGAATCGTCCTTACTTTCTCTTAAATAGTCTCAAGAAAATGTCAACAAATGTTCAAAAGAGAATTCAGTTTATAGAAAACACCATGTATCATCATGGTCTGATAAAGATATTGGTTGAGTTCCATCTTTGTAGTATAGGGGATAAGTGGGAGAGTTTCTTGGTTAGTAACCATTTTGAAGAAAGATCCCTAGAACAAGCCAACAACAGTAGGACTGTTAGGCCCCTATACTACTAGTGTAACCCTTATTGTTATTAGTAAAACCCACTTATTATATTGATGTACCCATGTAGTGCCCATATTGTTACTATTGTGCCACATAGAAGCCCACTATCGTTATTATTGTGCCCTTACATTATTATTGTTATCTCGGCTCTGATTATGTTATGACCCCTTAGACTCCTATATATAAAAAGGAGGTCTTTTCATTTGTATCATCCAAGAATTGTTCATTTATGTAATGTAAAGGAGGTTTCCCCCTCGAAGAGGCTGAATTCTAAGGCTTTGATCTATCTTTTCTATCTTTTCTTGAGCTGGTTTCATAACATTTGGTATCAGAGCTTTGGATTCTAGGGTTTCGCTGCTCCAAACAGGTCATTGTGGCATTTTCGCTATAATTTTTTTCTGTGACATTTCAGAAGCTAAAAAAAGCCCATTTGAGAAGCAATCGTGTTGAATCTCAAGTTCGAATTTCAGAGATTTTCACGCTATATTTGCAGAGATATGATCTGCGGAAGTTGGTCTTTTTGCAAATTCCTGAATTACATTCCAAACAGGTGACCTGGGGAAAATCGTCATAACTTTCTCTCTGAGCATTAGATTGAAATTTCATAAGACAGTATAGAAAGAGGACGGACTATAGTTTCTTGTATATATTTTTCAGAGCCAAAGGTTGAAACAGTGACACGTGGCACTTCATAGAAGTTTGCTCTTCTGGAAAGGTCTATAATCATGTCATCTTGGGAGATTGTGCATAACTATTTCTTGGAGAATCCAATTTGGATCAGATTAGTGGCATTGGAAACAAGACGTAGAGGGCTATTATAGGTCGCAATTTCAGAACTTAAAGATACAAAAGTACAGAGTTACAGTCATTTCAAGATCAAGCTCCTAAAATCAAGAAAAAGAAATATGAGGAAGTTTGATGGTAAGGATTCGGTAAATTGGAAACTTCAGATGGAGCAATATTTTGATCTACATGGTGTACCACTATTACAAAAGGTATGTATTGCATCTTCATATTTAGAACTGGATCAATTTTTATGGTATGAATGGCTTTGTTCTCGTAAAAAACTTGTTACGTGGTCAATTTTCACGGAGGAAATGATAGCACATTATGAGGATACAAAGAGCAACACCTTCTTTATAGCAACACCACAACAATTGGAAAGAGTAAAAGGGCTTTGTCACATAGTGGAAAGCAAAATTATGGAAACCGGGAAGCATACCCCTCACAACTATAAAGATGGAAGTGTTGTTTCTCCCAGCCTTCCACAACCTACAAGGGTTACACCACAACAATTGGAAGAAAAAAGAGAAAAAGGGCTTTGTTACAATTGTGATAGAAAATGCACTAAAGGTCATAAGTGTGCTGAGAAGAAATTATTTTACCTAGAATATGAAGAGGAGGAAGAAAAGGATCAAGAAACATCAAAAGAAGAGGATATACGCCATGACCCCACCCCAGAGAAAGAAGAAATGAATCAGACAATATCTTGTAAAGCATTGGGAAGAATTACCACTCCTCAAACTCTCAATATAGAAGGACATATCAAGAAAAAGGTGCAACAAGTGAAAGATCACATCGATAAAGAAGAAATGAATCCAACCATATCTTGTAATTCATTGGTTGAAATTACCACTCCTCAAACTATCAACATAGAAGGACATATCAAGAAGAAAAATATTCAAGAAGTGAAAGATCACATCAAGCATCAAGAAATGAATCCGACCATATCTTGTAAAGGATTGGAAGAAACTACCACTCCTCAAACTCTAGAGATAGAAGGACATATCAAGAAGAAAAAGGTTCAAGTAGAGAAAGATCACATCGAGCATCAACAACAAGTTCTCCAACTTTTAAAGGATTACACCACTTCAGTGCAAAATCAAACGAAACAACAGGTAGGTCAACATCGTAGTGAAAAATGTTTTGATGTAGGTGATTGGGTATTTTTACTGCTACATCTCAAGCAAGCGATTTATGAGAAGGAAATGTTGGCAATACTACATGCACTTAAAAAATGGCGACCTTACCGAATGGGAAGACTCTTCAAGGATGAGGATGTGGAAGCATTGTTTTGTGCTATTTCTATTATCCAACCAGATTGGATAAACGAAGCAAGCGATGAATGGAAGAAGGATGAAGAAGTATGGCCACTTATTCAAAAGTTGCAAAAGATCCCAATTCAAACAATATTGCTAGAAATTGAAGAGGAAGGAAAATTCATATCGAAACCTGGAGCAATCATAGAAACAAGAACCCGACAGCTACGAAATCGATTAATTTCAGAGTATCTCATCAAGTGGAAGAACTTACCCGCTGAAGATTCCACATGGGAGGACAAGAATTTTATACAGAAGCATCAAGAACTACTCAAGCATTGAAGACAACACTTTTTGAAGGAGACGGGCATGTTAGGCCCCTATACTACTAGTGCAACTCCTTATTGTTATTAGTAAAACCCACTTATTATATTGATGTACCCATGTAGTTCCCATATTGTTACTATTGTGCCACATAGAAGCCCACTATTGTTATATTGTGCCCTTACATTATTATTGTTATGTCAGCTCTGATTATGTTATGAACCCTTAGACTCCTATATATAGAAAGGAGGTCTTTTCATTTGTATCATCCAAGAATTGTTCATTTATGTAATGTAAAGGAGGTTTCCCCCTCAAAGAGGCTGAATTCTAAGGCGTTGATCTATCTTTTCTATCTTTTCTTGACCTGGTTTCATAACAAGGACCCTCAGAAGAAGGAAGAGAACCATAGAAGGGGTGATAGAGAATGAACCCTAGACTCACCCAAAATTATCAGAAGAAGAGCTGCCCATAGTAGACATATTACAGAGAATGAAGAAGGGGAATCTTAAAAGGAATAAAGTTAGCAAAAGAGTAAAGGAAATACCACAAACCAGGACCCTTCCTCAAGAAGAAAAATCAGAGACTAAAAGAAAGAAGGTACAGGGATTACAAACCTCAGGACTGAGGAGGAGCACAAGGTTGAGCACAGTCCAACAGACAATCCTGAAAGCTACAGAGTACATTGATCTCGAGGGAAACGATCCAACCAAGAACGAGCCAACTAAAAACCTTGAAAGTCCTCCAAAAGGGTCACCAGAACCATCACTGAGGGTATCACCACCACCTTACAGCTCACCTCTGAGAAGCCTAGTGCATAGTCTGGGTATTGACCCTATTCAACAGGATATATATGACTATATAGAGTCATTGGAAAGAAAAGAGACAACAACTAAGGAAACAATTCAGAGTCCTAGAGAAGGGAGCAACCAGTTAAATGAAGCACAGGAACACTCAGCCTCAAACACTTTAAAGAAGGAGATTTTTGAATTAGAAACATTGAAGAGGTATCTCAAGAATGAGAATCAATCATTGAAGGCACAAAGTGAGATCCAGATTGCAAAAAGTGACAATCTCATCCTTCATTTGAGCTTGTGGTATAAGAAGAACAAAAAGCTGAAGAAGGAATATAGGATAATGCAAAGAGAGATTATCAATTTAAAATAAAAAATTCTCATGAGAAAACCTAAGATGCCAGTAGCTGCCAAAAAGAAGAAAACATTGAAACTTGGAGGCAATGAATAGAAGGCACAAGTGACTAAAAAAGACGAAGTGTATGAGGACATACAAAACCTCCAACCTGGGGGAATGTAGAGTCCAAAGACTGTCTTACCAAGACACCCCTTTTTGCCTATGTTTCCTCTCTTTTCCTATATTTCCACCTAAATAATGCCATATCCACAATGTTTTGTTAAAGGTAAGCAATAATATGTCTTCTTCTTCATGTTTGACTCTATACCCTATTGTTTTGTTAAAGAATGCACTTGGCTACAGAATTGGTATGTTTCTGTAGCTAATCCAGATTTCTACAGTTGTCTCCATTGTTTTACAAGGTTCAGAAGATCCAGGTCAGAGACGAAGTATATGGATTGATAAGGAATAGTCCCCTCATGGATTCCTTCCTATCTCCTCGAACCAGTTCATCAAGATGAGCACAGGATATCACAGTCAAACCCCAAAGTCAACCACAGGATTGTCGCCGGAACGAAATCCGAGTTTCATCAAAACCTTATCGATTTGCTTTCGGAATAGAAAATCGAAGGTTTAGCGATATAGTTAGTTAGAATAAAGATATTTAGGCTTAAATTACTCATGACTGTTATGCCAAAGACTTGTTATAAAAACTATGGCTGCACTATGATTTGGTGCATGCCAGATGATGTAATTTTGAAACAGTTTGTTAAATTTCGTTTGCAAGCAATAAAACTGGTTTTGTGTGTGTATGCATTGCATTGATTGGAGATTATGGACTGATCTGTGGAGCGCCCCTATGACAGTGACATGTCTTTAACCAAATGCAATTAGATTTGTTTTCATTCCTTTGAATACTCTATTTCTGTGTGAGAAATGTAGTATGATGAGTTTGCTAGTGAATCGTTATATGCATGAGTACCTCCATCTGCTTTATACCTAGTTTAATTTGCTATTTGCATTGATTTTTACCTAGTACAACATGGTTGTTTCATTTTGTTTTTATCTAGAGTAGTCCAATTGTGTTTACTTCATAGTATAGATGTTGTTTAGGATGCCTTGTGTGAATGAAATTGAATAAGTAAAAGTGTGAGAGCCTTCTTCTTAACAATTGAATTCAGACAGTACTTCTTTAAAGATTGATAAAATAGATTTCTCTTGCACTTAGTGAATTAGCGTTGTAGCCTAACGATTCAAGACAAAAATCCAAAATAATCTAACGCAAGTAGAATTTAGAGTCACTCTGATATCATCCATAAGCTAATTCAATATAGAATAAATCCTAAGAAATTAGTTGATAACTTTAAGGATTGAGACATTAATATAATCAACGATACCATATCCATACTAATTTTAAGTCTAGACCCCAACAAGAACATAATGACATAAGGAATAGCTTCTAGTACATATAGTGCACATGTACTTCATCAGTACATGTACCCTGGTTGACAATTTATGATTGACAATTTAAAGACATTAAATTGGCCAAAAAAAAATTATGGAGAGCGCTCTAATGAAGGTTTGCAACGCGAAGTGAAATGACTGGGATGTACACATACCAACAGTCCTGTGGGCATATAGAACTAATTGTAAAAAGTTGATAGGCCAAATCACTTTTAGGTTGGTCTACGGGTAGGTGGCTGTGATGCCAATGGAATATATAGTGTCGAGTCTATAGATTGTAGCGCTGACTAATATGGTTGATCGTGAGACTAAAGAGGAGTGCCTCGCACAACTGATGGAGTTGGAAGAGGATCGGTTTTTGGAAGGCTTTCACCAATAGGTGCAAAAGGTGCGCAAAAAGGCATGGCCTGATCGAAATATAAAGTAGCACACCTTCTAGGTTAATGATTTTGTATTATTATATGACAACAAGTTTATGAAATTTCTTGGAAAATTTCAAATGCATTGACTGGGACCATATGTGGTCAAGGAAATTACAGATGGTGGCACAGTTTAGCTTGTGAATCTAAATAGAGAATTTTTTCCAGGAAAAGTCAATGGTAGTCGATTCAAGTTGTACAAGGGTGATCTCGGCCCTACATAATGACTATATGATGGTGGGATAGTCTTAGTACTCCAGGAAACTGCAAAGAAGTACGTGACTACAAACTACACTACCCAAAAATTGAAATGACAAAGTAATGGGGCTGTACGATGGAAGAAAGTAGGGCGTCAAGGGGAGCTACACCAAGATAGTTGTACCATGGAGGTTGGTGTCATGCAGCTGGGTTGAAAAGTAGCCATTGGGTGCACTGTAGCTAATTGGATGGAAAAATTTTCGTTAGGAGGAGTAGGGAGGGTGCATTTATGGGGAAAATATTTGGAAATCTACCGCCAAAGATGCATTTATGATAGAAAATTGGAGGGAATGGTTGCATTTGAATTCGAATTCGCCTATAAATCTAGCAGGTTGGACAGCATTAGAACACTATGCATCCTGAGAATTGAGTTTCAGTTTTTCTGCCTTGTGTTGCACTAACAAATAAACAGTATTTCCGAAGTGGATTGATATAAGATCTTCTCAAGACCGGGATTGGCTAACATCCCCGAGGATTTCTGTAAGGCCTTTCTAGCAAAAATGACGGTCATTCCCCCTAAAAAAATAGTCGTGTCATCTGAAGCTGCACCATCTACTAAAGTACCGCCCCCTATGCCTACGAGCATTTTGTTGCCTAGGTCTCCTAGACCTAAGAATTCTGCCACTGATAAGAAACAAAAGAAGCTACGACAAGTTCCAGTGAGGCAATCACCATGGAAAATCCCTACAGAGGTTTGACAAAAGGGGAAAATGGACAAGTCACAGTAGCCGAATTTTCCCCTTGATCTCGATGAAGAAGAGCTTCATGTAGGCATCAAGGAGATGGATGCCGAAGAGGGTGAGCCTCTGACACAACTCTCGAAGTATATCCCACCACGAAAAGGAAAAGCTAAGGTGCCTATAGACCCGGATACCACTAACTTCATGGTTTCTACACCACTACTGCCAGAGAAGGTGGTGTTTGAGGGCGCGCTATTGGGGTGCATTCCATCGCTCAAGCTAGAGGATTGGGACTTGGAAGACCATGAGAAGTTCCCGCAGCTTGCGCTGAATAAATATTTGGAAAAAATTTACTATGAGAAAACCAGAGTAATGCGATTGCAGCCAATAAAGTGGGTCATGGGAGTTGAGAAAGCATGCATGTTGAACATGCTCTAGGTGCTACATTTCAGCAAAATGATCATTAATACCGTGTGTGTTAGAAAATTTCTCACCCTGGTGCACAATGGGTGTCTCTGGATGGGATAACCCATCCCTATTATTGACATGTTGATCCATTGGATTAACATGCTGCCCTATCAAGGTGTGGATCCAATAGAGGCATTTGGAGGAAAATCAAAAGAAAAGAAACTTGTGGACCAGATGAAGAGTGAGTTTGGATTGGTGAAGAAGTCGTGCAGATATTCTATCTGCTCCATTATACACAAAGCAGTGCAACTCACCATGCATATCTTGGCCTACAATATTATGTGGAAGTGTCACATAGACTAGGTTCCAATGCTGGTGATTTCATTAGCTGCAAAATGTCCTAAAGGAGTCCAGTACAACTGGGCTCAGTACCTCTGTAAAGAGTTTCTAGAAAACTTTCGTGAAGCCAGGATGAGGGAAATGCATTCCATTATGCCTATTTATTGTTGTTGATAGTACTGGTAGCATGGAGGATGTTGGAGGATAGTCAGTTTCCTCCACAAGACACAGACCTTCCGGAGGCAGCAAAGTTTGCTTCATTCTAGGCAACCAAAGATGCAGCACGGGTCATAGAGACCAAAATATTTTGGGCACTTGTAGAAATGGATCTTCGCATGGTGATCAGCTAGAGGCCGAGGCTGTCACCTACTCTATATCAATAATTAGAGCCTTATGCAAAATTCAAGGTAGATTTTCACAATGTTTCTATCCGCACGAGACGGGATCCAAAGAAGGCATGGTATAGGTTTCCCTACCTTATGAGTGAGGTAGATGTACAAGAGATCATTGGTAAATGGCCATGGGACTGTCTAGTTCCATCAGATCCAGGCATAGGAACAAGCAAGGTCGGGGAAAGTACCTTCGTACAGACCATAGCAGCACAAAAATAGAAGGAGGCAGAGCAGGCTATAGCTTGGGAGAAAGTTGCACAGTAGAAGGAATTTGTTGCCAAGGAAGCTACTACTAAGGTAGCTGCTGACAAAGAATGGGCAGCCAAGGAGAGTGCAATCAAGGTAGAGGAGTCTGCTTCTCATCACACAGAGGACCGGGAGGAGTCTGATGTTGAAGGAGGTGGGGGCATGGAGCAGGGCACCCCCTTTGTAGTTGAAAAGCAACCACAATAGATAACTTCTTGACTAAGGAAGAAGAAGAAGTCTACTAGATTCTCCCATGTGGATCCGCTAGTCCTCACTGAGGAGGACTTAGATGAGATTAGAGATAAGGTCCACAACACAACAACTAAACTATGGACATAGTTTGAGTAGCTGTACCTGTAGGTGCTGGGAAATTTATAGAAGGATCTGTGTGACCTGCAGATCCAAAGGGGGCCACTGGAAGTGAGCATTAGCCAGGCGAGTAGGATTTAGGCAAGCCTGCAGCAAGCAAGAACAAAAGTCCTCGATATAGATTAGACTCTAGATCTTAGAGTCATTCAATTGCCAGACGGGACCCTGCATGCTCAATCAGAGGAAGCGAACACCCAATTGTTACAACTCAAGGATCCGGGTGTCAATCTCACGACACTCCCTATCTAAACCATACACAAATTGCACCAAGCTGTGTTCGATGATCTAAGGGTAAGGGAGCAGTGTGTGTTGCTGGTGATCAATGAAGTCAAAACCAACAACCAGCAGATATTTGCAGAAAAGGCATAAATGCTGAAGGAAAAGGATGAACTTGCTACGCACAACCAACAATTGGAAGAAATGATTACACAGGCATGTAATGCACTCCCTGAACTCAATATTTCTATAGAAGTGGAATCAATATAGAATATATAGAGGTTGGTTGCGACAGTCAGGGAATCAAAGGATGAAATCGGTCGAGTCTGATTTGAACTACAATTGCAGATTTTAGAGTTGCAATTGAAGCTACAACCAACAACTCTGCTAGAGGTCCGAGAGCAATGTGGAGCAGTGATCAAGGAAGGAATGGTCACGTTAGACGCCACAGTCAAGGACTGCACCAAATTATTTGAGCTGGCCAGGGATATTTGGACATCTTTGTAGGAGGACCCCACTTTGCAGAAGATTGGCACTGACATTTGGGAAAAGTAGCAACAATTTGAGGATATAAGGTCGAATACATTCACTTTGGTGCCAATATGGTGGTTCGTGCGGCTACAGGAAGGCAAGCATATACATACAAAAATTGAAGAGCCACACCGGAAAGAGGCCATCTTAAGGGCCAGAACACAACCTTGGACGAAGGAAGCCAACTAGCTCACTCTATCAGTTTAGAACAAGTTGAAGGGTATCTAGCACACACAAAGAACAAGGGGCCTCACAGTGGAAGGCCCTACTATCGAGAAGCTCTTCAAGGAAGTACAATAGGTAGCTACGTAGGGCACATCCAATTTGCAAGTTTCGAAGATTGAGTTACACAAACTCTAGGACAATATTACAGAACCAGCTAAGTGACTCACGAATGAGTCACCAAACTATGTTGTGGGCCTATTGGGAAGGGTCCCCTCGGGTAAATTTTGATAAATCTTGTAATTTCCTTTTGTAAAGATGTAAAGTCTCTATGAAATGTGGAAGCAGATTACGAAGCTAGTCAAAGTCAAAGGGGCTTTAGTCCCTTAGGTGGCTAGGTGATAGGAAGGTTTTGAGACCCACCCATGGTCCGCGAACCATGGTATTGTAAAAGAAACGATATAAATAGAAGAGTCATTGTGAGTCTAGGAAGGCATGGAATTGATAAGAATCTTTGGAAGGGAAAGTAAGCTAAGGCAATAAAGGTTTGTTTCTTGTACTTAGGCAAAGGGGAAGACTCTTGCAGCAGAGTGCGCAGAGACCTTGGTAAGTTCGCAAGTTGAGTGTGCGAGCCCCTGCAGCTAAGTGTGTAGGGAAAAGAAGTATGTAATTGAATTATTATATCTAATAAAGACAATTTTGAGCCAATTCTTGTGTATCTGTGTAATATTTCTTACTTCTCCAAGTTTCTATATGTTCACCCGAGAATGAAATTTATCTAAATTAATGCTTATCTGGCACACAAAAGCGATAGATCTGTATTTTTTATACATGTTATGAATGATTAAAGGTCTTTGCGAAGATCTGAAAGTTGTTAAAGTGAATTTACTGTAATAATCTATTCCGGAAGAGTGAGGGTGAGTGAAGATAGAACTAAGCCCTAGGAGCCACAAGAACCTATCACATTGACCTTTGGATGTAGAAACCTGTTTCTGTCATCCCCCAATACTATTTCGGGTGCGACTGCAGCCTGCGCTATGCAGGTTGTTTCCGTAAGGGCCAACAGTTAGGGTTTTTTTGGTTAGCATAGCTAACATTGAACCTCGGTCAGGCCCCATCAAGCCAATAGTAATTGATATTATAGAGAAGTAGAGGATTGATGTCTTCATAGGTACTTTAAAGGATAACATTCAACATGAGGTTTGTCTTTGGGAACCTGATTCATTGGAGAAGGCATTCAAGTTAGAAAGAAAAATTGAAAGAAAAATTATGGCAACAAGGAATCCTACCACTCACAATTATAGAGATGGAAGTGTTGTTGCTCCTAGCCTTCCATAACCTACAAGATTGATACCACAACAATTGGAAGAAAAAAGAGAAAAAGAGCTTTGTTACAGTTGTGATAGAAAATACACTAAAGGTCATAAGTGTGCCGAGAAGAAATTATTTTACATAGATTGTGAAGAGGAGGAAGAAAAGGCTCAGGAAACATCAAAATAAGAGGATATACACCAGGAACCAACCCAAGGGAAAGAAGAAATGAATCTGACCATATCTTGTAGTGCATTGGCAAGAATTACCACTCCTCAAACTCTTAAGATAGATGGACAAATGGAGATAGTGAAAAAATGTTTGGAAGGATATCTTCATAGCTTTGTATCTGATAAACAAGCACAATTGGGCAAGTGGTTACCTCTAGTTGAATGGTGGTACAACGCTTCAGCAAAAATGACCCCATTTATGGCACTTTATGGATATCATACACTATCCATCACGTCATCTTTAAGAGAAAATTATAAGGTTCAAGCAATGTAAGATCACATAAAGCATCAACAACAAGCTTTCCAACTCTTAAAGGATAACCTCACTTTGGCGTAGAATCAAATGAAACAATAGGCATATCAACATCGCAATGAAAGAAATTTTGATGTAGGCAACTGGGTATTTTTATGGCTACAGCCATACAAACAAATGTCTCTCAAGCAAGCTAAGAAGGATAATAAATTATCCCAAAGTACTATGGTCCTTACAAGGTGTTGCAAAATATTAGTATTAGGGCATACAAATTGGAGCTTCCTGCATCTTCCCGAGTGCACCCATTTCTCTAGGTTTCATGCTTAAATAAGATTATAGGTGACAAGCTCCCAATTTAAACAACATTGACGAAACTCGATGAGGAAGGAAAAATTATATTGGAACCTAAAGCAGTCACAGAAACAAGAACCCAATAACTATGAAATCGATCAATTTCAGAGTATCTCATCAAGTGGAAGAACATACTCGCTAAAGATTCCATGTGGGAGGGTGAGAATTTTATACAAAAGCATCCAAAACTACTCAAGCATTGAGGACAACACTTTTTTGAAGGAGAGGGGCATGTTAGGTCACTATACTACTAGCGTAGTCCCTTATTGTTAATACTACGACCCCCTTATTATATTGTTGTGCCCATGTAGTCCCCATATTATTATTATTGTTCCCCATAGAAGCCCATTATTGTTATGTTAGATATTATTATATTGTAACCCCTTAGACCCCTATATATACAAAAGAGGTCTTGTCATTTGTATCATCCAGGAATTGTTCATTTGTGTAATGTAAAAGAGGTTTCCCTCTCAAATAGGTTATTTTTGAAGTCGTTGATCTATCTCTTCTTCTATTTTGTGAGCTGGTTGCATAACAAAAATGGGTACAATACGGGACTACATTGAAACCTTTGAACAATTGGCCATCTAGACTGAAGGACTAGCAAATGCCTTTTTCTTGGAGTATTTCAATAGTGGGATAAAGGAAGCCATACAAGCCCATGTTTGAATGCATCACCCATCTATTTGGTTGGAAGCATATCACAAGACCTTAAATGCAAAAGTCGGTTTAAATGCCCAGTCCAGTTGTCCAAATTTTTTCGCATGAGCATGTCCCACCCCATAATAGGCCCCAACCAAACACTTAAGATTCAAATGGTGTCCCCTATAGAAATGGATGAAAGACGGAAACAAGGACTCTACTATTACTGTGATGACAAATACTCCCTAGGACATAAATGCAAGGAAGACAAATTATTTCAAATCGATGCTACTGAAAATAGCTTTGTCGATGAAGATACATCCACTAAAATTCCCTAGGAAAAAGAAGGTGAACCCATAACAACCATGGACACTAATACTAGAACTATGCCACATAAGTTGATTATCTCACTCCATGCACTGGCCGACATTACTTCGCCCTAGACTCTCAAAATCCATGGTTTTGAAAAACATCGACCAATAGTGGTGCTGATTGATAATGGAAGTACCCATAACTTCGTACATAAGAGAGTAGAAAAAGTTGTTCATTGTTTTATCAGAGTGGTATCTAAATTCCAATTCTTTATCGTTGATGGAGGCACCATGAAATGTGAAGGACACTATGAAAATATTAAGCTTCAAATGGGGGATTATCACGTCAAAACCCACATGTTTTCCATTGAAATGGGTGGTTATGAAATTGTCCTTGGTGTTGAATGGATCTGCACATTGTGCCCTATCACAATGGATCTCTAAGAGTTATATATAAGCTTTAAGCATAACGACCACACTCATACACTATAGGGACTCCAAGTGGGTTCTTCTACTATCATCAGCTCACATTGAATGGAGAAGATTTTAAAAAAGGGTCATCATGGGATAATAGAATGATTTAATGCCATCCATGCCATTGAATAAACTCCTCCTCCCATTTATCTCGATATGCAACAAGTATTATATCACCACTAGTGGGTCTTCGACAAACCTGAATAGATCCCACCTTCTAGTAGTGAACATGATCATAACATCCCTTTGTTCTCGGGTAACCAACCACTAAATGTCTGACCCTATGGATAGTCTTTTGCTCAAAAGAATGAAATTGAAAAAATCATCAAGGAACTCCTCAAAGCTGTTGTTATTCATCCCAAAAACAACCCTTATCCATCCCAGTGGTCATGTTTCTAAAGAAAGTTGGTGAATGGCGCATGTCTCTAGACTTTCGGGCCCTTAACAAGCTCACAACTATCAAGGACAGTTTTCCTATCCTAGTAGTTAATTATTTGCTTGATGAACTGCATGGTGCCAAAAAAATTACCAAGCTAGACCTCTACTCGGGCTATCACCAAATACAGATGGGGGAAGTTGACATTGCCAAGACAAGCTTCCAAACTCATGAAGGCCATTATAAATTCCTGGTCATGGCATTTGGTATCTGTAATGTCACATCCACTTTTCAAAGCCTCATGAACCACCTTTTAAAACCTTATCTCAAAAAATTCATCCTCGTCTTTTTTGATGACATTCTCATCTATAGCATAACATGGGTCACTCACCTTCAACATGTTGAATAGGTATCGCAACTACTCCAAGATCATAAAATATTTGTCAAATTACCCAAGTGCTCCTTTGGAATGGAAGAAGTAGATTATTTGGGACACATTGTGGGCCATGAAGGAGTGAGGATTGATTCGAAAAATATTCAGGCAATGCAAGATTATCCCCAACCAAAATAATTCTAGAGTTTGCAGGGATTCTTGGCTCTCATGGGCTATTATCAAATATTTTTCCATGATTATGGATGCATTTCCTGACCCCTCACTAATTTTCTCAATAAAAATTAATTTCTCTCGACTGACATAGCTTAGCAGGCCTTCTTGGATCTCAAAAAGGCCATGTACTCCACTCCAGTATTGGCCTTCCAATATTTTACAAAATATTTAATGATCGAATTTGATGCTTCAGGTATGGGCATTGGTGCAATATTAATGTAGAAAGGTCAACCATTGGATTTCATGCGTCAACAACTCAGTGGTAAGAATTTGGGTCAGTCTACATATGAGAAAGAAATTATGGCCATATTACATGCAGTAGACACATGGAGACCATACTTATTGGGGCATCATTTCCAAATCTGCACCAACCATCATAGCCTAAAATATTTCCTTAAGTAGCATCTATCATCACCACAACAAAATAAATGGCTCGCAAAATTGTTGGGATATTATGAGGAGATAATTTACAAGAAGCAGCGTGACAATGTGTTGGTTGATGGCATATCATGCCAATTTGAGGATGATGGCACCCTTCAAAATTTATTCCATGTTGACTTCCATTGTTTTTTATTGAGACCCCACCTTCACCAACAAATTTTGGTAGGAACTTTTCAAGCTACAGGGCACACAACTTCAACTGAGTACAACTTATCATCCCCAAACCGATGGTCAAACAGAAGCAGTCAAAAAAGGCTTAGAGACCTATATGTGGTGCATCACCTTAGACAAGCACCATCAATGATTACACTGGATGCCTTTAGCTGAATGTTTTTATAACACCAACTATCATGAAGCCACCAAGATGGCACCATATGAGGCAATGTATGGCCAACTCCCACCTTCACCAACTTCTTATATTCTTGGAGCTTCCAAAGTACAAGTAGTTGATCATCTCTTGTAGAATCATGTTGCCATGATCGCTCTTCTCAAAGATAATCTACATCAATATTAGAATACAATGATGCAACATACCAACCATCATTCTTCAGAGAGGCCATTTCAAGTAGGTGACCAAGTGTTCTTGCGACTGAAACCTTATAAGCATACCTCTCTCAAAGAAAAGGGATACCATAAAATCACAACAAAAATATATCGGCCTTATTAGGTAGTTCAACATATCGGATCAGTCGCTTACAAACTGGCTCTGCTGACTACTTCAAAAATATACCCAGTATTCCATGTATCCTGCCTCAAGAAAGTTGTGGGGAACAATTACAGGGTTCAAACAAGTCTGTCATAATTGTATGAGGAGGGTTCAATTTGGCTCTTCCCAGAATAGGTCCTCACCACTCGTGAAAGACATCTACGAAGTCACATGATCAAGGAAGGCCTCATTAAATAGAAATACACCTCTCTAGAATATGCGACTTGGGAAAAAAAACACTATTTTTTAGCAGTTTCCAAAACTTTAGCCTTCAGGAAAAGGCTACTTTTGATGGGGGAGGGCATGTTAGGGTCCAAACTTAACCCCTTTATTTATGTAATAAGCTTGAGGAGCCTAGTTAGAGTCTTAGTTAGTTAGCTGAGTCAATAAAGCCCGTAAGTGGTTATGCACATTAATAATAGTTGTAATTTGTTGACCCACATTATAGAAAATGGACCATAATTAGTTATAAACAAGCCATAGTTAGTAAATAAAATGGTTAACCAATATTATACAAGGGACCACTATTAGTTAGGGTTTTGGATGTCATATAGTTATAAATAGTCTTAGATAACAAGGGAAGAAGCATAAAGTTTTATTGTAATTGAGCTCTACTCTATTGGAGGGTCCCCACTAAAGAGGCAAGTGAACATTGTATTTTTCTTATGAATAATAAAATATCTTTTCAACTTATATCAATTCATGTGATCTTTCTTTCTTTCTAGCAATATTGTTTCATATTTATGGCATTATATTATTCCTGTGGGTTATGTGCATAACATATCGTATGTTATATAAATTTGTGCCAATATTTTTCAATAGAGGACAATTTCTCTGCAGATGGTTCTCTCCACATTCCCAAAAGTGCATACTCTATTTTCCAAGCCTTTCACCCTATTCATTCATTGATTTCTGAGGTGTATTTCTACTAATTATGGGATTTTGTTGATGTTTCTTTTTGGTGAGGTTATTAAAAATTTCACCCTCTCCCCCTTGCTTATATCCTATGTTTCGTTTCCCTCCTCCTTTTCCTTTCTTCTTCTAGTTAGTCCAAACCTTATTCTTATGCTTATACTATTCATAGCAATGCATGGCATTCTTAATAACCTCCTCCAGAGTCTTAGGTTCATTGAATTATGTTCTATCTTGGTATTTTTGTGGTAACTCTCTAAAATACCTTTGCATCTTAGTATTATCATCCTTAATTTAAGGTACATACCTTAGTAGTTCCAATAATTTTCAGGTATCCTCCTTAGTGGTCATTTTCCCCATTTTGTGTTCATAGAATTCCTTAGCTCTATTATCATAATATTGGTTGAATATATATTTTTCTTAGAAGTACTTTTCAAAATTCCTCCATGTCAGCTTCTCTCTAATGCCTTTGATGTTCTTGAAAGCCTCCCACCATATATAATCCTTTCCTTTTATGCTAAAGATAGCCACTTTGGCCTTCATATTCTCATAATAATCATGCAATCTAAAGTAATTCTTTATTCCCAAGAGCCAAGCCTCTACACCTTCTTCTTGTTTACTTCTCCATCAAAGGTAGGGTGTTTTTCTATATTGAATTATTCTTGCATAGGAATCCTCCTACTCTTCCTTTGATTAGAATGTCTCCTATATGTATAATATGATGATCAGTCAGGGCTACTTGATTCTCTTTCTAGAGTGTTGAGAAGAATTGTTCCTCTTTATACATGTTTATGCCTCTTTCTTGATTGGTTACCTTCTGCCTTCTTTTTATCCAACTCAAGATTTTATATCTCTAATGAACTATCCTTAGGCCCATACTTATCTTGATGGTTGGTACCAATCTCCTATTGTTTCTACCTTTGAAATTTTGATAGACTTTGTAATAATATGCCATTCACTTCTACTTTCTCTCTAACAATCCTTTCATTATCTACCTTGAAGCTTCTTTTTCATCTCTTAGGCTTCTAAGAGTGTCCATCAATTTAGGATTGTCTTCTTATTTCATCTTCCCAATTTCCTCTTCTTCGAGGCCTTGTTGGGTTCTGTTTACACCATAATGTTCTAATTCGCTTCTCATTCTTTGTCTTTCTTATTGTATTTTTATGGTTGTCAATATGCTTTTAAACACACATAAATGCTATCCAAGTAGAAAACAAAGCAAAATAACATAGATTCTCATCACCTTGGTCTATATTGATTTGAAACACAAAATTTCAGTTAGCAAAAAAATAATATTCCATTAATAGTTCCATAAAACCATATATTTCAATAATTTGTGTTTTCAACACCATCACACATTTGTCAACAAAAAGGGAATATAGCATATCAAGCATTCATATAGAGTATGCATGTAAGCCTTTTCAGGTCCAGTGCTTGAAATTGGATCTAGTACCACATTATAACAAAACCCCCTACCACCCATCGTCCTACTAAGGTAGAAAGAGGGAAGTTACTATGTTGACTCGATCTCCAAGGTACAATTATGGAAATGGGTTCTAATTTTTTTCATCTTTTCCAATTTCCTCAAAACATAAAATGGATAGAATTATTGTGTTTATCTCGTTGAAATTGTTATAGCTCCTAGAGACAACCCTTGAGTTGAAGAAAGGTCAGTTCCTAGGACATCTTAGTCTCTCTTGAATACGAATTAGTGTTATTAAAGAGATAAATGTAAAATGATTTAAATATTTGGCTCAATTATGCTTCTTAGAAGTAGATTCAATACACGCATAAAAAATATCCTTCCCAAGAGTAAATGTTCAGGTCTGGTGGCCTACACCCAGAAAATCTAGCCTAATTGGTTGTTACAGTAAAGATGGAAACGTGAATTATAAGGAAGGAACTGATGAGCACTAGTATTGCAGCAAGGATGCTGCAACTCATGGGGCTGCCAAATTTACTTCATCAACCCAGGGTTCGTACAAACTTGGAGGTTACAGTGCTGTATACACAAACAGATGTAATTGATCTAGTATTTGTCACTGCTGAGCTGGGGTGATAGGCTGCTAGGATTTCTCAAACCAGCCTTCTATTGACTAAAAGAAGTATTATTACCAATTTGGAGAAGGGAAATCTACCCTAATTGGAAGAAAATAAATGATGACTATTGCATGGAGGAGAGACTGAAAGAAATGCTTTCAAACCAACATGAAATCCTTAATCTACTTTTCTTACAAAAGAACCCTATTTTAACACATGTGAGGTTTTAACTAGTGTAACTCGAAAACTGATTAGCTATCTTCAACAAAAAATCTGAATCCTAATGAGGCCCTAGGCCTCTTGATTTATACAACTGAAGTTACCAATAAATTCCTTAAATTTAGTGAGGCTTGTCTCCAATCTCGAGATCAATTGGCCTTCAACTGTCACTAGCTTGGCTGCCAATGAACTTCATGACTTGGCTGCTTGCAACTCTGAGTTGATAAGATTTGATTGAGGAATATTCGAGTGAGTGAGGAGTTAAGGAGGGAGATCTTGTCTCCTAGAATCCCTCTTTCTTGTCTCCATTCAAGTTCCTACACTTTAATTAACCAAAAATTTCTCCATAACCTGCAATCAATGCACATTATACCACTAGACATGACATATCATATATACTCTCCTTATTAAGAAAAAAATAATTAAAACATGTAAAGAATGATGAGAAAAGTTGATTTTAGTAAGTTTGAGGTGCATTAAGGTCCATATAATTTACCCATTGATGAGCCTCATCAGGAACCTAGTGCAGAGGGCTAGACAAACAAAAAATCCTATGCAATAAATCCTAGTAGAATCATGAAAAGATAAAGGAAATGAAGTAAAAAAATTATGGAGTGAATTTTAAGGCTTTCAACTCAATATCTCACTAGTGCTTTCTACTAAAATATAGCATAACTAAACCTATGATTTAAGAGTGAATCTAGTAGCTACAATTGCACAATTTATGTAGAAGAAAAACACACATGACGTGAAACACAAAAGGAGAACAACTACTAAATATTACAGTGCTTGGGATCACCAAAAACATCTTCACTAATATTCAAGAATTGAAATACATGTCATAGGTCCAAACTTATGAAATTTTGTAAAATAATTACAACCTATGGAACAGGAAAATCAAACCATGGAACCTCTCTTTGAAAATAGAATTTAGAACCTTTTTAATGCATTTTTCCTCCCTATTTATTAGGAGAACCAAAATAAGAACAACTTGAAAAATATCTTAGAATGCTACAGTTTTCTGAACTACACAGTTAATTGAGCATGGATTAGGCTAACTATCCTAATGATTACATAATAAACTTGAATTTTTTCTTGAAAATTCAATATTAACGAAACATGAAAAACATGAGGTGTCATAATTGACACAAAAAATATCTCTATTGTTGATTACTCTGACTTCCTAAGGTGGACTCAGTCTCCATTGTCTGGGTTCATGGTGGGTTGATAATATGGCCAAGCCTCTCCCATTATATTCCTCCCATGGTAACATGCCAATTCACCTGTCATTTTCTCCCTCTAAACATTTAGATTGTACCTTTTTGGAGCTAGTTGTCATTTGGTATGGCTTTTTTGGAGGTTTTCTGTAACTTAGTTGCCGACCCATTCATCCTCCATACTCTTTGCATTGAAGTATCAGAGCCTTAACATATCGTAACTCTATCAAAATAAATGTTATGAAATCACAGAATTCTTGTGCCTTTAGCCCCTTTATTCTTAGCCCCTTATCGCATTTCTGCCATAGGACAGTGTGTCATGACTAGAGGCTTAGTGATTAGCTTCTAAGGCCTTTATATTCCTGCCAAGGGTCTATGTCTTACTTTATTTTCTCTCCGCCTTTCGTTTTTATGAGCTCCATGACCAAACACTCTTAAAGATCGGAAGCACCTTTCATCAAAGCTTTTTAAAAATACTTTCACACTGGAGTTTTGATATCTACATCCTTAATATACTCCATAACACTTGGGTGCTTGGCCCTGCTCGGTGCCCTTGGTTCTTTGGGTCCTCATGACCAAGCACCATTGAACATTAGAACTCATTTAATCAGAACCTTTTCAAAAATAAATTGCATAGGATTTATGAGATATCCCACTTTCGATATACTAACCTTTGAGATGACATCATGTTGATGTCATCGTCTCCATGTAAATCCTCTCTAGTGGTGATACGTGTCACACAAATTTTCCCCATTATGCCACCAAAAAATGCTGAAATTGACTACCACATGTCCTCTATACTACCACATCATGTTGATGCCATTTTTCTCATCAGCCTCTAAGATCTAATCACCTGCCTCCATGTGTCATATCATAACAGAGAGAAAGGGTCCCTGGGGTCCTTGGCTTTGTGAATGATTTCCTTTATAAATATTATTCTCCAAAACCCTCAGCCCTTTCAAAGGATTTCAATTGTTAAGGAGTTACGAGGTTCTGATATCTGAAGTTCCAAACCTTTGAGGTTCTTTCCTACTCCGATCTTTAGCCTTCTAATATTGGCTTTGGATATGACCGAACTTTTGATATTGAGATCTAATATTCCACACGCTCTAACCCTTGTCAATATCTAATGTTTTGATGATTGGCTCCTAATATTTTTAGTTTCCCTGTAGAAATTCTCACTGTAGATTAATCTGATTATGCAATGTACTAAAGAAAAATACTTAATCTACTTCTACAATCAAATTTGCAGAAGCTTAATCAATTTTGAGCAAGATCAAACATAACACATATAACAGAGAAGAAGAATCAATCACACATGAAACACAAAAGAATACTCTGGGGAAAGCCTGAGCTAAAATCCCCGCTATCTGTATTATCATACAAGTGGAAATATCTCAGGATTACACAAGCTTTAGCTCTCACAGTTATCTAGCTCTCAGTACAATCCCTCATTGCTGCTCATAGATAGAATAGACAACTCATATGCCTCCTCCTCTATCCTACAAGCCTCATATTTCCTTGCACATTTTTCCCTGGGTGCTCCAGCTGTAACCTTGTGTGACATTGATCTCACACACTACTCCAACACACTGTAAAATTTCACAATCCTCAAGGAATGAATTCCTTCTACATGGATGAGTTTTCCCTATAGGAAAATTCCTCCAACTGATAGTACAATGTCCCTGTCTTTAATCTCGACTGGGTTTTTTTCTGAATTGACATGCATGAGTTATTTATGAGATAATATTCAGTTACCTAGAGAACACTAGTTTCATGCATGCATGCATTAACTGATTGAACTCACAATTAGTTCCACAAACTGTTTGGAACTAATTTAACTAGAATTAACTTAGCTAACTGAGCTAAGTAATTACAACTCAAATACAACTCATCCTTATCTCCTTAATTAAGGGATAACTTCCTCAATCAAAAGAATAATTGTTGCATGAATTCACAAAGACTTCATGTTTAAATTTCTCCAACTAATTTACTCAAGATGAATTAATTAATTACTTTTCAAACAGCTAGTGAGACTAAATTCAAATTTTAATTCAAGGACAAATTAAAATTAGAATATATCCTGAAATGTTATCTATAGCAATGCTATTTTTAGCATTTCTTGTTGCTATTTTCAACACTCCCTCTCAACAAGAAAGGGATTATCTGCTACCTTGATCCTGTCTCTATGGAACTCGAATTTACACTTTGACAATGCCTTAGTCAAAATGTCAGCATCTTGCTCCTCGATTGAAACGTACTACAACAACATGATCCTCCTCACCACGTAGTCTCTGAGATGATGATACCGAATGTCGATGTGCTTGGACCTGTCATGAAATACTGGATTCTCAAAGATTTTGATACAACTCTGATTATCACAATAGATCACAGTTGGATCCATCCTCTGATCAAACAAACCAACTAGAATTTTCCGCATCTAAATGGCCTAACATGCTGCCTGACTTGCAGCCTTGTATTCAGCCTCTGCTGAGCTGAGTGCAACTGACCTCTGTTTCCTGCTATACCAAGAAACTACAGTTGAACCAAGGTTGAAAATTCCTCCTGATGTGCTCTTCCGATATGATGGAATCCCTACCCAATCTGCATCTGTGAATCCCTATAGCTTCACTCCCTCCGACTGTCTGTACCATAATCCATATTGAGATGTGCCTCTGAGGTATCTTAAAACATGTTTAGCCGCCTCCCAAAATAGCTTGGTAGGCTGAACCATAGCTTGACTCCGTTGGTTCACCGCATAGCACAAATCTAGTCCTGTGTTCACTAAGTACATCAGTGAAACCACAAGCTGCCGATACAAAGTAGCTTCTACTACTTCTCCTGAAGTAGCATCCTCCTTCCTCTAGTTACCTACTAGAGGAGTCTGCATGGGCTTGCACTTCTCCATGTGGAATCTCCTGAGTATCTCATTGGCATACTTTCCTTGAGACACAAACACTTCCCCATCCTTCTACCACACTTCCATGCGTAGAAAGTAGTGCATGAGACCCATGTCTTTCATCTAGAATTATCATGCAAGGTCCTCCTTGCAAGACATGATCAACTGATAATCACCTGTCAATATCAGATCATCAACATAAAGAACAATGATCAACTTCTTACCCTCCACCATGATGTGGTACAAGTTCGCATCCGCTTCACTCTTTATGAAGCCCAACCCGGTGAAGTAGTTGTCGATCCTGGTGTACCAAGCACAAGGTGCTTGCTTTAGCCCTTACAAATCTCTCTTGAGTTGGCACACATGTGACTCATGATCGAAGGTCTCAAAACCTTTCGGCTACTCTATGCACACCTCTTCCTCAATCTTTCCATTGAGGAATGTAGTCTTCACATCCATCTGATGGATCTTCCAACCCATCTGTGTTGATAGTGCCAACATTGATCTGATAGATGAGTACCTTGCTATAGGAGAAAAAGTATCATGATAGTTGATCCCCTTGACTTGTGAGAAACTATGGGCAACAAACCTTGCCTTATGTTTCTCCACATACCATCAGTAGCTTGCTTTACCTTGTAAAGCCAACGAGAACTCACAACTGACTTGTTCTCTAGTCTTGGAACCACATCCCAAACATTGTTCCGAACTATGGAGTCATACTCCTCCACCATAGCATCAACCCAAATCTGTTGCTGCGCTACTTCCTCAAAGGAAGATGGCTCGGTCTCAATACATTCCCCAACAAGGGCCATGTATCTAGTGTACCTATCAGGTTACCTCCTCTGTCTACACTAAGAAGATGGTTCTCCCACATTCTCTCTCGTATCCAATAACAATCTGTCATCTTCTCTCATGCGCTTCTGCCCATCTCTGGAAGACTCTACTTGAGTGGATGTCTCCAATCCTGGAACCTCTACATGCGGATGCTCCACATCAGTCTAAGGCTCCTCTTCCTTAGGAACCAAAAGTTCCTCCACAGCCTGTAGTTGGAGCTCCCTCTCAAGGGAAACTCGCATGGCCTTCTGCTCATCGAACTTAAGATCTATGCGAACCACTATCCTCCGACTGGTAGGCATGTACACCTAATAGTTGTGGGTTGTATTAGTGTACCCCACAAGTATCCCCAACTCTGTTGTTGGCTCAAGCTTCTTCCGGGCATCGTTGGTCACATGGCAATAAACCTATGAGCCAAAGATCCTGAAGTGACCCACATCTGGTCTCTTCCCAGAGAAAGCTTCCTCTGGTGTCTTCATCCCAAGTATGAGATGTGGGCTTCTCATCTGCAAATAGACCACTGTGTTGCATGCCTCAACCCACAAATGAAGTGGTAGGCCTTGGTCATGCAGCATCGCTCGAGCTGCCCCCACAATTGTTCTGTTCTTCCTTTCAGCCACCCCATTCTGTTGTGGGTTATGGGGTGTCGTCAATTCTCGTTTAATTCATTATGCTGCACAGAAGTCCTTAAACTCTTGAGAGACATACTCTCCACCATTTTCGCTCCTCAAGGCTTTGATTTTCTTCCTAGACTCTTTCTCGACCATAGCTTTGAAATCACAAAACTTTGAGAAGGTTTAACCCTTCTTCTACATGAAATAGATCCAGCATTTACGAGAAAAATCATCAATGAAAATCACATAGTACCTTTCTTTAGTGGTGGAGGCTGTTGAGAATGGTCCACACAAATCTGTATGAACTCTCTCCAATATTTCTTCAGCTCGACTGTCTCGATCATGAAAGAAATACTTGCCGTACTTTCCCAAGGTACAACCTTTGCATGTGTCTACATGCTCAATTTTACCTTTGGGAAGTCCGGTAGAAATCTGCTGCATTATCTTCAAGGTCCTATGATGCAAGTGGCCTAACTACCTATGCCATAACTTGCCAATATCTTGGATTTGCACCAATTCTGCTTTCAAACTCAATGCAACACAGTTATCTACCTCTAGCTTGTAGAGATTCTTCATGCGAATACCAATCCTCTTGGTCTGACCCATGGCTATGTGTCTCAGGAATGCCTTTCCTTTACTGAAGACTACATCATAGCCTTTGTCTTCCAACATCATGACTGATACCAAGTTTTTCTTCAGTCCTGGCACATACTTTACATCAGTCAGGGTGAGAGGAGCCCCATGCTCCCCCTAAAACACAACCCTACCTTCACTTGAAACACAGTACTTTCCATCATCGCCCATCTCTATGCGCATCTTGAGGTCTTTCTCCTCCAAGGTACTGAATAAACTCTTATCGTTGGCCATGTGGGATGAGGCTCCACTGTCCAGGTACCAAACACAACCCACCATTGATGAAACCATACATGCAATGAGGGTAAAATCCAATTATAACTATGAAGCTAATGCCTCACCTTCTGATCCCTTCGAGGATCCCTTCTTAGATTTATTTAATGGGAAATTAGTTGCATAATGACCCACCTCATTACAATTAAAGAATATCACTTTAGATTTGTCAATCATCTTCCCACCATGAGAAGAATTTGATTTGGAATGGGAAGCCTTCCCTTTCCCTTTCCTCGCCTTACTTGCTAAGGTTAGATTTTCTTCATCATCATGCTTAGATGAAGAATCATCTCTAGTGCTCCTCCAAATCTCCTCCTGCATCAGATCAAACCACAATCTTTTCCAATCTGGCAGCTTCTCTCTTCCATTCACTGAGTCCTGGTAGCTATGCCAGCTGTTAGGAAGACTGAAGAGAGCAAGACTCACCATATCATCATCGGCTATCATGATTCCTACACTTCCAAGCTCATCCTTTCGGGTGGTGAGCTTGTTCAAATATGTGGAAATCATGTCGCCCTTTTCACACTTGATTTTCCGAAGCTTGTCCTTCAACGCTAGCTTCCTTTGGTTGTTACTATTATGATATAGGTCTTTCAATGTATTCCACATTGAAAACAGAGTCTCCTTCCCATGGAGACTCAAGACAATATGGTCTCGAACTCCCTCTAGAAGAATCCTCCTCGCTCTCACCACACATTTCTTCCATTCCACCAATTCTTGGGCATTAGCTATTGTTGGCTTGGGGACTTCTTGATCAATGAAGTCCTTCAAACCATTGTCTTCTAATACCACTTCCATGTGATCCTTCCATGCTATGTAATTCGAGCTACCATCCAGGGCATACTCGAGTCTCAAGCCATTGAACACCATTGGTGAACTTTGAGATGTGATAAGGAATCGATTTTGTACCTACAATCAAGAACTTCAAAGTCCGAACATTTCCCTTCTCAATATGTTGTTCACAGCTCTAATCACCTTTGCTCCAATACCATGTAGAAATTATCACTGTAGATTAATTTGATTATGCAATGTACTAAATCAAAATACTTAATCTACTTCTGCAATCAAACTTGCGGAAGATTAATCGATTTTGTGCAAGATCAAACAGAACACATATAATAGAGAAGAAGAATCAATCACACATGAAACATAAAAGAATACTCTGGGTAAAGCCTCAGTTAAAAACCCCACTATATGTATTATCATACAAGTGGAAATATCTCAGGATTACACAAGCATTAGCTCTCACAACTATCCAGCTCTCAGTACAATCCCTCACTGCTGCTCATAGAAAGAATAGACAAATCATATGCCTCCTCCTCTATCCTCCAAGCCTCCTATTTCCTTGAGCAATTTTTCCTGGGTGCTCCAGCTGTAACCTTGTGTGACAATGATCTCACACACTGCTCCAACACACTGTAAAACTGTGCAATCCTCAAGGAATGAATTCCTTCTGCATGGATGAGTTTTCCCTATAGGAAAATTCCGTCCAACTGATAGTACAATGTCCCTGTCTTTAATCTCAATTGGGTCTTTGTCTGAACTAACATGCATGAGTTAAATATGAGAGAATATTTAGTTATCTGGAGAACACTAGTTTCATGCATGCATGCATTAACTGACTGAACTCACAATTAGTTCCACAAACTATTTGGAACTAATTTAACTAGACTTAACTCAGTTAACCGAGCTAACTAATTACAACTCAAATACAACTCATCCTTATCTCCTTAATTAGGGGATAACTGCCTCAATCAAAGGAATAACTGTTGCATGAATTCACAAAGACTTCATGTTTGAATTTCTCAAACTAATTAACTCAAGATGAATTAATTAATTATTTCTCAAATACCTGGTGAGACTAAATTCGAATTTTAATTCTTAATTTTAATTCAAGGACAAATTAAAATTGGAATATGTCCTGAAATTCTATCTATAGCAATGCTATTTTTAGCATTTATTGTTTCTATTTTCAACATTCCCTTTTCATTTCGGCTTCTGACTTCTAAATTTCGGTTCTCCCTTTCGGATTTTCCTCTAGTAGAAATAGATTGCACCTATCCTTCTTTGTACCAGGGATGAAAAATAGGACCATTTGAGAAAAATACAAGATGGTATGACATATAACAACATCAGCTCCAATTGGGGACAATGTATTGCAAGCAATGCATGGAGAACCTGCATATTAGTAGTGTTCACCATTGGGCATGGAGTCATTTTATTCAGGTGCACAAAAAACAAAAATAAAAGTAGAAAGAGATTAAAACATTATGAGTATGTACAATGGCTCACCAATATATATAGTGGGTGAAAATGGACCTCTTTAATGCTAAAAATATAGCTTGAGAAACTTCTGATTCACAAGTAGTTCAAGCACCTCACCATCCAATTTTTCCACTAAGAAAGTTTTGTTTCCTTTTTCTTTGGATATCTTGAAAGGTACAAACCACAACGGATCAAACTTCCCATGTTTTCCTTTGCTCTCTCTCCTAGCATCCCATCTTAGTACCAAATCTCCTAGCTATAAGGATCTGTCCCTTTCCTTTTTGTCAAAAAGAGCCTTCATATTTTCTTGATATTTAATTAGATTCTTAGTTACCTATCCTCTATTTTATTACAGTTCTATGAGCTGATTTGTTCTCTTGGCCAGAGAATTGGGCTCATCCTCAACATATTATAGAATTTTAGCCAATGGCATGGCTATTTGGATAGGGAAAATTGCAGTCTTTCCATATACCAATTCAAAGGGTGACTTCCATGTTGACCTCTTGGTAGTAACTCTATTGGCCCATAGAGAAACGTTTAGTTGTGAGTCCCAGTTTTTTGATTTTTTGATGTGGTATTTAAGAAAAATCCTCACCAGAGTTTTATTTGAAAATTTATCCAGTCCATTTCCCTATGGATAGTAGGTGGTGGATCATACCACGATGATGTTGTACTTTTGGCAGAAACTAAGTAACTTGGCTTACTTAAATACTTAATAGATTTCAGTGATAATCTTCCTTCAATATCCAAATCTAGCAAGGATATACTCCTCCATAAACTTAATGACCACTGCATCGGTTTCATCTATGGATGGGATGGCCTCCACCCATTTTGTGAAATAGCCAATTTTTGTAGGTATCCATTTGTGTTGAATGCTAGATGGTGGATGTATTTATCCTATGAAGTTTAGCCCCCCATTTCTTGAAGGGATCCTCCACAAAAACAAGGATCAAGGGGAGGGGTGCTAAATTCTACGTCTTAGAAAAAATCAGACATTTTTCATAGGACCTAACATAAACATGAACCTCACCAAACAACTTGGGCCAGTATAAAACTACTTTGAGGATCTTATGGGCTATGGCTTTGTTAAGGGAAAAGTTCCCCTAGGGTCTTGGGCTGATACCCTAGCAGACTGAAAGTTGTCTATACAGAGAAACACACATTTCATACAGCCATAATGCTAATATAAGAAAACTCTACGATAAGGGGCGTACCTGAGGTCCTACGTTTGAGAAGGTCCTTCCAAGGTCAAAACCCTTCTTGGAGTTCCTTTTGCTCCTTTGACCTACAAAACAATCAATTCAATAAAGTACAACAGTATATGGACTAAACATTACAAAGAAACCATCTTCATATTATAAAGAAAGGTAGTTAGTTATGCAATTAAACAACCATTCACATATGAATTCTAACATGAATATCATAAACATGAAGAAGATTTATATCAGGAACAAAGACATGTGTTTCTTTTATTATAGACAAATAAAGTACAGAAAGGAATAATTTCACCTGAGTCATCCTTTCGCAGGCTCCAAGTGGAACCGTCCTCTGGATTCGTCCAGTCTCAAGCCTTTAACAAACTCCTTCCATGACTTACTCCATGATATCATAAGTAGTAGATGGACATCATCACACAAGGAAACAAGGGTTTCCTGTAAATATGGGGGAAGTGCAGGAGGCACAAGGATCTTTAGACCTGGTCAGGGAAATCTCAGCATAATAACCTTCTCTCTCTTCTCTCCTCCCTTAGGCCTTCCCATTGAAGCCTTTTTATACTTCTCCAAAGTAGTTTTTTAGTTGGGAATTCGTTGAGAACAGTTGGGCCACAGGCACTAACAGGTGATCAGCAGGTAAAACCCCCGATCTCCACCCGAAATTAAGGAGATTTAATTTTTTTTAAGTGTTTTAAGACATATACGCAGGTTGGGTATACACAGACCCGCATATACAGGCGTTTAGCTCAGGCAAATGTCGCGTATAGGGAATAAAACAATGTTTTTTTTAATTTTGGACCAGGTCTGGAAGGAGGGGTTGCCCTGGGCCATGAGTGCAGCATCACAAACCCCAAGAGTGAGATTTGGAGCTATAACAGATGCCCCCTAATATATGAGGTCAGAAGGGGTACATGATGGCCGAAATATATTAAGAAAGTACATGGAAAGGAAATCTTTCAAAAATCGAGAAGGAATTCACCAGAATTCAGCCTGCCAAGGCACAAAAGGAGATTAGAAAGAAACACTATCTGAGGCGGGCATACCCGTGCTCATAAAAAGTAAAGCATGTCCGCATATCAAGTACAAGCGGATCCACTAAGTATACAAGTATAAAGAACTGGAAAAACATAATGGATCATCTGATCATGATCAACCAATTACATGTTTGAATATCACATATAAGAATGTCAATGATGCTGAAGGATGAACCGGATCACTGATATCAAAAAATGATCACAAAAGGTACCAAATGAACATGATGGAATAGGATGGTACTGCACTGCAAACATAGGTGCCAGCATATAGAATGTCACCATGACTGACTATAACATATAAGGTGGAATGGTATCAAATAGCAGCAACAGGAGCAACTGTCAAGTGAACCAATGAATGCTGATACAACCTAAGGTCTTCACCGACCGCCGTGGTACATTTCTACACCATGGGAATAAATGATCTGAAGTCGACCATGTGAGAAATCATTTGATTACCGGTCATTGATGTATACCGTTAACAAATGCGAGACTACTCATCGATAATGATAATGAGCGTCAAGGTACCCAGTACAATCTAACAAGTGTGAATAGATGAGCTAGAGTCGAACACCTGTAAGAATCTATCGATCAGGAGACAATGATGGTTTCCCACTGTCGATAGCAGAGGATCTACCACTAATGACTACAAACCCCAAGGTACTGCCAAATGGACTCTGGATCTTTGCCCCAGAGCAATGAGTCGGAGTTGATAGGGAAAGATCCACTAGAAGGAAGGCATTAAGGCATCCTTCATCAATCTAGCGCGAGTGTAACCCGTAGGCCAATAATGTGGAAGGAATCGGATGAAAGAGATGTAGTAACCCAACCGAAGTACGTTTCCGGCGTACACAAGATGTGGCTAGCTCACGACAGAAACCCTCTAAACCAACCAATAATGGAAGCTGACATAGAGGCGAGGTATCCACCAATAGGGTCAAATGGAAACCAAGGTATTGCACGAATCCCAATGTATGATAATGTAAGTTGATGTCGAACACAAGGGAAAACACTCAGTCAAAGACCCATGATACTGATCGATGCTGAGCACAAGGTGACCTATCGATAATGAAAATAGGGCCAGGGTGCAGCTCTAGGCCTGTCCTCAAAGCAAGATGTCGTCGTCGATAAGGACAAGACCCGCTAGCAAGAAGTCAATGGAGACCTTCTCAAACTGGCACAAGTAAAGGACCAATATAACTGATGTGATGATAGACATGATACTGACAACCAGGGATGGTCGACTGAAAAATGAGTCAAGAGACACCGTAGAGAGGCTGCCTTAGGCTAACTTCCCTTGAACAAAAAGCACAACTCAATGTGACTATGTGGCAGCATATGAGGACTCTGTATAAGTTCGTCATGTAGGAGGCATGAACGAACCCTCCATATGATTGGAAGAGATAACCAATCGGGGGAGAACTAACTCAATAACAAGGTTAAGGCATACCTAAGTCAAACTAAATCCCACCTAGACGGAGGAGACTTTGTTTTGAGTGCTTTGTTCAAGGGCGACACAACTAACTCTAGCTGCCAACAATAAATGGAAATACTGTCCCGTTCCCGCTCTTTTTTGGAATATATATTTTTTTTGTCTTTTTCTGTTAAGCTGGAAAAAGAATAAAATAATGCTATGGTACAGTGGAAAGAATGAGTGTCGGTGAAACAAATGATCTAGTTCCTAGGAATGGAATGTTCCTATGCTCAATGTAGGGAGGTGAAAACTAGTAAATGACACTCAAAGGTGTGTTCCTTCCATGGGTCAAGGTGTGTCAAGTTGCAGAGGTCAAAGATATGCATGTTTGATTTTGCAGTCATCATGGTCAAAAGTTAGCTTAAACACGAGTCCAAGTGAAGCCGGCTCAAGGCCAAAAGGTGAAAACGGTCAAAATGAAATGCAGTGGTACAACTCAACACAAAGGAGCCTCTAGGGTATAAGGCCAGAATGAAATGAAGAAGCAAAGAGGAATGAGGCTTCATCGAATAAGTCATGGTGGGACTAAAGAGGACTCCCGAGCCTACTCAGATCAGAGTAGCATGGGCAACAAATGTCAGTGAGGTGCTAACTATGATGCCCATGTAAAGGATGGCTTCTACCATCATGTCATGATTTAAAGAATCGGCGAGTGAAGATGGCTTACGAACCATAACACGATGGGATCGACCCTATGGTAGATGTAGCGACAAATGGAGGCTAGTATGCATAATGCAATGAAAAAATGGCTTCCCTAACCTATATGCCAGTGAGAAAACAATACCTGCCATGACAGGTTAGCAGTCATGGAATTGTCTCGAAACTGTCGAAAAAACGTCCAAAATGTCCTGAAAATCAAACCATTCTCGACATTCCAAGCTCCCAAGTTAAAAGTCACATGAGGCCAAACAAAATAAAATTTTGAAAAACTTTTGCATTTTCAAAACCTATAAAAGAGTTTTTGGACTCACCATTTTCACCATTTGAGTTTGAGAGCAAAGAAGTGGAGCAAAAGGAGCAAACTTCCCATACACCAAATTCAACCATTCAGATTCTTCCAAAATCTCCAGGTAACTCTTATACTTGTCTTGCAATCCATTGTGACTAGTTTTAGAATTTTTAATTTATGTTTTACCATTGAATTTTTTGCCAAAAATTTCACCGCGGCGTATACGCGGGTTGGTAATATGAAACCCGCATACACACAGGCCCTATACGCGACTGTGTGCAAAGGGACCCGCGTATATGCTGCAAACATTTAAAAAAAAAAAAACTAACGGTTGAAAATCATTTTTTCTTTAGGATGCTAGTCACTTGGCGAGAAAGAGAGCATACCACAGTGGATGATGAGGTCATGAATGATCCTGATGCTTGGGATGCCCTACGGGGATGTGGTTTGCTTAAATTCTTCAAACTACCGAATATGAAAGCAAACACACGTTTGCCTGAGATGCTCATCGATTACTACAATATCGAGGAGGATGCCTTTATGATTGACCAGATGCCACTCAGGATAGAAGTGGAAGATATCTATTTCATCATGAGCCTTTACCGAAGGGGAGAGGTAGTACATTCCTGAGGCAAGAAACAGAGCAGTCTCTCGATCGAGGACTACGTACAGATATATTGCCCGAGACATCCAAAAAAGGTTGGAAGTCAAATTTCCATCACACATGTGGCGAGTTTACCATTGAGGATAATCCTGTTCACCATAGCTCGAGTGAAAGGATCAGCTTCTCTGCACCACGCATCACGGCTAACCATGAGCATGGCAGTGGACTGTCTCACCACTGTATTTGACTGGTGTACTCCTCTTCTAGCTAGCATGAAGATTCAGATCACTTCTATCAAGAGGGGGCAGACTAAAAAATTTGGATATGGGACTATTTAGTGTTCTTTCTTTTTTGAGAGGGTCCTATCACTCCGCCCTAGGGTATTAGTGTCCATCAGCACCCCACAAGATCCACGCATGGGCAGATGGGCCGACCTGATGAAACTTCTAGGGGGTGGGGACGTCCCACAGACTGCATTTGACAATGACTTCTTTACCTGGTGGGATCAGCAGATCCTCGCCATAGATGACTACCCTTATGCTGGGTTGGATTTCTGAGGAGATCCTGATCTAGCGTTACCACCGACCGCAACATGGGGCGACATTGGTAAGTATTTTTGATTTTATAATTTTTTTGGATTTTTCAAATATAATAATGAATTTTGAAAAATATTTTTGATGGGATTCAAATGACTAATATGATGATCATGTTCCAGATATTGGGCCGGTACGACCAGATGGGTTCCCGCGGCATGGACGGCGCGGCCGAGGAGCCGAAGAGGCGGCTGCTGATACAGAACGACTTCTACATACCGTTCAGTGACACTTGGTGAGACTAACTCACCGAGTACCGATGGCTGCCGTAGAGGACCTTCCTGAGGATATGCAGCGTCATGTGGTTGGCATGCCACGTGACTGGGTTCGCACTTTTAGGCATGTGGCCAATGCAGTAGTTGCCTACTTAGCCGCTCATCCTGAGCCGGGGCATTAGATATACCGGACATGATTATGGGCATTTGAGTCCCAATTTTGTATATTTTTGGACAGACTTATGTACACTCGAGATGCTTTATGATATATATATATATATATATATATATATATATATATATATATATATATATATATATATATATATATATATATATATATATATATATATATATATATATATATATATATATATATATATATATATATATATATATATATATATATATATATATATATAGCTCGACTTTTTGATGCTTGATTTTATTGTGATGAATGATTGATGTGCCAGTCTAATGCTTGATTAGCGATAGAATCAGCTAACCAATTATGAGATCTTGGAATGTGCAAATAATTAATATAAGTAAATGATCTTTGCAACAACCTCACCCTTAAATACTGGTGAAATAAACATGGATCCCTTACCCGATAAATGTTGTTCAATTGTGACACTATCAATTGTGAATCAAGATAAACTACCAACAAGTCGATTCCATAAGAAATTGCCTTGGATAGTAAATTAATGATGGCAGTATACTTAGCCATGTTATTTGAAGTGGGACCAATGCATACACCCCTTGATACCATCAATTGACCAGTTGGATAGTAACATACCCAAGTTGCGGAAGCGAGATTCCGAGTGTGCCGACTAGCACCATCGGCGAACCCAAAATAGACCAAGTCATCCAACAACACTTGCCACAGTAGACCAAAAAGTTTTGATATCAAAAACTCTCGATGAGGTATGTACAAATATACATAATGTACAAAGAAGCCATTGCCTAACTCCTACTTAAGCAAAGTACTTCTTTAGGTAGAGCCCGTTTTGGGGCTTCGCCAACTTGTTTCCCTCAAAATCGATTAACTCATACGACCCTTTTTCTAAAACTCATTTAATAATGAAGGGACCGTACCACATAGGCTTAAACTTGCCTACCCCCAAGGTGTCCTTATCTTGGTCATAGACCAAGAGAAGGTCACCTTCAGAAAAGACTCAAGGACGGATAGCTTTATCATACTGCGTTTTAACCCTTTTCTTATGAGCCTCATTCATCGTGGCGGCATCTCGACGCTGCTCATCGAGATGTTCCAAATGAAGGAGGTGCTCTTTGAGACTCGAAGTCTCTGGAAGGAGCTCAACAGCTAACTTAAGAGATGGAATTTCACATTCAATAGGGAAGATAGATTCCATCCCATAAACTAATTGAAAAGGTGTAAAACCAGTGGCAGTCTTCACGGAGGTCCGGTATGCCCAAAGAGCCGGATACAACATAAGATGCCAATTGGACCGATTTTTGTCAATTGTACGTTGCAGGATCATCTTAAGAGTTTTTTTAACTGCCTCGACCTGTCCATTAGCCTGAGGATAATAAGGAGACGAATGCTCCTGCCGGAAACCCAATTTGAGAGCCAATTCAGACATGAGTTGATTCTGGAAATGACTGCCATGTTTAGTGACAATCTCTCTCGGGATACCGAATCTTGAGATAATCTGATTAAAAAGGAACAACGTTGTCGTGTCACTATCGTTTTTATAAGCGGGCATGGCCTTGGCCCACTTCGTAAAGTAGTCTACAGCCACGATAATGTACCTGTGATTCGTCATTGAAGGCGGATTACAAGTTGTAAAATCGATACCCCACTTAGTAAAGGGACCGACAGTGACAACGGGACAAAGAGGATCTGGATATGCGTGCATCTTCCGAGTATAGATTTCACAGGGGTGACAGCGTTTGACCGCTTCAACACAGTCTTTAAAGAGTGAAGGCCAAAAATAGCCGACACGCAAGATGCGCTAGGTTGTAGCAAGCCCTGATAGATGACCACCACAAGCTCCACTGTGGCAGTCATTTAGCACTGACTCTGCTTCCTCTAAGGTTAAACAGCACCAAAGGATTTAATCAACCCCTCGACGATATAATGTATCACCAATGATAACATAATTTTTGGCTAGGTGATGTAATTTCCGACGTTCATCCTCAGAGAAAGTAGAGGGAAACTTCGAAGTTTGGAGATAGACAATGATATCTCCATACCAAGGGTCGAGTGAAGAGATGAGGAATAAATGTTCATCAGGAAAACTTTCCTCATAAATATTATCCTCTCCACAAGGCAGCTCTAAAATTAGCTCGGCGAAAACCATGGATTTCTTAGACTTGGCAGACAAGAATTCGAGATCAAATTCTTGCAAAATGACTATCCATCGATCATATTTGCCCCCAATCACTCGACTACTAAGGACAAATTGAAATGGATTGACCGCTTCTAAGACAAAAGTTTTTCATAGCAAGATATAATGACAGAGCCGTTGGACAGCATGAATAGCTGCCAAAGCCAACTTGTCAACCAGATAATAGCGAAGTTCAAGACCTATTAAGCCTCGGCTCAAATAATAAATCACATGCTCTATGAGAGCATCGTCTTCCTGAATGAGAACCATACCAATGGTTGATTATGCCACAAAAAGATATAAAAGGAAGTCCCTACCATAATCCGGTGGACTCAAAAGCGGGGCAGAGACTAATCCCTTTTTCAAAGCATCAAATGACTGTTGTGCAAAGTCCTCCCACACCAATGGAACTCCTCTGCGTAGCAAACACATAAACCCTTTAGTGATCTTGGCATAATTTACCATAAACCGTCTTAGGAAATTAGCCTTCCCTTGAAGACTTTGAAGTTGTTGAACTGAGGAAGGGGGAGGCAACTGAACTATTGCCTCAACCTTGAAGGGATCAACCCGAATCCCTTCATTTGACATAATGAACCCTAACAACTGACCGAACGTAACCGCGAAAACACACTTGTTGGGATTCAACTGGATTTTATAAAAACGACATTGCTCAAAAACCATTCGAAGATGACTAGGGTGATTAGTTCTCTTTCAAGAATGAGCAGTGAGATCGTCCAAGTATGCTTCGATGATATGTTTAATGTCGTGGAAAGCATATGACATGGCCCATTGGATAGTGGCTCCAGCATTTTTAAGACCAAAAGGCATCATTCTGTATGCAAAGGTACCCCAGGGACATATAAAGGCTGTCTTATGTTGATCTTCAAGATAGATAGAAATTTTATTATAACCAGAAAAACCATCCATGAAGGAAAAAATCTCATTACCCACACACTCGTTGATAATCTGATCAATGAATGGCGTGGGGTAATTATCTTTCGAACAAGCCTTGTTTAGGTCCCTAAAATCGATGCATACTCGGATTGTTCCTTGCTTTTTATCCACAGGGGCTGGATTAGAAACCCAATCAATAAGAGGAACAGGGTATATAAAACCCGCCTTGAGCAGCTTCTCAACTTCAGCTTTAATTGCTGCTGCTTTCCTAGGATTAACCGGTCAAAGCCTTCGACAAACTGGTTTGGCATTTTCATACGTCTTGATCTCATGTTGAACTATAGAAGGATCAATGCCAGGCATTTCTTCATAAAACCAAGCAAATACATCTCGAAATTCCTTGAAAAGGTCGGTGTAAATTTGAATCTCTTCAGGGGAACATTCGATTCCGATGAAGAGATTCTCAATCACGTTAGGGTCCCTAGAGATGTTTATAGATATCATTTTTGAAATCACCGAGATATTAACTTCGGCACGAAAGTGTGCTGGAGCCAAAGGATTTGATACCGTACAAACATCACTAGTAAAGAGCTCGAAGAATCTAGATTCTACTTCCTGCAATGGAGGAAGAAAGTATGGATGATGGTGTAAGTCTTCCCAAGGTCGATCTATACCCATCATCGCTTCGAGGATTGCTTCTTTAGAAGGTAAAACTGAATCTAAGCAGTCCAAGGCAGAGGTAGAATGAAGGCTCCAGGCCAGGGCCACATCACCGTCTAACTCCTCTTCAGAGAAAGGAGTAGAGTGGTCGTCTGTAGAGTTAACGATAGACTGATATCTAATCTCAGCTGCAGACATAGGGAATGCCATTCCATTTACTTGTCCTTCAGCTAATGTGGTCGTAGGTGAAGGTAAGGTCCAAGGGTCTAAAAAATAATGAGTTCGGAAGAACTCTTCTTGAGGGGACTCCTTAGATGATGAAACGACATTGATTCTAGCGATAGGAGAGGGAAGATCAAAGGTACCCATCAGTGAAGAATACATCCCAACTCCTAAATTCTCAGTTGGCGGATGAGGGTTATCCACTAAGGGAATAGCAGAGTCAGAGATTGCTTGAGGATCGATTGGACAATAATCCAATTGATCAACCTTAACAATTTTTCCCTCATGAGGAAAGCAAATGACACGAAAGAGAGTCGAAACAACGACGTCCATTTCGTATACCCAGTTCCTTCCTAAGAGGAGATTATAGTCTAGGTTAGCATCAATGAATTCTTCTTCAATATTGACGACCTTCCCCCCAACACATATGGCAAAGGCTGGGATAATCCCATGCGGCTTATGAGAATAACCATCAAATGCAGTCAGGACGGTAGGTGAAGGAACAGCCGAAGGTGATCCAATAGCCTTCCAGCATGACATTGACATGACACATGTGGAAGCTCCTTCATCAATAATGGTACGAAAAATGTTAATTTTCTGGTATGTAGACTTTATTTGGAAAACCATATGATGAGGGAGTCGCTTTTTGACATTTAACATGTCAAAAGTGAGCACTAAAGAGTTAGTTGGATCGACTGCCCTAATCGCGGAAGGTAAAGCACTTCGTTGAGCCGGACACAACTGGAGAACCTCTAAAGCAGACATGGCACAAGAACTCTGAGCCATATCCTCAACAATGGAGTAGTTCTGGGCGGCCCTAGCATTAGGATTAATAGTCGCGCATTTAGTGGAACCTTTCGGTATCTGTGGTATAATCTCGACAGGGGGTCACTCAATATGAAGGTCGGTATTCCCGGGAGCAGTTTTATCCTTGGAAGTTTTGGCTTCACCATAATCCCGTGACCGAGTAGCCACATGGACGTTATAACTCATCATGAAAACATTTGATGATTTTCCCCTTCCTGGCTGCCCCCTGCGGAGGTTCCAGGGTTTGAACTCGCGCCAGCAAGAAGTTGCTGCCCTTGGGGAAAGGGTTGGTTAACACAGCCTAAGAACTAGAAGTCCCTTGCTGCCCTAACAAGCACTGAGCATCTTCAATCTTCGGGTAGAGGTGAGTTAAATGGTCTCCACCACACAACTTGCATGGAAACTTGACTTTCTTTCTAGACTCATTTCTACCACCACCAACATTATTGTCGGATTTATTTGCGTCAGCCTTCCCATCCTGGTTCTTTTTATTACCTTGTCCTTTCTTTTTCCCATTGGAATTTTGATTTCCTTTAGGGTTATCAGATTGGACGGCATTAATCAAAGAGGGTTGGGAAGCCGGAGGGTTAGACGATGTGACTTGGTTGTTAGGAGTAGTGTACAAAAACAATTGCTACAATTGGCTCAACAATTTCACCGCATTTGTGTCTACCGACCTAACGATACCATTCGCATGGGGACCTGGATTCGACTTGGCTATATCAACCTTAGATCCAGGAGCATCTGGCAAGTATTTTTGTAGGATCCCAGACTAAGAGTAGATCAATTCTAATTGCTGGGCCCTAAAAATGGCTTGCTCCTCAGAATAGACTTCGGACATGGAGACATCCTTAGAGATCTCAGGTTGTAAAGATTTCAAAAACCATTGGAGACGGTACTCCGAAGGGATTTTAACTTTAATGAGCCTCTTTCTCCATCTCCATTCTTTAATATGGTCAGAAATGTGAGTTGCCTTATCCTGACGAAAAGTGGCCAGAAGTTCAATTCCGGCATCATAACGGATAGGCAACTGGAAATGATTTAAGAAAATATTAGCTAAGTCAACAAAAGATGTAAAGCTGCCCCCTGGCAACTCTATATACCATTTGCCGCATTACTAGTCAAGGTGCGTTGAAAAAGTCTCAACCTAATCGAGTCATCAATAAGGGAGTTCGATGAGCACCATAAATGGAATGTGGTTACATGGTTGCCTGGGTCTTCACCGCTCTTCCCTTCAAATTTTCGAATGTCTGAAGGGAGTTTGGTTGGGACCAGAGGCTAGGCCGAATTGTATTTGATTGGATTTTTTGTTAGTTTAGTGAGATCTGGCAAGTTCAAAGTTGCCAGAAACGGAAGCTTAGGAGGACCTTGGGGATTCCACCCAGATTGGGTGGAGCTCCCAAAGTTCTGAAAAGATTGGCCTAGATTTTGGAAGGCACCAGGCTGCCCGAAGTAACCAGCAGAACCAGCTGAACCAAAAGGCAAGCCTTGTGATCTAGCAAAATTTGGATTTTGACCAACTCCGGCCGCAAAGGCTCCATAACCAGCAAAGCTTCCTCCTAAAGGATTATAAGGAGTTGATAAACCCTGATACAGATTCCAAGCAGAAGCTAAGGGAGGAATACTTTGAAACAAACTAACTGTGGAGTATGGCCTATTCCCTTGTTGGACAAAAAATAGATTCCCAGTTCCCATGCCACTAACCGCAGGGTTAGTCCAACCTTGGAAAGGATTGTTGCTTTGTCTTGTAGAAGAAAAAGGCATAGATCCTACTATCGGGTTGGAATGTGGTATATGACCACTTCTAAAAGGAAAACCCTGGAATGAAGCCGATCCACCCATCATGGATGTGGTGGCACTAAATGGAATTGACGGAATACCCTGTGAATGTGTGCCAAATGGGAAGAATCCAGAACTAAAAGCATTGGTTTTGGAATTTCCACTCGTGGAAGGAATGGAGGTAGACCAAACTAAAGATGTGCTAGGAAAAGACCCAAACAAAGAAGCAGAGGAGATGGAAATCATTCCTCCCCCTTGTACTGATGTTGGCGTCTGCATAGTTGTAGCACTTGTAGTAGAAGCCATGCTTCCAGTAGTGGTCATCGACGCTAAGTGCGTAATATGACCTAGACTTGACGGTCTATGCGTCAGAGTCCCAACGTATTGTAATACTTTTGGATGGCTAGATGGTAGGGGAGAATTCGGAGCCGCTAACGACTCTGAGAGTTCTTCTACCTCTATGTTATTCTCTGTTTGAAAGAGAACTCGAGAAAGAACTGGAGTGTTCCTCTCTTTTTCTGCGGAAGTGCCAGGCCTTACTTGAACACTAATGCCCCCGATAGGAGGATCAATCCCTGATGCATCAGCTACCGTGGGACGAAACCCACCAACAGTATTACCTCTACGCCTTCTAGGAGAAGGCTCTAAACTTGGTGGTGAAAGACCACGAAGTCTTCAAGACCATCTAGGTGATCGGTCAGCCACTTTGAATTTTTTGTTAAGATCTAACTAAAGACTCAAAAAATTGAAAGCTAGGCCAACTAAGAGCACAGAGCGCACACTATAAATTCCCTAAAGATATCAGCCAGTCAAACAACTTCCAAGTATTTCCACTCCGGGTGATTAGGACCGGACACCAAAATACAAGAAAGTGAATTAAGGGGCCTTCTGAAGATAGTCTGGGATAATGACAGCCCAGTCCTATCAGCGAAGGTAACAGAGGAAGTTACGCTGACCTCCTAACAACAGCCTATGCCGGTGTAAGCCCCCAAGCTTCACAAGGGTGCCCTCCAGTAGTACCATTGAGAGTGATGCAACGTCGATCTCAGGTGCCACAGGATTCCCCTCCGCAGCCACCTGTGTAGATCCCTAGGAGTAGCAACTATGGGTACCAACTCGTTCCAGAAGCCAGGTGGAACAGTCATGAGGTAAGATCAGACAAGTAGGAGAGGGGGTATCTCTCTTCCCTGTCTTCAAAAACCCTCGTGCTTAACTCCCAGATCTGGAGCTTTCCTGGTCTTCCTAACGCTATTGGATTTTCACTCACTATTCGGACTCCTATATTTGATAGTTTAAATGGCCTTGGAGAGTTATCTCTCCACTCGCGTAATCCAAGGCCCTAAAATATCCTAAAACTTGTTGGTGTGTCTAACTTGACAATTATAAAAAGTTCTAGTATATTTTAATTAGCGCTTGTTTTTAAATGGGCTGTTCTTTAAGTCAAGGGATAAGCGGAAGTGAAACTAGTGGTGTTTTGATGCAAAAGAAATTAATAAAAACCAAACTACATGCAAATGCACTTGTTTTCATTTTTCGATGAAAAGAAATTTCTACAGGGTTCAGAGGAACTTCAAGGAAAACAACAAATTTTCTTTTCTTCTCTTTTACTCATGCTTCACACTCACAAAAGTTAACAAAATTATGGATGCCTAGAAAGATGTTCAAATCTATCCTAATGCAATGAGTACATGTTGATGCAAGAATTAAGACTACTCTAAATCAAGAAATGAAAGTTACTTGTTTATCAATTTTTATTTTGCCACTTAAAATGTTTAGATGGAATATGAGTTGCTACCATTCATTTCATCTAAACACTAAAAACAAGTTTCATGACAAACAAAAATGCACTTTCATTCACTAAAAGGAAACCAAATCAAAACAAAGTTCAAGAAAGCAAAACCAAGTTTTGCAAAAAGCTTTCTTCAAAAGAAAAAACAAAAATGTCTTTTCAAAAATGCTCTCAACAAGACTGAAACTTTATGATTGAAGAATAGGCAACAAACACTTTTGCAAGTTGACAACACACAATGGATGAAAACTCAACAAAAATAAATGTGTTTTATGCTCTTATCAATCAAAAGAAGGAATGAAAGCTTTGGCAACGAAGACCAAAAGATCAAAAAGACAATTTTCAAGAAAGTGTCAATCAACAACTTTCATGAAACAAGAAAAGTAGATGGTAACAAAAATCAGTTTTGTCAAGCAAACAAAAAGGTCACCAAAAACAAGATTTAACACAAAGATTGATATCAATCTTCCTACCCTGATGAATCAGAGCAGCCAAGATTCCCAATAAGAAATCTTACGTGCTTAAGAAAAAAATGATGACACTTGCAAAAACAAAAACAAGACCAACACTTCTCACAATCAAAGGGAATTTGAAATCGGATACTTGCTGTAAAACTAACAACTGACACTGGAAAGTAATTGTTCAGGACTGAATCAAACCAACAGACAAACCTTCAGAAACAAAAGATTTAAAAAATCTTGAAAATTGCAAGATATACGTGACTGTACTGATGTACAGATTGCGTGTATATGCGACTGTGCCTAAGGAAACCTGCGTATATGTCGGTTCACTTAAGGAAACATGCGTATATATGCTTTTGTAAACAAAAAAAATAGCGTATATAAAAGATTTCAAGAAAAAATATAAAACAGTCTAAAGAAACTGACCAATCTTACAATTCAAGTTCCTACAGGAACAGACTACACAGCGACAGCAAGCAAATAGACAGCTGAGCCCTGATTGGCTTGAACACACCCAAACTAGGAACAACAATGGTTTTTTCCCCATCGGAGTCGCCAATTCTGTTAAGGGAAAAGTTCCCCTAGGGTCTTGGGCTGATACCCTAGCAGACTGAAAGTTGTCTATATAGAGAAACACACATTCCATGTAGCCATAATGCTAATATAAGCAAACTCTACTATAAGGGGTGTACCTGAGGTCCTACATTTGAGAAGGTCGTTCCAGGGTCCAAACCCTTCTTGGAGTTCCTTTTGCTCCTTTGACCTGGAAAACAATCAATTCAAGAAAGTACAGTAGTATATGGACTAAAAATTACAAAGAAACCATCTTCATATTATAAAGAAAGGTAGTTAGTTATGCAATTAAACAACCATTCACATATGAATTCTAACATGAATATCATAAACATGAAGAAGATTTATATCAGGAACAAAGACATGTGTTTCTTTTATTATAGACAAATAAAGTACAGAAAGGAATAATTTCACCTGAGTCGTCCTTTCGCAGGCTCCAAGCGAAACTATCCTCTGGATTCGTCCAGTCTCAAGCCTTTAACAAACTCCTTCCATGACTTACTCCATGATATCACAAGTAGTAGATGGACATCATCACATAAGGAAAAAAGGGTTTCCTGTAAAGATGGGGGAAGTGCAGGAGGCACAAGGATCTTCAAACCTGGTTAGGGAATTCTCAGCATAATAACCTTTCTCTCTCTTCTCTCCTCCCTTAGGCCTTCCCATTGAAGCCTTTTTATACTTCTCCCAAAGTAGTTTTTTAGTTGGGAATTCATTGGGAATAGTTGGGCCATGGGCACTAACAGGTAAAACCCGCGATCTTCGCCTGAAATTAAGGAGATTTTATTTTTTTTAAGTTTTTTAAGACATATACGTGGGTTGGGTATACACAGACCCGCGTATACACGCATTTAGCTCAGGGAAATGTCGCATATAGGGATTAAAACACTGTGTTTTTAAATTTTGGACCAGGTCTGGAAGGAGGGGTTGCCCTGGGCCATGAGTGCAGCATCACAAACCCCAAGAGTGAGATTTGGAGCTATAACAGGCTTCCAGATGTAATGTCCCCCATAGACACAGTTATCGAATTCATCAATCAACTTAGAAATATCTTCTTATACCAGACATAAAAGTAAGATCCCCAAGGGATCCTTCTAGTATAGTTGGCCATTTGAAATAACAAATTTATGAGAGTGTAGCCTCAAGACCCTGTATTTAAATTTATCAAAATTCAATGGATGGTAAAAAGTAAATAATGAATAAGATACTTATACCAATGTGAGACTAGGTATTTCTCTGGATTTCTTGGGTTGAGGTCTCAATATTCTTTTTCTCCTCTTATCCTCTACTTTCTCCTTCCTGATCTGCCAAAATATTTTTTCCCAAGGCATAACATTTAGCCTTAGACAATATTTTATCCAATCCCTACCCTTTGATCAACTTAGTGGGTTTGATATCCATGTCATATTCTTGAATGTTGGCAATCCGCTTGCCTCTCTTTCCTTCACTTTCACCCTGCACGAGAATATCTTTCACAACAACTATAGGGATATAAGATATTATATTTTCATTTAGGACATAAATTTGAAAGCCCTTCAAGGCTTTGACAAAGGCATATGCAATCCGTTGTTCATGTCCTTCACTATTTTTCTACAATAAACAATTGCCACCATGTTATGAGATGCAAAAGAGAAAATGAGGAATGACCTCTAATAATCTGGACTATCTAAGACTGGGGCTTATGCAAAAGCTTTTCTAATTCTAGAGAATGACTCCTAGGCTTCTATTATCCTCTTAATTGCCCTATCCTTCAACATTTCTACGAATTCTTTGACAATTCAGCATGGTTTGTTATATCTTCTTAGAATATTTATCCTACCCAGGGAAACTTGAATTTATTTTCTATTCCTTGGCAATAGAATATTATTAATAGCCTCCACCCCTTTGGGATCAATCTTCACTCCTTCCTTTGCTGCAATGCAGCTCAATAAATTCCCTTCACATAAAGAAAACTGTGATTTATTGGGGTTTAAAAAAAGACCACACCTTCTGCATTTTGCAAAAGTGAGCTGTGAGTGATTGAGTTGCTCTTCATCTAATTTAGAGAAAATAGTTATGTCATCTAGATATATTACTACAAATTTATCCCACTCTCCAAAAAATGTGATATCCATCACTCTTTGGAAAGTAGCTCCAGCATTTATGAGGCCAATAGGCATTCTAGCATACATAAATATTCCCCATGGTGTAGTAAAAAATGTTTACTTATGATTCTCAGGGTCTACAATGACTTGGTTGTATCTAGAGAAAACATCCATCATAGAAATTTAGGCAGACCCTACCATGTTTTGTAGAATATAATGCATTTTAGGTAGAGGATAGTTATCTTTCACTGAGGCCTTATTCAAATTTATGAAATCTATGAATAGAATTATTTCCCCATTCTTCTTCCTAACTAAGACTAAACTTGCTACCCAATATGAGTACCTCAAAAACACAATAATATTAGCCTCCAACATTTTCTTCACTTCCTTTTCAATTGATGGGAGTAACAATGGATTAATCTACCTGAGCTTTTGCTTATACGACTTCACTCCAGTTTTTAAAGGAATTTTGTGTTGTATGACACTGGTGTCAAAAGTATTCAAATCATCATATGACCAAGGAAACACATCCATGTACTCCTTGAAAAGGTAAATATGTATTTATTTTTATTCCCTTGGAACTCCTTTAGATAACTTGATGACTTTAGGGTGTTCTTCTGTACCAATTTTACAACCCTCCACCTCTTCATCAAGCTCTTGTTTGGTTGGTTTAGCAGCCACATCGTTTGAGTTGAAAAGCCTTTCCAATGGACCAACCCTCCGGGGATGGTGTTTTCCTTGAGTTGTAAGATTTTGTGACCAACAATATATTCCTCCCAACCGTCTTTCTGTTCATCTATCGTATTCTCATTCTCCTAGTCAATCACTGATTTTGAGAATTCTTCAATAGCCTCCATAAATCGTTTGATCTATTCCTCATCTTCAAACATCTACTAGTGCTTCACATTTTCTGGTACTGAAGACCTGTACCTGACCTCATCTTCATATCTGAGCAAGGGGTTTTGATGGGGTTTGAAGTGACTAGCATCAATTTCCAAAGAGTCAGCCATCCTATTTCGCTCTCTATGAATGAACTGAATATTGAAGGGTAAGAAAAAGTTTTCAACCAAATCCCATATTTCATTCCTCTATGCCTTTAATCTTGGATGTTTGGTTTGAAAATGATTTTTTATTTGCTTCACCACCAGCTCTGAATCCACGAACATAGTCAAGAACACAACATTAATATTTTTAGCAGCTTGCAACCGTAACAACAAAGCTTCATATTCAACAACATTGTTTGTGACCTCAAATTCTATCATGAAAGAGAAAGGGATCAAGCTACCTTCTGGAGACACCAAAAACACACTTGTTGGTAACAATGTTAATAGTGAGAGGGGGGTGAATTAGTATTAAGGCTAATTTTTAGTTTTATGCAAATTTATTTTTCCTCATTCAAACATGGCATCCATTAAATGAGAACAACCATTAAAAACCATAAAAGCAACCATATCACAACACAAGCATACACATCATGAGTAGTCAACACATGAACACTGAGGTTTTACATGGAAACCATTTCAGGAAAAACCACCAAAGTTTGCTATTTTTTTGATGTAAATTAAGAGTGCCTACTATATTACATCAATGTATTTTGTGAGCCACCACCCAAAATAAGCACTAACTCCCTTTGATTGTTTTCTAACACCCACTATCAGGAAGCACCAACTCCCTCCTTTTGTAGACACCTATCCAACTTACCAAAAGCACCATGTGAAGCACAAACTTCATGAATTTATTGCAAGCAGCAACTTATAGGGAGAACCAACCCGCAAGCCTTCTCAAGCACCCACTAGAGATGTAAGCACCAACTTCCTATATGCAGGCTCCAACCCACACTCAAATAGGAACTCAATGTTCACTGTCATTGGCAGCAACTCTCCTTGACATTAGATATGTTCTCTTCAACCCTTGGCCCACACAACACTCTATCTCTGCTCACTCTTCTCACTCTACAATAGCCTAATGTCACCACCACCACATCATACTTCTCTCGGCCCTCTATCCACTGCACACAACATCACACGCTTCTCTACCTTCTTCCTCTATGCAGGAACCTTCATCCTTTCGTACAGTAGCACTGGCTCTCTCTTGGGGTATCTTTCTTCTGCTTAGGCACTCTCAGCCTTTCATAAAATACTATGCTTACTTAGCCTCACACACAAAAGTGCACTCTCAAGATAGATCTCTCCACATAGCTCCTCTCTACACAATGTTTCTTCCCCCACTTTTCTCATCTGACCTCCTCTGTTTTGTTCCTTTGTTGCACTATGCTCAATGTTGCCTTTGCTGCATATTTCGACACTACCCTAGTGTACTTCTACATGGATCTCCATTTTGTTGTTAAATCTAACTAGGTCAATGTTGCTTCAATAACCACTAAGAATGGGAATATGAGTAATTTTCCATACTAAGAAATAAATCCTTAGTCCACTTTGTCACTCAATGAGGCTCTCCATGCTTATTCATGTCTCTCTGAGCTTGACTGTACCTCATGATGGATTATCTGCACTTCATTTAATTCATTGAGGCATGTCTTAGCTCATTATAGTCCCAAAACTTCATCCTATGTGACCATGGTCCTCTCTGTCATAGTCTCCTGCATTCAACAGTCGTCATTGACTCCATTGACGTTTGACACCTACTATTTACTCTGTTGTCGAACCATTCATCTTTTAACACCTATGTGCTACACTATCAGAGCCTCACTCATTGTAACTTTTATGAAAACAATGTTACAATATCAAAAGATTCTGAAGTTCCTTTAGAGCCTTCTTCCTTAGCCCCCTTTCCTATTTCCCATCCATAGGACCGCTTCCTATGACCAGTGGGTTCATATTCCACTATGCTACAATTTTGGGTCTCCCCACATATCGTAACTTCTTATTATTTTGTTGTTACGAAAATGAGAGATTCTAATTTTCCGAGCCCCTCTTGGCTAGCCTCTCTTGCTTTCCCACCATGGGATGAAGTGTCATGACCTGTGGCATATATTTTAGGTGCTACGCCTTTTAGGACCTGTTGGGGGCCTGTTTCCTTGTATTCTAGTTCTATGCCCTTGGTTCTTTGGCTTCTACGACTAAGTGATACCACATTGGAGCTCCCTATATCGAGACTTCCTCTTAATTCAATTTCAGAGGAATTCTGAGATTATGACCTCCAAAATACTCATATCAATTGGTTGTTGAGTCCTCTTTCTATGAGCTTCGTTCTATGAGTTCCTACAACCATGTGCCAACACCATTTGAGCCCCTTTAATCATAACTTTTCTCCAAAACAATTTATGGAGTTCGGAAGTTTCAACCTCTGAAATACTTCCCATGTGGCATCACACAACACTTGGGTGCTCGGTCTTATCTATGCCCTTGGTTCTTTGGGTCCTCATGACCAAGTTCCATTCTACATTAGAGCCCCTTTATCGGATCAAAAATTTTCTATAAAAAAATTAGAAAGGAGTTACAAAAACTCCAACCTTCGATGTGCCGACCTCTTAAATGATGTAATGTTGTTGTCATCACTCCACATGGTGCCTCCTTATTGGTGACACATGTCACCCAAATTTATACCATTAGGCCATTGAAAAATGTTGAATCAACCTGCCACATGTCCACCATACATCCACATCATGCTGACATCATTTTCGACTTCAACTTAGGGCGAATCAGCTGTTGCCTTGTGTCCAATTGGAGGAGAGAGAAAGGGTCCATCATTCCTTGATTTTTCAACAATTTCCTTTGTATTTATTCTCCGTCACGAACCTCATCACTTTCAAAGAATTGAAATTTATAAGGACTTACGAGGTTCCAAGGTTCTGATGGCCTCAACCTTCTAATATTTTGTTATTCCCTCTGCTTTGAGGATCTGATATTGGGTCTTGATGTGCCCCGAGCTCTGATTTTCATGATTCTTCTGATATGCCCTATGCTATGAGGTTCTGATATGCCCTCATGTTCCATCTACTCCATCCTTCAATATTCTAATGTCTCTATGCTCATGTCTTCAGATATCAGGTCCCAAAAATCGACTCCCGAAACTCCAAGCCTCTGAAATTCTATCGTCCCGAGGACTTGATATGGTGCCATGTTTTCTGCCTTAGGACAAACTTCAAAAGTCAATAAATTTTGATCCTAATGGCCATTCATGGACTTCCATATATTGTTGGAAATCTCTTTCATATCACTTTCAAGTGGAGAAGTTTCGATGTATGCTTTAAGCACATATTGTTGGAAATAATACTGACAGGGGGGGTGAATCAGTATTATCAGATCAATAATTTAATTTTCAAAAGTAGATTTGTATATGCTACTTCAGTTAATTGAACTAGCGTGTATACACGACTGTACTTAAGGCAACTAGCGTATATGTAGAGATCTTTTGATTTACCCAATTTATCATGCATTGAACCTTAACCAGTATATCAGGAATTCATTAGACAGTGCAGTAAAAGAAGAATAAAGAATCACACACAAGCAACACACATGAACACCAAGATATAAGGTGGAAACCCAATGTGGGTGAAAACCACCTGTTGCTATCGTCTCTGTCTTCTTTTAATAATAAACTAATTTGTTTACAATTTTTGTACTGGTGTAGACTTATACTAGTATTCAGTCTTCTACCTGCAAAAGGTTACAACCTTCTCTCGTTCTCTAGCTTCTCCTAGAAGGGAGCTGCAACCCCCTAGCTCTTGTACTAGATGATATGTTTGCTTAGTGCGTAGGCACCAACCTACAGAAGGCTACAACCTTCTCTTTTCTTCTAGGGACCACGTTTCATAAATTTTCAGACTGGATCCATTAACAACATCATTCAATAAATATATCTACATCAACCAATCACCTTTTCAACCAACCATAGCCGAATCAATCATTCACTTAGACCACCCATCATTCTGATCATTCAGAATACTTTCACCAAAATACAGTAACCAGAACCCAAAATAGAACCCAGAACTCTGCAACAGTAAAGAGAAACAACTGAAATATATTTTATAAGGTATACGCCACTTCCATGTGCCGAACCTGCGTGTACACACACTTTTCTCTAAGCTAACCATCATATACATATGCAAATATATATTCAGAGTTCGGCAGCTATTCCAAACTTTAGTTATACCCAGATCATATCATTTACAGAATAATATATGCGTCAGTATTCATATCTAGAATATACATGAGCAAAAACACATAATGATAGTTCATTTTACGACTTAAGTTCTCGATCCATCATTAGATCTGATCACTCATCATTAGCTAAGGTTCATCCTTGGTTTAGATCCAGCAATGCACCATAACCCAATAACCTACATACTAGATCTCACACTTCATCAGATATTCAATACCTTCTCTACTTGGCCTAATGATCTTCTCCTCCTTTTATAGTTTTAGGCTTTTCTCAATACCATGGACCAAAACCACTTAGGACCAATACCTTGGACCAAATACCTAGGGTCAATACCTCGGACCAGATACCCTGGACTAATACCATGGATCAAAATACCATGGACCAAATACTTCAGATCAAAAAATTAGTTTTCCAAGGTATACGCGCTTTTCCTTCTATGAAAGTGCGTGTGTACGTATATGCAACTTGTATACAGTGAATCTGCATGTATACGCGGCTTGGTCAATGGTGAACCTGCGTATACCTCTCTTTCTTCATTCTATGAAGATTGATCTGCAATTCTTTGTTGTTTACCTACTATACTATGATCTTTCATCTGAGTGAGTTGCCTTCTAAACCGATTCCTTGAAGCTGTCGTGCATTTCGTCACATCTGTAAACATTGTTGTCATGCATTCTATCACATCTGATATCTCTTATGTAGATTTATCTAGTTACCATATACAAGTGAGTTGTTCTACTACAAGTGGGTTGCCATCAGGTACAACACATACATCATAATTCCAACAATCTCCCCCTTTGGACTTGATGGCAACAACCACACCAAGTCACTCTCCCCCTTTGACATCAAGGGCAAAGGGTCATGCTCCCCCTGAGTACATGTTGAATTCTATGATATGCTGAAGTGTGTTGATTGAGCTCCCATGATCGAGTCCATGCTCCCCATGAGCATAAGCAAAGTCTAATAAATAAATAAATAAATTAATTAATTAATTAATTAAATATTTAAAAAATAAATTAAAAAATAAATAAAAAATAAAATAAATAATTAAAGTAAAAGATGTTCTAAAAGAATACCGCGACTTTATACATACATCACAAATGACCTTCCTATCACCAATGACTCATACATACATCCATCTCCCAACCAAGTGGGGATATACCAATTGTTTATACATGTCAAAACAAGAAACATTACATCATCCATCCCATGCACAGTGGGGTTACAAATTAGGTCTTTTCATGACCTTTACATTAAAAGATATATATGACATATATAACAGAGACCAAATATCTTAAAACAATACCATGATAATTATCACCAACTATCATATGATCTGCACCATCAGCAGCATCTGGAAATCGGCATCCAGACCAACAACCTGTATATGTCCATCATTAATTCCCAAACTATCATCAACCATGTTCTCCCCCTGAACCTGTTCCACTTATTCACTGTCAAATCTGATCATTGCATATGTCAGTAAGAGATATCAAAGAATCATAATCAATCAGATATACATTAAGTTATCAACAACTTTATGAGGACCAATATATTTCCACATGTTATCAGCAAAGTGAAACCATCATCAAACAGAGCAGATAATTGACAGAACCATAGCAAACCCCTTTTTCTAAGTCTCACCCACTGCTTTCCTTCAAACCAACATATATGTGACTGTGCCCATAGAAACCCCCATATGTATGTGACTACGCTTTATTAAACTTGCATATAACCACCTTTCTTTGAAAAAAATAGGATTTAACAGCAGGATGATGTAGCAACTACTCCCAACTTTTGTCTGAGATATTCAAATGTCTCTCTGGGCAGTGGTTTAGTGAATATATCATCAACCTATTCTTTGGAGGGAACATACTCCAGTTTGACCTTTCGTTCAAGCACTTGTTCACGTAGAAAATGATATTTGATGTGTATGTGCTTAGTCTTGGAGTGCATGACTGGGTTCTTTGAAATAATGATGGCACTTGTATTATCACATAGAATGGAGATGGGTGGATTACATGTGATCTGAATGTCTTGCAAGGTTTGCATCATCCAAAGTAGTTGTGTGTAGCAAGATGTAGCAGCCACGTATTCTGCTTCAGCTGTAGATAATGCAATTGAACTTTGTTTCTTGCTAAACCAAGACACCAACCTGGGACCCATATAGAATGCACCACCACTAGTGCTTTTTTCTGTCATCAACACTTCCTTCCCAATCTGCATCTATATATGCATGAAGTGTAAGATCTGTATCTCTAGGATACCATAAACCAGAGTTCTGTGTTCCTTAAAGATATTTGAAAATCCTTTTGACTGCCTGAAGGTGTGTTTCCTTAGGATTTTCTTGGAATCTTCCAACTATTCCCACTGCATGAATGATGTCCGGTTGGGTACCTATTATATAAAGCATACTGCCAATCATGGATCTATAAGTTGGTTGATGTACTACTGTTGATTCATCATTTGAGCTAACACTGCATCCTATTACCATTGGGGTACATATTGGTTTAGAATCTTCCATGCAGTACTTTTTGAGGATCTGTTTGAGATATTTGGTTTGTGAGAGAAAAATAACTTCTTTATTTTGTTGAACTTGTAGACCAAGAAAATAGGTAAGCTCACTGAGCAAGGACATTTCAAATTCTTGCTACATTACTGAGGCAAAATTCTGACTCATGGATTCTTCATTGCTACCAAAAATGATATCATCAACATACACAACAATTATTAACAATTTATCAGTGTCCATCTTTGTATATAGATTGCTATCTGTTGACCCCTTTGAAAAACCACGTTGGTGGAGATATTTGTCAATATGGTAATACCATGCCCTTGGAGCCTATTTTAGAACATAGAGAGCTTTTCTAAGTTTGCATACAAGTTTTGCATAATTTCCTAGACTGAATCTTTCTTGTTTTTCAATATAGACTTCTTCTAAGTCTCCATTAAGAAAGGCATATTTTACATCCATTTGGCGTACTTGAATTTCTAAAAACTAGAAAGAGCAAGAAACATTCTTATGGCTTCAATTCTAGCAACAGGTGCAAAAGTTTCCTCAAAATCTATACCTTCTTGTCGAGCATATCCTTTACAAACAAGTCTGACCTTGTTTCTAATAACTTCTCCATTTTCGTTCAGCTTGTTTTTGAATATCCATTTAGTTCCTATGATACTCTTATCATGAGGTCTAGGAACTAATTCCCAAGTATTATTCTTTTCAATTTGCTCAAGTTCTTCATTCATGGCCTTGACCCAACATTCATCTTTGCATGCTTCATTTACATTTTGAGGTTTGGTGGAAGATAGTAATGCTAGATAGCTTGCGGCTTATGTAATATTTCTTCTTGTCTACACACCTGACCCTTTTTCCCCTAAAATTTGAGTTTCTGGATGATTTTTCTGAACATACCTAGACGAAGTCTTTTCTTCTACCGTTATCTCTTCTTCCAGTGCTTCATTGATTTCTTCTTCATAATCAGTCCTTTTCATGTAACATTTGCTTCCAAAAACTTTGAAGTATTTTACAGTAGGAATCTTACCATACCAAAGTTCATGTGGAGTTTGAGTGTTGTTTACCCGAACATTTGCTTGGTTGAGAATAGTGACAGTGACGAATGTAGCTTCACCCTAGAAGGTTGCAAGAGTTCCAGATTCATCTACCATAGCTTGAGCCATTTGTTGAATAGTTCCATTCATTCTTTATACCACTCCATTTTGCTTAGGACTCCTTGTAGTGGAGAACTACCTTTTTATTCCATGGTGTTCACAGAAGTCAAAAAACTCATCTTAGGTAAATTCCCCTCCTCGATCGAATTTGAGGCATTTAATTTTGTGATCTGATTCATTTTCAACCAAAGCTTTGAAGGCTTTGAATTTTTCAAATGCTTCATCTTTATGCTCTAGATGACCTAACCAACACATTCTGGAAAAATCATCAACGAACAATATAAAGTATTCTTCTCCACGAGGTGACTTTTTCCTTGATGGTCCACATAAATCAGTATGAACAAGTTCAAGAGGCTTACTAGCTGATCCTTCTTTTTCAATGAAGTGAGATCTAGTTTGCTTACCGAATTGACATGATTTTCATATTGTATTTTCAGGAATGGTGATATTAGGAAGATCACGAACAACCTAGAATCTGTGTGCTTTTCTTATTTCAGAAAAGCTTAGATGCCCCAATATTCTGTACCATAGCCAGTTTTCATCATTTTTGCTTAGATAGCATTGTTGTTGTCCTCCCTTGAGTATGTATAAGTTGTTTGGATTTCTTGTACCTTTGATCATGGTTTCTCCTGTATCAAGCTCACAAACAACACATCTGTTTGATCGAAATACCACTTCATTTCCTTGATCACACATTTGACTGACACTCAACAGGTTATGTTTTAGATCATCGACATACATAACATTCCCAACTTTAACCTTTTCTTTCAAGAAAATAGAGCCTTTACCTTTTATGACAATAGGAGTGTCATTTCCAAATGAGACACTCTTTTCCTTTTCTAAGGCATTATAAGAGTGGAGTTTTTCTTTGTCACCTGTCATGTGTTTTGAGCATCCACTGTCGATGTACCACTAATTTTCTTGTCCTTCTGCATACAAGGCTATAACACATCTTTCTGTTTGTGGTTCTTTCTTTCTCCATATTTTGGGATTTAATGGAGTTTGCTCCTTTTGAGATATTTGCCGAAATTTACTCCTGCATTCAAATTATTCATGGCTAAAGTTGTTATAGATTGAGCATTCTATTTCATTTTCAAGAAGAGAAAAGTTATTGTAGGAACTTTTCTTTATCCCTGTCACGTTCCTTTTATTTCGTGCTTCTCTAGTCATGATGGTCTTGTAAGAAGCACATTGAGCAGCTTTGTGTCCAAAGTTACGACATGAAAAACATTGACCATTAAAGAAGTTCCTGCAATTATCGAATCTATTGACCTAGTGATTGTAGTTTCTATTCAACTTTGAAGCAAATTGATTATGATTTACCTGAGGTTGGTTGTGGCTTCTATTCATCCTTGAAGTCAATGGAGCCTGATTTACCTGGTGATCTGCTTTATGCCTTTTCTAATGATTGGCATACTCTTCACTGTTCTTTGCTGCATCAAGATAGATTTTAGTGGAGGTTGACGACTTCTGTGATTGAGATGCTTCTTCAGTATATCCAAGACCTATCTTTATCAGAGGAGAATGCTGCACTTTGATAATTTCATTTAAGGTTTTTGATCCTTTATCAAATCTAAGATTGAGAGCTTTTGTTTTCTCAAGATCCTTTCTTAGACCCACAATTTCATATTCAAGTTTTTCATTGTGTTTTTCTCTTTCAGCAAGTTGGTATGTCAAGGTATCTATAATCATATTCTTTTCTTCTAAATAGATTTTGAGTTTAGATATTTCTTCATAAATATCATCTTCATCTAAAGCATCCAAAAATTTATCATCTTCATAAGCCAATAGAGTTCTATAGTCATTACTATTTTCATCTTCATCACTATTTGATAGACCATCGCTATCTCATGAGTATAGTAGCTCTTCTTACTTACACTTTGTTTTCTATTCCATTTTGTAGATTCCTTCCCTTTATCATATTTATCTTTATGAGGAAAATTGGTAGCATAATGACCGACTCTACCACAGCAAAACATTTGAAAGGTAGTTGACCTTTGAATCTTCTAGAACCCCGTTGAAGCTTCTTGACAAAGTTTACTTCATCTTCTTCTTCTGAAACATGTCCTGATTCATTGAGTTCTTCTTTTCCTTTTGCTAAATCTTTAAATGCGACTTCTCTCATATTTGATGGGCCTCCTTTTCTCATCTCAAAGGTAGTTAAGATTCAGTGAAGCTGTGTCATAGTAATAGTCTGTAGATCCTATTTTTCTTCTATGGGTGAAACTTTTGATTCAAATTTAGCAGACAAGGATCTCAAAACTTTCTCAACTAAGGTAACTTCCTTCATCTCTTCACCCAGATTCTTCATGCAATTAACAACCTCATCTATACGTAAGAAGTAACTAGCTATACTTTCATCATTGTGCATCTTAAGCGTTTCATATTGAATTCTGAGAGTTTGCAGTTTAGCACATTTTACTTGAGAGTCTCCTTCATAGCTTAGAACGATTTTTTCCCATATTTATTTGGCTGATTTGAGCTGCACAACTTTGACAAACTCTGATTGTGACAATCTTCCCAATAATGTATTGATAGCCTTGGCATTGGTTTCATATTACTTTTTACCTCTCGTATCTGTAGGAATTGCTGATGGAAATGTATATCCTCCTTCCACGATTTCCTAGACATATGTTCCATGTGATTGAAGATAGTGTTAACACCCAGGTTGTTCCCTATGACTCCCAAGGGAATACGGCCGGGGTAACCACTAACCAATCTTTGGATTATAGTTTCTAGCCAAACTGTAATCAGAGAGGGCTCTCTCTTTATGATTTGTCTCTGTTTTGACAGTATTTTAGGCTAGCTGAGATGTTCAGGGTTTGGTTTTATGTTTTGGTTGAGGGATGTCTTCTGTACCCAAGGTGTAAACCTTCAGATAATTCTAGTCCATTGGGCAATGGAGTCTTTGGTTACTGGTTGTTTGAGAAGTAGATTAGGATTGCTGAAACTGCAGGGCCTTTTGAATATCTCATGAAAAAAACTTGATATTATAGTGATGAAATGTGTGCAACCAGTGAAAAGCAATTAAGAATTTTCCACTAAGCTGGGTTGTAAGAAAGAGATGTATTGTAAAGGAGCAGACTTGAATTCCTAAACAATAATTTCTGTGAAAGATACAGTGTAGAGGTGCAGCAATTAAGAATCACACCTTTATAACCATAACTGAAGAAAACATTTGTAATAGCATAGATTGAATTCAGGGTATCCTATGAATAAATCCTGGAATTAGTCTTTTTCTCTGCCATTAATTGTGAAATCTAGAACCTAGATGAGTTATGAAAAATAACAGAAAGAAACATAATGAAAGTTCAAAGGAAACTTATTGAGTCATGACAACATGCAGGAATCCTGTAGCACTCAGCAAATCGCATCACAATCCCTCAGACAACACAGACTTTGGAAATTCCATCGGCCTTTGTATTAAACTCTGAAAATTTACAGCAAAAGAATTCTTGAAGAGTAATCAACAACAACCCCTGCAAGCTTATGCCAAGGGGGAATATATACAAACAGTTATACAAAATATCTAAGGCGTTGAGTCATCTGAGAAATGAATGTTTTCACCAACTTTGTACAGAACAGTAGATAAGAAGTTATTACTGCTTTTAATACAACATAAATGCTCTTTATGTCTGTCAGAAGATATTTTGGCCTTTAGAGGCCACTGAGTCGGTCTGACCGTTCTGCTTTAACTCTGAAAAATGCGTCTTTATGGCATGTCGTGCTGTAACTTTCGGCCCTGCTACCTGTTAGCTGTCAATTGTGCTTTGTTGGCTGAATAGTTCTGCTAAGTTGGCTCAGCCCTTCCATTTTCATGCATGCTAATCTTTCCAAGTTTTCCTGTGCATGATCACTTGTAGTTTTTGAATAATAAATAACAAAACTTGATTTACAGGCTCTGGCTTACAATATCAGCTGTATCATTTTAGTCCAGTATTCCTGTGTGGGCAATTGGTGTCTCAAAATTGCATCTAATGTCTCATCTGCCTCTGTATATTTATAGAAATTGTGAGGCACTTCAAACAGATGTTTAATCTCATCCATGATAAAAAATAAGTTCTCTACTCTGTTGTAGAGACTTTGACCTGTTGCTAGCCCTGTTTCCTCTGAGGTGCTGGCCTTCTCTGTGATCTGATTTGTGGCAAAGATGTTCACCCTCTTGGCATAGTTTTCATGGGAAAGTAGTCTTCCTGCGCTATTCAGTAAGCTTGGAAGACCTCTGTTTTGCAATGCCACAAATTTTTCCATGAATCTATTGACCTCGGTCTACATATCCTGGGTCCTTCTCTCTAATGTCTGCACTAGGCTTCTCAGTGTTAGGACCCTCTTGATTAGCTGGATGGTCTCAGTTCTGTTGGAGATTCCCATAGTAGCTAACTGAGCACTTGTTTTGTTGTTAAGCACATTGATCATTCTGTTGGCAACCTCAGGCATATTGCCTAGAGATGCCCTTGATCTCTGGATTTCTCTCTGTGCTTTTGCTATGAGCTCAATCTGTTCATGGATTGTCTCAATATACTGCCATTGGTCAGTGATGGACTGGCCAATGTTGGCCCATAGCACTGTCTTGAGCTCAGCTGTCACTTTATCCAATGTGAGCTCCTTTTCCAGCTCCTTAATCCTGTCTTTAAGGGCCTTTATTTCCCTGCCCTTTTCTGCTACAGTCTGCTTAGATTTGTCATATCTCTCATTTAACTTGACCAAATTTTCCCTGGCCTCTTTTAACTCTGACATTTGGGCTTCTAGGGCTTGGATTTCATTCCTTAGTTTCTGCATGTCCAGGCTTGAAGCTTGGTCTGTTGTTGGCGCTGGTGCTGAGGTGGATGGTGGTGCCTGTTCTGTTTGTTGAGTTGGAGGAGCAGTGGTTTGAGGAGCTTCCTCAAGGTTAATTATTTCAGGAGGAGGCTGAGAGGTTTGACCTCCTTCCTTTTGCTGCAATGCTGCCTGCAATGCTGCCTGGGCAGCCTCTGACTCTCCCAGCTTCTCTTGGGTCTGGATCAGCTGTTTGTATAGGGATACCAGCAAAGCAGTGGCATCTTGATCATGTCTCAGCTGAGCAACTTCTTCAGTTTGTGGGTGAATTTTTGCTGGGACTTTGATCATCTTTCTAAGGGCTGCCATGTCTGCATCCCTCAATTTCAACAATGCTTGCACAGCCTTAATATCCTTGGGATCATGCCCAAGTTCTATAATTATATCTTCTAAGGCCCTGATTCTATTATCCTTTGCTTGAGAGGATGCCCTTTCCAATTCAAGCTGGGCAGTGGTGTTATTTAGGCTATTTTCTAGCCTATAGTTATCCAGTGTTTTGTCTGCCAAGGAGGCATACACCATCTCACCCGTTTGTTTGTGCAATTCAATTTTGTCCATTAGGTGGATGTCCTTGGCAAGGACCTCAAGATTGGTCCTTATATAATCTGCAGGGGACTGGGGCTATACTACAGCTGGCATAAAATGACTCATGATCATTTTGCCCTCCTGTACATCATAGGCAGACATCAGTCTTTGCTGGTTGGTAGGAGCCATTTTCAGCAGATGATTATAGAGCTATATTTTAAGTGGCTCATTTTTCCTTTTAATATCAATAAACTGTTGCTTGATTCCTCCTTCAGCTTCTATTTGGTGGCTTGAGGAGCTGACTTCTCCTCCTATTGTTCTGTCTTGTCCCTGCTAGAAGGAGCTAGCAGATGCTTCTCTACTAGGTGGGCCCATGCCCAGAGACTGCCCTATTGGCATTTCCTCCTCAGAGAAGGGATTCATTCTATGGCTTTTTCCTCCTTGATCTATGGATGATGTGAGGGAGGTCTCTCTGTCCCTTTTCCTACTTATGTCCTCCTTTTGTGGAGTTTGGAGGACTGAAGCTTCAGTAGTAGTCTCTTGCCTAGGAGGCACAGTGTTCTGAGCCTGTTGCTCAGTGAAAATTGGGGCCTCAGCTGCCCTTTCTTGCTGTAATGGTTGCTCTTTGTCATGCTGCCCCTCTTCTTGTTGTTGCTCCTGCTGTTGTGGCTGCTGTACCTGCTGTTGTTGCTGCTGCACCTCCTCATGAGGTGGTTGTTCTGTTTCCATCACTTTTTCCTTGCCTTTGCTAGAGGTTTGCTCACTAGCTTTGGCTGCTTGCTGATTTGTAGTTGAGGACGAGGCAACTGCTTCCACTTGTGTGCTTGGAAGAGTGGGTACCTGTGAACAAAGTTCAAGGTCAGCCATCTTCTTCAGATTTCTCACTGCTCTGTTATCACTTGGAACTATAGTTCATGTATATAAGGTTGTCCATAAGTTTTATATAAAGCCTTGAAGTCTTGTGAATAGGTTTATTAGTATATGTCAATTTGAAATTTGAAATTCAAGAGGTATTGTTGTGAATTCGTGTAAAGGAAAAATCATTAGAAACCCTCCATCATTGTTAGTCAAAGCATGTCATGTCATGGTACTTTGCGCAGTTTCGCAGCGCAGATTTGATTGGTCAGTTTAGCTGCGAAATGATGTTTTCGTGTTTTCGCAGCGCTCTGTTTGTCAGTAATTTCGTAGCGCATCTTGTTAAATTTGAACTGCCAGCGCTACGAAATTGGGGTTTCAGGGTTTTTTGTAGCGCTTTTCCTCTGAATGTCAAATCCGAGAGTAGTGAGTCATAGGTCCGTTCATGATTGTCAGTTCACATCCTCTCCATGTCATGATAAACCAGTATTTTGCCATAAGGTTCGAAGTCATGTATTTGAGTGTTAGTTTAGGGGATGTTACAAGAGATGGTTATATCATAATGGGTTCTTCATATTATGTAAACATGTTTGCTGTATGAGAAGCCCAAGTTCTTATTTAAACGGACTACTGCAAGCGAGCCTGCACTCCAAAGTCGAAGTTTGTTTTCGTGCTACAAGCTACCATTAGTTTCCTGTGTAAAAATATTCCAAGCAGCTGTTAGTTCAAGGTGCAGCTGCATCTCTTTCGAGCAGTGGGAAGGATCTTGTGAAATTTGCAAACAAGTCTTCCAGCAGTCATGGCAATGCTTTTCCAGAAAGGCCAACAAATGTTAGCACAGAATGTACTTCAATTAGCTACAGTAATGAAGCCATTAATCATTTTTATTTGAAGAACATGTTTTTGATGAAGATTGTGTTTTTGAAACTGCTGTAGGAGATGTTTGTTACAGGCATAGTTATCTGTTTTAAGCAGTCAACTTTCAGGAGGTATTTAGAGCAGATGAAAGTGTATTTTCGAAAATTGAAAGAGGCTTTTATTCCTAACATACGGAACTAGAAAAACCTCTTTCAGTTTCCTCAAATCCGTTACGAGCTGAGAGAATCGAATGACTAACGTTGCGCTACAAAACTGCTGTAGATGCAGTTTTTAATTTCCTGTTTCACACATCTTTTTCAAGGCTCGATTCTGGGCAGCTGGAGTAGTTTTTAAAAAAACAAAAAGAGGTTTTTGTTAAGAACGGGTTGGTTCACAAAAACCTCCTTTAGTTTTGCCAAATACGTTTTCTGTGAGAAGCCATGAGCTCTGTCCCAAGAGCTATTTTTCAGGCAGAATAACAGTTTCGTAGCTGTAATGAAAGGTAGCAAAAGCTTTGCTAGTCAGGTAGATGCAGTGGCTGAGGTGTACACCTGGACGTTTTCAGCCATCAAACAAGCCAAACATGTCAGAAAGATGAACATGAGCCTGAGATCAGAAATCAAAGCATTAAAGGAAGAAGTTAGCAGCTTGAAGAGAAAGCTAGGCAAACTAGCTAATTGATCCAAAGGGAAATTTGCCTTCCAAATTTTGGTAAATTTTGGCTGTCATCATTTTGAAACTTTTTGAAACTTTTTGAAGTCCTTACACCTGTGTAAAATAGCTGAAGAAATCATAGAGTTCAGTCGTTGTTGCTTTAAGGTTCATATGCTTAGTTTTGATTACCTACAGCAGTTTCGTAGCGCGCTACGAAACTGCTGTAGATGACTGTTTATGTAAAAAACTTGAGTTTGAACGCTGAGGTCAGCAAATATTAAAAGGGATGATTCGAGATTAGCATGGAGACTATAGAAAGTCATTCAGATGTTTTAAAAAGTGCCAGGTGTAAGTATTCAAGGAAAAGGTGAAATTTTGTCTTATGTAAAAGTTTTCACTTTATGTCCGAATTTTTAGGGTTCTGATTGAGCTGCTGAGGTGTTGAGTGCTACACCTGTTCAGTTTTGGGATGGCCAGATCATTAGTTTGCTTCAGTCACACGGGACTATCAGGGGATTTAATGGCTTGAAACATGATCATTAATGCATGAACACTAATGGGAGGCAGAAACCGTGAATATAGGGTTCATATTCTTATTGGTTGATGAATCATCTACACATCAGGCATCCGAAGCTGCTTATCCATTGAATGTGTTTTCAGTTTGGTTTGGTTATTATTGAAGTGCTACAGGTGGCAAGCTTCAAGAACGCAGCAAAGTACACGAGGAGATAGACTTAAAGTGTCAATGTAATGGAGTCCTCTGTTTTCGTAGCACAATATCTCTTGTAATTAATTAGTTTGTTTATGATATAGTTAAGGTCATTAATGACAGAATTCCGAGCTCCCTTCATGCTTGTTGAGGAGTCTCAGGTAGTAGTGTTTTGATTGGCTATATATAGAAATAACTCTTATGTAAAAAAGGTTGGACATTTTATAGAAAAACAGAGTTGTTTTGGGCCATTGTAAGACCTTTTTGACAGTAATAGTAAAACAGTGTTGTTCTCTACTCAAGATTCTCGATGGATTGTTATGTTCAAATATAATGATGGTGTTTTATACTTTATGTTCTTTTATAGTCTTGTTGTAACACAATCACTCAGAATTCATAATCCTATGCTCTGACTTCCTGTGTGTTTGGCAAGCTATGTTTTGGTGAAGTATGTTTGATATATAATGCAAAGAGCCTTGACTTCCATGAGATCACTATGTTTTCCTTGTTTACTTAATTTATGTGACTCCATAGCCCAATGAGAACCAGTTTGACATGTTTCCAACCAGCTTTGCTTTCATGAATGAATAAAGAGTTAGCCATCTTTTGTAGTGAATGTTTTTTTATCAAGAGTGTGTGAGAGAGCCCTCTCTGATCAAAGAGGCTAAGCTTTGATCTAAAGATAGGTTTGAAAGAGTTACATGAAATCTTGCTTGGTTGCAGCCCTCAGTAGTGATTTTGTGATAACATGCTCTTTGATTCAACTCTTCTTGTGTAACAGGCTCCTCTAGGGTTCCTCTTCTCCATTTTACTTGATTAGCATATTTTTCTATGTGAGGAATCCTCACATGATCATAACCGGACAGCCTATACTTGACCCTTCTTAGAGTTATGAAGTGATTGGGGTCATATGGTTTCCACAGGAAACTGGTTTGCAGGCCAAGGGATTCTAACATGTTATCCGCCTCCTTCCAACCTTCTTCCCTTTTGTTGTAGATAAAGTGGCCAAGTTGGTTCCTGACCTTTAGTTGTGCTTTCTTGCCTCTGCCTGAAAAGTGCAGCACATCGGCATTGCCAAATTTCCTGAAATATTCCAGGGCAAATAATCTCATGGGCACATACTTGGGCAATCTGTAGGGAGGCAGTTCACACCCATAGATCTTGATGACTGTGTGGTTCTGGTAGAAGTACCAGTCCCCAATGCTGTATGATTTGGATAACTGAAGGATCCTTTGCATGTCATCAGTGAGCCTTGGAGGAGGTGAGCTCATCAACATAGACATGGCTGGGTGGATGAAGAGATCTATGAACTCACAGTAAGTGTATGGAGAGTGAGATCTGTAGTGGAAGGCAGAGGACCAATAGACCACTCACCTTGGATTGCCTTGGGCATCCACTCTTTTCATAGCAAAATGAAATCTCTTGTGTTGATAATACAAAATCAAATGGTAGATGTAGGAGGTGTATCTGAACACCCTTTCTCTTGCCAGGTTCATCAATTGCTCATGTATTTTGTCTGATATATAGGTGGCATAATCATAGCAGATAGGAGACTTGCCAGGGGCAAACATAAGCATCATTACTAGCACAGTTTCATCAACAAACTCAATAGAATTGTAGCCCAAAGTGGGACTAATCATGTCTGCAAGATCTCTGCCCAATTGGTTGAGGTATACTTGATTGATAGGAGGATACTTCACAGAGTCAGAGTCAATGTACAGCTGATTTAATTTGGTGACCTGAGCATCTGTCACTCTGTAGAGGGACCAGTTTCTTCTCAGTCCTAAAGCAGAGCATCTCTTTGATAGCTTCTGGGGTGATATAGAACACAGCCGAGCCTGAAGGGTCAAGAACTACCCTCTGAGTAGGGTCATAGTTTTCAACACATAGGTGGATCAAATCAGGGAACTAATTGACCTGAGGAAGCTTGAATATAGGGAGAAAAGAGTCCCATATGCCCAGCACATCTGTCACACTCTCATGTTTAGCCTTTAATTCGTTTAGCAGGTGGATGTGGAACTTGGTCCTCATCAGCATTTCCTCTGAAATTTGATAGTCCAGGTCTGCCAGAGGCTGCCACTCCAATTGTCTCTGAGGGGCATTCAATGGAGCAACGTTTAATGCCACCGGGGCTACTGGTGGATCCATGATTTCTTTTTAGGATTCTGCTGTTTATGGACTAGTGTTGCTGTGTAGAATAATACCAAAGAGTTTTTCTATTAACAGGAAGGTGAATTTACTCAGGAACAGAGGACAAAGGTGAGTTGCAGCAATTGAAATACTGCTTAGAACACGAATGAGGCAAATGTCTGGCCTTGCTCCCTCTTTTGCAGCAAGTTGGTACAGTGTGGGTCACCAGTTCGCGAATGCGCGAACAGAATGTAGTTTTAATGAAATTTCAGGTGAACGAGGCTTAGCTGGTGAATTTCGACGTTCTAGGTGCAACTGGGAACCAGGCAGAGGGGATTCGCCGGTGAATTATCTATTTTTCCACTGCTTTAAGTTAATTTGGGAATTTACAGACAAAACCGGGCGCAGAAAGGATTTGCACGGATAAATACCTGATATACAGTCAGCAATGGTCAAGAATGTAGGTGAATGGGCGCGCCAGCGGTCTCCAGGTTGATTCAGCAGGTTGGCAAAGGCTCGGACGTAGAATTCATGCAGAGGATATTACAGTGTTTTTTGCAAAAAGTGCGAAAAATGCGACATTTCGGCCAAAATATAGTTTTTTAGGACTTTGGCGCCTTTTTTGGATGACGTCAGCATGATGTCATCAGGTGGGGTCAAGGTCGGATGACGTCAGCATGACATCATCAGGCGACGTGGCGGCATACCAGAGGTCCACGGGGATGGTGAAGTGGCAGACAGGTGGGGGTGACTGGAGGACGGGGCGCTGACACGGCGGTGACGCTGGAGGTGACACTGGCGGTGACGCTGGCAGGGCGGATCAACCGAAACCGGAAGTGGTTAGCGGTTTCATATCGCACCGCTTTTGATACGGAGGCAGAAATGTCAGATGTACCTCCGATATGCTGTGGGGGTGGCGTGTGGCAGAGGCCTGACGTCACCCTCTAACAGATATCGGAAGGTAACTCTCGGACGTCGGGGCCGGTCCGATATGCACGAGGGACGTCGGATCAAAAGGGCCCGATCCGACGGTCGACGGGACGTTGAGATGGCCGAACGATACGGGCGGAGGGCGGCAATAAAATAATATTTCTTTTGGGATTTGCGCCCGGCGGAAAACTTTGGAAATATGGCGGATTTTTATGGTTTTTCAATGTATTTTGTAAAAATGCGCATAGCGTCGGAACTTTGGATAAAATGAAAAAGTGGGTTTTTGGTGGATATTTCGCAAACGAAGCGGGTTAGGGGTATAGTAATGGGGTTTTTATAAGGTTTTAGCATATGAAGGGGTTAAATGGGTCAAATGACTTCTTGAAGGGGGGAAGAGGGGTAGGGTTTAGGGTTCTTAAACTGGCCTGGTGCCAATTTAATCCCTGACTGTGAACATATGGCTATAATGCCAAGGGGAGGGATATTTATAAAATGCTTGGGGTTTATACATCATAGTGTCATAATAGTAGGGAAAGGATAACATAGGGGATTTAGATAGTAGAAGTTAGGGGTTAATATGGGTGGAAAAGGTGAATGAGGGGTGAAATCACTAAGTTTATTTGAAAATCACTTAGCTTAGGGAGTAGATCAAAATGAAAAGAATTTTAGACAAGAAATGTGGCTTTTAAAGGAATAGGAACCATCATAAAACCACAAATCCTTCCATGAATCTCAACTGATGAAGGGATGTTAGGAATGGGAGTGAAAAGGGAAACTTGGAAGTTAGACATGCTCCTTTGCTTTGATGCAACATAATGGAGAAGAAGTTCTTCTCAAACCATTGATTTTCCTTTGTGAATAGTTTAGCCCACATTCAATTGTAAGGAATGACACTTCTGCAACCCCATCTGCCTACCCATCTATTTGCCTAGCATTTTTTATTTCTTCATGGAGGGTGCACTTAGACTTGCAGACCCTTATATGCCTTTTTCTTTTCCTTGGCTTTTTCCTTTTGATTTTCTATCTAATGCTACCCTTATTGCTTCCAAGGTCCCAGATTAAGCAGTTGGGAACCTTAATTCTCTACCTAAGCTACTGGTCTGCCAAGATTGAACAGTTTGGACAGACTTCTTTTCTCTATGCTACAACAGAAAATTGAAACATGGCATGATCCAGATTAGGCTTTTGGATCACCCACAAAAATGAGTCAACAAAGAACTATGTACATACATTGTTTTCTCTAGGAAATATGGGATCTTTGCATCACCAAAGTAGAGCATATTTGGACCTTTCTTTGCCAATCATGAAATATGAAACCTATTGATATAGGTAGCTAACAGTGGCTCCACATGGGGATGGTTTTTCATTTGAAAGACCAAGAACAGCAGGTCAGAATGCCTTAGCCCTTGACTGCTTTTACCAAAACTTGAAGTATGCTGCTTTGAAATGCCAAAATTGTGCTCTTCCCATCATGGTAAATGTCTGAACTTATTTGCCTTTTGCTGATACCTTATAACACTTGAGAAACTGCATTTTTACATATTTTTAAAGAAAGCAATATATACACCTGGATATGTACAATGGAAACACAACTGCCCTCATGGATAGTAGTCAAAATAGTGCTTCAACATCCTGCCATTTACAGGACCTTCATTCAAATCAGTTTCATCAAGACTTTTGAGGAAATAAGTATTGTTTCCTTGCACTGCTTGAACAACAAATGGTCCTATCCAAAGGGAATCAAATTTTCCATGTTTTCCCTTATCCTCTCTTCTTGAGTCCCACTTGAGGACTTTGTCTCCAACATTAAAGTCTTCTGCCTTAGTTCTTCTGTCAAAAGCTTTCTTTAGCTTTTCTTGTAAAACTTGAACTCTGTTGTACACTTGATCTCTAGTTTGCTGCAAACATATTATTTGATTTATCCTTCTCTGCATATCATTTGGTTCAGCTTGACTTTCTTGAAGAAGTTTCATAACAGGAATCCCTAGTGCTGAGGGGAATTTGGCTTCTAATCCATAGACTAACTCATATGGGCTGGTCCCAATTGATCTCTTGGTTGTTAGTCTATCTGCCCATAAGGCATTCACAAGTTTCTTATGCCAATTCTTCTTATTTTCTTCCAGCACTTTCTTTATGATGTTTACCAAGCTTTTATTTGATGACTCAGCAAGGCCATTTCCTTGGGGATAGTATGCAGTAGAATGACCCAAGGTAATGTGAAATTTTGGCAGAAATTCACCATTTTTTTAGATCTGAAAGCAGCAGCATTGTCTGTTATTATTTTGTCAGGACAACCAAATCTAGCTAGTATGTTATTCTCCAAAAACTGAATGATTGTTGAATCATTTGCTTGTCTACATGGAACAGCTTCAATTCACTTAGTGAAGTAGTCTGTAGCTGTTAAAATCCATCTATTTTGGCCTGAGGATGAGTGATGAATTTCCCCAATAAAATCCAAGCCCCATTGTTGAAAGGGTCTCTCTGTGGCAATAGGCCTCAAGGGAAGTGGTAGTAACTTTCTCTTTCCCTCAAACACTTGACATTTATGACATGACGTGGTAAACTTTTTAACATCAGAGAAAACAGTGGGCCAATAGTAACCAACCCTTAGTATTTTGTCCACGATGGACTTCCAGTACAAGTGTCCACCACAGTCACCTGCATGAAATTCTTTCATGATATTGTTAGTCTCATTCTCAATTAAGCAGTTTAGCAATATCCCTTCATGGTTTTTCCAAAGCAAATTTCCATCCATAACACAAAATCTTGAGGCTTTCATTTTTAAGAACCTACATTTAGTTCTGGACAATCCTGGGGGAGCACACAGGTTTTGTAACACATAACATATATCAGAGTACCAAGGGGATTGTTCAAAGGCTACATTGATCTTTGGAGTCGCCAGCTCCGGTTCATTGTCCAGTTGGTTTATGTCCAAGGCTTGGAAGTTTGATTCTGTCATTAATTTGGCCAAGCCTTGCCCTTTTATCAGCTTTGTAGGTTTTATTTCAATGTCAAATTCCAAGATGTTGGCAATCCATTTTCCTCTTCTACCCTCTAAGTTTTCTTGAGTGAGTATGTCTTTTACAATAGGACTTGGCACATAAGCTATAACATGGGAATAAAGGATATAAATTCTAAAGTCCTTAATGGCCTTGACCAAAGCATAGGCTTGTTTTTCCATGATTTGGTATTTCAGAGGTGCATCTCTAAGAGCTCTGCTAAAGAAAGCAATGGGCTTTTCATTTCCTTGGTCATCTTTCTGTAATAAAATAGCAGCAATAGTATGTTGGGAGGCAAAAGAGAAAATGATGAATTCTTTATCAAATTGAGGATTTGTTAGGACTGGAGTTTGAGTAAGGGCCAATTTTATACCTTCAAAGGCTTGATTTGCTTCAACAGTCCATTTCACTTTTGAATCCTTCTTTAGCATTTTATTTAGCAATCTGATCAGTTCTGCTAAGTTTGGGATAAACCTTCTCAAGAAATTGATTTTTCCCAAGAATGCTTGCAATTCTTTGATATTTCTTGGGTGGGGCATTTGTAAGATAGCTTGTATCCTATCTGGGTCAATTCTAATGCCATCCTCTGAAATAATATGTCCCAATAGCTTACCCTCTTCTAAACCAAATAAGGATTTCTTGGGATTCAAGGAGATTCCATATTTTCTACATGTTAGGAAGATCTGTCTCAAATGTTTCAAGTGTTCTTGGTCTGATTTTGAGAAAGGTGTGAGATCATCCAAATAAATGACAAGGAAGTCATGAATCTCTTTGGCAAAAGCAATATCCATTGCTCTTTGAAATGTTGCCCCTGCATTTTTCAATCCAGAAGGCATTTTTACATATTTGAAAGTTCCCCATGGGGTTGTGAATGCAGTTTTGTCTTGATCATCAGGGTGTACTAGGATCTGATTAAAGCCTGAGAATCCATCAAGTAGTGAAATCCTTGAGGCCCCTACCACTCTTTGGAGAATGTGATCCATCTTGGGCAAGGGATAATTGTCCTTGAGGGACACTTGATTTAAGTTTCTAAGATCAACACAAAGCCTTATTTCACCAATTTTCTTTCTTGTGGGCACCAAATTTGAAATCCAATCAGAAAACCTGATTGGTGCTATGATACCAGCTTTAAACATTTTTTGTAGCTCCTTTTCAATTGAGGGTAGAAGCATGGGATTAATCCTTCTCAATTTATGTTTGAATGGATTTTGATTAGGCTTGAGAGGGATAGTGTGCTGGATAACAGAGGTATCATAGGATTTTAGATCCTCATAGCCCCATGCAAACACGTCCTGAAATTCTTTGAAAAGGTCAATGTATTTGGGCTTTTGATCAGGAGGTAAAGATGCAGACAACTTTATTATTTTGGGCTTGTCAATGGTACCAATGTTGCATTCTTCAATGGCCGCATTTAAGGGCTGCATTTTTGGTTTTCTAGGGATGTCATTCGAGTCAAAGATGTCCTCTAATGGAGTTAGGCCTGTTGGAAGAAAATTGTCTTTCAGCTCTATGATTTCAGCCTCTGTAACAGGCACTTCTTCATAACTGTTTTGTTGAATTTGTTGTATGTTTTCTTTGTTGAAAATGGTTGGATGTAGCATTTGTTTTGCTGTCCTGGGTGATATTGGGTGGTTATTCTGTTCAAACTGTATTTGTGATTGACTTGCTCTTTCAAGTATTTGTGATTGACTTGCTCTTTCAGTGTCAATATTTAATCCTGCAAATTCTTGTTGCAAGGTCAAGAAATTGTTTATTTGTGCATCATCTTCAAATACTTGCCAGTCCTTGACATTGTTTGGGACAGAAGGTCTGTGTTTTACCTCAGCTGTAAAACAGTGGTGGGGCTCAAAAGGTAGCTTGCAGGTACTTGCAAATGTGGCTAAACTGTGGGCATGCAAGTTATGGATTCTGGGAATCTTGGTAATTTGAAATTCAATGAAGGACTGTAGTAGTTCAACAGCAGCAGATCTATAAGATCTCAGTCTTTTGTCATTGGTGACAAAATTTCCCTTTACTTGTTGGATAACCAGGTCTAAGTCCCCTAGAATTGACAGTTTTATGGCTTGTAGGGACTTTACTAGTTTGAGGCCTAGTAAAAGAGCTTCATATTCTGCCATGTTATTAGTGCATCTGAAATTTAGTCTGTAGGCTCGGCCTTCTGCATGACTGTTTTGTTTATTATGTATCCAAACTCCAGCTCCTGCCCCTAATTTGTTGACTGACCCATCAAATTCAAGAAACCATAGGTTCTCTTTTTCTAGGGGAGATTTAATAACTTCTCTGTGATCCGGGATCATAAGTTGAAGTTCTGGTTTTTCACCTGGTTTGTCTTCTATGACAGTCTGATCACTTGATTGAATTAGCTTGATTTCTAGAACAACAGCTTTGCTTAGTGATGGTTTAACCATTATTTCATGGGTAGCAATTTTTCCATCAGTGTCCTCCTCTTGTATGAGTGTATTGGTTTCAACATCATTGTTTGAGGGAGTTGTAGTATTATTGAATTGAATGTATGAGTCTATGTCTGAATGGACAGCATATATGGGAAAGTTTTGGGGCTTTTCTTCACTGCTGACCATGTATTTCATTAGTGTTTCTCTGTATAGTCTCTTTGGTTGCCCAAAAACAGAGATGGTGGCGTATGACATGTCCAGTTGTAGGGAACCTTGAAGTTTAGCCCCCCATGACCTTGATAACAGCATCCCATACTTGGGTGGGATATCAGCAACTACAACATCCATTAGAATTGTTTTATTTGGGTACTGAACAAGAGACACACACAGATCTTTTATTAGACCTAAGCACTTGACTTGGCTGGAGTCAAAGGAGAATAGGTCCTTATATGGCCTTGTAATATCTAGATTAAGTCTTTCCATGACTGCTTTTGGCATGAGGTTGTGAGAGGCACCTGAGTCAAACATTGCATTGTGTAATATCTTATCATGAACATGTAAACTGACATAAAAAGGTAAGATCCCTGTGACTACTGCTTTTCCATCAACTTCAGGACCGAACAGCAATTCTGGGGTATCATCCAGCACATTGACATCATCTTTGTTGTTAGTAAGTTGCAGGGATTTCTTGATTTGTTGTTTATAAATGTCATGCTTGGCTAGTTCTGAAAGAGGAATAGCTACCTTCAATTTGCTAATTTCAGTTTCTAGGTCAAAGGGTTTTTCAGATTGGGTCTTTTGGCTGTGGACGACAATTCTTTCCTTGTTCATTAACTCTTCCTCTTGATTCTTATCTTGATCTTGAGGCTTGCCCTTCTTGCTCATCTCTTGAGGAATTACACTTGGGTTAGGGTGCAAGGATGATGTAGCCATGGGCTGCTGTTTTGAAGAAAATGGTTCAGTGATTTCTTCAATGGTTATCTCCTTTGCAAGTGATTCCATTGTGTCATTTGGCTCTGTGACTGTGGCTCTTTTGGGCTGCTGGCTATCCTTTATCTTTTCAGGTTGTGTTACATTTATAGTTCTACTCCTTAGCTTGTATTGTTTATGGACTTCATAAACAGCTGTGTCATAGCCTTGCTTGAAGTCAAATGACTCACCTGATTTGGTCTGGAACAGCTTGATTTCATCATTCTCATGATCTTCTTGCGTTAAAAAGACTTGACTTTCACCATCCAAACCCATTAAATTAATGTGGGGATCTTCATTGGGTTCACTTGATGTGGAAGTCTCAGCATAATTTTCTTGGAAAGGGGGTCTTATGTCTGGGTCAGAACTGGCCTTGCCAACGTTTGGATTTTGAGTTCTCCTAAAATTTGGATTCCTAGGAGGGTTGTTTTGTGGTGCTTCCCATGATGACTTTCTCTCAACAGATTCCACTCTATCACCCAATCTCTTCATACCAGTGAGTATTGCATCCAGTTTTTGATCAAAGGCTGAGGGTTCTTCTTTGAAGGTGGTTCTCTTTTCCAACCTTGTTCTGTTTCTCTTGGCAATCAGGTTAGCTTCCACTGTGACAGCAACCTTTTGGGCATCTGCTAGGGTTTCAGGAGCTCTCTCCTTCAACTGATAGGCCATATCAGGGTCAAAACCATCAGGAAATTTGTACAAGGCCAAATCAGGAGGAGGTCTTAAATTTTGTGGGATTGCGTTATATACATTGTTAAATCTTGCAAAATACTCCAAAACAGTCTCTTGGGGACCTCTTTTGATAGTGTCATATTCACCGAGTATGTGCAGAGGATCTTTCTTTTTCTCCCATCTGTTAGTGAAGGCTTGATAAAGCTCATCAGGGGTTGTTATGGAATTTGCATTCAGGGATCTAAACCAAGTTCTTACATCCCCGGTCAGACTTTGAACAAACATCCTCATTCTCACACTGTCATCATCTATTTCATAGGTCTCAAAATGATCTTGCATCCTTTTGGCATGCTGAATAGCTGTGAAAGGGCCAGTAGAGTCAAAATATGAGATCTTAGTTTGGTAGTCTTGGGGTAGAGCTGCAGCATTAGCAGGTAACTGCAAGGGTGCATATCTATTAGCCATATTCACAAGGTTTGGGGGATTTATAGGAGCAACTGGGATAAAAGGAACGATGTGTACCACAGGGGTAACAGGTGTAGCAGCACCTAGAGTGTTGGTCAAGGGGATATGTGCAGTGGGTGAAGATGTAAAAGGAGGGCTTTGAGATGTAGATGGTGAACTGGGGGAAACAGGAGTAGACCAAAATAGAACCTTGATAGGAGTTGGAACTGGTTCAGGGTGAGCTGTCTCAGGACTCAAATCACTAGGATTTTTCTGCCTTTGCTGTTTCCTAATTATTTTGGGGATTGTATTTGGATTTTCAAAAACTGCTGGTGGATTTGGGTCAGGGTTTGACCTAGTGTGTCTGGTTTCCCTTTTAGGAGCCAGCTTCTGAACTTCTTTTTGAGTATGTTTTTTGGAATATTTTTATATCTGTAAGGACTAGGCAAGATTTTGGAATGGCTGTATATTTCTTAAAGTTAACATGAAGATTGACTGAAGCAGCATTTATCTGAACCTGTTAATGTAAAACAGAAACGGTCATGAAGGCTTCCTGGCTGTTATTCAGACTTCATCTGTAGATTTAGGAGATATACAGTAATTGGAAAATCTTAAAGAGTCCCCAGTGGAGTCGCTAATTATGTTAACACCCAGGTTGTTCCCTATGACTCCCAAGGGAATACGGTCGGGGTAACCACTAACCAATCTTTGGATTACAGTTTCTAACCAAACTGTAATCAGAGAGGGCTCTCTCTTTATGATTTGTCTCTGTTTTGACAGTATTTTAGGCTAGCTGAGATGTTCAGGGTTTGGTTTTATGTTTTGGTTGAGGGATGTCTTCTGTACCCAAGGTGTAAACCTTCAGATAATTCTAGTCCATTGGGCAATGGAGTCTTTGGTTACTGGTTGTTTGAGAAGTAGATTAGGATTGCTGAAACTGCAGGGCCTTTTGAATATCTCATGAAACAAACTTGATATTATAGTGATGAAATGTGTGCAACCAGTGAAAAGCAATTAAGAATTTTCCACTAAGCTGGGTTTTAAGAAAGAGATGTATTGTAAAGGAGCAGACTTGAATTCCTAAACAATAATTTCTGTGAAAGATACAGTGTAGAGGTGCAGCAATTAAGAATCACACCTTTATAACCATAACTGAAGAAAACATTTGTAATAGCATAGATTGAATTCAGGGTATCCTATGAATAAATCCTGGAATTAGTCTTTTTCTCTGCCATTAATTGTGAAATCTAGAACATGGATGAGTTATGAAAAATAACAGAAAGAAACATAACGAAAGTTCAAAGGAAACTTATTGAGTCATGACAACATGCAGGAATCCTGTAGCACTCAGCAAATCGCATCACAATCCCTCAGACAACACAAACTTTGGAAATTCCATCGGCCTTTGTATTAAACTCTGAAAATTTACAGCAAAAGAACTCTTGAAGAGTAATCAACAACAACCCCTGCAAGCTTCTGCCAAGGGGGAATATATACAAACGGTTATACAAAATATCTAAGGCGTTGAGTCATCTGAGAAATGAATGTTTTCACCAACTTTGTACAGAACAGTAGATAAGAAGTTATTACTGCTTTTAATACAACATAAATGCTCTTTATGTCTGTCAGAAGATATTTTGGCCTTTAGAGGCCACTGAGTCGGTCTGACCGTTCTGCTTTAACTCTGAAAAATGCGTCTTTATGGCATGTCGTGCTGTAACTTTCGGCCCTGCTACCTGTTAGCTGTCAATTGTGCTTTGTTGGCCGAATAGTTCTGCTGAGTTGGCTCAGCCCTTCCCTTTTCATGCATGCTGATCTTTCCAAGTTTTCATGTGCATGATCACTTGTAGTTTTTGAATAATAAATAACAAAACTTGATTTACATGCTCTGGCTTACAATATCAGCTGTATCATTTTAGTCCAGTATTCCTGTGTGGGCAATTGGTGTCTCAAAATTGCATCTAATGTCTCATCTGCCTCTGTATATTTATAGAAATTGGGAGGCACTTCAAACAGATGTTTAATCTCATCCATGATAAAAAATAAGTTCTCTACTCTGTTGTAGAGACTTTGTCCTGTTGCTGGCCCTATTTCCTCTAAGGTGCTGGCCTTCTCTGTGATCTGATTTGTGGCAAAGATGTTCACCCTCTTGGCATAGTTTTCATGGGAAAGTAGTCTTCCTGCGCTATTCAGTAAGCTTGGAAGACCTCTGTTTTGCAATGCCACAAATTTTTCCATGAATCTATTGACCTCGGTCTGCATATCCTGGGTCCTTCTCTCTAGTGTCTGCACTAGGCTTCTCAGTGTTAGGACCCTCTTGATTAGCTGGATGGTCTCAGTTCTGTTGGAGATTCCCATAGTAGCTAACTGAGCACTTGTTCTGTTGTTAAGCACATTGATCATTCTGTTGGCAACCTCAGGCATATTGCCTAGAGATGCCCTTGATCTCTGGATTTCCCTCTGTGCTTTTGCTATGAGCTCAATCTGCTCATGGATTGTCTCAATATACTGCCATTGGTCAGTGATGGACTGGCCAATGTTGGCCCATAGCACTGTCTTGAGCTCAGCTGTCACTTTATCCAATGTGAGCTCCTTCTCCAGCTCCTTAATCCTGTCTTTAAGGGCCTTTATTTCCCTGCCCTTTTCTGCTACAGTCTGCTTAGATTTGTCATATCTCTCATTTAACTTGACCAAATTTTCCCTGGCCTCTTTTAACTCTGACATTTGGGCTTCCAGGGCTTGGATTTCATTCCTTAGTTTCTGCATGTCCAGGCTTGAAGCCTGGTCTGTTGTTGGCGCTGGTGCTGAGGTGGATGGTGGTGCCTGTTCTGTTTGTTGAGTTGGAGGAGCAGTGGTTTGAGGAGCTTCCTCAAGGTTAATTATTTCAGGAGGAGGCTGAGAGGTTTGACCTCCTTCCTTTTGCTGCAATGCTGCCTGGGCAGCCTCTGACTCTCCCAGCTTCTCTTGGGTCTGGATCAGCTGTTTGTATAGGGATACCAGCAAAGCAGTGGCATCTTGATCATGTCTCAGCTGAGCAACTTCTTCAGTTTGTGGGTGAATTGTTGCTGGGACTTTGATCATCTTTCTAAGGGCTGCCATGTCTGCATCCCTCAATTTCAACAATGCTTGCACAACCTTAATATCCTTGGGATCATGCCCAAGTTCTATAATTATATCTTCTAAGGCCCTGATTCTATTATCCTTTGCTTGAGAGGATGCCCTTTCCAATTCAAGCTGGGCAGTGGTGTTATTTAGGCTATTTTCTAGCCTGTAGTTATCCAGTGTTTTGTCTGCCAAGGAGGCATACACCATCTCACCCGTTTGTTTGTGCAATTCAATTTTGTCCATTGGGTGGATGTCCTTGGCAAGGACCTCAAGATTGGTCCTTATATAATCTGCAGGGGACTGGGGCTGTACTACAGCTGGCATAAAATGACTCATGATCATTTTGCCCTCCTGTACATCATAGGCAGACATCAGTCTTTGCTGGTTGGTAGGAGCCATTTTCAGCAGATGATTATATAGCTGTATTTTAAGTGGCTCATTTTTCCTTTTAATATCAATAAACTGCGTTTTGATTCCTCCTTCAGCTTCTCTTTGGTGGCTTGAGGAGCTGACTTCTCCTCCTATTGTTCTGTCTTGTCCCTGCTGGAAGGAGCTAGCAGATGCTTCTCTACTAGGTGGGCCCATGCCCAGAGACTGCCCTATTGGCATTTCCTCCTCAGAGAAGGGATTCATTCTATGCCTTTTTCCTCCCTGATCTATGGATGATGTGAGGGGAGTCTCTCTGTCCCTTTTCCTACTTATGTCCTCCTTTTGTGGAGTTTGGAGGACTGAAGCTTCAGTAGTAGTCTCTTGCCTAGGAGGCACAGTGTTCTGAGCCTGTTGCTCAGTGAAAATTGGGGCCTCAGCTGCCCTTTCTTGCTGTAATGGCTGCTCTTTGTCATGTTGCCCCTCTTCTTGTTGTTGCTCCTGCTGTTGTGGCTCCTGTACCTACTCATGTTGCTGCTGCACCTCCTCATGAGGTGGATGTTCTGTTTCCATCACTTTTTCCTTGCCTTTGCTAGAGGTTTGCTCACTAGCTTTGGCTGCTTGCTGATTTGCAGTTGAGGACGAGGCAACTGCTCCCACTTGTGTGCTTGGAAGAGTGGGTACCTGTGAACAAAGTTCAAGGTCAGCCATCTTCTTCAGATTTCTCACTGCTCTTTGATTCAACTCTTCTTGTGTAACAGGCTCCTCTAGGGTTCCTCTTCTCCATTTTACTTGATTAGCATATTTTTCTATGTGAGGAATCCTCACATGATCATAACCGGACAGCCTATACTTGACCCTTCTTAGAGTTATGAAGTGATTGGGGTCATATGGTTTCCACAGGAAACTGGTTTGCAGGCCAAGGGATTCTAACATGTTATCCGCCTCCTTCCAACCTTCTTCCCTTTTGTTGTAGATAAAGTGGCCAAGTTGGTTCCTGACCTTTAGTTGTGCTTTCTTGCCTCTGCCTGAAAAGCGCAACACATCGGCATTGCCAAATTGCCTGAAATATTCCAGGGCAAATAATCTCATGGGCACATACTTGGGCAATCTGTAGGGAGGCAGTTCACACCCATAGATCCTGATGACTGTGTGGTTCTGGTAGAAGTACCAGTCCCCAATGCTGTATGATTTGGATAACTGAAGGATCTTTTGCATGTCATCAGTGAGCCTTGGAGGAGGTGAGCTCATCAACATAGACATGGCTGGGTGGATGAAGAGATCTATGAACTCACAGTAAGTGTATGGAGAGTGAGATCTGTAGTGGAAGGCAGAGGACCAATAGACCACTCACCTTGGATTGCCTTGGGCATCCACTCTTTTCATAGCAAAATGAAATCTCTCATGTTGATAATACAAAATCAAATGGTAGATGTAGGAGGTGTATCTGAACACCCTTTCTCTTGCCAGGTTCATCAATTGCTCATGTATTTTGTCTGATATATAGGTGGCATAATCATAGTAGATAGGAGACTTTCCAGGGGCAAACATAAGCATCATTACCAGCACAGTTTCATCAACAAACTCAATTGAATTGTAGCCCAAAGTGGGACTAATCATGTCTACAAGATCTCTGCCCAATTGGTTGAGGTATACTTGATTGATAGGAGGATACTTCACAGAGTCAGAGTCAATGTACAGCTGATTTAATTTGGTGACCTGAGCATCCGTCACTCTGGCTCCTTGATTTATCAAGTCTATGAGTGATAGAGGGACCAGTTTCTTCTCAGTCCTGAAGCAGAGCATCTCTTTGATAGCTTCTGGGGTGATATAGAACACAGCCGAGCCTGAAGGGTCAAGAACTGCCCTCTGAGTAGGGTCATAGTTTTCAGCACATAGGTGGATCAAATTAGGGAACTGATTGACCTGAGGAAGCTTGAATATAGGGAGAAAAGAGTCCCATATGCCCAGCACATCTGTCCCACTCTCATGTTTAGCCTTTAATTCGTTTAGCAGGTGGATGTGGAACTTGGTCCTCATCAGCATTTCCTCTTAAATTTGATAGTCCAGGTCTGCCAGAGGCTGCCACTCCAATTGTCTCTGAGGGGCATTCAATGGAGCAACGTTTAATGCCACCGGGGCTACTGGTGGATCCATGATTCCTTTTAAGGATTCTGCTGTTTATGGACTAGTGTTGCTGTGTAGAAAAATACCAAAGAGTTTTTCTATTAACAGGAAGGTGAATTTACTCAGGAACAGAGGACAAAGGTGAGTTGCAGCAATTGAAATACTGCTTAGAACACGAATGAGGCAAATGTCTGGCCTTGCTCCCTCTTTTGCAGCAAGTTGGTACAGTGTGGGTCACCAGTTCGCGAATGCGCGAACAGAATGCAGTTTTAATGAAATTTCAGGTGAACGAGGCTTAGCTTGTGAATTTCGACGTTCTAGGTGCAACTGGGAACCAGGCAGAGGGGATTCGTCGGTGAATTATCTATTTTTCCACTGCTTTAAGTTAATTTGGGAATTTACAGACAAAACCAGGCGCAGAAAGGATTTGCACGGATAAATACCTGATATACAGTCAGCAATGGTCAAGAATGTAGGTGAATGGGCGCGCCAGCGGTCTACAGGTTGATTCAGCAGGTTGGCAAAGGCTCGGACGTAGAATTCATGCAGAGGATATTGCAGTGTTTTTTGCAAAAAGTGCGAAAAATGCGACATTTCGGCCAAAATATAGTTTTTTAGGACTTTGGCGCCTTTTTTGGGATGACGGCAGCAAGACGTCATCAGGTGGGGTCAAGGTCGGATGACGTCAGCGTGATGTCATCAGGTGACGGGGCGGCATACCAGAGGTTCACGGGGATGGTGAAGTGGCAGACAGGTGGGGGTGACTGGAGGACGGGGTGCTGACACGGCGGTGACGCTGGAGGTGACGCTGGCGGTGACGCTGGCAGGGCGGATCAACCGAAACCGGAAGTGGTTAGCGGTTTCATATCGCACCGCTTTTGATACGGAGGCAGAAATGTCAGACGTACCTCTGATACGCTGTGGGGGTGGCGCGTGGCAGAGGCCTGACGTCACCCTCTGACAGATATCGGAAGGTAACTCTCGGACGTTGGGGCCGGTCTGATATGCACGAGGGCCGTCGGATCAAAAGGGCCCGATCCGACGGTCGACGGGACGTTGAGATGGCCGAACGATACGGGCGGAGGGCGGCAATAAAATAATATTTCTTTTGGGATTTGCGCCCGGCGGAAAACTTTGGAATATGGCAGATTTTTATGGTTTTTCAATGTATTTTGTAAAAATGCGCATAGCGCCAGAACTTTGGATAAAATGAAAAAGTGGGTTTTTGGTGGATATTTCGCAAACGAAGCGGGTTAGGGGTATAGTAATGGGGTTTTTATAAGGTTTTAGCATATGAAGGGGTTAAATGGGTCAAATGACTTCTTGAAGGGGGGAAGAGGGGTAGGGTTTAGGGTTCTTAAACTGGCCTGGTGCCAATTTAATCCCTGACTGTGAACATATGGCTATAATGCCAAGGGGAGGGATATTTATAAAATGCTTGGGGTTTATACACCATAGTGTTATAATAGTAGGGAAAGGGTAACATAGGGGATTTAGATAGTAGAAGTTAGGGGTTAATATGGGTGGAAAAGGTGAATGAGGGGTGAAATCACTAAGTTTATTTGAAAATCACTTAGCTTAGGGAGTAGATCAAAATGAAAAGAATTTTAGACAAGAAATGTGGCTTTTAAAGGAATAGGAACCATCATAAAACCACAAATCCTTCCATGAATCTCAACTGATGAAGGGATGTTAGGAATGGGAGTGAAAAGGGAAATTTGGAAGTTAGACATGCTCCTTTGCTTTGATGCAACATAATGGAGAAGAAGTTCTTCTCAAACCATTGATTTTCCTTTGTGAATAGTTTAGCCCACATTCAATTGTAAGGAATGACACTTCTGCAACCCCATCTGCCTACCCATCTATTTGCCTAGCATTTTTTATTTCTTCATGGAGGGTGCACTTAGAATTGCAGACCCTTATATGCCTTTTTCTTTTCCTTGGTTTTTTCCTTTTGATTTTCTATCTAATGCTACCCTTATTGCTTCCAAGGTCCCAGATTAAGCAGTTGGGGACCTTAATTCTCTACCTAAGCTACTGGTTTGCCAAGATTGAACAGTTTGGACAGACTTCTTTTCTCTATGCTACAATAGAAAATTGAAACATGGCATGATCCAGATTAGGCTTTTGGATCACCCACAAAAATGAGTCAACAAAGAACTATGTACATACATTGTTTTCTCTAGGAAATATGGGATCTTTGCATCACCAAAGTAGAGCATATTTGGACCTTTCTTTGCCAATCATGAAATATGAAACCTATTGATATAGGTAGCTAACAGATAGGTTGTGGTTATTATCTTCCAATAAATAAAGTTTCTCCCATCAAAGATTGGTGGTCTGATGGATCCTCCGCTTTCTTGATTACTCATGATGATGGATCCTCCTTCAAGCGATCAAGCTTCTTCTTAAGGACTTGCTCTGATACCAATTGTTGGAAATAATATTGAGAGGGGGTGTGAATCAGTATTATCAGATCAATAATTTAATTTTCAAAAGCAGATTTGTGTACACTACTTCAGTTAAGTGAACTAGTGTTTATACGCAACTGTACTTAAGGAAACCAGCGTATATGCAGAGATATTCTGATTTACCCAATTTATCATGCATTGAACCTTAACCAGTATATCAAGAATTCATTAGACAGTGTAGTAAAAGTAGAATAAAGCATCACACAAAAGAAACACACATGAACACCAAGATATAACGTGGAAACCCAATGTGGGTGAAAACCACCTGCTGTTGTCGTGTCTATCTTCTTTTAATAATAAGAAAATTTGTTTACAATTTTTGTATTGGTGTAGACTTATACCAGTACGCAGGCTTCTACCTGCAGAAGGTTACAACCTTCTCTCGTTCTCTAGCTTCTCTTGGAATGGAGCTACAATCCCCTAGCTCTTGTACTAGTCGATATGTTTGCTTAGTACATAGGTGCCGACCTATAAAAGGCTACGACCTTCTCTTTTCTTCTAGGGACCACGTTTCATAAATTTTCAGACTGGATCCATCAACAACATCATTCAATCATCAAATATATCTGCATCAACCAATCACCTTTTGAACCAACCATAGCCAAATCAATCATTCACTTAGACCACCCATCAATCTGATCATTCAAAATACTGTCACCAGAATACAGTAACCAGAACCCAGAACTCTGCAACAGTAAAGAGAAACAACTGAAATATATTTTATAAGGTATACGCTACTTCCATGTGTCGAACCTGTGTGTACACACACTTTTCTCAAAGCCAACCAGCGTATACATCTGCAAATATAAATTCAGAGTTTTGTAGCTATTCCAGACTTTAGTTATACCTAGATCATATCATTTACAGAATAATATATGCGTCAGTATTCAGATCTAGAATATATATGAGAAAAAACACATAATGATAGTTCATTTTACGCCTTAAGTTCCTGATCCATCATGATATCTGATCACTCATCATTATCTAAGGTTCATCCTTGGTTCAGATCTAGCAATGCACCATAACCCAATAACCTGCATACTAGATCTCACACTTCATCAGATATTCGATACTTGCTCTGCTTGGCCTAATGATCTTCTCCTCCTTTTGTAGTTTTAGGCCTTTCTTAACACCATGGACAGCAATCACTTAGAACCAATACCTTGGACCAAATACCTAGGGTCAATACCTCGGACCAGATACCTTGGACCAATACCATGGATCAAAATACCATGGACCAAATACTTCGGATCAAAAACTTAGTTTTCCAAGGTATACGCATTTTTCCTTCTGTGAAAGTGCATGTGTACATATATGCAACATGTATACAGTGAATTTGTGTGTATACACAGCTTGGTCAATGGTGAACCTGCGTACCTCTCTTTCTTCATTCTGTGAAGACTGATCTACAATTATTTGTTGTTTACCTGCTATACTGTGATCTTTCATCTGAGTGAGTTGCCTTCTGAACTGATTCCTTGAAGCTGCCCTACATTTCATCACATTTGTAAACACTATTGTCATGCATTCTATCACATCTAATATCTCTTCTGTAGATTTATCTACTTACCATATACAAGTGAGTTGTTCTGCTACAAGTGGGTTGCCATCAAGTAAAACACATACATCATAATGCCAACACTTGATATGGTGCCATGTTTTCTATCTTAGGACAAACTTTAGAAGTCAATAACTTTTGATCCTGATGGCCATTCCTGGACTTCCATATATTGTTGGAAATCTCTTTCATATCACTTTCAAGTGGAGAAGTTTCGATGTATGCTTTAAGCACATATTCTACCTAAGAATGGCTACAAAATTTTTGTTGTTCTTTGCACCTTGGCCCTTCTCTTGTGCCTGGAATCCTAGACTCCCAACCACCATATTCATCATTTCATGGCTTCTCTAATAAGTTTTATACTGTTTTGATTCTCTACCAAACACTGCAATGACCATAGGACTCCCCCTCAGCTTGACACATCAAGCATATCAATGTTATCCCAATTACCATCACAACTATGCTAAGGGACATCAAAACCAACATCGGTTGCCACAAACATCCATGCTAGACTGGTTGAAAACAATGCCAACACTTGTGCAAATAGTCAAACAATGGAAACTACCCAACAATCTCCCCCTTTGGCGTTGATGGCAACACCTGCTACCTCATTACTTCTTTACATTGATGGCCAATCCTTATGTTTCTTCCACACTTCTCTTTCATGAGCCACCAATGGATTTCTCTCCTCTACACGGGCTATCACATATTCTCCACTATTTCTCCAATAATTCTCTATTCCTTTGACATTTATGGAAAAGGGATATAAGCTTCTTTTTCTCCTCCATGAAATCATCGACTATCAATGAAGAGGGTCTAGCTGTTGATGTGCATTCTACTCTACAAAATTCTCTTCAAGGACTGATCATTGTTTCTCCATAAAATGGACATATGTGATATGATCCCCTTGAACATATACTTCCTCCTTTTTAATAAACCTCCATCTTTGACACTTTATGGTTGTTGGTTGAATACTCTCTTGCCAATGCATCTTCTATATCAGTTAAAATAAATAATACCAATTAAACTTCTCATTGTATTGTTGTTGTTGCAAATACCAATAATTAGTGATGCATTTTAGATTTCTCTTCACCACTTCTACTACTTCATCCTCTATGCTCACTTCTCCTGAGCATCTAAATCACTTCTTCTCCCTTGAGATCATACCTTAAAACATGGACCGTTGCTTAAATAATACCAGTTGCACTAAGAAATAGATACAAATTGGATGTTGTACCGGGTAACCTTTTATACCTCTTTATCAAAAATAAATGTCCACTTACACACAAAGGCTACTCCATACGAACTCAGTCCATCACTGTAATAGTGATATGAATTGAAGACTAAGGGACATGAAATCTTATACCCATTGTGCTTTATGAACACAAGACTACTAGGAAAAATTCGATTCACAACTTAAATGAAATAAAGGGTATTCCACCCAAGGTTCAAACCTTTCATTTACTCTCCAATATTTCTTCCTGAGGATGAAAATTGTTTCCTCCTACTAATATCAAAGTAGCTCCCCCTCATCCAATTCTCTCTGATCTATTGCATCTCCTTCCTAACTTCTGCGTGGGGACCAATCCTATGGACCTGACTTGACTTTGGGCTTCCTGTCATTCCACACTTCTACTACAACTGATATTATTCTTCCCACAACATAAGATATTGTTGTGTACTCTTCATGTTGGCTACGCTCATCCTCTCTCTTTCAATGATGATGCATTTGAAATAAACACATACATTACCATAATCAGTAAGGGGACTTCTACCATACCATCAATAATTAGATGCACCTCTCTATTTTTTCCTTTTAGTGTCCTGCATCTGACTTATTGAGCCTCCCTTGAGGCCATTCTCTTGCCTTAATGAAGAAAAATAAATGATCTACTCCCCATGAGCATATCATCCTCCTTCTTCTTCCAAATTTTCAATGGCCAAGTCATGGCAGAAGCATTACCTTCTAGCTTCTTCTTTTCCCATTTTTGGGCTTTCTCTTGGTTGCACATGGATAGAAGAAAATTCTCCTTCAATTCCTCTTTCCTAACCCAAGTATTTTTTCTACCTTTTTTCCTTATATAGGGGTCTACTACAAGAGTAGGAGCATCATTATTCTAATTTATTCCTCCTCTTTTCATCTTGCTCTTTTGACATAGAGCACTGAAGGCAAACTTGTATTCCAAAAGTCAATTTCTTCTTCTTGTCTTTAAATCCTGAGCAGTTACATTTGCATGCATATGCTGAGAAGCATGCCATTTCTTTCCTTATCTACAATGTGCTACCTCATGCGCAAAGTTTCCATAATTGTAGCACTCTATTTGGCTTAATAATGGAGCAAAGGACCTACCATATTTTCTAGCATTGTTGTCACTTCCTCTTTTGCTACAATCATGCCTACTCCTGGCTGCTTTGTGTGTTCTTGGGTTGCTACTACCCAACACCTTTTGTTTTCTTGCATTCCATCTACAATATATGGCTTTATGCCCAAAATTATTGCAAGAAAAACAATAGTCATGAAAATTCTTTTGAGGATTGAAGAGGCCTTTTACTTGATGGATTTATCCTTGAGGAGAAAATGACCTATGTTGGTTCTTCATGTGCCTTCCATGGTTGTTTGGAATGTTTCCTTGCATTATTTCTTGCATTTGCTTCGCTCTCTTCTACTTCTATACTTTCTACTTCTTCTTATCATTTCATTGTTGTCATTTCTTCTCTTATTGTTGATACTTTCCTTGTTGCTTCTGCTGTCCAACAACCTCTTTTCCTTTGTTATTGTTGGAACCTTCAGCTACCCTTAATTGGATATATGAACATTGAACATTTTCCTTGGAGCTTGTTTCTTCTTTGAGACCCAAACCAACCTTGATGAGGGGGGATCTTTTCTTAGGAAACATCTCATCCAAGACTTGTGTACTCTCCTCAAGCTTCTGATATTGAGACAACGTTTTATTTGAATTTTCTAAGTCATATCTCAAGGAGACTACTTTAACTTGTAGTATCTCATAGTGAGCTTCTCTTTTATCTTGTTGAATGGTTAAAATTCCATTCAATCTATTGGCCCCTTCTTGTTGAGAATTTAGATGAACTATAACTTCTCATACTCAAGCTCATAGTCATGCAACTGCTCCTTTTTCTTGAGATTTTCTTTTGATAGCTCCTTGATCTCTTTAATAGCATAGGTCAAATTCTTCCTCAAATAGATCCTTTCATCTAGATCCTTTTCTTCTCTATTATAGTTGTTGGCTGAGTCACCATAGAGATCTAGAATCATCTATTTGTCCATGGAATCTTCCAAAGGTCTGAGTAGTATTCCATCTTCATCACTACTAGGAGTACTCTTATTTTCTCCTATGGATTTGTAGACCTAGAATCTCTCTTCTTCATCTTAGGTACCATCATTGGATATTGCTACAAATGTAGGTCTCTCTTCACAAAAACTAGATGTATGAATATATTTATCTTAAAAATAAGAATATGTACATCTAGTGGCTAAATGACCTATCTCTTTACAATTATCACAAAAAATAGCCTACATTATGAGTAGCATGAACCTTCTTATAACTCTTCAACATCCTCTTGAGAGTGATGAACAACAACTTTTGCATTAAGAGGAAGATATTTTGTCTTCTCAACAACTCTTTTCTAGGATGCTTTCTTCGAATTCTTCCTTGTCTTCTTTTGTTCATCATTTCCAACACAGACATCTAAATGTTTTGGTTCATTGCTTGAGAAACAATGTTCTTCCACCTCCTCTTGAGTTTTGTATATTTCTCCTCCATATAGACATTGTAAATTGTCTAACACTTCCTTGCTAACTCATAATGCCTCACTTTATCAGTATCTGGCTTAGACAACCCTTTCATGATAATACCCTTGGCTTCTTCATTTTTCTCACTCTTTTCTCCATTCAATACAGAGCACCATACATCAACATTCAAAGACATTAAATATGATTTGATTCTAACCTTCCAGAGTAGATACTCTAATCCATTTAAAAATGGAATTTATTATGATGTCATCCACATTTGATTAGCCATCTTTTCCCTTTGATATACCTTCTAGCGATAAAGCTATTCCTAAAGGAACCAGACTCTAATACCAATTGTTGGAAACAATGTTAATACTGAGAGGGGGGTTGAATCAGTATTAAGGCTAATTTTTACTTTTAAGCCAGTTTATTTTTCCTCATTCAAACTTGACATCCATTATATTAGAGAAATTGTTAACAACCATAATAATAGCCATATCAAAACAGAAGCATACACATCATGAGCAACAAACGCATGAACAAGAAGATTTTACATGGAATCCCTTTCAGGAAAAAACCACCAAAGCTTATTGTTATTATTGATGTAAATTAAGAGAACCTACTCTATTACATCAAATTGTTTTCTAAGCCACCACTCATAGGAAGCACCAACTCCCTTTCATTGTTTCTTAGCACCCACTAGCAAGAAGCACCAACTCCCTCCTTTTGTAGACATTTTTCCAACTCACCAAAAGCATCATGTGAAGCACCAACTTGCATCTCCTTGGATTTATGCAAGCACCAACATGCAGGAGGAACCAAACCCCAATCCTTATCAAACACCCACTAGAGATGGAAGCACCAATTACCTGTATGCAAGATCCAACCCACACTCAAATAGGAACTCAATGTCCATTGTCATTGGCATCAACTCTGCCTAATATCATCTCTATTCTCTTCAGCTCTTGGCCCATGTAGCACTCTATCTTTTCTCTCTCTTCTCACTCTACAACAACATATTGTCACCACCACAGCATCATTCTACTCTCGGCCCTCTATCCACTACACACATCATCACACTCATCTCAATCTTCTTATTCTATATAGTAACCTTCGGCCTTTCACACAACAACATTGGCTCTCTCTCGAGGTATATTTATTCTACTTAGGCACTGTCAACCTTTCACCACAAAAAACAATCACTTAGCCTCACACGTAGTAGTGCACTCTCAATAGAGAGCTCTCCACACAACTCCTCTCTAAATAATGTTGCTTTCCCCACTTTTCTCATCTGAGCTCCTCTGTTTTTTTCCTTTGTTGTACTATGCTCGATATTGTCTCTGCTACCTATTTCCAAACTACTAGAGTGTACCTTTGCATGGCTCTCCATTCTATTGTTGCATATGACTAGGCCACTGTTGTTGCAATAACCACTAACAATGGGTATATGGGTACTTCTCCATACTAAGAAATAAATCATCAATCCACCTGCACACTCAATGAGGCTCTCCATGTTTATTCATGGCTCTCTGAGCTTGACTATACCTCAGGATGGCTTATTTGCACTTCATTTAATTCATTGAGGTATGTCTTAGCTCATGACAAGCCAAACACTTCATGCTATTTAATTGTGGTCCTCCCTGTCATGGTCTCCTTCCTCCAACAATTTTCATTAACTCCATTGACCCTTCACAGTTACTATTTACTCTGTTGTTGACCCATTCATCCTTCAACACCTTTGTGCTACATTATCGGAGCTCCACTCGTCATAACATTTATTAAAACAATGTTATGATATTACAATATTTCAAAGTCCCTTTAGAGACTTCTTGCCTAGCCTCTTTTCCTATTCCCCTTGATAGGACTGATGCCTATGACCATTGGCTTCATATTCCACCATGTAGCAATTTCAACTCTCCCCACATATCGTAACTTCTTATTATATTTTGTTATGAAAATGAGAGATTCTGATGTTCTGAGCCCCTCTTGGTTAGCATCTCCTGTTTTTCCACCATGGGACCACGTACCATGACCAACAACATACAGTTTAGGTGTTAAGCCTTTTAGGACCTCCTGGAGGCCTATCTCCTTGTATTCTAGCTCTGCGCCCTTGGTTCTCTAGCTTCTACGACCAAGCACTACCACATCGGAGCTCCTTGTATCAGGACTTCCTCTTAATTCAATTTTGGAAGAGTTTCAAAATTATGACCTCTGAAATACTCATGGCACTTATGTGCTGAGTCTTATTTCTATTCCCTTAGTTCTATGGGTCCCTACAACCATGTGTCAACACCATCAAAGCCCCTTTCTTCCTAACTTTTCTCCAAAACAATTTATAGAGGAGTTTTAAAGTTTCAACCTTCTAAATACTTCCCACATGGCATCACACAACACTTGGGTGGTTGCTCTTATCTACGCCCTTGGTTATTTCGGTCCCCATGACCAAGTTCCATTCTACATTAAAGTCCCTTTATCATATCAGAACTTTTCCATAAACAATTAGATCAAAGTTACGAAACTCTAACCTATGATGTTCCGACCACTGAGATGATGTCATGCTATCATCATCACTCCATGTGGTTCCTCCTTAGTGGTGACACATGTCACCCAGATTTGTCCCATTAGGCCATCGAAAATGCCAAATCAATCTGCCACGGGTCCACCATATAGCCACATCATGCTAAAATCATTTTCCACTTCAGCTCCTTATGGCTAATCATTTTTTGCCATGTGTCCAATTGGAAGAGAGAGAAAGGGTCTGTTATCACTTAAGAAATGATTTCTAAATTCAGAGCATCAGTTTTATTCCAAAGGATTGGTGTTAGTCTTGGTCTAGTCTTTCCATGGTTGCTTTAGTGTCTAAGATCTAGAAAAGAGTCTTGTTGGTATGGTCAAATAGGGTCAACACTCCATTCTTGCCCATCACTGGTCCCACATCACACATTATTTCCATGTGTCAAGCTTGTGTCAAGGTTTACATTTTACATTTGTTCCTAAGTCATAATGTTAGATGGTGGTTAAGTTGCTTTTATGGTTTTTAGAGTATAAGTCATAGGGTTAGAGTCTCATTTCCATCATCAAATAAAGCTCAACAACCTTGTTTTACACTTTATGGATCTCATATCATGTTTTGAAAGTCATGTGTTTAGCCATTTTGGAAAATTTTTTAAACTTGCTACAAATCCACGTTTTTGTAGCACAGACAGTGTAAAAAACCAGTTTTTCACTACAAAATCACTAAACTAGGATTTTTCGTAGCACGCTACGAAACCCCTGAAAAAGCTTGTTTCAGCATAAAAAACTCTGTTTTCTACGTTTACTAGTCAACTTCTTGAAGGGGTCCTGAGCAACTGAGAACTAAATTTTGAAAACTGAAAGAGTCTTTTCTTCCCAACATACGAAAATACAAAAAATTCTTTCAGTTTCTTCAAATTCGTTCAGAGGTGGGAGGAATTTATGGTTAAACTTGCGCTACGAAATTGCTGAAAGTCAAGCTTTGTCTTCTGGTTTTAGTAGTCTTTTTCAAGATCAATGTCTGGTCACAGGAAAAGGTATTTTGGAATTCTGAAGGAGGTTTCTCTTCACAAACTCTCCAGATACAATAACCTATCTCACTTTCTTCATAAGTGTTTTCATTTGGGAGATAATAAGCTTTCTTTGAGACCCTAATTTCAGAGAACGGATTTTTCCTGTTTGACACATGTTTTTCAAGGACAGATTCTGGACAGCTGGAGAAGTGTTTTAAAAAACCAAGAGAGGTTTTTGTTCTAGATGGCATGTAATACAAAATATCCTTCATTTTTGTAAAATATTTCATGAGTGAGAATATAAGGGCTCTGTCCCACGTGCCAGTTTCAAGGATCCTAAGCCTAAAAACAGGGAAACATGTTCCCTAATTTCTAGGGTTTGTCATCAGCAGTCAGGTGACAACGTGGGAGGCTTCATCAAATTTGACTTCATGAGGTTGCAGCTGTCAAAGAATGCATTTAAATGTTTATATAAAATTGTTCTAATCATAATAAGGAGTTACACTCCTAGTTGTATTAGGTCTCTAGGACTGCTAGTTAGCTGTCAAATGCATTTAAAGGTTTGTTTTATGGTTAGAATAGGTGTCACTGATGGAAAATTCGAATTACCCCCATGCTGGAGGAGGAATCTAAGTCATGTAATGAACTCTATATATTGCAGAAGATGTGATGCACAAAGGGTTGAAGATTTTTCAGAGAAACTCTTATATTGTGCTTTGTGTAATACTCTATTTTCAGTAATACAGTACTTGGCTTTGCTTCTCAGGAATCAAAAGGAATTCAATGTTTAGAATGTCTTGTGTTGTCCTCCTCTCATTATCTACAGTGGTATGAATGTGTGATTACTTAGAAATCACTGATTGTGCTCTAACTTCCTTCATACATTTATAAACTGTGTGGTCCTATATTTTTCTGATATATTCTCCATATGTTGAATTCTTATGCCCTGACTTCTATGTAAAGCTAACATTATTATCAATACTGAAGCATGTTTGACTCCATAAGCCCAATGAATATTTTCTAATTATGTTTCAACCTTTTACACTTGTTCATTTGTTTCGAAGAGTTAGCCATCTTATTCATTATCAAAATCTTTAATTTTGTGAGAGAGCCCTCTCAGGTTGAGGAGGCTAAGCCTCAGCCAAAAGTAGGTCTGAAAGAGTTACACAAGGTCTTCCTGGTCAGAAGCCTATCAGGGCTAGGTTTTGTGATAACATTTTGGTGCATCTGTCGGGAGCCTGAAGTCTATTCATTCCTGAAATTAAGAGGCTAAACTTTTGAAGGTAGCAGGAGCTCAGAGATCGTTTTGAGGCTGCAAAACTACCTTGGCGACTCCACACATCGAATAAAAAATTGGAAGGTGACTCCACTGCTAGAAGATCAGTAGCTTGATGAAGTTCCAAGATGAGTTCCACTGCAAGAATGAATGCTAGGTATGCTCCTATGAATCAGTCTCATATCCCTGGTTTTCCAAATCCTATGCCAAAGGTTGATTAGAGGATCTTCCAATATTCAAAGATGAAAAGAAAGACAATGCTGCTCTTCATTTGGTTAGGTTTCATATGCATGTATGCAGTCTTAAGGTTCAGTTCCCTGAAGATTGTCTCATGAGGATGTTTATGACCACTTTAGAAGGAAAAGCATGGTCTTGGTATAAAAGTTTGGAAAATGGTTCACTATATTCGCTTGCTAATTTTTATGATGAATTCTATGAGATGTATAAAGAATATCATCCCTCCTTGTTGCTGGTCAAGGATTGTTGTAAACATTCTACAAGTTTTATTCAATATTTGGAGGATTTTTATGATGATGATGAGTTTATGGATGAAGAAATTTTAGAGGCTCTTCATAACAATACATTTCAACAACAAGAAGAAAGGATAACATCCCATGAAATCCAGCATGAAAATCAGCAGGGGTTTACCTATGAAAATCATATTATATCCTCCAAGATTGATGTAGAGATGCAACAAACTTGCCAGTCTTTTGATCATAAAGAGTATGAAAATGATTACAAACACCAAGAAGAAATGCTGGAAGGAATATTTTATAACCCTTGGGCAGAGGAAAAGGTTGTTCATTTTTGTAATTCCTTGCAACAGCTTACATCAAAGGATGATTATAATAATGAAGAAAATTACATTGTTTGTGGAAATCATGTAGAAAAGCAGTTGGATAGCATATCAAAAGAATCTTGTGCGGCTGAGAATCAGTTGTCTGAAGATATAGAATGTTATGATGATCATCAAACTAATCATGTATTTTTTGACCCTATAGCTGATTACATGGAAAAGGTTTACTGTTCAAGATTCTAGTTATATTTTCATCTTGAAGAACAGTCACACCTCATGCTGCCTTGGTTATTTTAGTATCTAGTTTATTTTTGCTTCAAGCACAGTCAAGAGATTAAAGTGTTAGATCAGATCGACGACTGGCTTCATTGGAAGTTTCATGTTCCTTGAGCTACAAGTGGAGATTGCAGCTGATAGGGTAGGTTGACTAAGCATCTATTTCAGTAGGTGAATTCTTCTTGCAAAAAAATCATTAAAGGCTTGAGGAGCAAATTGGGCAGAAGTTCAGAGTTTTATTCTAGAGAATGGAAAGTAGCACTGGAACTACAAGTTCTTAGTGTACCATAGGGGCACACTATCGCAAGTGGAGCCACACTATTATCACTGAAAAAGTTTCAAAGAAAAAGGGTAAGGTAAGGAAGAATTGGTCTTGGTCATTTTCGTGTTCCTTTCATGCATAAGAAGCACTTGGCAAGCTCAGGGTCAGCATACATCAGAGTTCTTTGAAGGCTCAAGCGAGGCAGTTCTCCATTTCAACTCAGGTAAGACAGTCATCTCTCAACAAGAGGAATGTAGTTTTGAAGATCTGAAGACACAACTAAGCCAACATGAAGAACATCTGTAGCTAAAAGAAATCACATAAGCAAGTAAGGCTAAGTCCTAAATTTTGATGATTTACCTTTTTGAAGTTTTCCTTGAATAATGGTGCCTCTGCATTCAGTTTTGAACAGCTTCAGGGTAGATGAAAAGGAAATTTCAAGATAAATAAGCTCAAGACATTCAAATTTTGGAATTAAACTGTGTCTTTGAAAATTACACAGCAGTTTCGTAGCGTGCCTAATGCACAGCAGTGTCGTAGCGCGCTACGAAACTACTGTAGCTGCATGTTATAATTCGGTTGACCAATTGTGAGTGACAAAGGGAAAATCTTTTTGAAAGGAATTTTATGAAGAGGATCATTAACAAAGTGTGAGCATCCAGCAAGGGCAAAAAAAGTAGAGAAAGGACATATATGAACTTTAAAGCTATGTGTTATAAAAATGGTCATTATTCATAGCTAGTTTTGTTCAAGATGCTTCAGGTAGCATTAAAGAGGTTTTGTTTTCACGTATACATGGGCCAAGTATGCAGTGTATGTAAAACAAGATAATCCAATGCAATTTTATGAAGAACAACAGGGATAATTGATTTCGAAGATCCTTGTGGAGACCAAAAGCAAAAAAAGGAGGAACTTTCTCTCCTTGTTTTTACCAGTCAACTTCTAGAAGCGTTTCTGAGCAGTTAAAAACTCATCTTTGAAAAGTGAAAGAATTTTTCATTCCTAAGATACTGAAGTACAAAAACCTCTTCCACTTTCTTCAAATCCATTATGATCTGAGAGAAATGAATGACCAAAGTTGCACTACGAAACTGCTGTAGGTGCAGTTTTTCACAAGCATATTTCTCCTGTTTTACACCTATTTTTCAAAGACACATTTTGGGCGGTAGGAATGATGTTTAAAAAAAAAAGAGAGGTTTTTGTTCAGCATGGACTGGTTCACGAAAACCTCCTTCAGGTTTTCCAAATACATTTTTTATAAGAAGATATGAGCTCTGTCCCAAGACCTATTTTTCAGCCAGAACAGAGCAAGGAACAGTCTCCTAGTTTCTAGGAACAGTAAAAGGATGAGTCATCAAGGGCCAGCTAGAGGTTTATGAGCACTATAAAATTCGAATTTATGGAATTATAGGTGTCATAAGGAGTGCTTAATTCCTAGATAAGGTTTTTTTAATCATAATGAGGAGTTACACTCCTAATTGTTTTAGGTCTCTAGGACTACCAGTTAACACCCAGTTTCATTTAATAATTAGTTTTAAGTGTCAATAGGTGTCATAATAGGTGGAATTCGAATTCCCCTCATGCTAAGGGAGGAATCTCAATTATGTAAAGAGCTCTATATATAGGAGAAGAGATAATGTACAAAGGGTTGGAAAATTATTCAGAAAAGCTCTCATATTGTGCTTTGTGTAAAGACTATGTTTTTAGTAATACAGTACTTTGGCTTTGCTTCTCAGGAATCAGAAGGAATTCAATGTTTTGAATGTCTTGTATTGTTCTCTTCCTATTATCTACAGTGGTATGAATGTGTGATTACTTAGAAATCACTAACAGTGCTCTAATTTCCTTCATGCATTTGTAAACTGTGTTGGTCCTATGTGTTTTTGGTGTATTCTACATGCATTGAGTTCTAAATGCCCTGACTTCTATGTAAAGCTAACCTTATTGTCAATACTGAAGCATATCTGACTCCATAAGCCCAATGGATGTTTATTGATTGTGTTTCAACCACTTACACTTCTTCATTTGTTTAATAGAGTTAGCCATCTAATCCATTATCAATATCATTAATCCTTTGAGAGAGCCCTCTCAGGTTGAGGAGGCTAAGCCTCAGCCAAAAGTAGGTTTGAAACAGTTACTCAAGGTCTACCTGATCAGCAGCCTTTCAGGGATTTATTTTGAGATAACATTTTGGTGCGTCTGCTGGGAGCCTGAAATCTATTCATTCCTGAAATTAAGAGGCTGGACTTCTGAAGGTAGTAGGAGCTCAGACATCTTTTTGAGGCTACAAAACTACCTTGGCGACTCCACACATCGAATAACAAATTGGAAGGTGAATCCACTGCTAGAAGATCAGTAGCTTGATGAAGTTCCAATATGGGTTCCACTGCAAGAATGAATGCCAGGTATGATCCTATGAATCGGTCTCATATCCCTGGTTTTCCAAATCCTATGCCAAAGGTTGATTGGTTAGAGGATCTTCCAATATTCAAATATGAAAAGAAAGACAATGTTGCACTTCATTTGGTTATGTTTCATATGCATGTACGTAGTCTTAAGGTTCAGTTCCCTGAAGATTGTCTCATGAGGATGTTTATGACCACTTTAGAAGGAAAAGCATGGTCTTGGTATAAAAATTTGGAAAATGGTTCAATATATTCGCTTGCTAATTTTCATGATGAATTCTATGAGATGTATAAAGAGTGTCATCCCTCCTTGTTGTTGGTCCAAGATTGTTGCAAACATTCTTTGAGTCTTATTCAATATTTGGAGGATTTTTATGATGATGATGAATTTATGGATGAAGAAATTTTAGAGGCTCTTCATAACAATGCATTTCAACACCAAGAAGAAAGTATAACATCCCATGAAATGCAACATGAAAGTCAACCAGGGTTTACTTATGAAAACCATGTTCAATCCTCTAATATGAATGAGAAGATGCAGCAAACTTGCTAGTCTTTTGATCATAAAGAGTATGAAATTGATTGCAAACACCAAGAAGAAGTACTAGAAGATAGCTTTTATAACCCTCAGGCAGAGGAAAAGGTTGATTTTTTATGTCAAACTTCTCAGCAGCTTACAACAATAAATGATCATAATAAGGAGGAAAATTACATTGTTTGTGAGAATCATTCAGAAAAGCACTTGGATAACATATCAAAGGAATATTGTGTGGTTGAGAATCAGTTTTCTGAAGATGTAGAATGTTATGATGATCATCAAAATAACCATGTCCTCTTTGACCCTATAAATGAATACATGGCAAAGCTTTTCACACCAGTATTTCATTTTCATTTGCATTATGAAGATCAGGTACATTATAAGTTGATTTGGTCATCTCACTATCATGGCTATTTTGAGGTCAAATGTAGTCAAGAGCCTCCAATATCAGAAAAGACAATTGATTGGCTTTATTGGAAATATCATGTTGCTTGACCTAAAGTGGAAATTGCAGCTGGTAGGTAGGTAGGAAAATGCAAATAAGATCAAGGTTGACTGAGCATTTTTCATTAGATATAGATTTATTTCTCCTATAGTGATCATAGAGCTTAAGCCCGAGGTGAAGGCCCAAGTAGCTTAAAGGGGATGCTTGTCAAATAAATTTCTGTTATCATAAAGGATGAAGCACTGGACCTGCGAGTTCTTAGTGTACCACAAGGGCACACTATCCCAAGTGGAGCCACTATTATCACTGAAAAAGTTTCAAATAAAAAGGGTAAGGTAAGGAAGAATTGGTCTTGGTCATTTTCGTGTTCCTTTCATGCATAAGAAGCACTTGGCAAGCTCAGGGTCAGCATACATCATATTTCTTTGAAGGATCAAGTGAGGCAGTTCTCCATTTAAACTCAGGTAAGACGGTCATCTCTCAACAAGAGGAATGTATTTTTGAAGATCTAAAGACACAAATAAGCTAGCGTGAAGAACATCTGTAGCTAAAAGAAATCACATAAGCAAGTAAGGCTAAGTCCTAAATTTTGATGATTAACCTTTTTGAAGTTTGCCTTGAAGAATGGTGCCTTGTGCATTCAGTTTTGAACAGCTTCAGGGAAGATGAAAAGGACATTTCAAGATAAAGAAGCTCGAGACAGTCAAATTTTGGCATTAAACTGTGTTTTTGAAAATTACACAGCAATTTCGTAGCGCGCTACAAAACTGCTGAAGATGATGCCTAATGCACAGTAGTTTCGTAGTGCACTACGAAACTGCTGTAGCTGCATGTTATAATTCAGTTGACCAATTGTGAGTGACAAAGGGAAAATATTTTTGAAAGGAAGTTTATGAAGAGGATCATTAACAAAGTGTGAGCATCTAGAAAGGGAAAAACAAGTAGAGAAAGGACATATATGAACTCTAAAGCTATGTGTTATAAAAATGGTCATTATTCATAGCTAGTTTTGTTCATGATGCTTCAAGCAGCATTAAAGAGGTTCTTTTTTCACATGTATACATGGGCCAAGTCTGCAGTGTATGTAAAACAAGATAATACAATGCAATTTTATGAAGAACAACAGGGATAATTGATTTCGAAGATTCTTGTGGAGACCAAAAGCAAAAAAAGGAGGAACTTTCTCTCCTTGTTTTTACCAGTCAACTTCTAGAAGAGTTTTTGAGCAGTTAAAAACTCATATCTGAAAAGTGAAAGAGGTTTTTATTCCTAAGATACTGAAGTACAAAAACCTCTTCCACTTTCTTCAAATCCATTATGATATGAGATAGATGAATGACCAAAGTTTCACTACGAAACTGCTGTAGGTGTAGTTTTTCACAAGCATATTTCTCCTGTTTTACACCTATTTTTCAAAGACACATTCTGGACGGTAGGAAAGATGTTTCATAAAACCAAGATAGGTTTTTGTTCAGCATGGACTTTTTCACAAAATCCTCCTTCAGGTTTTCCAAATAAATTTTTTATAAAAAGATATGAGCTCTGTCCCAAGACCTATTTTTCAGCCAGAACAGAGCAAGGAACAGTCTCCTAGTTTCTAGGAACAGTAAAAGGATGAGTCATCAAGGGCCAGCTAGAGGGTTATGAGCACTATCAAATTCGAATTCATGGATTTATAGGTGTCATAAGGATTTTTTAATTCCTAGATAAGGTTTTTTTAATCATAATGAGGAGTTACACTCCTAATTGTTTTAGGTCTCTAGGACTGCCAGTTAACCACCAGTTTCATTTAATAATTAGTTTTAAGTGTCAATAGGTGTCATAATAGGTGGAATTCGAATTCCCCTCATGCTGAGGGAGGAATCTCAGTTATGTAAAGAGCCATATATATAGGAGAAGAGCTAATGTACAAAGGGTTGGAAAATTATTCAGAAAAGCTCTCATATTGTGCTTTGTGTAAAGACTCTGTTTTTAGTAATATAGTAATTTGGCTTTGCTTCTCAGGAATCAGAAGGAATTCGATGTTTTGAATGTCTTGTATTGTTCTCTTCCTATTATCTACAGTGTTATGGATGCGTGATTACTTAGAAATCACTAACAGTGCTCTAATTTCCTTCATGCATTTGTAAACTGTGTTGGTCCTATGTGTTTCCGGTGTATTCTACATGCATTGAGTTCTAAATTCCCTGACTTCTATGTAAAGCTAACCTTAATATCAATACTGAATCATATCTGACTCCATAAGCCCAATGGATGTTTATTGATTTTGTTTCAACCACTTATACTTCTTCATTTGTTTAATAGAGTTAGCCATCTAATCCATTATCAAGATCATTAATCCTTTGAGAGAGCCCTCTCAAGTTGAGGAGGCTAAGCCTTAGCCAAAAGTAGGTTTGAAATAGTTACTCAAGGTCTACCTGATCAGTAGCCTTTCAGGGATTGATTTTGAGATAACAGGGTCCATCGGTCCTTGGTTTTTCAACAATTTCCTTTGTATTTATTCTCCTTTGCAAAACTTGGCACTTTCAAAGAATTGCAATTTATAAGAACTTACAAGGTTTCAAGGTTGCGATGGCCTCGACCTTATGATATTCTGATATGCCCTCTACTTTGTAGTTCTAATATTGGGTCCCAATGTTCTCTAACCTCTGATGTTTTGAGATTTCTGATATGCCCTCTGTTTTGAGGTTCTGATATGGCTTCTTATGCCATATGCTCCACTCTATGATGTTCCAATGGCCCTATGATCATATGTTCTGATATCGGGTCCCAAAAACCAGCTCCTGAAACTCCAAGCCTCCAAAATTTTGTCCTCCAAAGGTCTCAATATGCTCCCATGTGTCCTATCTTTGGACAAATGTCTGTATTTAATAACGTTTGATCTTGATGGCCATTGATCGACTTCCAAATATCATTGGAAATTTCTTTCAAAGCACTTTCTAGTGGAGAAGGTCTGATGTAGGCTTTGATCCCATCTTCTACCTTATAAATAACTACAAACTCTGTTGTTCTTTGTACCTCGACCCTTCTCTTGTGCCTAGAATCCTAGACTCCAAACCACCATAGTCATTATTTTATGGCTTCTCCAATAAGCCTGCTATTATGGTGTTTCTATACCAAAAGCTGCAGCAACCATAAGACTCCCATTGATCTTGACACATCAAGCATATTACTGTTATCCCAATTACCATCACAACTAGGCTAGGGGACATCAAATTCAACATCTTGTACCACAAACATCCATGCTAGTCTAGTTGACATCAATTCCAACACCTGTGCCAACAGTCAAACAATGCCAACTACCCAAAAACACCTTCCTTGTTTCCTTTCCTATAATAAGCACCATCAAAATACAATTTCCATATATTTTCATGCTCCAATGATTATTTACTCAACTAAGCTATACATTCCACCTGGGTGTCTCCCATGACTTGATCATCTTCTTCTAATAGAAGACAAGAAAAATCATTCTCCTTACCATACACAGGGGCATTGTTTAAACAATCTGCCTTTGTAACTATCTTCACAAATCTAGATTCCATGTATAATCATTGCTCCTGTCCACCAAACACATGAATGGTAGCATATGTTACATCCAGTTTAATGGACCCCCCAATTTTCATTCCCCATGATCTGGAAAAAAGCATACCAAATCTTCCATGGATTTCAGCAACTACAATATCCATTACTACACTTTTTACTGGGATCTTAGCCAAATTGACAACTCTATCTTTGATCATACCTAGGCACTTCACTCTTTTGAAATCAAAGGAGTATAGTTCTTTGCATGATGTTGATATCTATAGTCCCAACTGCGCCATCACATATGATGGCATTAAGTTTTGAGATTATCTTGAGTCAAGCATAGAATTATGTAGTAGCAGGTCATGAATCACCAAGGTGGCTTAGAATGGTGTAGTAGAAGATTACTTCTCCTCCACATGGGGTCTAAATATAACCATGGGCCCTCTCTTCTTAAAGGTTAAGACTATCTTGCAAGGGGGTAGTGGTGGGTGAACTCATAAACTGAGACACTTGAGCTTTATAACTCGGTTGTTTCAATAATTTAGTCAAAGGGATAGTTATCTTGACTTTCTCCAACTCTTTTTGAAGATTGAAGGCGAAGGGATTATTATAAATTTTAACAGACTCGATAGGTTATTTTTTCGCATTGTAGATTGGATTTATCGATGGGGGAAATTTCTTTGTTTTGGAGGCTCCATACTCATTGGGAATAGGATTGGAGGATTGTTTCTTGGTTGGTGAAACATGGTTGAGTGGTTTCTTCTCTTTATCTGTTGTCTTAGGGAACTTGGATGAAGAGTCTCTTCATTCTAATATTGCCCCCTGGACCTTTTCCTAGATGACCTGATATCATATTTCCTATGCAACTAGGCTTGCATGAATTTAGCAAACTATTTTTGATAACTATCTATCTCACCATCATCGAGTAGGGCATCTAGATCATCCCCTTCTCCTTCATGTGATTCTACTTCATTTTCTCCCTCCGAGAGACAAGAGAATTGGTTTTATTGAAATTATGTAGTTTCTTGAACCTTCTACTTAGGATAATCTTCTAAATATAAATGAGGTTGAATATGATGTTATTTATCCTTTCTCTTTCTTTGCTAGAGTTGCAATGGTGGCCTCCTATATTGGGTGTTAAATTTTCTGTTAGGAGTTGGTTGAATTTGTCGAGGAGGGTTTTTGTTCTCCAACTCCAGTTTTACGAGTTTGTCAAAAAATTTCCTTATCAACTTGTTCATATCCTCTAACTTATGCTCTTTAGTTTCCTTTACATGGCCTAAAGAACTAGCTCCTTCCTTTCCTCTTCTCTTGCCACCATATTCAACTTTCCCTTTCCACTTTTTAGTGGAGGTGAAATTTGCTTCAACTTCCATGACAACTATTTGGATTTTTTCCAGAGTACGAGACTTTATTTCTCTAAGAGTAAACCCAAACCACTCTAGTTCAAAGGATCCAACAAAAACCACTTTAGCAACAACCTGTGGGGGTTTAATTTTAACAGGAAAAATATTATATAATTTATTAAATTTCCTTATAAATTATGAGACATCTTCATTATGTTTTTTCTCCATTCCATTAAATTTTGTTAGGATATACCCATGGTCCCTCTTCTCACCCCATTTATGCATGAAAGAGTTCTCCATCTCCTCCCAAGTATTAATAGAAGCATTTGGTAGGATCTTGAACCATTTCATGGCCTCTCCATCCAAACACTAAACAAAAAGTCTCAAGACTACATCTAGATGTTCCACATTGAAATTCTTAGCAAAACCACAAAAAGACTCTATATGCTTTTAGGCTGAAATATCATCCTCTCTAGTGAACCTTAGTAGGATTTTAAGGTAATCTTGTGGCATATCATTCATAGGTTGTGGAAAGTTGAGTGGACCATACCTATTAAGTAGAAAAATAGGGATGAATATGTGTTGTAATGGAGGTGGTCAAAGATTTACCACAGGGCCTGGTTGAGGATCTATATGGATTATGGATATATGGAGCTGAGATGGAGTGCTAGAAGTGCTATGAATCAAACTATTTATGGGGATATGTTTGACTTTTTCAAGTTGTGGGAAGGTAGAGGATGTGAGAGGAGGTGAACTATCAGAAGCTTCTTCAGATTTAACTCATGAGGAAAATAAGCTAAATAATTATGAACGTTCTTTTGAATATTACAAGGCTTTAAAAGAGGAATTAGAGTAGTTTATCTCTGCCTTCTGAAAGCTAGAAGTTAACACTTCAGGAAATGAGATTACAGGATTTGGAGTAATGGGATTCCTCTCTTTCCAAACCCTCCTCGATATGAGTTTTTCACGGTCAAATACAGGGGGAGTTTTATGTTGAGAAGTGTCAAAATGAGTATGAGGGCTTTTAAAAGCTAAGGTGATCAAATGATTATTTTAAACAGTGGATTCGCCAAGGTGAGAGATATTCAACCCACACCCCCTTTTTCTCCCCTAACTAATGGGTATAAAAGTGTCGTATCTAGGGAAAATATTTTGATTTGTCCTTGGCAACAGTGTCAGAAGATGTTGTAGCTCCTAGAGACAACCCCGGATTTTAGGAGAGGTCAGTGCCTAGGAGATATTAGTCTCTCTAGAAGATGAATCGGTACTACTCAAGAGATAAATTTAAAATTATTTAATTTTTTGGCTCAATTATCCTTCTAAGAGGTAGATTCAATACACACATAAACAATATATCATTCCCAAGAGTAGATGTTTAGGTTTGGTGGCCTACAAACAAAAAATGCAGCTTGATTGGTTGTTGCAGTAAAGATGGAAAGGAGAAATATAAGGAAGGAACCTAGTGTAGAGGGCTGGACAGACACAAAACCTTATGCAAGAAATCCTAGTAGAATCATGCAAAGATAAAGGAAATGAAGTGCATAAATTATGGATTGCATTTTAAGGCTTTCAACTCAATATCTCACAGGTACTTTCTGCTACAATATAACATAAGTAAATCTATGATTTAAGAGTGAATATATCAACTAAAATTTACACAGTATTTGAAGAAGAAAAACACACATGAAGTGACACACAGATGGAGAACACATACTACATATTCCAATGCATGGAATCACCAGAAAAGTCTTCACTAATCTTAAATAATTGAAATACATTTCACAAGACCAAACTTGTGAAATTTTGCAAAACAATTATTGCCTCTGGAACAGGAAAATAGAACCATGGAACCTCTTTCTGAAAATATAATTTCTAACATTTTTAATGAGTTTGTCCTCCTATTTATAGGGAGAACCAAAATAGGAACAACTTGCAAAATATCTTAGAATGTGTTATAGCACCATTTACCACCCTTGGTAGATTTGATGCTCTATGATATGGCCTAGGGCGACCCTTCCCTACCAGACTTGGTCCAAATTCTAAAAACCAATGTTTTAAATCTCATATGCGATTTTTCCTTGTATAAAGCACGTGTACACATGGGTTAGTATATACCCAACCCGCTATATTTTTTAAAACATTAAAAAATATATAATCTCCCTTAATTCGGGCAAAGTTTACAGATTTGACTTGATACTCACCTACTATAGCCTGTGGCCCAATTGTTTCCCAACTGAAAAAACTAATTTGGAGAAGTATAAATAAATATCCATGGGAAGGCCTAAGGGAGGAGAAAAGATTAGATATTGATATTATAATTGATTACATCCCAAATCAAGTCTGAAGATATCCTTGTGCCTTCTGTACTCCCAAGTCATAGGAAACCCCTGTTTCCTTCTTGAGTTGTCCATCATCCCTTCATGACATCCTTGTGTATACTTATGGAGGAGGACTGTTGAGGCCTGGACAGGATGGATTCGAAGGATGGTTTTCCTTGGAGCTGACAGATGATTCATGTTGTAGTTCTTTCATATTTTCTTTAGCTTACATTAATAAAGAGGCGTTGTATTGTTCCTAATGATTATGGTCTTTATGTATTAATTCATGTTATGATTTGCTTATAAAATCTCACGTTAATGCTTATTCGCTTACATGCTTATATGATCTAACACTTATATCATGAACATGATTTCTATTACTCTTGTTGTATATGTTTTTCTTGAATGAGTTGCATATTTTAAGGCATTGGAAGAAGTAGAGGGTTTGGACCCTATGGGAATGACCTCAAATGTAGGACCTCTAGGTAATACCTCTTCTTCCTACTTTAGTAGTTTAAGTATTAGAACTGCCTGTTTGTATGTCTCTTTATGTTTTATGCCCTCTGCTCTGTTGGGTTTCTCAACCCAAGACCCTAGGGTGATTCTACCTATAATAGAATTGGCGACTCCACTGGGGAAAGCATTCTTGTTTTTCCTAGATTTGGTTGTTTCTTCTTGATCAGGGCCTTCTTGATTGATTTCCTGATTTACAATGTTTGCGACATGTTTTCTTCCTGGGCATCAAGTCTGATCTTTTGGATCAGGCCTCGATTTTTTGTTTTTCTTGATTGAGCTTTATGTACACACTTCTCAGAGGATACAATAGCGTATGCATTCTAGTTTCTTTAAATAGACTCATGTATATGTGAGTTTCCTATGTTTTAGTCGTGTATACACGCTTCTATGTCTTTACACAATCGTGTATACCTTATTTTGAATTGATTTTTCAAAATCTTTGGCCCAGTTAAGATTGATGCCTAGTGGTTTTTGTTGATTTCTAGTCATTCACTGTCAGTAAAGCTCTGCTTTCTTGCAAGTTTTCAATTTCTAATCTTCTTCTTGTTGAAAAACCTAGTTAAACTAGGGTTTGCTCTTTGAGTAAAGTTTTAGTTTGGGCTTTGGGTTCAAGGCTTCTTGTAGAAGTTGGTTTTCCTGACGTTGGAACAAGAAACTAGTTGTAGTTTTGTTTATAACCCAACTTCCGGATTGCTTTTCTTTGCTTTCCTTTTTTGGTTGACCTATTTTATTTTTCATGGTTTTTGAGTGCCTATTTGGAAATCTTGAAAGTATTTCTTGACGTTCTTTTGGTTTGCTGAAGTCCTTTATACTATTGTTCAGATCAATCTATGCAATTCTGTAGTCCTTTGTCGTTTCAAGTTTCATTATATTAATGATGTGCATAACTTGCAAATTTTGGGACTCTTTATGCTTGTTTTTGGTATTTGAAGTTTAGTAGTCTTTGCGTTCTCAAAATCTTCTTTGGGTTCTTGAAAGTATTTCTTGCCTTTCTTTTTCTTTTCAGTTTTTTTTTTTTGGGTTTCTTCGTTATTTTTTAGCAATTGTGAACTTTTTCAATTGGTTTTGTTTGGTTTCAAGGGAAGCTTTTCATTGAATTTATGCCCTCCTTATAGTCAAGTTGGCCTATTAATCTTGTGAAATAACACATTTTCTTATCGTATGAGCATCCATAGATTCTTGCATCATCATTATAGTTTGCATTAAGTTAGTTTGCACTATAAGCATTTTAGTATTTTTGTTAGATTTTGAGTGTGTGGAGCATGTTTTTGAAATAATTTCTTTTTTGCTTTTATGTGTTTATTCGTAGAACCTCATAGAAATCTCTTTTCATCAAAGAAAAATAGTCTTATTTGCATATAGCTGACTTTCTATTGATTTCTTTTGCATCAAAACACCATAAGTTTCACGCTCATTTTAGTCGTGACCTAAAGAAAAACTCTTTAAAATCAAGTGCTTGATTAAAAATAACTAGAACATTTTTTTATTTTTCATTAATTACATCAACAATTCTAGATCTTTAGGGCCTTGGAATAGGCGAGTGGAGAGTTAACTCTCCAAGGCCACTCAAACTATTAAACATAAATGTTGAATAATGAGTGAAATCCAATGTCATTAGAAAGAATGGGAAAGCTCTATGACTGGGAGTCAAGCACAAGGGAGAGTGAAGACAAGGAAGAGAGATACCCCCTCTCCTACTTGTTGGCTCTCGCCCCGAGACTGTTCCACCCAACTTTTGATACGAACTGGTGTCCAAAGTTGCTATTCCTAGAGACCACATAGGTCACTGTGGAGGGGAATCCCACGACACATGAGGCAGACGTTGCATCACGTTCATTAGTACGTCTGGAGGGTTCCCTTGCGAAGCTTGGGTGCTTGCACCAGAAAATTATTTTTTCTAGATGTCAGTGTAAATGTTTCTGTCACCTTCGCTGGTAGGTCTGGGCCATCATTATCCCAGACTATCTTCAGAAGGTCCTTGATTTCACTTTCTTGTATTTTGGTGTCCGGTCCTCATCATCTAGAGTGGAAATACTTGGAAGTTTCTTCATTGAATGTATCTTCTAGGGACTTTGCTAGAGAGTGCTCTTTTCTCCTAGTTTGCCATAACTTTATAATTTTTTTGAGTCTTTAATAACTTCTCTTAAAATAATTAAAAGTGGTTGATCAACCAATTCGCCAGTCTAGGAGGCTTTATGGGCTTTCACCTACAAGTGTTGAGCCTTCTTCCAGAAGGCATAGGAGAAATTCTGTCGATGATTTACAATCATTGGAAATGGACGTAGCAGAGATCGATCCTTCATTTCAAGCTATTGTTTCGCAGAATAGACCTAGTGTAAGTCGAGATTTGGAGAGGAACACTCCAGTCCTTTCTAGAGTCCTCTTCCACTCAGAAGACGTTATATAGGTTGAAGAAATCCCTGAGTCTCTTGTGAATCCTTCTTCTCCTCTCCCTCCATATTATCTAGACATTCTATTATACATCAATACCCTGACTCGCAGGCCTTTGAGCCCCAGTCTATATTATTATTTTCCTTCGATGGCCACTACTGGGAGTATGGTTTCAACTATGAGTTCTACTAGTGTACATACTCCTTTATCAATACAAGGAGGAGGTACAATTCCCATACCTTCAATCACTCCTAGAACTGCAATTTTTGGCTCTACCTCCATTCCATATTCGAGTGGGGGCACCCAATATTTTTCCTCCAACACTGGTTCTTTCCCCTTTGGAATCCCTACCAGTGCAATTCCTTCGGTTCCCTTAACTTTTCCATCCACTGTTCCATGTCTATGACTTCCATTGCATGTGGATTAGATTCTTTTTAGGGTTTCCCTTTTGGGAGTGGTCATATACCACATTTTAACCCATCTCTAGGATCATTACCTTTTCCTTCCATAGGTCAAAGTTATAATCCTTTCCAAGGATGGACTAATCCAGTTGTTAGTAGCTTGGGAGTCAGGAATCAATTCTCTTTTAGCCAACAGGGGAGTATGTTGTTCTCCTCTGTGAGTTCATTTCAGAGTTTTTTTCCCTTTTCTAATGCATGGAACCCTTACCAAGGGCTCTTTTCTTCATTTAATACCTCACTAGGGGTAAATTTCACTGTATATGGCAATTTTTTGGCAGGAGTTGGACAAACTCAATTTTTTTTAGACCACAAGGTTTTCCTTATGGTTTAGGCATTCCTATGAATCACCTCAGGCAACCTGGTGCCTTCACAAATCTAGGATATTCTTTTCAAAACATTGGGAATTCTACCTAGAGTGGGTGGAAGCCTCAGTTTCCTGCACACTTACCTTTCCTGACAACTTTAAACTTGCCAGATTGATCAAATTTGACTAATGACCTTATCTAATACAACCTGATTTGGCCTCTGGTTCCAACCAAACTTCTATCGGAGATACCAAATTCTAAGGGAATACTGGTGAAGATTCGGGTGACCATATAACCAATTTCAATTTATGGTGTTCATCGAACTCCTTGATTCATGATTCAATCAAGTTGAGATAATTTCAATGCACCCTAACTGGGAATGTAGCTAAATGGTATATTGAACTTCCAGGGGGCACCTTCTCTTCGTTTGGTGACTTGGCCACCATATTTTTAAACCATTTTTAGTTGTATGTTTGTTATGATGTTGGAACTAAGCTCTTAGCTAATTTCCACCAAGGCTAGGGAACCCACATTTCTGATCATATCCAAGAATAGAGGAGAAGGAAGAGGGTTATTAAAGTCGATATTCCATAAGAATTTATTCTTGCATGGTTTCTCAAATCTTTGCAGCTTGAAATATCTAAGGATTTATCTCTCTCTGGTGTATTCACCGAAGAACATGCTATTTTTAGATCACAACAGCTATAACTCATATATTCTCAATCTCGGATTCTTGAGAAAATTTTGCATAATGCTCCTAGATCTAAGGTTGATCTTGCCAAGCCGAAGTCAATTCCCCATGCCGATAGGCTAGTGGGATGAATCAATAATAGCACGGCTAACCTGTTAAACCAATTGCATAAGTTATCTTTGCAAACTGCTTCTTCTATTCAGGCACCATCATCATTTTCCATGCCTTCTAAACCTTTGTCTATCAATGTCATTCAAGCTTCTAACCCTAAAGGAAACTAAAAATCTGATGGGAATAAGAAAGGACGTGGTAATAGAAAGAATCAGGATGGGAAGGGTAATGCAAATAAGCTTGGGAGTGATGCTGGAGGGGGTGAAAAAGAGTCCAAGAAGAAAATGAAGTTTCCATGCAAGTTATGCAATGGTGACCATTTGACTCATCTTTTGCCAAAGATTCAGGATGCTCAGCACCTGTTGGTTCAACAAGGGTCTTCTAGCTCCCAAGCTCTGCTAACTAACCCTTTTCCCCAAGGGCAATATTTGTTAGCTAGCGTGAATGATGGTACTGGTACCCCCACTAGGGGCAACCAGGAAGGGGAAAATCCATCAAATGTTTATATGATGAGTTCACATATTGATGTTTCTACACAGTCACATGATTATGGTGAACCAGAATCATATAAGGCCAAGACTACTACTGATGTTTCATAGCCACTCCATATTGAGAGGACCATAGTTGAGTCTATACCTCGGATTCCCAAAGGCTCCGCAAAATGTTTGACAATTAACCCCAATGGCAAGGAAACTCAGAAATGCCCCATTGTAGAAGATCTGGCTCAGAGTCCTTGTGCCATGCTAGCATTAGAGGTACTCTAGTCGTGTGCAATAAAAGGGAGTGTGTTTCTCATTGTGATCGAAATGGTGGATCCAAAAAACTCTCTTGTTCTTACATTCAACATGTCGAATATCAAGAAGAGACTCCCACATCATATGGCTTTTGAAATCAAGTCTACATACTGAAAGACCAATATATTTCAAACCATAGTTGATGAGGGAGATTCCACATGTGTAATGTCTATATCATGTTGGAAGGCTATTGGATCACCTCAGGCTGTTCTGTCACCTACTCTCTTAACAACATTTGATGGTCATTCTCATAGGCCACATGGGATTATTCCAAACTTTCCCATTTGTGTTGGCGGAAAGATTGTAAATATCGAAGTAGAAATAGTTGATGAAAATTTGGATTACAATCTCCTTTTGGGAAGAAATTAGATTTACGAGATGGATGCGATTATATCAGTGTTATTTTGCATCCTTTGTTTTCCCCATGAAGGGAAATTGTAATGGTTGATCAGATGGATTATTCTCTGGGTGAATCCAATGCATCTTCTGAATCTACTTTTCCATTAGTGAAAAATCCTAAGTAGCCTATTGAGAATCTAGGAGTTGGGATGTATTCTTCCTTAATGCATACCTTTTATTTTCGTGCTCTTATTGCTCGAATTAATGTTATTTCATCTTCCAAGGCACCTTCTCGATATGAGTTCTTTATAACTCATTATTTTTTGGATCCTTGGCCCTTACCCTCTTCTACCACCACATTAGATGAGGGGAAAGTAGGTGGAATGGAATTTCCTATATCTACAGCTGAAATTGCTTATCAATCTATAGTTAAAATTGTAGAATATGATTCTACACCTTTTTCACCGAAGGAGCTGGATGGGGATGTGGCTCTGACCTGGACTCTAGATTCAACTTCTGCTATGGATTGCCTAGTTACTGTTTTTCCATCTAAAGAAGCAATTATAGAAGCAATGATAGGTATTGAGAGATTGTGGGATGATTTGCATCATTGGTCATGTTTCCTCCCTGATTTTCGAGAAGTAGAATCAAGCTTTCCCAGTCCTTCGTCTATTGGTGATGTTCATACAATTTTAAATCCTTTGGCTCCAACACAATTTTCAGCCGAAGGTAACATGTATGTTATTTCAAAAACTATTCCAGTGAATATCTTTAGGAATCCCAACATTATCGATAATGTCTTCATTGGAGTTAATTGTTCCCCTGAAGAAATTTGAATTTATACTGATCTCTTTAAAGATTTTCGAGATGTGTTTGCTTGGTCTTATGAGGAAATTCCCAATATAGATCCATCTATAGTCTAGCATGAGATCAATACATATGAAAATTCAAAACCTATTCACCAGAAGCTTCAACCGGTAAACAATAGGAAAGCTGCAACTATCAAAGCTCAGGTTGAAAATTTTCTTAAAGTGGGTTTTATATACCCCGTTCCTCTAACTGAGTGGGTCTCAAATCTAGTCCTCATTTACAAGAATCAAGGACCGATCCGTGTGTGCATTGACTTTATGGACTTGAATAAGGCTTGTCCTAAAGATAATTACTTGACACCATTTATTGATCAGATTATCAATGAGTGTGCGGATAATGAGATTTTCTCTTTTATGGATGGATTTTCTGGTTATAATCAAATCACTATTTGTCCAAAAAATCAACATAAGACAAATTTTATTTTCCCCTGGGGTACATTTGTATATAAGAAGATGCCTTTTAGCCTTAAAAATGTAGGAACTACCTTTCAGTGGGCCATGTCATATGATTTCCATGATATTAAACATGTTATCAAAGCCTACTTGGGTGATTTAGCTACTCGTTCTTGAAAAAGAATTGATCACCCCAAGCATTTTCGATTAATTTTTGAATGATTTTGTTTCTAAAAAATCTGGTTGAATCCGAATAAGTGTGTTTTCGCTATCACATCTGGTCGGTTGTTGGGATTCATCATTTCTACTGAAGGGATTCGTGTACATCCCTTCAAGTTTGAGGCAATACTTCGGTTGCCTCCCCCATCCACTATTTTTCAACTTCAGGGTCTTCAAGGAAAATACAATTTCTTAAGGAGATTTATAGCTAATTATGTCGAGATTACTATAGGATTTATGAGATTTCTCAAGAAAGGATTCATATTTCTATGGGATGATTTTGTGCAATGCTCATTTGATGCTTTGAAAAAAGAATTAACCTCTGCTCCCTTGTTGAGTCCACTTGATTATAGCAAAGACTTCCTTTTATATATCATTGCAGCAGAATCAACTATTGGTATGGTTCTAGTTCGAGAAGATGATGCTTTCATTGAGCACATATTCTATTATCTGAGTCGAGGCTTAGTTGGCCCTGAATCGTGATATTCTCCCATTGAGAAATTAGCTTTGGTAGTTGTCCATGTTGTCCAGTGACTTACACATCATATTTTGCTTAGAAAAACATTCATCTTAACAATCGTCAATCCATTTCAATTTGTTCTCAGCAAGTGAGTGATTGGGGACAAATACAATAGATGGAATGTCATTTTACAAGAGTTCAATCTCAAATTCATGTCAGCTGAGTCTAAGAAATCCTTAGTATTTGGAGAATTGATCTCATAGTTTCCTTTTGAGGAAGAAATAGTTTAGGAGGAATCTTTTCTTGATCAACATGTTTTCCTTGTTTCCTCGCAAGATCCTTGGTGTGGAGATTTCATTATATATCTCCAGAATTCAATGTTTCTGCTCACTTTTTCGAAGGATGAACGTAGAAAGTTACGTCACTTGGCTAGAGGCTATATTATTATAGGTGACACTTTATATCGTCACGAGGTTTATTCAATCATTAGACATTTTTTAACCCTAGAAGAAGCTGATCATGTGCTAAATGATTGCCACAGTGGAGCTTATAGTGGTCAACTATCTGGGCTTGCAACAACCCAAATTTTTTGCGTGTAGGCTACTTTTGGCCTTTGATCTTCAAGGATTGTATTGAAGTGGTCAAGAGATGCCACCCTTTGTTGGGTTTTGTTATATTCTTTCCACGACTAGCCCACGTAGTTAACCAGAGAGTTAGAAGGGGGCGGAGCCCCCCCTTTGTTGCGCCGATTACATAGCGGGGGTGAGTCACAGGGGTTTTGAGGGGTGCAGGTAACCCCACTCTATGGGGTCTGGGGCAGCGCCCTAAATTTTTTTTTTTTTGGACCCTATATTAGGTTGGGTGGACCTACCTATGGTTTTGTGCATGATTTTTCGCACCTGGATTTGGACGTGATGGCTTTCGATCCATGGTTTTAGATGCGACAGTTTTTGGTCCATGGTATTGGATGCTTCGACATGTATAAATATGTATTGTAACATTGAAAGGAACATAATGAAAAATCAAGTTGGTAGTCCTGGTTTTGGGATCTAGGGGAAAATCTTTTTGTATATGTGTTTTTTGTGTTATGCTCTCACATTGCTTATTTTCTATGTTTTAGGATTTGTATGCAAGTAATTTCTGTACGGGGTTAAAACCTACATTTGGTAGCAGAGTTGTTTTGGCTTCAAGGGGATGCCTTTGTTGCTGAGGGGTTTCACTTGGGCCTATGGTAGATCCTGTTTAGTGGGAGATCTGTGGGATCGATTCTGGTGGTGAAAGAAGATGACGAGCAGTGGAAAGATAGATATCGAGAAATTTAATGGTCAGAGTTTTGAGTTATGGAAACTCAAGATGGAGGATCTGTTGGTGGATAAAGATTAGTGGATCGCTGTAGATCTAGGTACTAAACCAACGGGAGTGTCCGATGAAGAATGGAAGAAGTTGTATCAGAAGGAAAAGAGCACAATATGATTGTGTGTCTCAAATTTAGTATTGTTGAATGTATCAGGGGAAGCTACAACGAAGGCTTTGTGGGACAAGTTAGGGACTTTGTACCAATCTAAGTCTTTGGTGAATAAACTGTTCCTACGGAAAAATATATATAACTTGAGGATGAAATATGGAGACTCGGCGATAGAGCATCTAAACGCATTTAATTCTATGGTAAGTCAATTATTATCTGTTGATATTAAAATTTTAGATGAAGATAAGTGCATCAGTTTTTTGTGTTCTCTACTAGATTCGTGGGATAGTCTAGTTATTGTAATAAGTAGCAATCCAACTACCTTGCAGTTTGATGAAATAGTCTCATCCTTGCTGACGGAGGAAATGAGATGGAAAAATATGGAGAGCTAGAATGGTGATGCCTTGTCTGTATGAGTACGGTCCCAGAACAGAAATAAAAATAAGTCATCGAGTGGGAGATCTAAATCTAGAGGGAGATCTAAATCTCCAGGAAAACCTGTAAAGGTAGTGTGCTGGAAATGCAGAAAGGAAGGGCACTACAAAAGGGATTGTAAATCTAAAGCTCCTGATAAAGGAAAGGGATCTGATGATGCTCCTTCTGCAGAGGTGAAAACCACCTCAGATGAAGGTGGGGATGTGTACTTGGCTTCTTCAAGTACATATGTAGATCATGAGGCATGGTTGATTGACTCAGGTGCATCCTTTCACTTCAATCCCCATAGAGAGTGGTTATGCGAGTATGAGAAATATGATGGTGGTGATGTCTTCTTAGGGGATGACAGGAAGGCTAGAATCATTTGTCGTGGAAAATTAAAGTTGAAGTTGCAAGGTGGAAGGGTTAGAACACTTCCGGGTGTTCTGCATATTCTTGCATTAGCCAGAAATATGATTTCTAAGCAAGCTGGATGATGCAGGTGTAAAAACAGTGTTCGAGAAGGATATTTACAAGATGTTTTGGGGGGCAATGGTATTGATGTAGGGAGTTCGAATTGGAACTCTATACAAGCTGCAAGGTAGCACTGTTGTTGATGGGAGCAACAGTTTTGTGGTTCTAGAAAGTGGAGCAGAAAATTTAGTGGTCTCTGGAGAGAATACCATGTTGTGGCATCAAAGGCTTGGACATATTGGAGAGAAGGGCCTTAGAATACTTCATGGTAAAGGTATGGTAGAAGGTATGAGTAATAGCTCTTTGGATTTTGATTTCTGTGAAAATTTTGTATATGGGAAGCAGAATCGGGTGAGTTTCCCCTCTGGTGGTAAGAGGGCGAAACAGATATTAGAGCTTGTGCATAGTGATGTGTTTGGACTTGTGAAGGTTCCATCACTGGGTAAGTCTGTGTACTATGTATCATTTATAGATGAATTCTCAAGGAATACATGGATATATTTCCTTAAGAAGAAATTTGAAGTCTTTGACAAGTTTAAAGAGTTTAAGGCTCTGGTGGAAAACTAGATAGAGAAGAAGATAAAGGTGTTGAGGATAGATAATAGTGGAGATTTTTGCAGTAAGGAATTTGAAGAATTCTATAAGAAGTGTGGTATAGCACGACAGAAGACTACTCCATATACACCTCAGCAAAATGGAATTGCAGAAAGAATGAACAAGACGTTGATGGAAAGGGAAAGAAGCATGCTCAGTGGTGCTGGGTTAGGACATGAATTCTGGGCAGAGGCAGTGGAGACAACATGTTACCTGGTCAATAGATCACCTTCATTAGCGTTGGAGGATAAGAATCCACAAGAGGTATGGATTGGTAATAAAACCCTCTCTTTCACATCTGAGGGTATTTGGATGTGATGCATATGTACATGTTCCAAAGGAGAAATGAACCAAGTTGGATAGTAAATCTGAAAAGTGCATCTTTATTGGGTATAAGGATGGTTTGAAGGGTTATAAGCTTTGGAACCCAGTAACAAGGAAGGTTGTGTACAACTGAGATGTGGTGTTTAGAGAGATGAAATATGTTATTAAACATGAAGTTAAACCAAAGGAACCTAAGAAGATAGAGTTTGAGTTAAAGGAGGAAGAATCAGACTCTACAACAGAGGAGGAATCAGAAGATGAAGAGCCACAAACTCCGGGTGCGAGAAGATCAGTTCGAGAAATAAGGCAGCCAGAAAGATATAGTCCATCTACTTTCTATTCAAATTTTGTTTTATCTATTACTGATGATGATCCCAGAAATGTGAAGGAAGTAGTAAATTCAGAGGATGGAAAACTCTGGAAAGAGACCATGGTTGATGAAATGGCATCTTTGCACAAAAATGAGGCTTGGGATTTGGTGGAGTTGCCGGATGGAAGGAAACCCATTGGCAACAAATGGGTGTTCAAAAAGAAGACAAATGCAGAAGTAAAGGTGGAGAAATAAAAATCTTGGTTGGTAGCAAAAGGTTATTCTGAGGTGCCGTGAATTGGTTTTGTTGATATTTTTTCCCCAGTTGCCAAGGTAACTTCTATTAGATTACTTTTATCTATTGTTGCTGCTTTTGATTTTGAGGTAGAACAGATGGATGTGAAGACATCATTTCTTCATGGGGATATGGAAGAGGAGATCTACATGAATAAATGTTGTCTTCACATCCATCTATTCTACCTCAAATTTAAATCAAAAGCAGCAACAACATATAAAAGTAATCTAATAGAAGTTACCTTGGAAACAGGAGAAAAAATATCACCGAAATCAATTTCCGGCACCTGGGAATAACCTTTTGCTATCAACCAAGCTTTATATTTCTCCACCTTTCCTTTTGCATTTGTCTTCTTCTTAAACACCCATTTGCTGCCAATGGGTTTCCTTCCAGCTGCCAACTCCACCAGATTCCAAGCCTCATTTTTTTGAAAAGATGCCATTTTACACCCTTCTCAAGTTTATACTCGGAAAATGTGTGCACATCTAGCTCTGCTCTTCCATGTGATCACCATCGGTCCATTCACAAAGTGCGGTATTGATTTTACTACTTGTAATCCGCCTTCGGTGGGAAATCATAAGTATATCATCGTAGCTATCGACTACTTTACTAAGTGGTCCGAGGCTATGCCTACTTTCAAGAATGATGGTGAAACAACAACTGTCTTTCTCTTCAATCAAGTCATTTCCTAGTTTGGTATTCCTAAAGAGATTGTCACTAACTATGGCAGCCATTTCCAAAATGAGATGATGTATGAATTGCCTCTTAAGTTGGGTTTCCGGCAGGAGAATTCATCTCCTTATTATCCTCAGGCCAATGGGCAAGTTGAAGCTGTGAATAAATCCCTAAAAATCATCCTGCAAAGGATGATTAACAAAGCTCGATCCAATTGGAACATTATGTTATATCTAGAAATTTGGGCATACCGAATGTCAGTCAAGGCTGCTACAGGTTTTACTCCTTTTCAACTAGTTTATGGGTTGGAATCAATTTTTCCTATGGAATGTGAAATTCCCTCCTTAAATTAGTTGTTTAACTTCTTCTAGATATTGCTAGTATTGAAGAATGCCTCATTCATTTGGAACATCTCGATGAGAAGTGTCGAGATGCAGCCGTAATCAATGAAGCTCATAAAAAGAGAGTTAAAAATCAATATGATAAGGTTGTACGTCCTAGGGTTTTCTCTAAAGGTGACCTTGTCCTAGTCTATGACTAAGACAAAGATGCCTTGGGGCTGGAAAGTTCAAATCTATGTGGTACAATTACTTAATTGTCAAAAAAGTCTTGAAAAAGGGAGCTTATGAGTTGGTTGATTTTGAGGGAAATGAGTTGGTTGAGCCCAGAAATGGGCTCTATCTTAAAAATTATTTTTCTTAGGCTTTGGCCTAACATTTTGCTTGGTTGTAAATACTGTATATTTGTGCATATCTATCTATCGGTTTCATAGTGATGTCAATATTTTTTGATCTGCCTTGGCAGGTATTAATGGACGATTTGATATATCTAGGGTTCACTGATGGTGCTAGTAGACACACCCAGAACCTTTCTTCTGTGGCTTGGGTGATTTATTATCCATCCGACCAATTGTTGGTTTCAAGAGGCATACGTATCGGTCCTACTTCAAACAGTGTTACCGAATATACTACTATCATTAATTTACTATCTGAGGCAATATCTATTGGTATCGATTCATTAGTAGTATACTTAGATTCACAACTAGTGGTATCTCAATTAATTAACATCTATTGTGCGAGAGATCCTTATTTATATCACCAATTTCTAAGAGTGTGTTTATTACAAAAATCATTTATTTATATCACATTTATTCATATTCCATGATCAGAAAATTCATTTGCAGATTCTATCGCTAATCCAACATTAGATTGGCACATAAATCATTCATCACATTAAAAATAAAAAATAATCGTAGAGTCATCTGTATATATATGATCATCATGATGAAACCGTCACTACATAGATATAGTTTTATGTTCAAAATAATATAGAAAATTGGGACAAAAATGTCCTACAAAATTAGGTCTTATGCCCATAATCATGTCTAATAAAAAAGTTCTGGTCATCCATCTATGGGTCCTGCTCAGGGTGAGCAGTGCGAAAGAAGACAATGGCATTCACCACCCATTGGAACAGTCCCAACCAATCACGTGGCACTCCTACCAAAAGTCTATGCATCTCCTCTTAAAGGTCTTCTATAGCTACCATAGGTACTTGGTGAGTCAGTCTCACCAAGTTTCTATGTAAAGCACGGAGGGTCCTTTTGGTCTCAGATGCGACTCCATCTGCGTCTCTTCTGCACAAGTACTAGTTCTTACTGTGGGCTGTCACTTGGTCAGCTGGCACAAGATTACTAGGAGCTCAAGCCAACTTCTATTGATTCCAGAAGAAGCTCTTATGTGATGAAATAAAGGAAAGCTTACTCTACAGAGGCTACTCTACTTGCAGAAAGGACAAGAAGACCGAAATGTAAAGTAAACCTAGCAAACCCTACTTAACCAACTAATCCTAATTTTGTAGAAAGAAAGATGAAAAACCATGAAATGAATGCCATTACCTACTTAGGTAGTAAACAACATCTACTCAAGCTATTTCTAGAAGTAAATGAGCAAAAAACATCTTTTTGGATTTTTATGTATTTTTATGTGAAATTGTCATGCATGTAATTTATTTGATTGTAAATGTGACAGTGATTAGGTGGCAATGGAGGGTGGTATTGGGACTTGAGAAGATGTAGGATGGTGTGGATCAGTCCTAGAAGGTCTCAGGTGGCATTCTGGAGGATTTTCCTACAATCAGACTTCAAAAAGAAGCATGCAGGAAAATCTACAGGAGGCTGAAGGGGATCTACAGGAGGTCTACAAAAGGTCTACAAGAGGTCTACAGGAGGATGCAGAGAGAATTTTTTAAGGTTTTGAAGGTGTGAGATTGGGTGGAAAGGGTAGCTAAAGGCTGGGATGATGTGTTAAGGTGCCTAGGGGTCACCAAGGATTGCTAGGAGAGGAAAAGATGGTCGGGAGAGAGGAAGAAATCCTATGGAAAAACGGAGAAAACTAAGGCAGATTTGAGGTGAACATTGGGCGACCGGTAGGGCATAGATCAGGGAGAGAATGTGATGGTTGGTAGGTTAACTTAATGTGAGAAGAGATTTTCTACAAAAGGACCTAAAGATCAAACAAGGAGATCAAGCAAGTAAGGAAACTAAGTACATCAGAAAAAACATAATTTTGCATCAAGCTAATCTAAATTATGAGCTATGAAAAGAAATGTTGAAAAATGATATAATGAGAGAAAGCATGGAAGGAAAATTATTTCAAGACAAAAATGAGCATGGTGAAAGAGATCTAAAGTAAAGAATTAACCTTCTAACAAACTACAATGCTAGAAATCCTATGGAGAAGGAAAATCTGTGTTTTTTGTGGCAGCAAGAGGGTCTTGGCCTCAGTTCATGGTCCCAAAGGGAGGAAAGGAGGCCAAGGCTCTGTTGATGGCATTTTTGTATCTTCTTCATATCACTATTCAACCTGCTATAGAAAACTCAAATGGAAACAACCTTCTAAATTACCAAAAGCAACCTATTCTTAACCAAGAAAGAAATTTATCTAACAACAACTAATCCGTAAACTGAAACAAAGCATATAGATACAAACAAGAGGAGCTTGGCTGCTTGGATTGGGCCCTAACCCAAGAGATTTAGCCCTCTGAGGTAACTCAGTGCTAGCTCAAAAAGGATCTCATCTTTATTATCAAAATGATAATGGGATTACATGAAACTATCAACAAAAGTAAGCTCGAAGTTGAGCAGAGCAAAACTGCAACAAAAATTCGAAAATTTGACTAACTTCCTAATGAGGCCCTAGGCCTTTCTACTTATACCACTTAATCTCCTAAAATCTTCCTTAAAATCAGGGAGGATTGGCTTCCAAAACTCGAGATAAACATAAGTTATCCTCCACTTGCTCGGCTACCTCCTAGTGCATTGATTTGGCTGTTTGTGCTCCGAGCTGCAAGAAGGAGAATTCGAAGTGGAGAGTCATAAATGAGGGGGATACCCTCCTATAAATCCTCTCCTTTGTCCACTTCGAATTATTGCTGCCAATAGTTCATTAAATCTTTGACTTTGTCTTCAAGATTCAACAAAAATCTGCATTAAACACATATTAGACTCCATGGCAACATAACCAACCCAACTCACTCCATAAGCATAAATATAATAAAAAAAACATGCAATAAGCTAAGAGAATGGTTGATTAAACTATGTTAGGAGGCAATGAGCCCATATAATTACCCATTTATGGGGCTCATCATCACCCCCCTACTGAAGGTGTTGCTCATCCTCTGAGCAACTTAGTCCATCTCCTCATCTTTGATGGCCTTGATGGCCTCCCTGACATCCCATGCTTCTAATGTGAGCTCCTCTTCTTTGTCATGGAATCCTGCCTTTCTATCCACCTCTTCCCACTGTTGTTGCTCTTCTTCCTCTTTTCTGCCTTCTAGCATGCCTAGCAGCAGTGGGGGACTCAATTTGAGGCCAATCCAATTGACCTTCAAATTCTGCATAGAGCACTTGTATAGTGGCACTCTCCTTAATGCTTCTTTCATCCTTGTTGGGGAGTGATACTCCCTGATCTACAAACTATGTGGTAGGGTGTTCCACCTCCTCATACAAGCATGAATACAGTCATCCCCAAGTAACCTTTCCATGTCCTCAAAATGTGCAATGGCCTAAGCCTGATCATTGATATACTTAGGGGAAATTTTGGGATTATTTGCAAGCAGCTGGTGTGTGCTAATGAGAGCCATGGGATCTTATGGCTCCACTCTAATCATGAGGGGCTCATTCTGCTCCTTTATCATCAACTTTTTTATCTCTTCTTCCCTTAATTCCTCATGATTCATCCATGATGCCATGGCCATTAGTTGCAGGTCCCCTAGCCTAGCATTGGGGTCCCATACATTCATGTCAGTGAGGGCCATGTTATGCAAATAGAACTCTGCTATTTTTGCCTTGTTTTATGATGAACTTTGGTCACATAGGTCCATAAACTATTTGTAATCTTGGAAAGGCATTACGCCTCTCTGTGCCAAAGTCTTTATCTGAAACTACAACCATTGGTCCTTAAGGTATAATCCATATGATTTTGCTGGTGTTCTGCATTGCAGTGCCTCCATGGACCAGCTGGCCATGCATGCCAATTGTGTCTCTTTTTCTTGCAGCTGTCTTTTTAGCAATTCATTTTTTGTTTGAAGGTGAGTTCTTGTGATTTTTTCTCTATGTCTGACAGCACTTAGTTCTTTGCCCATTTCTCTAAGTTGATTCTCCATATGGCCAATATCCTCAACTCTCTTGGATTTGGAAATTTTCATCCACCTATGGCTTCTTATTCTTTCTTTCTCCAACTCAAAGAAAAGTGGGATTGCAAATTTTTATGGAATGATTATTCCCCCCTCAAGAAGATTGTAGTATGAGCCCAAACTAGGCTGGGGGTCAGGTTCTTGAGTCTCTGTTGCTTCCTCCTTCCCCTGTGACTGTCCTTCTAGTCTTTTTTCAAGTTTTTCGGTCTCCTATAGTCTTAACAGGGTCTCCTGTAGAACAGTTTGTGCCTCTTGTAAGACTGTTTTTGAGTCCTGTAGTTCTACTTTTTCCTTCCATGTGGGAGATCTAGGAGTCCCCCTTTCATAATTGATAGGTGCCTTGGAAGGGGATTCCTTCCCTTGGGCATATGGTGAATCTTCAATAACAATGGGCACTTTAGAAGAAGGTTTGGGTTTCCCTTGTTTGATCCTTGTGCTCTTCCTAGTCCTGAAATACATTGAGGTCTACCTCTTCCTCTTTTGTTTTAGTTTGATTGGGGTGCTGAGGGCAATGAGAGCAACTGCTGCCTCTCTTTCTAGGGTCTCAGGGGAAACCTCTGTCTTTTCTTCCCCTTCTTCTCCTCCTTCTGTCTTTTTCTCTGTCTTTGTTGGTTTTTTTTCCTCCTATTCTGTTTTGGTTTCTTCCTCCTTTGTTTTGGTTTCTTCCTTCTGCCCTTCTTGTTCCTCAGTTTCTCCCCCTTATCCCCCTTGCTACTCCTCCTCCCCACTATCAGAAGGACTAATATCATATGTGAGGGCCTTTATGTCATCTTCTGCTGTCATGTTTCAGAAAATATCCCATGCTATGGGGATTGTGAAGGTATGGAGGGCTTCTTCCACTAACATTTTAATTAACCCATGGTGAGCCAGCTGATCTAGACCTCTTTCCTTCAACTTAATGATGGATTCTATGAGGGACTATAGGGGAAAATAGGGGATGATGAGTTTCTAGGGGGTTGGAGTGTCCATGCCATATCTCAGCTCATGGAGAAGTCTAAAATGGTAGCCATAGACTATGTTATACCTCCCTTCACAGGAAATATATTTGATGATTTGGTAACTGACCTCATCCCAAGGGTATGTTATGCTTGTCCTTCTAATTCCATTTTTGTCTTCTACAAGATGTTCATTGTTTTGGAAGAAGTTTTTCTTGGCAGACTATCCAATTGGCTTTTCATCTTTGCTCCAAGGTAATCCAAGAGGAAGGGTGGTATCCCTACTGATAAATTCTGGGGTGATTTCCAAGGAGAGACCTATAAAAGTAACAATGGCATGGGTCCTTGAGTGAGGGACTAAAGAAAGGGCAAATTCCTGAGCAACTTGTTCATCAAACCCTCGAAATTTCTCAAAAAATGGCATCCAATTTGCTTTGGTGAATATGGTTACTACCTGGGGATGTTCATAGAGCTTGATTGAATTTGTGGGCTCCTTCCTCATGAATCCCCCTGTCATTTTTATTATACCCCTTTTGGACACCAAATGATAGAGAGAAGAATTTTGTAGAAAACAGGAAAACAGAGAAAAACTGTGTTTTTTTTTTTTTTTTTTTAAGAAAACAGGCATAAATTTTTTATGTAATTCCTTTTCTTCTATGGACTCAATTCCTCCTTAAAATTATATCATTCCTTACACATATTGATAATCAAGGTGGTTATGCACAGAACCTACCTCCTCAAGCAAGAAATCGAGCAAAAACATTGTGTTTTCTCCTTAAAAACAGCTCACTGCCCCTCCTGTAGAATTGTCTGTAGGTGCTCCTATAGAACCTGTAAGTGCTCCTGTAGAACGCCGATAGCGGGAGGATGGATGAAAGTGATGGAGAATGATGGTTTCAAGGCTATGGGGATGACAAAGAGCTTCTTTTAGCTAAGTGGATGAGGATGAAATGAAAGAAAAGGTGGTGACACAGTTTCGAGGAGGAGTACTTATTTCTTCTTTTAGATATTTCCGGTGAGGGGGTGAGCTGGAAAAAAATGTACGTTGCCATATTTGGACCATTGGTCCCCACTCGCCTTGTCATCATGCTTTCTTCCCGCAATCACCTCCCATCATTGCATCAGAGTTTGCAAACCCTCCACTACCTGTCCTTGGGATTTCTCTCTGAGTTTGACTACATGCACGTGTGGTGGCATCTTCGGATGAGCGCAGTCAACTGGATGAGGGTGGCCAGTTAACTGGCCACCTTTTCTCGTTCAACCCTAACCATCTCATTTTTTTATGAATATTTTTCAATTACACCAATACAAGAGAGGAGCGGGTTAGTCACTTACTTGTGAGTCAAATATATGTGTTGTGAGGCATTTTGGCTCCTTTTGCTGTTGCATGCTTGTATTTCCTTTGTTTCATGCCTATATTTCCTTTGCTACATGCTTTCTACTTTCTAATGTGTGGCTGGTTATTTTTTGTAGGTATCCTCTGGCTAGATCTAACTTTAGATGTCTCCTTCAATCACATGGTTTCACTTATTTTGCTATTGTGGCTTGATTTTAATGGGATCAACTGCTACAGGAATTCCTACAGGAGCTCCTATAGTTTCTTCTCCCTTTAAAATTTTAGCTGATTTTTTGTGCTGGGAGATATGAGGATGATGCGAGAGATGTTGATGGAGATGAAGAGGTACTTGGTAAGCTGCAGGTGAGATTTGAGGTGCTGCTCCCTTTATTTTTTTGTTTTTTTTATAAAAACTAGTTTCTGTGTTTTTTTCGACAGGAAGGAAAAAAAATGATGATGATGAGGCGGTGTAGGTGTGGAATGGATGGCAAGGAGGGTGGATAGTTGTAGGAGGGTCTACATGCTCTTCGTGAAACTTCCCTACCCCTCAAACTGCTTACTGGAACCATTTCTGGCTCTCTGTGATTTCTACAGGAGCCTCCTGTAGAAGACACAAGGCCTCCTGTAGAACACACAGTTTCTAATAAGAGAACATAGTGGGGTGGAAGAGAGGTCAAAAATGATGGAGAAGAGTGTGGAGGAGATGAAATAGGCTTTGTGGCATATTCTCTTGCTCCTTGTGGTCCTCCTGCAACCTGCAGTGCACATTAAAATTCATTTTTCTTTTTCTTCTTTTCTCTATTTTTTTTTATTTTGGAAAGACAACTAGGGTGCCTCAAGGAGGTTTTCACCCTGATTTCCTGCCCTGAGCACCTCCAAGGGAGGATTTTACCCAGGGATCTTATTCTCTTTTCTTTTCTCTTTTTTTTTTTTTTTTTGCATCACTAAGCCGCCTCAGAAAAGGTTTTCAACCCAATGATGGGACTCAAGTGCCTCATGGAGGTTTTCACTTGAGTCATTATTTTTTCCTTTTTTCTTTGTTTCTTGAATGTGTGGAGGCTGAGACATGCCCCACTACCATCACTATTTTATTCAGATCTTTAATGAACTCTCGCTTGGAGAGGGGCTTCTTGTAAATTTTCAACCTATGTCCATTAACAAGCATGGGGATGGCTTCCTCATTAATGGTTCTGATCAGAACTGAACCATTATCATCGCATTTTTCCATAGTGTAGGGTCCCAACCATATTGTCCTCACCTTACCCTTGAAGTATTTATACCTTGAATCATAGAGTAGTGCCCAATCTCCTTCTTGGAATTGCTTCTCCTTGATATTTTTATCATTCCATATCTTCCTCTGGAGCTGAACTACCTTTGTGTGGAGGAGGGCCTACAATCTTTGTTCATCCAATCCATTGAGCTGGAGTAGTCTTTCCTTTTGTGCATGGCTAAGGTCTAGGTCCAGCTGAGCTACCATCCTTAGTGTATTGTATTCAAATTCTATTGATAGCAAATCCTTCTTCCCATAGACCAGTTCATAGGGTGTGAACCCTGTGGTGGTCTTCCATGTTGTGTTGTAGGCCCAGGTGGCCTCAACTAATCGGTCTGCCCAATATTTTCTGCTTCTGCTCACTACCTTGGTTAGAATTCCTTCCAAAGCCCTGTTAGCAACTTCTACCTGCCCGTTGGATTGTGGATAGTAAGGGGTGGAAGTTTTGTGCTTGATTTTATGATGTGTGAGCAGGTCTTCAATAAATTTGGAAGTGAACTGACTGCCTTGATTTGTGACCAGTTCTCTTGGATACCTGAACTTATAGAATATGTTCTCTCTCAAAAACTCGGCTACTTTTTCCTCTATTGCTTCTTTGATTGCTTTTGTTTCTACCCATTTTGTTAGATAATAGGTGCACACAATGATTTATTGCTTCTATTTTGAAGGAGGGTTGATAGGACCCAAAAAATCCATGCCCCACTTCTCAAATGGCTCAAAGGTCACTTGAGGTTGCATGGGCATCTCATCTTTTGGAGTATGTTTCCCCATCCTTTGACATCGATCACATTGGCTAGTGTATCTCCTCACATCTTGATGAAAAGTGGGCCAATAGTAGCCTGCTTGTAATATTTTGAAGGCAGTTCTCTTTGCTGCAAAATGGCCTCCACAAGGCCCGTCATGACAGGTCAGGAGAATGTCAAAGACATCCTCCTCCCTGAAACATCTTCTCAAGATTTGATCTGGGCCAATTTTGAAAAGATTTCCCCCAATCCAGGTGAAAGGGGTGCTTTTCCTCACAATCTTTCTCTTCTCCTTTGAGGACAAGTGTGGTGGAAACTGTGCTGAATCCAAGTAGTTTTCTATATCAGCAAACCATGGAGAGAGTACTGAGATATCAAATAGGTGTTCATCTGGAATTTGATCATCCACCATTCCTTCTTCATCTGCAGGCAAATTTACTCTAGACAAAAGGTCAACAACAACATTTTCTTTATCAGGCTTACCAACAATGGTCAAATCAAATTGCTACAGTAAAAGCAACCATCTAATAATGCGAGCATTTACATTCGTTTTGTTCATTAAATATCTGATTGTAGCATGATCAGTGTGCACAAAGGTTTGATAGCTTGTGATATAATGTATGAATTTGTTTAAGGAATGCACCACAGCTAGGAGTTCCTTCTCAGTTACCGTGTAGTTTAACTCTACCTTCGACAATTTTTTGCTTATAAAGTATATGGCATAAGGTAAATTTTCATCAATTTGTCCTAAGGCTACTCCTATTGCTTTGTTCGAGGCATCCGTGTGAATGTGGAAAGGTAGGGCCCAGTTTAGGCCTCTCAAATTTGGGGCAGTCACAAGTTTTCTTTTCAAGGTATCTAGGGCTTCTTCATAGTTTTCAGTCCATATAAATTCGACATATTTTCCTAAAAGACCAAACAACAGAGAGGCTAACTTGCTGAAATCTCTAATGAATCTTCTGTAATATCCATCTAAGCCTAGGAAACTTCTGACATCTCTCACCTTTTGAGGAGGTGGGACCCTTTGGATGATGGCAACTTTGTTGGGGTCCACCTGCAGTCCTTGTTGAGATATTGCATGACCTAACATGGTCCTTTCAGCATAAAAAATTCACATTTTTCCGGACTGAAGGATAGGTTCATTTCAATACACTTGTCCAAGGCTTTTCCTAGGTTAGATAAAGCTTCCTAAAAGTTAGAACCATAAAGAGTGAAATCATCCATATATATTTCCACTGCATCATGAACCAGTTCAGAAAATATACTCAATACTGCTCTCTGGAGAGTGGCTGGAGCATTGCACAAACCAAAAGGAAGGACCTGATATGCAAAGGTACCCCAAGGACAAGTGAAAGTGGTCTTATCTTGGTCTTCCGGGCTAATTTGGATTTTATTGTATCCACTAAACCCATCTAGGAAGGAGAAAAACTTTTTCCCTGCCAAACCATCTAACACTTGATCTATGAAAGGCAAAGGAAAATGGTTCTTTTTAGTGGCTTTGTTCAATTCCTAATAATTGACACAGATTTTGCACTTACCATTTTTCTTTGTTACTAGCACCAAAGGAGAGACCCATTCATTGTCAGAGATGGGGTAGATGAGTCTTGCATCAAGTAATTTTTGCAATTCTTCCTTAACAATGTCTTTAAGGGCTAGATTCATCCTCCTTTGAGGCTACCTGACTAGTTTGCAATCTTCCTTAATGTATATATGATGAGTTTATACTGAAGGGTGCACTCCCTTCATCTCCTTATAACTCCAGACAAAGGCATCTAAATGCTTCCTCAATAAGCTGCACAACTCCTTCTCCTGGGAAGTGGATAGGGATGGATTGATTTTGAAGGTTCTGTTTGGGCCAAACTCTATATTCTTAACAAGGAGAGAGGTCGAGTCAGCCACATAGAGGTTAGTTAAGGGATTGTTTTGGGTTTCTTTCACTATGTTCTTTAATGGCAAGGTACTGGGGGGTGGATTCTGAATTAAATTTTCAATGATATCATCCTCATCTTGCGGTTTGCCCCCCATGGTGGTTTCTAATGCACAAAGTGGTGCAAAATAGACTTCATCCTCATCCTCCTCCTCCAACAAGAGAGGTAGATCATGTTCTAGCAAGGGTTGGGCAGGAGGGTATAGGACTAACTGTTTGGACATATGCCCGTTCTTGATGGTCATGTTCCCAACCCGACAGCTGATATAGGCATCGAAAGTAGCCCACTAGGATCTTCCCAGGATGAGAGGATACTCAGTGAGCTTTGCCTTCGTCTGGAGAACCAAGAAATCAGCAAGGTACTCTCAAGAATCAATGGAGACCATCACATCTTCCACAATCCCCTCAGGGGTCATGGTGGAGCGGTCTGCTAGCTATAGTACTATCATTGTCTTCCTCAAGGAGCCCTAGAGGTTGAGTTTGAGCATGGTATCCTTTGTCATAACATTAATGGCAGCTCCCAGATCAATCAAGGTGTGTGGGGTCATGGTGCCATTGATGTGGACATCGACTACTGGGATTCCAGGGTTCAGATATTTTGGACAGATTACCTGCCCCAACATCAGGTCGGACAACTATCCTATGACATTGATGGTTGGGGCATCTTTCTTGTGCCTACCTGGATGCCTAAAGCACTTCTTTTTTATCAACTGATTGTATATATGCACATCTTTTATGTCTTGGAGAAGTGGTATCTTTACACATAATTGTTTCAATTCTCCCAGAAGTTCAGTTTCTTCTGGGGTGGGTTGTGTTGTCCCAGATAGTCTCTCATGAAAGGGTGGAATTGGTTTAGGTTCACTTTCCTCTTTATCCTCCTCAACCTCCCTAGGGGGAGGCTAGTTATTTGGGAGAACCTTCCCAAATCACAGGTTAATCTCTTGAATCTCCATAGCATAAGTTGGGCATGATGGTTCCCCACTATATACTTGTTGAGCCTATCTGTTGTTCAGGTTTGGGTTCGGCCGGGTAGGCATTTGGGGTTGCCTTAGTGGAGCAGGAGGTAATGGTTGTGGTTGAGCAGGTGGTGGAGGCAAAAGAGCAGGAGGAGAGTTGTATTGGGGCCTCCACCCCTGATGAGATGCATTCCACTAAGTTTGTGGCTAGCATAGGATTGGAATGAATGAGCAGTTGGTTGGGCATGGTATTGAGATGGAAAGGACCGAGGAGGCAGTGTGGACCAGGAAGGATGAGCAAGAGGGCCCCACGAAGGTATGGAAATGACTTGATTGGGGTTGTAGTATGCCTAAGATGTCCCTTGCGTCCCCTACTAGTATGGTCTGGGTCCTTGCAGTCTCCTTTGGTTCATGAAATAGAGTGGTTCAGTGGCTCCTTCGGCCCCTTAGTATACAACTTTAAGTCTGGGCAAGGAAGGGAAATTGTCTGTAGAATGATCTTCTTCACAGACTAAAAAAACCTCTATAGAGTTCAATGGGCATTCATTCCTAGGATGCCTCCTGGTGCACCTAGGACAAAAAATGGCCAAAGCCCTCTCTGCTTCCTCTTGTTTCCTTTTGATATGAAAGGTATCCATTTGCATGGCAAGAGTCTGTGGCATCTCACTCTTGAAGTCTTCCAGCATGTTTCCAAGTTCACCTTTGATGAATGAATTGGATGAGGATGTACTGGCTATGGGTTGACTCCCCCTACCTCTCTTTCTGGCTACTCTAGAATGGTTTCTAAAGATAGTCTTTATGTCATCATAAGGTAGTTGGTGGATGTCTCCCTCGGCCAGTAAATGGAGGCTGTCTACAAGGTCTTCTGGAATTCCCCTGAGCAAGACCAAGTTCAGAGATTCAGGGTCAAGTGTGCACTTGGCCCTTTTGTAACTGAGCTAGAACCTCTCTTCATAATCATCCAAGGATTCATCACTTCCCATGGTCATTCAGAAGATTTCTTCCTTGGTATCTTCTGACCTACAGTAGTCTCGATATTTGTTGTTAAAGGCCTGCTGCATCTGAGCCCAAGTTGTGATGCTATTGCCAGGTAACCCCATGAACCAGCGCAATGCTACATCCTTGAGAGTAGAAGGAAATAGTTTCAACTTTTTCTTATCTTCTGCATAGTCATAGGTTCGACAGATGAAAATAAACTCAATCAAGAAGATGTCAGGATCTTCTGTGGTCAAACCATGGAAGTGAGGTAGGGCTGAGGGACTTATATTCTTCATTTTGGTGTCCCCATTGGTCTCTCGGATGGGAATGGTACCCTCTATTCTTTCTCCATTCCCCCTAGCATTTATGTTTTCAGCCATTGTCTCAGGAGGGATGTTTTCTTCTTCTTCTTCCCCTAGAGGTTCTTCAAATATCTCTGGTTGTTCACCTAAAGGTTCTTCTTGATCACTGCCACCGAAGAAGAGAGAAGGTTGGCTATGTGATGTAGTGGGGGTGTTGGGCAAGAATTTTCCTAAATTATCTTTGTTCCTACAAGGCATGAAAGGAAATCTTTTTGGTTGGTTTTTTTTTTTTCACTGCTTGTACCTGTAAAACTGAAATTGATTGAACAAACAAATTACAACTAACTGAAATGAACTTGCTGAAATGAAATTGCAGAACTATAAAGGAAATCAAATGAAATGCAAAACTAAAAGCAAGGAAATGACTAATCTACTTTTGTTGAAATGGAAATTGCAGAATTGAAAGTGAAAGCAAGGAAATGCAGAAACTGAAAGAAACAACTACTCTACTTTTGCTAAAATAAACTACTTAGTAGAAGGTTGTGATAGAAAATAGAAGAAAGAAGTAATCACAAAATACTCTGACACTTCCCCAGAAATGAGGCCAAAAAGTGGTTAGCACCAGTGTTGCAGCAATAATGCTGCAACTCTTGGACTTCCTACTTTACTTTTATCAATCAGGTAGTTCGTAACAAACTTGGAAGTGACGGTGTTGTATGCACAAGTACTAGTTCCTACTGCAGGCTGTCACCTGGTCAGCTGGCACAAGATCACCAGGAGCTCAAGCCAACTTCTATTGATTCTAGAAGAATCTCTATATGTGATGAAAGAAAGGAAAGCTTACTCTACAGAGGCTACTCTACTTGCAGAAAGGAAAAGAAGACTGAAATGTAAAGTAAACCTAGCAAACCCTACATAGCCAACTAATCCTACTTTTGTAGAAAGAGAGATGAAAAACCATGAAATGAATGCCATTACCTACTCAGGAAGTAAACAACATTTACTCAAGCTATTTCTAGAAGTAAATGAGCAAAAAACATCTTTTTGGATTTTTATGTATTTTTATGTGAAATTGTCATGCATGTAATTTATTTGATTGTGAATGTGACAGTGATTAGGTGGCGATGGAGGGCGATTTTGGGACTTGAGAAGATATAGTATGGTGTGGATGGGTCCTAAGAGGTATCTAGTGGCCTTCTGGAGGCTTTTCCCGCAATCGAACTTCAAAAAGAAGCCTACAAGAAAATCTACAGGAGGCTGTAGGGGATCTACAGGAGGTCTACAGGAGGTCTACAGGAGGATGCCGAGAGAAGTTTTGAAGGTTTTGAAGGTGTGAGAGTGGGTGGAAAGGGTATCTACAGGTTGGGATGATGTGTTAAGGTGCCTAGGGGTCACCAAGGATTGCTAGGAGAAGAAAAGATGGTCGAGAGAGAGGAAGAAATCCTATGGAAAAATGCAGAAAACAAAGGCAGATTTGAGGTGAACTTTGGGTGACCGGTAGGGCATAGATCAGGGAGAGAATGTGATGACTAGTAGGTTAACTTGCTATGAGAAGTGATTTGCTACAAAATGACCTAAAAATCAAACAAGGATATCAGGCAAGCAAGGACACTAAATACATCAAAAAAACAGAATTTTGCATCAAGCTAATCTAAATTATGAGCTATGAAAAGAAATGCTGAAAAATGCTACAATTAGAGAAAGCATGGAAGGAAACTTATTGCAAGACAGAAATGAGCATGGTGAAAGAGATCTAAAGAAAAGCATTAACCTTCTAACAAACTGCAACACTAGAAATCCTATGGAGAAGCCAAATATGTGTTTTTTGTGGCAGCAAGAGGGTCTTGGCCTCAGTTCATGGTCCCAAAGGGAGGAAAGGAGGCCAAGGCTTTGTTGATGGCCTTTTTTATCTTCTTTCTATCACTATTCAACCTGCTATAGAAAACTCAAATGGAAACAACCTTCTAAATTAGCAAAAGCAACCTATTCTTAACCAAGAAAGAAATTTATCTAACAACAACTAATCTATAAACTGAAACAAAGCATATAGATACAAACAATAGGAGCTTGGCTAATTGGATTGGGCCCTAACCCAAGAGCTTCAGCCCTCTGAGGTAACTCAGTGCTAGCTCAAAAAGGATCTCATCTTTATTATCAAAATAATAATGAGATTACATGAAACTGTCAACAAAAGTAAGCTCAAAGTTGAGCAGAGCAAAGATGAAACAAAAATTCGAAATTTTGACTAACTTCCTAATGAGGCCCTAGGCCTTTCTACTTATACCACTAAAAATCCCAACAACTTCCTTAAAATCAGGGAGGCTTGGCTCCCAAAATTTGAGACAAACATAAGTTATCCTCCACTTGCTCGGTTGCCTCCTAGTGCATTGATTTGGTTGTTTGTGCTCCAAGTTGCATGAAGGAGAATTCGAAGTGGGGAGTCATAAATGAGGGGGATACCCTCCTATAAATCCTCTCCTTTGTCCACTTCGAATTATTTCTGCCAATTGTTCGTTAAATATTTGACTTTGTCTTCAAGATTCAACAAAAATATGCATTAAACACATATTAGACTCCAAGGCAACATAACCAACCTAACTCACTCCATAAGCATAAATATAATTAAAAAAACATGTAATAAGCTAAGAGAATGGTTGATTAAACTATGTTAGGAGGCAAAATGAGCCCATATAATTACCCATTTATGGGGCTCATCACATGTGCCTACGTAGACCCTTAGGTCTTACTAGTCCAACATCTATGTCATGATTAAAATAATTTTGTAACTATTTGTCTCATCAGAAAGATTTTTAGTTTATTTATACTTAAAACCCAAAAAATATTAAAATCTAAAAAATTAAAAAACATTTGTAGCTATGGCTCCCCACGCTACATCCGATGGCAACACCAGATTTGGATCTCCTCTGAATTCCATGGAAGCATAGGGATATTCCTTAACTGCTATGACTTGCTTTTCCCACAAGGAGAAGAACTCTTCATCAAAAGTGTTTCTAGGGACCTCACCACCCCCATTCTCTTAATTAGATTAGCCCATCTTCCCATTCGAGGATCCCTCAGGCTACTGATGGTGGACAGTACCTTGGGTCGAAGCCCTAGTACTCTCTGAAATAAAAAGGAGCACAAGATGGTTCAATATCCAAAATTTTTTGTTTGACCTTTTTGAATAGATGTAAGTTGTTTTTTCATATTGGCTAAGAGGGGTGTGCACCAATCAAAAATTGTCATGAGACACTCTACTGCTAGACTCATCAAAACTTGAGAAGCCTGATGTAGAGAAGTTGAACCATTCACTTTGGAAATGGTAAAGAGAAGGATTATCAAGGTTAAGCTCTCTACATGTTTAATTGGAATCTGGGTTCCAATCTTCTCGGTGTTTCCTGGGCAGTAGATGCGTATGTAGTCCTCTACACTAAGGCTCCCTCTTGTTCTTCCTATTGAGTTGACCCTCTCTCCTCTTCGGGAAAGACCAGTGATGAAATAGATATCCTCTATTTCTATCCTTAGAGGAATTTGGTCAATAATAAAATCATCTTCTTCTGGATCCCAATAATGGATCAACATCTCAAGCAATTTGGTATTTTCCTTCATATTTGGCATTTTGAAAATTTTCAATAATCCACATCCTCGTAAGGCATCTAATGCAATTGGGTCATCCATCACTTCATTATCAATCACACTATGTTCCCTTTCTCTCCACATAATCGACATTCTGCAAAAAAAATGTTTTTGATCATTAAAAATTGTGTTCTAAATTTTAAATTGCCCACAAGCGGGTTTGGTATATACATAGTCACATGTAGGGCCTTTCTATAAGAGAGTCTTCCATATCCAACCTATGTGTACACAAAGAATAATTTTTAAACTAATTTCCTACAGTAAAGTTTTTGGAAAGATAGTTAAAAAGCAATAAAACTTATCAAAAAATCATTTAGAAGGTTACCTGGAGGGTTGAAGGCTAAATGAATGAATGAATTTGATGGATTTAGCTTGCTTGAGTTTTTTCTCCAGAGCTCCTTTACTCACTTGTTCACAACACAAATGAAGAATTGTAAGTCAAAAGGTATTTATATAGGTTGACATTAAAAATTACTTTTTCAAAAGTTCATTTTTCTTTTCAAAACTTTATGAATTTTGTGACCTTTTTGGCTTGGAGAGTTGGGATGGGTCATTTTTTCAAGATACTTTAGAGATTTTGAGAGACTACTTCAATTCCATGACTGCAGACCCGTCATGGTAGGTATCATTTTTTCACTGGCATATAGGTTAGGGAATATCATTTTCCATTGCATTTTGCATACTAGCCTCCATACTACGATATCTTGTCCATAGGGCTGACCCCATCATGCCTTGGTTCTTAAACCATTTTCACTCACCAACTTATAAAATCATGATGTGATGGTAGAGACAAGCTTTACATGGGCATCTGACTTAGATCCTCGCTAGCATATGTTGCCCATGCTACTATACTCTGTAGGCTCGGGTTTCCTCTTTAGTCCTGCCATGACTTGTGCGTTGAAGCTTCATTCTCTTACTTCTTCGCTATTTTTTTGGCTTTATAGCCTAGAGGCTCCTTTGTGTTGAGTTGTACTGTTGCATTGCATGTTGACTATTTGTAACTTTTGGCCTTAAGTCAGCTTCACTTGGACTCATGTTTAAGCCACTTTTTAACCATGTATTTTTGCAAAATCAACCATTCAATAACTTAGCCTCTGCAACTTGTCACCTTTTCCCATGGAAATAACATTCCTTTGAGTGTCGTTGACTAGTTTCTTCACCTTGCATTGAGCATAGGAATGTTCCCCTCCCAGGAACTAGCGCATTTGTATCTGGACACTTGTTCTTTCCACTATACCATAGGCATTCTTTTATTCTTTCTCAGGCTTTCTAAATATGAAAAAGACAAAAATATTAAATATTCCAAAAAGAGCGGGAACAGGACATTACTTCCATGATTGACGGCAGCTAGAGTTAGTTGTGTCACCCTTGGACAAAGCCCTCAAAATTAAGTCTTTCCTCCATTGGGATGGGCTTTAGTTTGACTTGGGAGAGCCTTAACCTTGTTATTGAGTCATTACTCCTCTGGTTGGTTATCTCTTCCAATCATATGGAGAGTTTGTTTGTGCCTCTTACATGACAAACATATACAAAGTTATCATATGCTGCCATATTGTCACATTTGAGTCATGCTTTTGTTCAAGGGAAGTAAACCTGAGTCTGCCTTTCTATGGTATCTCTTGAATTATTTTCATTCGGCCATCCGTGATTGTTAGAGTCATGTTCACTATCACATCAGTTATTTGGTCCATTTCTCATGCTCGTTTGAGAAGGTCTCCATTGACTTCTTGTTGGAGGCTCTTGCTCTTCTCGACTATGACAAATTGCTCTAAGAGTATACCTAGAGCCATACGCTGGACCTATTTCCATTATTGATAGGTGACCTTGTGATCAACATTGATCAGTATCATAAGTATTTGACTGAGTGGTTTCCCTTGTGTTCGATGTCAGCTTTCATTATCACACATTATATTCATGCAATACACTAGTTTCCATTTGACCCTATTGGTGGATTCCTCACCTCTGTGTTAGCTTTCATTATTGGTTGATTCAAAGGGCTTTTGTGTGCCGGAAACGTGCTTTCATTTGGTTACTACATATTTCTTCGTCTGATTGCTTCCACATTATTGGCCTATGGGTTACACTAACATTGGATTAATGAAGGATCCCTTAATTCCTTCCTTCCAACAGATCCTTTCCCATCGACATCAATTCATTTCTCTGGGAACAAGGTCTAGATTCCATTTGGTAGTACCTTAGGGTTTGCAGTCATCAGTGGAAGACTCCTTCGCTATCAACAATGCAAATACATCATTGTATCCTGATTGATAGATTCTTCCAAGTGTTGGACTTCAGATCATTTATTCGCATTTGTTAGTACTAGGTACCTTGGCTCTCATCATCATTATCAGTGAGTAGTCCAGTGTTTGTTAATGGTATACATCAATGACCGGTAATCAAATGATTTCTCACATGGTCGACTTCAGATCATTTATTCCCATTGTGTAGAAATACACCATGGTGGTCAGTGAAGACCTTGGGTTTGTATTAGTATTTGTTGGAACATGTTTCTACTAGTGACACCATTTACCTTATATGTTGTAGTTCATTACAATTACATCCTATATGTTGGCACCTAAGTTGTGTGCAGTACCATTTGTTCCACTATTTGACTTGGTACTTTTTGGATCAGCTTTATGACTTCAGTGATAAGCTTTCTTCTTTAGGATCATTGATCAGTTATTTATATGCGATATTGTGACATGTACTTCTAAGTATATGATTGAATGATCCACTATATATTTTTAGTTCTCTTATACTTGTATACATATTGGATATGATTTTTTATTTGATATGTGGACATGCTTTATTATCTTTGAGCATGGGTATGCCCATCTCAGACATCAACTTTCTTTCTGATCTATTCCACTAGCTTGGCAGGCTGAAATTTGATGAACTCCACTGATGTCCTGACATGATTCTTTCTATACACTTAATACATTTCAGCCGTCATGTACCCCTTTTGACCTCATATATTAGGGGGAATCTATTATAGCAACATTTACCACCCTTGGTAGATTTTATGCTCTACGATATGGCCTAGGGTAACCCTTCCCTACCAAACTTGTTCCAAATTCTAAAAAACAATGTTTTAAATCCCATACGCAATTTTTCCCTATATAAAGTGCATGCATGCATGGGTTAGTCTATACCCAACCCATTTATATGTGTTAAAACATTAAAATATATATAATCTCCCTTAATTCGGGCGGAGTTTATGGGTTTGATTTGATACTCACCTACTATAGCTCATCGCCCAACTGTTTCCCAACTGAAAAAAGAAAAAACTAATCTGTGGAAGTATAAATAAACCTCCATGGGAAGGCCTAATGGAGGAGAAAAGATTAGATATTGATATTATAGTTGATTACATCCTTTATCAAGTCTAAAGATATCCATGTGCCTTATGCACTCCCAAGTCATAGGAAACCCCTGTTTCCTTCTTGAGATGTCCATCATCCCTTCATGACATCCTTGTGTATACTTAGGGAGGAGGATTGTTGAGGCCTGGGTAGGACGGATCCGATGAACGGTTTCACTTGGAGCCAACAGACAATTCAGGTTGTAGTTCTTCCATATTTTCTTTATCTTACATTAATAAAGAGGCATTGTCTTGTTCCTGATGATTATAGTCTTTATGTATTAATTCATGTTATGATTTTCTTATAAAATATCAAGTTAATGCTTATTCTCTTACATGATTATATGATCTAACACTTATATCATGAACATGATTTCTATTACTACTGTCGTATATTCTTTTCTTGAATGAGTTGTAGGTTTTAAGCATTGGAAGAAGCAGAGGGTTTGGACCCTATGGGAACGACCTCAAACGTAGAACCTCTGGATAATACCTCTACTTCCTACTTTAGTAGTTTAAGTATTAGGACTACTTATTTGTATGTCTATTTATGTTGTATTCCCTCCTCTCTGTTGGGGTTCTCAACCCAATACCCTAGGGTGATTCTACCTGTAACATAATGCTACATTTATCTGAACTACAGAGCTATCTGAGTGTGCGATTAGCCTAGTTTTCCTAATGATTACATAACAAACTTGATTCTTTTCTTGAAAATGCAATATTAACAAAACATGAAAAACATGAGGTGTCATAATTGACATAGAAAAATATCTCCACTTCTGATTCCTTTGATTTCCTAAGGTGGACTTAGCCTCCATTGTTTGGGTTCATGGTGGGTTGATAATCTAGACATGCCTCTAGCAGTATATTCCTCCTATGGTTACCTGCAAATTCACTTGTTTTTTTCTCCCTCTAACTGTTTGGATTGTCTCATTTTGGAGTTGTTCGTGATTTGGTGTGGTGGCATTGGAGGTGTTCTACAACTTAGTTGTCGACCCATTCATCCTCCATACTCTTTCCATTATTTTATCTGATCCTTAACGTATCATAACTCTATTAAGAGAAACATTATTAAATCGAAAATTTCTGATGCCTTTAGCCCCTTTATTCTTAGCCCCTTATTACATTTCTTCCACAGGACTGGGCTCGATGCCCGACGACTTAGTGCCTAGGTTCTGAGGCATTTAGAATCACGTCAGGGGCCTATCTCTTAGTGTATTTTCTCTTCGCCTTTGGTTTTTCTGAGCTCCATGACCAAACTTTATTCAGCATCGGAAGCACCTTTCATCATAGTTTTTTCAAAATGATTTTACACTAGAGTTCCAATATCTACATCCCTAATATGCTCCATGGCACTTGGGTGCTCCGCTCTACTTTCCACCCTAGATTCTTTAGGTCCTCATGACCAGTCACCATTCAACATCAGAGCCCCTTTCATCATAACCTTTTAAAAAGGAACTTAAACAGGAGTTACGAGATCTCTGACTTTCAATATATCGACCTTCGATATGATGGCATGTTGATATCATCATCTCCATGTGGCACCTCCTTAGTGGTGACATGCGTCACATGAATTTCCCTATTCGGCCATCCAAAAATGTTGAAACTAACTATGACATGCCCTCCATACTGCCACATCATGCTGATGTCATCTTCCTCATCATCCTCTCAGAGCCAACCACCTGCTACCATGTGTCTTATCAAAGGAGAGAGAAAGGGTCCCTGGGATTGTTGGTTTTTCTAATGATTTCCTTTATAGATATTAATCTCCACAACCTTCATTGCTTTCAAAGGAATTTTTTGGGTTGTGTTATATTCTTTCCATGTAGTTAATAGGGGGTTTGAGGGGCACCTGTAACCCCACTTTATGGGGTCTGGGGCAGCGCCCTAGAAAATTTTGGTTTTGGACCCTATGTTATGTTGGACGGACCCACCTATGGTTTTGTGCATGATTTTCACACATGTTTTTTGGACGCGATGGTTTTTGGTTCATGGTATTGGATGCTTCGGCATGTATAAATATGTATTGTTACATTGAAAAGAACATAATGGAAAAATCAAGCTGGTAGTCCTGGTTTTGGGATCTAGGGGAAAATCTCTGTGTATATGTGTTTTATGTGTTATGCTCTCGCATTGTTTATTTTCCGTGTTTTAGAATTTGCAGGTAATTTCTGTACGGGGTTAAAACCTACATCTAGTATTAGAGCATATTTGGCTTCAAGGGGACGCCTTTGTTGCTGAGGGGTTTCGCTCAGGCTTGTGGTAGACGCTGTTCAGTGGGACATCTGCTAGATCGATTCTGGTGGTGAAAGAAGATGGCGAGTAGTGGAAAGATAGAGATCGAGAAATTTAATGGTCAGAGTTTTGAGTTGTGGAAACTCAAGATGGAGGATCTGTTGGTGGATGAAGGTGAGTGGATCACGGTAGATCTGGGTACTAAACCAATGGGAGTGTCCGATGAAGAATGGAAGAAGTTGGATCGGAAGGCAAAGAGCACAATACGATTGTGTGTCTCAGATTTAGTATTGCTGAATGTATCATGGGAAGCTACGGCAAAGGCTTTGTGGGACAAGTTAGGGACTTTGTACCAATCTAAGTCTCTGGTGAATAAACTGTTCCTGTGGAAAAAGTTGTATAACCTAAGGATGAAAGATGGAGACTCGATGACAGAGCATCTGAACGCATTTAATACTATGGTAAGTGAGTTAGCATCTGTTGATATTAAAATTTCAGATGAAGATAAGTGCATCACTTTGTTGTGTTCTCTACCAAATTTGTGGGATGGTCTGGTTATTGCAATAGGTAGCAATGCAACTGCCTTGTAGTTTGATGAAATAGTCTCAGCCTTGCTGACGGAGGAAATGAGACGGAAAAATATGGAGAGCCAGAATGGTGATGCCTTGTCTGTACGAGGACAGTCCCAGAACAAAAACAAAAGTAAGTCATCGAGTGGGAGATCTAAATCTAGAGGGAGATCTAAATCTAGAGGAAAGCCTGTAAAGGTGGTATGCTGGAAATGCGAAAAGGAAGGCCACTTTAAAAGGGACTGTAAATCTAAATCTCCTGACAAAGGAAAGGGATCTGATGAGGCTCCTTCTGTAGAGGTAAAAACTACCTCAGATGAAGGTGGGGATGTGTACTTGGCTTCTTCAAGTACACATGTAGATCATGAGGCATGGTTGATTGACTCAGGTGCATCCTTTCACTTCACTCCCCATAGAGAGTAGTTCTGCGAGTATGAGAAATATGATGGTGGTGATGTCTTCTTGGGGGATGACAGGAAGGCTAGAATCGTTGGTTGTAGAAAAGTAAAGTTGAAGTTGCAAGGTGGAAGGGTTAGAACACTTCCAGGTGTTCTACATATTCCTGCATTAGCTAGAAATCTAATTTATATAAGTAAGCTAGATGATGCAGGTGTAAAAATAGTGTTCGAGAAGGATACCTGCAAAATGGTTCAGGGAGCACTGGTATTGATGCGGGGAGTTCGGATTGGAACTCTGTACAAGCTGCAAGGTAGCACTATTATTGATGGGTGCAATAGTTCTGTGGTTCCTGAAAGTGGAGTAGAAAATCTAGTGGTCTATGGAGAGAAGACCATGTTGTGGCATCAAAGTCTTGGACATATTGGAGAGAGAGGCCTTCGAATACTTCATGCTAAAGGTATGGTAGAAGGTATGAGTAATAGCTCTCTAGATTTTGATTTTTGTGAAAATTGTGTATATGGGAATCAGAACCGGGTGAGTTTCCCCTTTATTGGTAAGAGGGTGAAACAGATATTAGAGCTTGTGCACAGTGATGTGTTTGGACCTGTGAAGGTTCCATCACTGGGTAAGTCTGTGTACTATGTATCATTTATAGATGACTTCTCAAGGAATACATGGATATGTTTCCTTAAGAACAAATCTAAAGTCTTTGATAGGTTTAAATAATTTAAGGCTCTGGTGGAAAACCAGATAGAGAAGAAGATAAAGGTGCTGAGGACAAATAATGGTGGAGAGTTTTGCAGCAAGGAATTTGAAGAATTCTGTAAGAAGTGTGGTATATCACAGCAGAAGACTACTCCATATACACCTCAGCAAAATGGAGTTACAGAAAGAATGAACAAGACGTTGATGGAAAGGGCAAGAAGCATGCTCAGTGGTGCCGGGTTAGGACAAGAATTATGGGCAGAGGCAGTGGATACTGCATGTTACCTAGTCAACAGGTCACCTTCATCAACGTTGGAGGATAAGACTCCACAAGAGGTATGGATTGGTAAGAAACCCTCTTTTTCACATCTAAGGGTATTTGGATGTGATGCATATGTACATGTTCCAAAGGATAAAAGAACCAAGTTGGATAGTAAATTTGAAAAGTGCATCTTTATTGGGTATAAATATGGTTTAAAGGGTTATAAACTTTGGAACCCAGTAACAAGGAAGGTTGTGTACAGCTGAGATGTGGTGTTCTGAGAGGTGAAAGATGTTATTAAACATGAAGTCCAACCAAAGGAACCTGAGAAGATAGAGTTTGAGCTAAAGGAGAAAGAATCAAACTCTACAACAAAGGAGGAATCAGAAGATGAAGAACCACAAACTCCAGTTGTGAGAAGATCAATTCGAGAAAGAAGGCAACTAGAAAGGTATAGCCCATCTGCTTTCTATTCAAATTTTTCTTTGTCTATTACTGATGGTGATCCCAGAACTGTGAAGGAAGCAGTGGATTCAGAGGATGGAAAACTCTAGAAAGAGGCCATGGTTGATGAAATGGCATCTTTGCACAAAAATGAGGCTTGGGATGTAGTGGAATTGCCGGCTGGAAGGAAACCCATTGGCCGCAAATGGATGTTCAGAAAGAAGACAAATGCAGAAGGAAAAGTAGAGAAATACAAAGCTCGGTTGGTAGCAAAAGGTTATTCCCAGGTGCCGAGAATTGATTTTGGTGATATTTTTTCTCCTGTTGCCAAGGTAATTTCTATTAGATTACTTTTATTTGTTGTTGTTGCTTTTGATTTTGAGGTAGAACAGATGGATTTGAAGACAACATTTCTTCACGGGGATCTAGAAGAGGAGATCTACATGAAGAAACCTAAAGGCTTTGCGGTGAAGGGTAAGAAAGAATTGGTATGCAAGTTAAAGAAGTCTCTGTATGGGTTAAAACAGTCACCAAGGATGTGGTATCAGAAATTTGATACATTTATACAGGGACTTGGCTTCACTAGAAGAAAAGCAGATCATTGTGTATATTTTAAATTAATTGGTGACCGTGTTATTTATCTGGTCTTGTATGTGGATGATATGTTGTTGGTTGGAAATGACAAAGAAATTATCCAGGATTTGAAGACCCAATTTTCCTCCAAATTCGACATGAAAGATCTTGGTGCTACAAACTATATTTTGGGCATGGAAATTAAAAGAGATCGGGCAAAGAGGAAGCTCTGGTTAAACCAGAGGAAGTATGTCGAGACAATATTGCAGAGGTTTAATATGCAGGATAGTAAACTGGTGAAGGTTCCTATTCCTATAGGTGTGAGGTTATCTGTTGAACAGTGTCCCAAGACACAAGAAGAGGAAGAGGACATGTCCCATGTTCCATATGTAGGTGCAGTCGGTAGCCTGATGTATGCAATGGTCTATACTAGACCAGACATTGCACATGCAGTGGGAGTATTGAGCAGGTTTATGTCAAAACTAGGGAAGGAGCACTGGACAACAGTGAAGCGGGTTTTCAGGTATTTGCATGGCACTAGTGATTATGGTTTGTGCTACCAAGGAAGACTAGGATTGGACAGAGTGTTGGGTATTCATGGCTTTGTTGATGCAGACTGGGCTGGAGATCTGGATTAGAGAAGATCTACAAGTGGGTATGTGTTTAACCTATTTGGAGGTGTAGTCAGTTGGATGAGTAAGAAACAATATGTAGTGGCACTGTCAACTACAAAGGCAGAATACATGGTAGCCACTCATGCAAGCAAGGAAGCAGTTTGGTTGCAGAGATTGTGTTCAAGTATGGGGTTAGTACAGGAAGCTATAAGGATAGACTGTGATAGCCCAAGTGAAATTTTCCTGGCAAAGAACCCCACATATCATTCAAAGGCAAAGCACATTGATGTTCAGTATCACTTTGTGAGGGATATGATAGAAGACAAAAAGGTGTTGCTGGTAAAGGTGGACACTTTGAAGAATACTGCAGATGCATTGAAAAAATCTGTGAGCTCTGAGAAGTTCTCTTGGTGCAGAGAGACAATGGGCATTTTAGGGCTGGAAAAATGACTAAGCTCTCTTGTGGCCCCCTGTGGAAAGAAAACAACAAGTGGGAGAATGTTGGGTTGTGTTATATTCTTTCCTCGTAGTTAACAGGGGGTTTGAGGGGCACCCGTAACCCCACTTTATGGGGCCCAAGGCAGCGCCGTAGAAAATTTTGGTTTTGGACCCTATGTTATGTTGGACGGACCCACCTATGGTTTTGTGCATGATTTTCGCACATGTTTTTTGGACGCGATGGTTTTCGGTCCATGGTATTGGATTCTTTGACATGTATAAATATGTATTATTACATTGAAAGGAACATAATGGAAAAATCAAGCTGGTAGTCCCGGTTTTGGGATCCAGGGGAAAATCTCTGTGTATATGTGTTTTATGTGTTATGCTCTCGCATTGTTTGTTTTCTGTGTTTTAGAATTTGTATGTAGGTAATTACTGTACAGGGTTAAAACCTTCAGAATTCAATTGATAAGGAGTTATGAGGTTCCTATCTCTGAAATTCTGAACCTCTAAGGTTCTCACTTGCTCTAATTTTCAGCTTTCCTATATCCAGTTCTGATATGACCAACCTTTCGATATTGGGTTCTGATATGTCGCCTACTTCGACCCTTGCTGATATCTAACATCTTGATGATTAGCTCTCAATATTTCATCTTTCCCTTTTTATTTTGCTTCTGGCTTCTGAATTTTGGCTCTCCCTTTCAAATTTCCCTTTAGTAGACCTAGATTGCACTTGTCCTTCTCTATACCAAGGATGAAAAATAGGACCATTTGACACAAATACAAGATGGTATGATAGATAACAACAAAAAAATTTCCAATGATAATTTTTTCCTCAATTGGCTTTTGGGATCCAAAATTATATCCATTTAAATATTTGGCCAATTATCTTTTTCATGTCATATACACCTTCCACATGGAACCCACATGGATATTTAAATTAATCCCATGTCATGATCCCAAGGTTTATGTGGCATTTCTCCCAGTAGATGTAGACTCATTCATTATGTTCACTACTCACGGGTTCCCCATTCCTATTAGCTTGATGGGGCTTGGACCCAAGTTCATAGTTAGTTGCGCTAAACAACAAAACCCTACACTATTGGCCCTTTTGGCAACAAACCACTTAGTGCAAGTTGCAGTCTCACTTGAGGTAGTATTGGGGGATGCTAGAACTAGGTTTCTACATCCAACAGGCTATGTGATGTGGGGGTAAGGTGTTTCTTCAGTTTAAGGTTTGATCTAACCTTCAAAAACCCTTATCCTCAAAATCCCTAAACTTAAAGAAAATTCTAATTAAACAGAGTTACGAGCTTCACCTAAGGGTCTAATCATGCATAACATAACATATAATAGTAGATCCAGATCTTCAAAGGTGTAATTAAGAGAATCTTACAGTTAAATGGAATTCAACTGTGCATAAATACAAAAAACACATAAGTATACAATTTAGACATAGAATCGCTTCAAATACTCTTCATTATTCCATATCTTCAATACATATACTTTTCTGACCCTACATACATAGTTGCAGGGGCCAACGCACTCAGCTACAGACTTACCAAGTTCTCCATGCAGTCAGCAGTAGGAGCCTTCCCTGTTATAGATATTTTTGGGCACTGCAACCCCAATCAAACATGTCCATAAACCAAGGGCTCCTATGTCCCTAAAAGTGTTGTTTCATACCCTAAAGGAACAAGGTCAGCTGATTACATCATCTCCCAGAAGTTCTCCACAGGAAACTGCTTAGAACTGGTCAAAACTAGACCATCTCACCTGCTCCATGGCCAAAGTGCGATGCATCCCACCTAATGCAAACGGGAGGTGCGATGCATACTGAAAATCCCTTATATGGGGTGCAATGGGTGAGAGTGGACAAATGGCAGAGACAGTTTGCGAGGTGGATGATCATGGAATCTTCCAGAAACTTCTCCTGTGATACTTGCCTCTCTGAATTTGCCCAGGGATGAGTAAGAGATCATCAATATCCAAGTGGAATCAAGAACTATTAGAGAGAGGACACTAATCAAAATCCCAGAAGCTGACTCACCCCCCTACAAACATCTATATATGGATCCCTCATCCCAGAGATCTAGAGGCTAGAATTTTGTATCTTGTAAGGAAGTCCTATTGGTTTCTTGTTGGAATATCATAGTGTTGGGTGATCTAAGCTTTTCATGAGGTGAAAGAAGGGCTTTCATGTTGGAGGATGACGTTGGGTCAGAATAATTGGTTGTAATCCTCTTTTCTATTCTTGATATTAATAAATCTATTCAAGTTTTCCTCCACATTCTTGTATGTTTGATGATATATGCATTTGTGTGGTCAATATACATATGGTCCTATATTGTTTATGATTGTAGATCTCTGTTCTTCAATAGTATTATGCTGCTTTGATTCCACAGGTGCTCTTTGAAGCTGGGTAGATGAAGGAGAAGTGGCAAGGATCTGTCAGAAAGGAGAGGAATCGAGCAAGGAACCAAGCACAAGACTGAGGTTGGTGTCCTCCATTCCACTCTTATCTACTTCTCATAAAGGAAAACGAAAGTAGTTTTAGTTTAGATATCATTTTTGGGATTCAACTGCGTTAAGTAAGTCATTCAAACGTATGCATTGCGTAAATGCCCCATACTTAGTTTTAGTTTGTTTGTTTCTAAGATAGCTACCAGTCTTAGTGGGACTAGCAGCTCTGAGTGGACATTAGATTTCCCAATAACAAAATGGCGACTCCACTGGGGAGAGAATAGATTGTTTGCTTGTCTATATTTTTTTGTTTTATAAACTTACAGATGGAGCCTGAAGTCAAGCCAGCTAGCCTTCGAACTGCATTTGCTATACAAGTGCAAAGTAGATCAATGCTGCTTCAGTCTATATCCAGGGTTTTTTTTATAAACTGAACAATCGATTTGCAAACCTTCTAATTTCCCTAGTGGTGGCTCTAATAACCTCATTAGATCAGCCCCTGTGATTTCTATTTACTGTACATCACTTGCCCGTCCTAAATCCCTGAACTGAGCTGCAAACTGTGACCCGGAACCCAGTTGAAGTCTCGTCCCTGGACCATCGCACCTTCTACTCTTGGGAATATGGCTGCATTGCACTTCCCATGTGCAGTAGGTGCACTGCATCACACTTTCCCTGTGTTACAGGTGCACTGATCAGACAAGACCTCTTCTGCCCTCAGATTTTGGTTTCTGTGTTCACTCTCTTCAGCTCTATTCAGGAGTTTTGTTGTCTATGATCAGTATACCACTGTGGAAACCCCCTTCCTTTCCATCATTCCACCTCCATTGTGCAAAGAATTGTGAATGTTTTTATGTATTTTCCGCCATTTTCAGTTCTCTTTTACAAAGTAGTAGCATAGTCGAACTGTCGTCTTTTGATTTGAAAGTGTCGTAAGTGTCGTTTTTAGTCAAAGAAAAGAATTCTATTGTTCTTGATGGTCAATTATACAGTTACTCTTGTATTTGATTTGAATTAGTAGTTTTTCAAGTGTCGAAAGCAGTTTTCAATTCAAAATAGTAAAGTGTCGTCATTATCTTCTTTTCATTTTTGAAGAGAAACTTGTTAGTACTGTCACTTTGAAAGATAATTCAGATTTGTACTTAGCATTCTTCTTGTCATTCACACATTAAGAAAGATGAAAACAAATACATGCATGTGCATTTACATTTAGACTGCTTGTTGGTTTGATTTAGGACAGTGTATCTACTGTGTGCTCTCTGCTCTATGTTGAAAGAATATCATCTCTCTTTCTTTAGTAGCTAGGATTTTCTTTGCAAAAAGAAGATTAAACGATTGTTTATCATCTTAGATTGCATTTTAGGAATTATATCTACATCATGCGGTGAACCTGAAAGGCAAATTTCTTAAGAAATATCAACTGTAAAATAAATTCAATGAACATAAAAACGCTTTGGAACCTAACGCACAACATTTAGAAGTCTAGGCTAGAGATGTATTCCGACGTCGTAAAGCCTAGTAACTGTCGCTTTCATTGTTGGTTGGGTGATTCCTCCTCTTTGAGACGACAAGTGCCAGTACAGACTTATGCTCCCACGTACCATCGAGTATATATTGGGAGACCACAATAGGCTACATCCTTTATCCATAGGAAGCCGTGTCTGCCTCCCTATCTATCGCAATGCACTGAACACAACATTCGGGAAGATTGACTGCCGTACCGTAAAAAGTACTCTGCAGTTTTGCGATTGGTTTGGTAATCACTCTATATAGATTTATAGAGTAGTCTCTTTCATTCCTTTTCAGACTCCTTAAAGGAAAAGGTCCATCTGAGCACTTGTCACTTCAAGCTCATTAAAAATCAAAGGCGACTAGAGTCATCTTTTGTTTTTTCTCGACTCTTAAAAATTGAAAAAACAAGTTGTGTCAAAGTGTCTAAAATTCATTTAATTCGAAAAATTTTCCCCTTTATTTTTAGTTGATAGAGTAATCCGCAATCGTGGAAGAAAGTCAATTGAAACCCTGTCATTCACGGAGACTTACGAGTCAACCGTCTTTGTCCCCAGAATCAAAACTATTCCAGACAAAGCGAACTCATTTAACCAGCTCAAAGTCCCCTGGTCGGGTTGGAACAAATGTTCCAACACCCTCGGAGACTCTAGTTACTCCAAACATTTCTGGTACCCCTGCCTTTACAGAAGAAGTTCCGCAGCCACAAGAGGACAGTAGAATTGATCCTAGTGTGAGGATAAACACTTCTATACCTGAACCGGCTCCATCCATAGCTGATTTGGAAGGTGTTGTTCCCCAAACATCAGTCGCTGCAGAATCTATACCTTCTTCGGCACCGGAAATATTTTACGGACCTAACGATCGACCTCTTCCACCCAGTTTGATTGCTATAGAAGAGATTGTGGATGATCCACCATCTAGTACTCCGTCGCAATTTGGAGTTGGGATCACTCTATATCCTTCTTCGTCAGAAATTAGTCTACCATTATCAGAAGTTCCTGTAGAATCACTAGGAAACCTTTTGGATAGACTAGATATGTCTGAACAACCGTCGACATCTAGGACTGTGTCATCTGACATAGCAGCGACAGAACTTCCTACTGCTACTCCGACAATGTTCGCCGGCGTACCATCTGTCGCAACTAGCTCTCGATCACTAGATGGGATCCATCCAGGGGCTGTTTCGACGGTATGGTCTGTTCCCATTTGTTTGTCCAGAATAATATCTGGAATCTCTTATGTTGAGTCTCAGCAAATTGATCCTTCGCAATGTCAATTTGGGCAGTTCGGTCCTCAAAGGCAAATAATTCCCTTAACTACCGGATTACTGCCATATGGGGGGCAATATGCCCTTTCATTGTCTCCTTCGGGAGGTCAAATATACGAGAGTTCGCAACAGAATTCAGGTTATGCTGGAATTACATCAAGTGGTTGGATACCAATACTACCTCAACAACCAAGAGTTGTATACTCAATGCAACAAAGTATGCCTATGTCAAATATCCCAACTACGCCGGCTATTGTGACGGTGTCACAAGTACAAGCGTTACCTGTTGTATGCCAACCTCAAGTCTCTCAGGTCGCAATCCAACAACCCCTTGTCCCTACGACGCCACCACAATCATCGGTTAGTGGCTCCTTAACTGGAGTGACCCAGGCTCAAACGGGTACCATTACCCCTCATCTCGGTCAAACAACCAGTATTGGGCAACAGCACATGGTCTCACAACCATGGTTGGTGCAATATCAACAACCATAATTCCAACAAGTTTACTAAGGATCTGAGCACCAAGTCTTTGCAAGTAATGGGTAGCCATATATTCAAAACGGACAACATCAACCATTTCATAATGGTTATGCCCATCAACCTTATCAAAGTTATCAACATCAAATGCACTATGCTGGTATGCAAAGACCCATTGCTCAGGCAATCCCATCTTATCCTGGGTACGCTTCGCCGAACCTGAATCAACAGTTGCCCTTCGTGGCAACTTTAGAGTTACCAGATCTAAACCGGCTAACAAACGATCCAATCGCTTATGCCCCTTGGTGGCCAGCGATTCCTCATAAACTTCCGTCAGATATTCCTAAATTTAATGGAAATCTGGGTGAAGACTCGTTGAATCATGTGATGACCTTTCACCTGTGGTGTTCATCTAACACTCTAAATGATGATTCGATCAGGCTTCGCCTTTTTCAGTGAACGTTAACTGGTCTGACAGCAAAATGGTATATTGAATTACCTAGAGCTTTGTTTGATAACTTCAGGACCCTAGCCACAACCGTTTTAACCCATTTTCAGTTACCCATAAGGTATGAAACGGGAATAGAGCTTCTTACAAATTTCAAGCAAATGATGGCCACTCACATATCCGATCATATTCATGAGTGGCGACGTCGTCGTAGAATGGTAAAAACATATGTTCCTGATCAGTTGTTGGCTGAATGGTTTATTAAGTCATTGTTACCTTCTATTACGGAAGATTTGGCAAAGGGAGGAGTCATCACTGAAGAGCAAGTAATTGCTCATGTGCAATATTTAGACTTAATCTATATTCATTCTGGCACACTCTACGATAAAATCCCTGATATGCCTAGACCAGAATTTTATGTTCCTCCATCTCCTAAATCAAACAAAGACTCTCATGCCGGGGACGGTGTGATAGGAACGACCAACACAAAAACCATAAAGGCTAAGTTGAAAAAGGCCTGTACGGTTTCAGGTCAAAATGCGAATGAATAACTTCTCGCCTCAGGAGTAAATGTCATATTGACTGACAAAGGCAAAGAAACCAAGCAACCAGGAGGCAAAAAGAAAAAGAAAGGGAAGAAGAAGAAACAGGAGGAGTCGTCCCCTGAAAAATCTTCTGCAAACCCTTCTGGAGATAGGAAACCAAATCATCCATGCCTAATATGTGATGAGGATCATTGGACAAGAGAGTGTCTGTATAAAGCTGAGCTTAGAAAATTCTTCAAGAATTCAAAAACCTCGGCAGTATTGACTGATCCATTTCCAAATCCAGGAACAAATCTGGTTGCTAGTGACAATGCTTCCCTGTCCCAAGTGCTAATGTCGTCAGTTTTGAGGCAGCACAATGATGCTTTGATATCGACAAGGAATAAAGATTACGGGAATCCACAGCTGTCAGACAACAAGGCCAATGATCAACCCAGTAGTTCGACAACAACTTCGACCGAAGTTGTGCCACCCATCATTCCTGAACTAATGATAAAGCTGACAAAGGGGGTAGTACACAAATCGACATTTAATCCTCGTGCCAAAGCAGCACAACATTATAATATAGTGGAAGATCTGGCCCAATCGCCATCCACTATGTCTACACTTGAGGTACTACAAAATTGCCCCTCCCAAAATCAGGCTTTATTATCAGCAATAGGTGGGATTGACCCAACGAATTCCAATCTTGTGTCCTTTAATCACAAAGGATATGACCCTCAGTTACTAGCTCAACTAGCTCTCCTCATTCAATTGAAAGCTCTCAAAAAAAACTGTTCATCGAACAATTATTGATGAGGGGGCATCTACATGTATTATGTCGATGAGTTGATGGAAAACTTTAGGATCTCCACGCTTGTCGTGATCTTCGACGACATTAAAAGCATTTTATGGACGAACATACACCCCATACGGGATTTTAAGTAACTTGCAAGTCGAACTGGGGGGAAAAACAGTAGAAATAGATGTTGAAGTAATTGACAGAAACCTCGATTACAACATCCTACTGGGAAGGCCTGGATATATGCTATGGCCATTGTTGTGTCAACATACTTCAAAAATATTGCATTTCCTTTCCAAGGAGGAATTACAATCGTTGACCAACAAACCTTTCTCCCCAACAGTTCACAAGTTACGGGAAGCATTCCGATGATCCACGGAAGCCCTCATTCACTTCAAAATATCGGAGTAGGCCTACTAAAAGACCCTACAATGATGGGTACTTTTTCCCTACCACCTCCAAACAATCTGGCGGAAGTGGCCACAGTGGGAACCTGCAATATGATATCTTCTAGATTCGGAAGATTCCTGAACATTTTGACAGAATGGATCATTGCCATTTTATAAATGTTGTAGCAATCAATTTTCTTGGCCTGGGGGGCAAGCCCAAATCAACGCTCATTGAGTGTTTGGATAGATAGGTCTAAGGAATATGGTACCTCTTCAAATCCTTGGTCGCATGTACATTCTACAGACAAAGTAATCATTCAGTCAATGATGATAGGAGAGGCAGCATGGGAAGATCACCACCATCGTTCCCGTCTTTCGGATTACCACGAAGATAATTCCAGTGACCTTAATCATCCTTCAGTTTTTGATTTTCTATCAAATAATGTAAATACGATGGATTCTGAGGACAGTTCTTGTCTCGTGTTGACCTCGTTAAAAAATGAAACAAGGAAACATGAGGATAGTTCTTTTACTGTGCCAACCTCATTAAAAAATGAAACAACTCCCTTTCCAAATCGAGTCTTTGATTATGATCTCGTAAAATCCAAGTCAAGACTTTCAAAGATCTCGGAGGTAAACCTTCATTCCAACCACCATGTTGAATGCAATGAAGCTTGGGGGGCATGCACCTCGATTTGTGTCATTATGTTGGGGGCATGCAAACTTATCATGAGCAGTGTTACCGCAGGGTTAAAGCTCGTTAAAAAATAAACCCGCCACGAACAGTTTTACGCAAAGTTCAAGCTCGTTAAAAATTAAACCTAAGCAATGAGCAAATGTTTCCCCCAGAGTTTAAGCTCATTAAAAAATGAACCAATTTCTTGTAAATAACGATTGTGAATGCATTATCATCAGCTTCTGAGCCCTGGTCATGTTCTTACCATCACCTCCACTCTATTTTAGCCAATCGTTCGCCTCCATTTGATTGTTTACCCCTTTTGAGGAACAGCTACGAAGAGTGATCCTGTTAGCCATCCTTGTGACACTGCTATGACTGGAAAATTCCAAACCTTACCTGGAACCAGCTGCTACCTGAAATTATCACTCATTCCTCAAAAACGAGTCTCCTTTAAGCTCTTTTCACCTAACTCATAAAATATGAAAAGATTGCCGAGTGATTGGCCTCTCCAGCTCGTTAAAGCGACCGAAAGTGCTATCCCTCCTCTAGATTTTAATCTTTTTGGACCTACGGGATTATTACATAAAAAGATCGAGCGCTCGTCTTGTTCGACTCGTTAAAATTACTGAAAATTCATCCCTTTCGTATTATTTTATACTTTTTCAGACTTAAGGGATTATATGACAAAAAAGGATTATTGGAGTTTCCTTTACGTCCCTTTCAGACTCTCTAAAATTGAAAAGGACCGAGTTATATTTGTCGTTAAACTCGTTAAAACCAAATAGCGACAAACTTGTCCATACAAACAAGAACGAGTTTCACTGTCACTAGGCTCGTTAAAATATCGCGACGGGTTTGCCCGAAGGGCAAATTATAGAACAAGAATATGTTATCCTCCTCAAGCTTGACAAAAATAAATAGGTATTGGTCAGCGATGACTGGGGAAAAATTGGGAAGAAAAATTGAAGAAACTTTATTGGTTGCAAGTCGCTCTTGAACATGACACTTTCACTCCGCATCCGAGTCAGGTTGGGTTGTTCTGTTCACTGGTCATATCACCATTGGTCCATCACACCATCCATATTTGGGGTTAATGCTACCAATCCATGTCAGTGTTGCCGGTATGTTCAAGTCGCTTAGAGAATTCACATGTGTCTCATCCGCTGTAATACATTCATGCTCCATTCTTTCATGACCGCCACCTTGAACCCTATATCATCAAATCGTTTTCACCTCCAAAATCATTTACTCTGTTCCATGTCGTAGATGTGGGATTCATTAAGGCCCTCCTACGGCAAGTCACTTCTTGTCGACATCAGCTCATTATCCAAGAAGTCGACTTAGGAACAACCCTTTTAGTACTTTGAAATTTGCATGCCTCAATGGCAAGTTTCTCACATCCGGCGACAGGTTTACATCAATGGCCTTCGACCAAAATATTTTGCGTGGTGTTCGATGCCAAGTCCCTTATTCACACCACGTGAATTGTACTGTAGTACCTTCAGGGTCATCATCATTATCGGTGATTCCTCTCGCGCTTGTTAACAACTTACAACATTGGCTGGTAGTCAGGCAATGTCTTTCCATGTTTGACTCCAGAACATCTTTCACATGGATCGACTTGTACTCCGAGTGAAGATTGAACGAGTTTGAAGACCCTGGATCTAGTTTCATCCATCTGGGCTGTGGTATATTCAGGAAAATAAAGACATAAAATGTACATTTTTGCTGCACAGATGATCATCTGAATCAAAGGATGATGGCTCTATTAGAATCATCGGTCTCCCGCACAGACAGTTGTCTGTCTTATGTACATGAAAATGAACTTATAAAGCTGAGCATGCGAATGCCCGCCTCAGCTAGATCATGAAAAATATTATGAAGATAATATATTGTATTGTATCTTATTACAGGTCGCCTTCCAACTCGAAAAAACTTCGGATCCTCATGATAAAGCATTTCACCCGACATCAAAAGATTAACGACCTCATGCTTTAGGGGGTAACTGTTATAGACATTTTTTGGCACTGCAAATCCAATCAAACATGTCCATAAACCAAGGGCTCCTAAGTCCCTAAAAGTGTTGTTTCATAACCTAAAGGAACAAGGTCAGTTGATTACACCATCTCCCAGAAGTTCTCCACAGGAAACTGCTCAGAACTGGTCAAAACTGGACCATCTCACCTGCTCCATGGTCAAATTGCAATGCATCCCACCTAATGCACACAAGAGGTGTGATGCATACTAAAAATACCTTCTATGGGGTCCAATGGGCGAGAGTGGACAAATGGCAGAGACAGTTTGCGAGGTGGATGATCATGGAATCTTCCAGAAACTTCTCCTGTGACACTTGCCTCTCTAAATTCGCCCAGCGATGAGTAAGAGATCATCAATCTCCAAGTGGAATCAAGAACTATCAGAGAGAGGACACTAATCAAAATACCAGAAGCTGACTCACCCCCCTGCAAACATCTAAATATGGATCCCTCATCCCAGAGATCCAAAGGCTGGAATTTTGTATCTTGTAAGGAAGTGTTGTTGGTTTCTTGTTGGAATATCATAGTGTTTGGTGATCTAAGCTTTTCATGAGGTGAAAGAAGGGCTTTCATGCTAGAGGATGACGCTAGGTCAGAAAAATTGGTTGTAATCCTCTTTGCTATTCTTGATATTAATAAAGCTATTCAAGTTTTCCTCCACATTCTTGTATGTTTGATGATATATGCATTTGTGTGGTCAATAGACATCTAGTCCTATATTGTTTATGATTGTAGATCTCTATTCTTTGATAGTATTATGCTGCTTTGATTCCACAGGTGCTCTTTGAAGCTGGGTAGACGAAGGAGAAGCGGCAAGGATCTGTCAGAAGGGAGAGGAATCGAGCAAGGAACCAAGCGCAAGACTGAGGTTGGTGTCCTCCATTCCACTCTTATCTACTTCTCATAAAGGAAAATGAAAGTAGTTTTAGTTGGTTTGTTTCTAATATAGCTACCAGTCTTAGTGGGACTAGCAGCTCCGAGTGGACACTAGATTTCCCGATAACATTCCCCTTCACCTAAATATAGAAAAGAATAATTCAAACTCTAAGCATCAACCATAAAATTAAACTAACTTAACTGCTTAATGACTCCTCAATGACTCCCTTTTATAGTGTTTACATTACATTACCATGGTTCGTGAACCATGGGTAGAGCTTAAGACTACTCATCCATTTACAAAATAAGGAGCTTTGACTTGCCTTAAAGCCCCTTTAACTCTTAACATCCTGTGCTACTCGCACTCTGCTCCTCAAAATGCACAGACTTTACAATATCTTATCAAAATTTGACTTAAGACTTAACAAAACTTAATGCTAGGGTACCCCACCCCAATAGGCCCCCAACACAATGAAGTGACTCATCGCGAGTCACTCTGCTGGTATGTCCTCGACGTGTGCTTTGAGGCCGCTGAATTCTCACTTCAAGGCTTGAAGTTCTGCTATACACTACGCAACAGCCTACTGAACCTCTTCAACCAACTTCGTTGTAGTTGACCCTTCAGCTGCTAAGCCCATCATCCTCTACATTTGTTGAAGGGCTTTCAATTTTCTCTCGACATTTTGTAACAGTTGGCTTTCTTCATCTACCCATGGTTGTGTCCTTTCTAAAATTATAGAGGCCTTTTGACGCAAGTCATCGATCTTAGTCTATATGGTTTTCCCTTTGTGGAGTCTGGAAATCCTCTGCACAGGTGCTAAGGTCTGCACTATCGCCCTGATCTCATGAAACTATAGTTGCTTCTCGTGGATGTCAGCTTCAATTTTCTACAAATGTGGGTCCTCCTGCAGCAAGGCCCACATTTCCATTGTACTTTCAAAAATTCGCTACAGTATTTAATTTCAGTGGCAAGAACTTCCATATCAGCTTTGATAGTAGCCTCATGCTGCTCTCAGAATTTGGTAGGAGTGGTAGGCTGTAACTTCATCTAAAGATCTGAAATCTACAGTTGTAGCTCAAACAACACCTTTCCCACCTCAACCTTAGATTCTTTCGCTACGGCTTCCATCTTCTGTAATTTCTTAACCGAAGTTGCCTCTGCTGGAATCTGGACCTTGAGAAGCTCACTACATACCCGTGTTATTGCTGCTTCCAGCTCTTGACTGCATGCAATGACATTTTCTTATTCTTTTAGCACTTGTGCCTTTTCCTTGAACATTTGCTAGTTTTTATTCTTGACTTCATTGATAACCAGTAATTCCTGTTGTTCTTAGACCCGGAGCTAATGTGATACTCCTTAATGCAGCTCATGCAATGATTGTATGGGGAGTGTTGCAAGGTTAAGGCTCCAGGTCTTCATGTGCAATAGGTGTGCCATATCCTCTGAAGTCTCAACATGCAATGATCCCTCTGGAAACTGAAATGTGTAGAGGTCTGTGGTAAGCTCTGTTCTTGAGGTTGTCTCGCTTGCTTACTTTAGGCTTGCTTCACCCACGCTCACTTGACCCACACTCGCTTATATAATGCCTATCTGTACCTGCAATTCCTTAAGGCCCCGTTGGACCTTCGTCAATACTAATTTGTATTGATCTTTGATGTGTCCCTAGATATATTCTGTCACAAATATGACTGCATCCATAATTTCATCAAAGTCCCCCTCCCTGAGGACCAGTGGCTCTACGCTGACGGACTTGTCCAATTTTTGTTTCTTACGTGCATCGCTAGCACTCTGCTTATACCGCTTCCTGATAATGAATAGAGAATCTAATTTCTTCATGCCCACAAAAGGGTTTTCACCACCCTCTTCCACTTCATTAGTTTCTACGTCGACTGTGCACTCTATATCTGACACAATGGTCTCCTGCAGGTCAATCATGACCTTCTTTGGATCTTTCTTTAGGTATTTCTTTGGATATTTCTTATCAACCTTCATCTCTGCAACGATATTTCTTTTGCCTGCTACTATTGTTGTGTTGTTTTGTGTGAATGAATTGCTCGACCACTTATTTATAATAGCCAAAATATTTTCTTCTGCTACCATATATGGAAGTGCATACCAACCTTCTGTCAAATACTTCTTGACACACACACACACATATATATATACATATACATTGTGAAAATTGGCCTTGAACTTTGCAACATCACGATATTTATAAATTAGGGCAGGTGATAACTGTGACCGTTGGTTAATCACCATGCATAGGTCTAGTTCGAATAGAACCCAAAAAAATTATTCTCTATGGCCCTTGTAGGGTCTTTGGATTCCCACAATAAGGCATATCGTGCAACTTCACAGATATCTGGGTCCACCATGGGGAACTATGATTCCTTTGTTTCTCTCCAATCTACTAATGCAATCAGAATTAACATCCATGCATAATGAAATGACTTTCCTTCCTCCTCTACTTCATGGCAATCATCTAGGAATTCTCGACATATGTACCCTGCCCAGTTGAACTAGATCCCCATGCTGCACTGCACCTAAAAGGAGACAACAGGGGCCGACACTTCATCTGTGTGACACTTTCTCATAATCTTCCCAACCAAAATAGATGTGATAAACTACACATCCTCATCGCTGATAGAGCTAACTGTGTATACTTGGGGCTTCTTGATCAATCCAAAGTCACTCTTCATTTGATATTCTAGTTTCTTCTCCTGTGACTTTCCTACAAAAGCATCATCTAGATTCGCCCCCCTCATAAGGTAGCACAGTAATCCATTTGATCAACATCTCATCAATAGGGTGGGCGTCCTGAGCCAAAGACACTCATCGTGTACCAGAGCCAACAATTTGTGCACATAGATAGTATTTATATTACTATGCCTGAAATGCGGAACATACAACATGTTCAACAATCTTATGCACTAAATTCTAGCAACCGACTTCATTGGTTCAACTCGTGTGACACTTGCTTCTTCATAATACATAGATCTTAGGTACTGGCTAGGCTCAAACTGTGGGTATTTACTTTGATCATTTAAATCCCAATCTTCCATTTTCAGTTGTGGTACCCGGGCCAACAATTCGCCCTCAATAGGTATGTCTTCAAGTAACAGTGGAGTGAAAACCTTATATTTAATAGCATTTGTGTCCTTCGTGACCTTAGACATTGGCTTCCGCGGTGGAAATGGGTTCAACTTCTTCAACACTGGTTTCTTCAAGGCCATTGGCCAATTCCTCCTCATCCAAGTCCTGTAGTTCCATTAGCTATTTGTTTTTATCCATTTTTCCCTTCTATTTATGCTCGGTTGGAACTCTGCGCAGCGATTTCCGAAGCAGGGTCCATTGTGCCTTTTTTTTCTTCTTAGTTGCTATTGTTGGGGGGTAGCAGGCTACACTCTAGGGGATCTTGGTGTTGTAGTATGGGTAGGCAGTACAGAAGTCATGATATATTTAAGCCCTCTTCGCAAGAACTCCTTCTCCAATTCTGTCTAATTCCAATCAGACATATAACAATTCTCTCGGTTCACACTTAGGTGCAAAATAAAAAAATTAGCTCTCTAAAATAAAAGTGTCTGAATGTGGAGTGGGGTGCCATATTAATAATCATTTTCAAATTCAAATTACTTGATTCCCTCTAGATATCCCTCATTAATGCATTTTTGGCGGCAAATTTTCATATATATGCTCCTTAAATGCATTTCCCCCACTCCTTTCAACGGAAAAATCATTTTCAAATCAATTGTAGTTGTTCCAATGATCACTTTTAGGGAGGTATGTGTGGGACCCCTCCTTACTAACTCATCGCAACTTCCACCTGCACCATCTTCTTAAACATCGTGCAACCCTCCTTAGATAGAATTTTACCCCAACATAGGAGTTTATAGTCTTGCACTCTCTTTCAACTTCCAGAAGCACTAAGACTTTCCTATTGTCATGTAGTCATTGTGCAGGGGTGGGATCATCCCTATAAACCTTCAATCTTCTCCCATTAATCCTACTAGGAAACAATTCCCCATTCAGCGTTGCGAGTTAAACTGCGTCACCATCCGAAATATCATTAATCATGTACAGTCCTAGCCAATGCATCTGAAACTTCCCTGGAAATTTGGTAAACTTGCTGTCATACATTAGGATGAATTCTCCATTCTCAAAAAAGTGCACTACTTAATGTGGTGATCATGTCACCCATTTTCTCTAGATTTCTACACCTGTTGATGAAATATTACCAAAAAGTAGTCTTCCTCTAATGCAAGTAGTTTTGCTAGGCGTTCCTCCATTACATCGTGATAAGCCATCTTTGTTACTTTTGCGATCCTTAGGCTGGGCACTATATATTCCATTGGCATCACTATTTCTTGTCCATAAACTAGTCAAAATGTTGCTTTCCCAGTCAATTTCTTACAAGTTGTCTTATATGCCCATAGAAACGCTGGTATGTGCACATCCCAATCATTCCTATTAAAATTGTAGACCTTTGTTGGGGCATTCTCCAAGATCTTGTTGAAAGCTTCGACAGTTCCATTTTCCTAGGGATGATACGGTGTACTCTTCTGATGGTACATCTGGAATTCTTTTGTTAAAGCCACAATTGTCTCATTTAGGAAGTGTGAACCTCTGTCACTCATCAAAATCTTTGGGCATCCAAACCTTGATAGAATAAATTTGAATATAAACTTCACAGCAGTTGTCATGTTGCAATCCTTCATAGGCTGTGCCTCAGCCCACCTAGTTAAGTACTTTGTTGCAGTGATAATATAATGTGCTCCTATCTTCTTCCTTGGTGGATGAATAGGTCCAACGAAGTCAATTTACCATTTACAAATTCTTGTAGCGTGACTTGTGGATTTAACATTAGTTCATCCATTCGCAGTGGCCTCCCAATCATTTGACACACATTGCACACATTGCAATACTCCTTAGAATCTTTATGTACCGTAGGCCACCGTAATTATGCTCGTAGAATCATCTGTGTAGTTTCCTTGGCCACATAGTGTCCTCCAAGGACACCACCATGTGCTTCAGCTAAAATACTGTGTCTTTCATATTCAGGCACATATCGGCATAGAACTTCATCCAATCCCATATTATATCAGTGTCCTACAATTACGGAAAAATCTGCAACGCTGACAACTAATTCCTTCTTTGCTTGTGTCATATAAACTTTAGGAGCTATGCTATAAAATAAAAAATGAATAATGTCTGCAAAATGCTCATCCGCAACTTTGATAACAAAGAGTTGCACGTTAGGTAACCCTTCACCAATATTAGTGGGCTCTTTGCCATTCTTGATATGAGAGAGGTGATTAGTTCCAGCATTCAATCTCTTGAGCTTAACTATCACTTGAAAATCATACTCTTAGAAAAGAAGCAACCATCTATAGATTTTTCCCCCAAGATTATTAACCAAGTACTTCAAATCAAAATGGTTTGTGTACATTTTAAAGTGTGCACCTAGTAGATAATGCCTAAATTTTTGTAGTGCATGAACCATGGCCAATCCTTCTAGCTATATGGTTGAATAGTTCTTCTCTTCCTTAGATAGCTTTCGACTAGCGAAGGAAATCGGGAGACCAATATCTCCTGCACCTAGTTGAGTTAAGACAACTCCCAATGCTATATAAGACGCATCCACATGCACTTGAAATTCCTTCTTCCAATCTAGGAATACTAGGATTTGTGCCATAACCAGCTTTTCCTTAAGAATATCCAAGCTCTTCTAATATTCATCGTCCCAGTAGAATGTAGCATCCTTTTTTAACAACTTCTCCATGGGCATAGTGATCTGCGCGTATGCGTTAATAAACGTCCTATAGTACCTAGTATGACCCAAAGTCACGCACATCTGCTTAAGTTCTTAGGGGATCCAAATTGATAATTACATCAATATTAGCAAAGTCTACCATCAATCCCTTCTTACAGACAACATGTTCCCAAAGTATTCCATGAGGTACACAAAAAATGCATTTCTTCAAATTCAAGGAAATCTGATACTTTCTACATGTATCCAACATCAAGTGCAGACTAGAGACATGCTCCTTGAATAGCCCAAACACTGCCCAATCATCAATGTAGACTTCCAAAAATTTGTGAATGAATTCCTTGAATGTTGTGACTACCACCCTTCAGAATATCACAAGAGCATTTTTTAGTCCAAAAGGCATGACTGTATATTGGAAAGACCCCCATTCTGTAGTGAAGGTAGTCTTGCTTCTATCCTCTAGCGTAATCTTAATTTGGTGACATCCTGAAAATCCATCTATGAATAAATATGCTTCCTTCCCACCAACATTTTCTAGAACTTCATCTATAAAATGTGTAGGAAATGGATCATGTAAACATGCATCATTTAACTTCCACAAATCAATGAAAATCTTGATATCACCCTTCATTTTCTTCTCATGGACCATCACAAGACTAACCCATTCTGATTCTTCTACAGGCTCAATTATTCCTACCGCGAACATCTTATCAAATTCTTCTCTTACATTATCCTTGTATTTGGGATTCAACTGATATAGGTGCTACTTAACCAACTTCGCATCTAGTTTTAGATTGATCTTCATCATACCTAAATCTCCTACAATTCCCTTCAAGTCAGAGAACATAGTAGGAAATTGATGGGCCTCTAAATTAGACGTAAATTAAGGCACGTGCCTCGAAATTAAACATAAAGGCCTATGAACATCCTTCAAAACATTAAAACTATCTTTTTACATCAGATAATGTATTTTTAACTTTAATTTATTCATTAGTAAGGTTTATGAATAATTGAATATTTGTGCCTAATATTATTTATTTTTGTGGAATATTATGGGAATATTGGGCAGATTATGAATATTTGGAGGAGGAGATAATTTAGGGACTTTCTCCCTATAGCAGGAGGATCACTATTAAATAATAAATTAATAAGATATTATGGAATTATGGCACAGATTGTGGAACTCCAATGATTGAGAAAATCTAGGAATGTGTTCCCTGCCATTTAATGCATATTCCTAGTAGTGGGAACCAGATCCACTAATCAAGGGATTTTGGTGGGGAAAGCTTCCTCCATTCATGGGGAATGGTTCCTAGTAATTTTGTATAAGTACCAATAAGAATTTTCCTCTAGGGGGGATTTTTATTAGTCTTCTTATGGAGAGAACTCATATTTTTATAGCTCCATTGTATTTTCTTGCAGGGACGTAATTGTATTGATGGAAATAATGAAGATTAGTGTCATGTTCAGCTTCTAAATCTCGTTCTCCTCCATAGTGTTATAGACATTTTTGTGCCCTGCAACCACAAGCATGAAATATCCATAAACCAAGGGCTCCTAAGTCCCTAAAAGTGTTATTCTAACCCTTAAAGGAACAAGGTCAACAGATTACAGCTTCTCCTAGAAGTTCTCCATGAGAAACTGCTCAAAATTGGTCAAAACAGGATCATTTCAGCAGCTCCACTGGCTAGGTGCGTTGCATTTCACCTAAATACACTGTGAGGGTGCATTGCATTTCAAAATTCCCTTCTGTGGGGTGCGATCGGCGAGAAATGACAAATGGCAGTGTCATTCCGCGAGGTGGAGAGACAATGGAAGCTTCCAGAATCTTCTCCTGTGACACTTGCCTCACTGAATTCGACCAAGGATGAGTAAGAGGCCTTTAGTCTCCAAGTGGAAGCAAGAACTATCAGAGAGAAGACACTAATGAAATCACAAGCTGACTCATCCCCCTTACAGATATCTATATATGGATCCCTCATCCCAGAGATCCAGAGGCTGGAATTTTGCATATTCTAAGGAATTGATGTTGGTTTTTTGAGACAAACATCAGATTGTTGGGTGATATATGCTTTGTTTGAGGTGAAGAGGGGCTTCTTTGCTGGGAGGTTGATGCTGGGTCGGAACAACTGGTTGTAACTCCTCCTGGATCTTTTCTTTTTTATCAATAAAAGCTATTTGAGTTTTCCTCCATGCTTTTGTATCATTGATGCTTGTTACATTTGTATGGTCAATTTACATCTGATCCTAGATTGTTTATGATTATAGATCCATGTCTTTGTATAGTGCTATGCTTCTGTGATCTTACAAGTACTTTTTGAAGCTGGGCGTGCAAGGGAGCAGGTAGCTGAGGACTATCAAAGAAGAGAGGGATCAAATCGAAGGATTAGCGCAAGACAAGGTTGGTCTTTCTATTCCTCTCTATCTATAATTCATAAAGGAAAAACAAAAGTAGCTTTTCTCTGTTTGTTTCTAAGGCAACTGTCACACCTTAGTGGGATAGAGCAGTTCTATATAGACACTTTTCCCTGTAACAAAATGGCGACTCCGCTGGGGACATAATTAGTTTGTTTGTTTATCATTCTTTGTTTGTTTGTTTCATAAACTTATAAGTAGCATTCGAACTGCATTTGCCATAACAAATGCAGAGTAGACAACTGCTACTTCAATCCATCTATTGGATCTGTTTATGATTTAAACAGCTAATTCACAAACTATCTGATTGCCCTTGTGATAGATCTTAGATCCTCCTTAGATCTACCCCTGATTGTTGAATTACTGATTGCTTTTTACTCGGCCAAAAACCAAGAACTGAACTGCAAACTGTGACCCGGAACCCGAACAGAGTCTCGTTTCTGGCCCAGCGCAGGTACTGTTTAGAGATTCTGAATTTCAACGCACTTCCCGAGTGGACAACCTGCGCTGCATTTCAGATTCTCTGTGTTACAGGTGCGCTGATCAGACTAGCTTTGTGCAGTTGTCGCTTCTGTGGTTCATTCTTTCCAGTTCTATTCCTGAATTTTGCTGCCTGTGATCAGTATATGTCTGTTTGAAACTCCTTTTCCTTGCTATTATTCCGCCTCCTTTGTACAAAAGAACTGCAGATGTTTTTGTGTGTTTGTTGAGTCATTTACAGTTCTCCTTAGCAAAAGTAGCGTAATCGTACTGTCGTCCTTTGATTTGAATCTGTCACAAGTGTCTATTTCAATCGTAGGAAAGAGTTTGATTGCTTTTGATGGTTGATTATCCTGTTACTATTGCTTTTGGTCTAAATTTGTAATTTTATAATGTCAAAAACAAGTATTCATTTCAAAATCATAAGGTGTCATAATCATCTCTATTTTTGGTTTCGAAAAGAAGCTTGTTTATATTTGTTGCTTGAAAAGAAATTCAGATTTGTGCATCAACTTTCTTTTTAGCATCCATATACTAAGAAAGTCGAAAACAAATACATGCATGTGCATTTGCATATAGACAGTCTGTTTGGCTTGATTTAGGAAAGTGCATTTACAGTGTGCTCTTTGCTCTTTGTCAAAAGATTCTGTCTTTCTTTTCCCTAGTAGCTAGGATTTTCATTGCATAAAAGAGATAAAAAGTTTGTTTATCATCTTAGATTGCATTTTAGGAATTACATCTACATCTTGTGGTGAACCCGAAAGTCAAACTTCATAAACAAGATCAACTTAAAATAAATTCAATGAATCTAACAACGCTTTGGAACTTAACACACAACATTTAGAGGTCTAGGCTAGAGACATATTCTGGCGTCATAAAGCTTGGTAACTGTTGTTCTCACTGATGGTTGGGTGATTCTTCCACTTTGAGACGATAAGTGCCAGTACGGACTTGTGCTCCCACGTACCGTCGAGTATATTTTGGGAGACCCCTATAGGCTTAAATCCTTTATCCATAGGAAGCTGTGTCTGCCGCCCTATCGATTGCAATGCACTGAACACAGCATTTGGGAAGATTGACTGCTGTACCGTAAAACGTATTTTGTAGTTTTGCGATTGGTTTGGTACTCCCTCTACCTAGACTTCCAGAGCAATCCCTTTCGTTCCTTTTCAGACTCCTTAACAGAAAAGGTCCATCTGAGCACTTGTCACTTCAGGCTCATTAAAAATCGAAGGCGACTAGAGTCATCTTTTGTTTTTTCTCGACTCTTAAAAATTGAAAAAACAAGTTGTGTCAAAGCGTCTAAAATTCATCTAATTCGGAAACATATTTCCCCTTTATTTTTAGTTGATCGAGTAATCCGCAATGGTGGAAGAAAGTCAATCGAAATCGCTAGAAAATCTTTTGGATAGACTAGATATGTCTGAACAACCGTCGACATCCAGGACTGTGTCATCCGACGCAGCAGCAGCAGAGCCTCCTGCTGCTACTCCAATGATGTTCGCCGGTATACCATCTGTCCCGGCAAGTTATCAACAACAAGTCAGAGTCCAATCAGGGACTGTTTCGACGACATGGTCAGTTCCTATTTCTTCATCCGGATTATCATCTGGTATTTCTTATGTTGAAACTCAACAAATCAATCCAATGTGTCTTCAAAGGCCAATATACCCTTTAAGTACTGGATTGCCACCATATGGAGGGCAGTATGCCTTTTCATTGTTCCCTCCCGGAGAACAACCATGTGGGAGTTTACAACAAAGTTCAGGTCAAACTGGAATTACATCCAGCGGTTGGGTACCAATACTGCCTCAGCAACCAAGGGTTGTATATTCAATGCAACCAGTCCACCCTGTGTCGAATATTCCCACTATACCTGCTATGGTGACTGCGTCGCAAGTACAAGGGCTACCTGTTGTATGTCAACCCCAAGTTTCTCAGGTTGCAATACAACAGCCTCTTGTCTCAACAACTCAATCACAACCTCAGGTTAGTGCCTCCTTATCTAGAGCGACTCAGGCTTAAACAAGTACTATGAATTCTCATCTTGGTCAATCATCCAGTATTGGGCAACAGAAAATGGTCCAACGACCATGGCTGATTCAATCTCAACAACCGCCATTCCATCAATCATATCAAGGACCTGAGCAACAAGTCTTTGTAAGTAATGGGAAACCGCATTTCCAAAGCGGTTATCAACAACCATATTATAGTGATTATGCCCATCAACCTTGTCAAAGTTGCCAGCATCAAATACATTATGCTGGTATGCAAAGACCCACTGCTCAGGCGATTCCATCTTATCCTGGGTATGCTTCGCCTAACCTGAATCAACAGTTGCCCTTTGTAGCAACTCTAGAATTACCAGATCTAAACCGGATGACGAATGATCCAATTGCTTATGCCCCTTGGTGGCCAGCGATTCCGCATAAACTTCCATCAGATATTCCTAAATTTAATGGAAATCCAGGTGAAGATCCGTCGAATCATGTGATGACCTTTCATTTGTGGTGTTCATCAAACACCCTAAACGATGATTCGATTAGGCTTCGCCTTTTTCAGAGGACGTTGACTGGTCCGACAGCAAAATGGTACATCGAATTTCCTAGAGCTTCATTTGACAACTTCAGTACCTTAGCCACAACCTTTTTAACCCATTTTCAATTACCGATAAGGTACGAAATGGGAACGGAACTCCTTACCAATTTCAAACAGACGACGACCACTCACATATCTGATCATATACATGAGTGGCGACGTCGTCATAGAATGGTAAAAACGTATGTTCCCGATCAGCTTTTATCTGAATGGTTTATCAAGTCATTACTACCTTCCATCACGGAAGATGTGGCAAAAGGGGAAGTCGTCACAGAAGATCAAGTTATCGCTCATGTGCAATATTTGGACTTGATTTACACTCAGTCCGGCACACTCTACGATAAAATACCTGACGCCCCTAGACCGGAATTCTCAGTTCCTCCTCCTCCTAAATCAAACAATGACTCTCATGTCGGCAATGGCATGATTGGCACAACAGACACGAAATTGACAAAGGCCACATCCAAAAAGGCCCGTAAGATTTCAGGTCAAAGTGCAAAAGATGAACTTCTTGCCTTGGAAGTAAATGCAGTATCGACAGATAAAGGCAAAGAAACCAAGCAACCAGGGGGCAAGAAGAAAAATAAAGGGAGAAGAAAGAAGCAGGATGAGTCACCTCCTGGAAAACCTTCTACAAACCCTTCTGGGCAAAGGAAACCCCCTGCGGGGTGTCATATATGCGATGAGGATCATCGGACGAGAGATTGTCCACATAAAGCTAAAGTTAAGAAACTCTTTAAGAGTTCAAAAACCTTAGCAGTATTGACTGATTTGTTTCCAAACCCGGGAACCAAGCTGGTTGCTAATCAAAATGCTTCCCGATCCCAAGTGCTTATGTTGTCTATCTCAAAGCAGCAAAACGATGCTTTGACAAGGAATAAAGATTACGGGAATCCACAGCTGTCGAATAACAAGGCTAATGAACAACCTAGTAGTTCGACAACAACTTTGACCGCAGTTGTGCCACCCATCATTCCTGAACCAATGATAATGTCACCAAAAGGAGTAGTACACAAATTGACATTTAATCCTCATGCAAAAGTAGCACAGAATTATAATATAATAGAGGACCTAGCCAAATCATCGTCCTCTATGTCGACACTTGAGGTACCGCAAAATTTCCCCTCCCAAAAGCAAGCTTTATTATCAGCAATAAGTGGGATTGGCCCAATGGATTCCAATCTTGTGGCCTTTGATCATAAAGGATATGACCCTCAGTTACCAGCTCAACTAGATTTCCTTATTCAAGTGAAAGCCCTCAACAAAACTATTCATCGAATAATTATTAATGAGGGGGCATCTACATGTATTATGTCGATGAGTTGCTGGAAAAATTTAGGCTCACCACCCTTGTTGAGATCGTCAACGACGTTAAAAGCATTTGATGGACGATCATACACTCCATAGGGGATTTTGAGCAACTTGCAAGTTGAACTGGGGGGAAAAACAGTAGAAATTGATGTTGAAGTAATCGACGGAAACCTGGATTACAACATCCTACTGGGAAGGCCTTGGATATATGCCATGGCCATAGTGGTGTCGACCTACTTCAGGAAGATTGCATTTCCCTTTCAAGGAGGAATTACAATCGTCGACCAACAAACATTTCTCCCCAATAGTTCACACGTTACGAGAAGCATTCCAATGATCCATGGAAGCAATCATTCACTTCAAAATATCGGAGTAGGTCTCCTAAAAGACCCTGCCTTAATGGGTACTTTTGCCCTACCGAGTAATTTGGTGGAAGTGGTCACAGTGGAAACCTGCAATATGAAATCTTCTATATCTAATGGATTCGGAAGATTCCTAAACATTTTGTCAGCATGGATCATCGCCATTTTAGAAATATTGTAGCAATCAATTTTCTTGGCCTAGAGGGCAAACCCAAATCAATGCTCATCGAGTGTTTGGATAGATAGGTCTAAGGAATATGGTACCTCTTCAAATCCTTGGTCGCATTTCCATTCTATAGACAAAGGAATCATTTAGTCAATGATGTTAGGAGAGGCACCATGGGAATATTACCACCATCGTTCCCATCTCCCTGATTACAACAAAGATTATTCCAATGACCTTAATCATCCTTCAGTTTTTTATTTTCTATCAAATACTGTAAATATGGTGGATTTCGAGGATGGTTCTTATCTCGTGTCGACCTCGTTAAAAAATGAAACAAGGAGTCATGAGGATAGTTCTTTTACTATGTCAACCTCATTAAAAAAAATGAAGCAAATCCCCTTTCCAAATCTCAAAGGTAAACCTTCGTTCCAACCACTGAGTTGAATGTAATGAAGCTTGGGGGACATGCACCTCAATTTGTGTTATGATGCTGGGGGCATGCAAACTTATCACGAGAAGTGTTACCGCAGGGTTCAAGCTCATTAAAAAATAAACCCACCTCGTTAAAAAATAAACCCGCATCGAGCAGTTTTAGCACATAGTTCAAGCTCGTTAAAAAATAAACATAAGACATGAGCAAATGTTTCCCCCCGCATTTAAGCTCGTTAAAAAATGAACTATTCCCTGGTAAATAACCATCATGAATGTAGTACTTCAGCCATTAAAACCTTGGTCGTGTTTGCACTGTCACCTCCACTTTTTCATTGGCCGATCATTCACCCCCATTTGATTGTTTACCCATTTTGAGGAACAGCTGTGAAGAGTGATTTCACTAGCCATCCTTGTAACACTGCCGTGATTGGAAAATTCCAAACCTTACCTGGAATCAGCTGCTACCCATTTTATCACTCGTTCCTCAAAAGACGAGTCTCCTTTAAGCTCTTTTCAACTGACTCGTAAAATATGAAAAGATTGTCGAGCCATTGGCCTCTCCAGCTCGTTAAAGGGACAGGAAGTGCTATCCCTCCTCTAGATTTTAATCTTTTTGGACCTGAGGGATTATTACACAAAAAGATCGAGCGCTTGTTTTGTTCGGCTCGTTAAAAGTATCGAAAATCCATCCCTTCTGTATTGTTTTATACTTTTTCCAGACTTAAGGGATTAGATGACGAAAAAGGAATTTTGGAGTTACCTTTACGTTCCTTTTCAAACTCTCTAAAATTGAAAAGGATCGAGTTATCTTTGTCGTTAAAATCGTTAAAAAGATTAATAGCGACAAACTTGTCTATAGACGAGAACGAGTTTCACTATCGCTAGGCTCGTTAAAACATAGCGATGGGTTTGCCCGAAGGGAAAATTATAGAACAAGCATATGTTATCCTCCTCAAGCTTGACAAAAATAAAGAGGTACTGGTCAGCAATGACTGGGGAAAATTGGGAAGAAAACTCAAAGAAACTTTATTGGTAGCAAGTCGCTCTTGAACATGACACTTCCACTCCGTGTCCGAGTCGGGTTGGGTTGTTTCATTCACCGGTCACATCACCATGGTCACGCCATACCATCCACATTTGGAGTTAATGCTACCAATACATCACATCAGTGTCGCCGATATGTTCAAGAGAAGTCATTCAGAGAATTCACCTGTGTCTCACCCACTACCATACATTATACTCCATTCTTTCATGACCGCCACCCTGGACCTTATATCACCAGATCGTTTTCACCTCCATTAAAATCATTTGCTCCATTCCGTGTCATTGATGTGGGATTCATTAAGGCCCTCCTGTGATGGATCACTTCTTATCGACATCAGCTCATTATCCAAGAAGTTGATCTAGGAACACCCCATTCAGTACTTTGAAGCTTGCATGCCTCAATGGCAAGTTTCTCACTTCCGGCGACAGGTTTACATCAATGGCCTTCGACTGAAAGATTTTGCGTTGTGTTCGACGCCAAGTCCTTTATTCACACCACGTGAATTGTACTGCAGTACCTTGAGGGTCATTATCATTATCGGTGATTCCTCTCGCGCTTGTTAACAGTTTACATCATTGACTGGTAATTAAGCGATGTCTTTCCATGTTCGACTTTAGAACATTTCTCACATGGATCGACTTGTACTCCGAGTGAAGATTGGACGAGATTGAAGACCCCAGATCTAGTTTCATCCATCCGGGCTACGATATATATTCAGGGAAATAAAGGCATTAAATGTACATCATTGTTGCACAGATAATCATCCACTCAAAAGGATGATGGCTCTATCAGAATCATCAGTCTACACTCAGACGGTTGTCTGTCCTATGTACATGAAAATGAATTTATAAAGCTGAGCATGGGAATGCCCGCCTCAGCTAGATCATGAAAATATTATGAAGATAATGTATTGTATTGTATCTTATTACAGGTCTCCTCCCAACATTGAAAGAACTTCGGATCCTCATAATAAAGCATTTCACCCGACACCAAAAGGTTAACGGCCTCATACTTTAGGGGGCAACTGTTATAGACATTTTTGTGCCCTGCAACCACAAGCATGAAATGTCCATAAACCAAGGGCTCCTAAGTCCCTAAAAGTGTTGTTCTAACCCCTAAAGGAACAAGGTCAACAGATTACAGCTTCTCCCAGAAGTTCTCCATGAGAAACTGCTCAGAATTGGTCAAAACGGGATCATTTCAGCTGTTCCACTAGATAGGTGCATTGCATTGCACCTAAATACACTGTGAGGGTGCGTTGCATTTCAAAAGTCCCTTCTGTGGGGTGCGATGGGTGAGAAATGACAAATGGCAGTGTCATTCCACGAGGTGGAGAGACAATGGAAGCTTCCAGAATCTTCTCCTGTGACACTTGCCTCACTGAATTCGACCAAGGATGAGTAAGAGGCCTTCAGTCTCCAAGTGGAAGCAAGAACTATTAGAGAGAAGACACTAATCAAATCACAAGCTGACTCATCCCCCTTACAGATATCTATATATGGATCCCTCATCCCAGAGATCCAGAGGCTGGAATTTTGCATATTGTAAGGAATTGTTGTTGGTTTTTTGAGACAAACATCAGATTGTTGGGTGATCTATGCTTTGTTTGAGGTGAAGAGGGGCTTCTTTGCTGGGAGGTTGATGCTGGGTCGGAACAACTAGTTGTAACTCCTCCTGGATCTTTTCTTGTTTATCAATAAAAGCTATTTGAGTTTTCCTCCATGCTTTTGTATCATTGATGCTTGTTACATTTGTATGGTCAATTTACATCTGATCCTAGATTGTTTATGATTATAGATCCATGTCTTTGTATAGTGCTATGCTTCTGTGATCTTACAGGTACTTTGTGAAGCTGGGCGTGCAAGGGAGCAGGTAGCTGAGGACTATTAAAGAAGAAAGGGATCAAATCGAAGGATTAGCGCAAGACAGAGGTTGGTCTTTCTATTCCTCTCTATCTATAATTCATAAAGGAAAAACAAAAGTAGCTTTTCTATGTTTGTTTCTAAGGAAGCTGTCACACCTTAGTGGGATAGAGCAGTTCTATATAGACACTTTTCCCTGTAACACATAGGTACCTAAGTTTCCTTAGGCTTGGCCATCCTAGGAGCCTCAGAGCCCTTTTGTATCATTTTCTTTTCTTCTTTTCACTTCTTATTCACATGCATCTCTTGTTTTTATTTCTTTCTATTTCTGCATTTAGTATTAATGATTTCTTGTTGTAGGATTGGGTTAAATGGTTGATGTAAGTTATTTTGTAGGATCACAAGCATCATTTCATCCTTGGAAAATATGGAAGGTCATATTAATCATTGAGCTACTTGGATTAGTCTTCTTATTCCCAAATCTATATTTTTGAAACTCCTTTGTGGCAACTAGCAGTAAATTTCTGCTATTTTTTAGAGCATGCTAACGAGCTTCAATCAAGTTGATTCCACTTGTATTAGATCAAAAAAACATTATATTTCATAAAAAAAATTACCCCATTTCATTTTCACTTTATTAGGTTAGGCATTTGATGGATTTACTAGCTCACTAGTTCTCAAATTTCAGATTTTTAGACTAGTAATTTTCTCCTATTTTTTAGCATGGGTTAACAAAGGCCTTTTTGAGTGATTCCACTTGGAATGGGGACCTAAGAGATCCTAGTTAATAAAAAAAAATTCCTACCCAATTTGGATTTGATTTTCTTGGTCCTTCAATGAATTATAATTTTGTATAGTAAATCTATAACATCTTGTAATAAAACAGGGGATCCTGTAGGAGAACTACTACATCTTGTAGGAAATCCTATAGCAACCTGTTTTGAGCCCGAATTTAGAAAAATCATCATTGAAGCTAGGATTAGGCCCCTAATTGACCTCCAAGACATCAAAATCATTGTACCCCTCTTCCTCCACACTTGTCTCCCTTGCCAAAGATCAAGGAAAGATTAGCATTTCCATTTATAAAGAAAAAAGATTAAAAAAATGAGTTCTTTTATATTTACACATGCACACAATAGTTAGTACTCTCTAGATCAAATTTCATGCTTAGATTAGTTAAAAAATCACATGTGACAAATAGGGTTAAAATAGGGTTCTTTTGCAAGCAAAGTGTGTTAATAAGTAGATAGAGGGTTTCATGTTACTTTACAAGCATTTTTAAATTCAATCTTTCATTCCTACAAATAGGCAGCATTTCTTTTCTCTCATGACAACAAAGGAGGGACACATTGTATGCTACACATATAGTGCCGATACCTCTTAATTTTATACGAACCCCGGGTTAATAATTAAAGTCAGTAGCCTTGGAAGTTGCAACATTCTTGTTGAAATACCGAGGATCATCACTTTTTGGTGCCATTGCCGGAGAAGTGTCAAAGTATGCATTGTTTTCTTCCCTAGTTAATTCATTTCTTTTTAGTTTTCGCGAAAACAAAAAAAAAATTGCATTAGGGATATTTCATTTCAAAAAAAGAAAATTGCATTGCATTAGTGTTTTCATTCAATCATAAAAGCAAAAAAAATCTCCAACACCGACCCACCCCCCCATTTGACCATGTGGTGTAGTAAGAGCCACATCACCATTCACTTTTGCAGGTAGAAGAAGAAGATGGCAAAGAATGTAGAAGAAATGGATGGAGATGATGACAATGAGGAAGATCCTCTCAGATTTCCCATTCAAGATACTAATGGTAGTGTGCACATGAAGAACATCCCTCCATCTTTTCTTCCAGAATTTCATGGTCTAAAGTCAGAGGATCTGGAAACCTTTCTCTTTGAATTTGAAATTGTTTGTAGATCTTATGATTACTTATTAAAAACTCAAAAACTAAGATTGTTTTCGACAACATTGAAGGATAGAGCTCTTAAATGGTTCATGAGTTTAGGGACTTATTCAATAAGATCATAAGATGCAAAATGTATTTGTAGAAAAATATAAAGATCGTGATCTTAAAGAAGAAATATTTAGAATGAATCAAAAATAAGATGAGAGTCTAGAGGATCTAATAGAGAGGTTCATGTATAATATTAATAGGGAAAAACTACATCATTTAGGATCCAACACACTAAAAACCCTCTTACTTAGAACAATTAGGGATGAGTGGATTGATCTCCTTGATCTCATGAGTAGAGGTGATGTATACCAATTATCATTTGAAGAAATTTGTGAAACATGCAAACACATATCAAGAGGAAGGGCAAGAGTAAGTAAATCAACATCAAGATCGATAAGTCAAGCTAAACTTGGAAATTTATTTGATGATTTTAAAATAGAAATTCTTAGCAATCTAACCAAACAAGTAGAAATGTTAAGAATGCAAGATGAAGAAAAAGAAGATGTTGATATTTGTGTTGTCCATGCAGAATCACATGATGTTAAACATTATCCATCATTACCAAATTTTAAGTTCACCAAGAGGACAATGGAGCAAGTCAATTGCCAATGTAGCTATGTTATGTAGCTCCAAGAGAACCATGGATGCCTATTCAACCTAGTATGATGCAAGAACCTAATTTACAATTTAAAGCTTATGCACATCCATCTCAAAGTAATTCTAACACACCCTTTCCTTGGAAACATTGGCCATCTCAACCCCAAAACCAATATTGGCAAGAAGGTTTGCAAGGAAATTATGGGAGCCATCGACAATATCCTCAATATTTTCCTCAATATCCTCCATACCCAACTCCATGTTATCCTTCACCTCCACCACAACCACGACCCCAACCACATCCATCTCAAATATACACTCCCACTCAACTACCTGTACCACCATTTCCAAACCCACACATTGAAGTAGCTCACCCCACTTACAATTCTGAGGTACAACACTTCCAAACATCTCCTCTTACAATCAATGGTATTCACCATAGCTCAGGAAGAGTATTGCAAAAAAGAGTTTATCTTGATATCATTGAAGGACCATATCCAGAAGAAGAAGATTCAAATGAGAAGACCACAAAATTATGGGGTACACTTGATGAAGAGTAGACATCAAAATCAGAGATTGAGAGAGCTCCCTCATGGTTACCATCAAATCCTCCATGTATTCAAGAGAACGATGAACAAAAAGAGGAAGATTTGAAGGTCATGGTAGAAGAAGACATGAAGAATGATCCAGATAAGCAAGAAAACCAAGGACATCAAAGTTATATTGAGGTTTGGTTCCAGAAAACTAACAAGATGGAGCATCTCTCTCTTCTTCAACTATGCTTGAAACATAGTTACCGATCAAACGGGAACTATTACCTCAAAACAGGTACTCGAGCCCAAAAATCTCAAAAAAACATGAAAAAATAACCCAAAAATAAAAAGTGTTGATTCTGCATCACCTGTTTTTTTGTCAGAGTAAATTTTCAATATTTTTTAAAATAACAGTAAAAAACAATAAAAGCCATTTTGTTTGGTGGAAAAAACACCTTGAAATCGAAAAGTGTTGATGTGGGAATAACATTTTTTTCAGGGTACATTGTCAACATTTTTTAATAATGGCGTTAAAAATAAAATATTGTCACTCTGAAAAACTTTAAATTTCCAATGATTTTCAAGCATGACATTAACAATAAAATATCATGTCTTCGAAAAGCCTCAAAATTCCAACGATTTTTAAACATGACATTAAATTTAAAATATCACTTCTTCGAAAAACCTTAAAATTCTAACAATTTTCAAGCATGGTGCTAAGAAAAAATATTTATAATTGTTTTCAACCAAACATTAAAGGTAAAATATCATGACTTATAAAAACATTAATATCTTGACAATTTTTCAACCATGGAATTAAAGCCAAAGATTATGACTACAAAACAATCTTAAATTTTCAAAATATTTCAAGCATGACATTATGGAAAAATTTTATGACTAAAAAAACTTTAAAAATGAACATCTGAACGAGGGAGTTATTATACTAAGAGTAATTTTTTTTAAATGCTAAATGTATAGCAATTTTGAAATCTTAGTCTAAGACAACTTAATACATTGTAAAAAAAAAAAAATCAACTATCAAATTGCACATAATGAGCTCAGGTTGCTAGACAAGCATCGACACCAACCCTACAAAATATATATATGAAAGATACATAAGAAAAGAAAAATTCAAATATTGAAAAAAAAAATAATAATAATAACAAGTAATAAAACATAAAAAAAAAAACTATAAATTGTAATAAAACATAAAAAAAAAAAAAAAACTATAAATTGTAAAAAACAATTAACCATACAATAAAATAAAATAAAAAAGAGTTTAAAAAAAAACATTAAATAATTAAAAACTTGAAGAAAAACAAAAAAAAAAACATGACAAAAAAAAAATCAAATACAAAAAAATATATAAAAAAGGAAAAAAAAAAAAAACCTATTAAAATGTAAAAAAGATCAAAATTAACTCTTAAAAAAAAATGAATAAAAAATTAACGAAAAAAACTATAAATAAATAAATAAAATATCAAAAAGTTAATAAAAAAATGAATTTTTTTCAAAAAAAGAAAAATAATAATTTAAAGAAAAACAAATTGAACCACAAAAGAATCTAAAAATGTATATATATTTTTAAGTTAAAACAACAAATAAAAAAGAAAAACCTCATTAGAAAAGAAAAGCTTAAAATAATTAAAAAAAAAAAAAAAAAAAAAATTGAAATAACAAATTAAGAAAAAATAAATTAAAATTAAAAAAAGAATTAATTAAAATAAAAAATTTAAAAATAATTTAAATAATCAAAATTAAAAATAAAAGATAAAATAAAATAAAAATTTAATAATTATTTTTTTAAAATAAAGTTATAAAAATAAAGAAATAACATTAAAAAAGAAATTAAACTAAAAGAATAAATAAATCAAAAATCAAAAAAATAAATTATTAAAGAAAATAAAAATCATAACATATTACAAAAAAAAAAAACAAATTATTAAAAGAAAATAAAAAAAATCAAATTAAATTAAAATTAAAAGAAAATAAATTTAAAAATTAAATAAAAAACAATTGAAAAATTAAAAATAAAAACAATTAAAAGAAATTATTAAAACATAATTGAAAAAAAAAATAAAAAAACACAATTAGAAAAAGAAAGTAACCCTAACCTACCCTAGCCCCCTCCTCTCCCCTCTCCCCGACTCCTCCCCTCCCCTCTCTAGTCCCTCCCCCTCCACCACACTCAGCCCTCCCTCCACCTGACCCCTCCTCTCCCCACCCTCAGTCCTCCCACCACCCAACCCCTCTCCTCCCCGCACCCCCCCAACCCCCCGACGCCCCCCACGGCCCCGACCCCTGCTCACCCCTTCCCCTCCTTGCTCGGGCCCCCAGCCAATGACCAAGATGCCACAGGTCAATTTTGGGAATTGGCGTGCGGCCTCTTGGCCACTGTATAGGGGCCCGAGCAGGTGAGGGAGGTTGTACGCAGCCCTCCCCTCCTAGCCCGAGCCCCTAGCTTGCGGCCCCTTAGTTGCTGGCTGAGGGCCCAGGCAAGGAGGGGAGGGTGGTGAGAGGGTGTCAGAAGGGGGGCAGAGAGGGGAGGGTGGTGAGTGGGTGTCAAAAGGGGGGCAGAGAGGGGAGGGTGGTGAGCGATCGATAGGGGAGAGGGGAGGGTGGTGAGGGTTGGGAGGGTAGAGGGGAGGGGCGAGGTGGGGAGGGTGGTGAGGGTCAGGTGGGGAGCAGGGAGGGGAGGCTGGTGAGTGGGTGTCGGGAGGGGGCCGGAGAGGGGAGGGTGGTGAGCGGTTGAGAGGGGAGAGGGGAGGGTGGTGAGGGTCGAGAGGGTAGAGGGGAGGGGCCAGGTGGGGAGGGTGGTGAGGGTCAGGAGGGGAGTAGGGAGGGGAGGCTACTGAGCGGGTATCGGGAGGGGGATGGAGAGGGGAGGGTGGTGAGCGGTCGAGAAGGGAGAGGGGAGGGTGGTGAGGTTCGGGAGGAGAGAGGGCAGGGGCGAGGTGGGGAGGGTGGTGAGGGTCGAGAGGAGAGAGGGAGGGGTCGAGCAAGGCAGCGTGGTGAGGGTCAGCAGGGGAGAGAGGGGTGGAGGGGAGGAGTCGGATGGGAGGAGGGTCGAGGGTGGGGATAGGAGGGGTTGGGGTGGGGAGGATGGGAGGGGGAAGGGAGCGGAGGGTGGTGAGGGAGAGCATGGTAGGGTAGGGTTATTTTGTTTTTTTTTTAATTTGTGTTTTTTTTTAATTTTTCTTAATCTTTCTTTAATTGTTAATTTCTTTTCTTTTTAGTTTTAATTTAATTTAATTTTTTTAATTTGTTTTGATTTTTTTTTTTAATTTGTTTTGAATTTTTTTGTAATATGTTTTGATTTATTTTTTTTAATTGTTTTGAATATTTTTAATGTTTTAATTTGAAATTTTGTTTTTTAATTTTTAATTTTTTTTTTTTTTTTTAAGTTTAATTTAATTTAATTTTTTTAATTTGTTTTGATTATTTTGTATTTTAATGTTTTTTTGTTATTTTTTTTATATTTTATTTTATGTTGTTTCTTTAGTTTATAACTTTTAATAAAAAAAAAAATTCTTAAATTTTTATTTCATTTTATCTCTTATATATATATATATATATATATATATATATATATATATATATATATATTTAATTTTTTTATTTTAATTTGTTTTAGTAATTATTTTAAGTTTGTTTTTTTTTTCTTTTCTAATGAGGTTTTTATTTTTTATTTTTTTTGTTTTTTGAACTTTAAAAAAATTGTTTTTAGATTTGATTTTTTTTTGTGGTTAAATTTGTTTTTCTTTAAATTATATATATTTTTTGAAAAAAAAATATTTTTTGATATTTTATTTATTTATTTTTTGTTTTTTTTTTTTTCGCTATTTTTTTTTTATAGGTGTTTTGCTTTTTTGTTTTCCTTTTTTTTATATATTTTTTTGTATTTGATTTTTTCTGGCCATGTTTTTTTATTTTTATTTGTATGTTTTGTTACTAACATGTTTTTATTATTTTTTATTGTTATCATGTTTTATGTTTTTTTTACATGTTTATAGGTTTTTTGTTTTTCTTTTTTTTTTATATTTTTTTTGTATTTGATTTTTTTGTCATGTTTTTTAATTTATTTATTTTTTTTTTTTTTTTTTTTTTAACTTTAAAATCACCAACATTTAAAAAAATTATCCACACTTAATTCATTAGAAAATTTAAAGTGTAAATATTAAACCCTTTAAACAAAAAGGATTGATGCTCATCAACACTCTTCAAAATCAAGATGAAAATCACTAACAAAAAAAAAATGTTCACACTTGATACATAAAAAAATTTAAAGTGTCAAAAATAAGCCCTCTAAAAAGATGTGTTGATGTTGCATCAACATGTTTCAAAATCAACATGAAAATCACTAACATTTAAAAAAATTGTTCATACTTGATACATAAAAAAATTTAAAGTGGCAAAAGTATGCTCCAAAATGAAAAGGTATATTCTGAATCACCATTTTTCAAAATCGAGTGATTTTTTTCTACCTCAAAAAAACCGGTACTAGGTCATTTTCTCATTTAATCGGTAACTATTTTTTGATCCTTTTAAAGTCAAATCATTTGGTCTTTGAAATCCAGGTACATGTCAAAGCATACATTTGAAGCCTACACATCATTTTGTGTGTCATCTTGATGTGCACATAGCTCCATTGGAGGTATTCTTATACTTGAAAGTGATTTTGTTTTTCAAGTAGGATAGGGTAGAAAAAAAAATGAAAAATAAGAGAAGAAAATAAAAATCTTAAGTGAAAACCTCCGTTGAGGCGCCTCATATTGGCTCATTGATTAAAAACCTCCATGACGCAGCCAATGAGTTGGGAAAAAAGAAAAAAAAGAGAAAAAAAAAAATATCTGACGTGAAAACCTCCTCTAAGGAGCCTAGGCAGACCTACTAGTTGAAAACCTCATTGAGGTGGTTAGTAGGCCTAGAAAAAAAAAGGAGAAAGAAAGAAAATAAAAAAATCCTTGCTCCATGTATCTCTTTGATGAATGTAGGTGCTCTCCAACATTTACAACGAACAAAAACAAGCTGCCACCAAAGAAAGAAAAATAGGTCAAACCTAGTCAAAAGAAGTCAAATTTTGACTTTTTCCTCCTTTGCTCAAATGATCCAACAAGGCCAAGGCCATGCCAATCCATCACCCTCATCTATTTCCACCATCCACCCATCATTCTCAAGCTTTTCCCTTTCAATTTGCTTGCTGTCCTAAAAAACTACAGGAAGGCTATGTTTTACTACAGGAAACAAAAATACATAGACAATAAAATTATTTTTCCAATAACTTGAAAACCATGCATCCATTTAAAAATATGTTTCATTAGGCGATGCATATGGATGATGGTAACATGACCAAGCAATTTTAATAGATTTTAGTGCACAATTTCCAATAAATCAGCCTCCACTACCTTCATCCATTTTTAGTTTTTCTCGAGATCAGTGCATCCATTGACCAATTTTCTTTATGGGGAGGTGCATACTAATGATGGAAACATGCTCAAAAAGTTTTAGGTCAATCCATTCTACCATTTGGGATATATGGAAAAAACAAGTCTGCTACACGAGGCTGTCCTGAATTACTATAGGAGTTTCTTGTAGTACTACAAGAAGTTATGAAAATCTACAGGAAAGGTAGTCCAATGGAAAAATTATGATGCAAGCCTATTTTTGGATAGGAAAAAAGACATTGATTTCACCACATCTCAACCAACACCCATCATGACCATGTCACTCTATGGACACACCTTCCACTCATTCCAATACCTATTTACCCTCCAACATAGAAATGACACAAACATTCAAACAAAAGGGCAGCTAGAGCAGCCTATTTGGAAGTAACATCAGGCTCCAGTCCTAACCTTCAACACCATGATTGAAAGAGGAGAAGCATAAATACATGCACAATGAAACTACTCCAGAGCTCAACAACAATAGAGGAAGCCATCATCTGCACATCAACAAGAAGACAACCCATCAACAAAATAAGATCAACAAAAAAGAAAAAGGAAGTCAAGAAGATGTACCTGAGTCACGAGAAGCACAACAAATTCAACTCAGCAGCATCATGCATGTCTCTCCAACAACCATCAGGTAGGTACAGGTATGCAATATTCTTGACCTCTTCTCTTGAGCATATTATAGTTAGAAATTTGTTGTCAATGTACGAGAGATGAGGTTTTATAAGCTAAGGATGGGTCAACAGTCTCAGCCGCCTTCAACTAGTTAATCGTAGCTCACTCCTTCACTCATGCAATGTATAAAATTCAAATTATTAAGGGTGATGATTTCAAGGAATGAGGACAACAGTTAAAAGAAGAAATTTTTGCAAAGGCCAAGTCACCACAGCACTCCAAGCCCTCCATCCACTTCATATTCACTATCTATCCATCATTCATCCATCCCATTTCATAATTTCAAGAACAAATCCTATCTCACCCTGAAAATTTCTTGAAAAAGCAAACAGAGCATCCTCTCCATTTTCACGAACCTACATCATTTCTCATCACTCCCATATAGTTAGAATACTCTGAAGGAAGAAGGAATGGCTACTGCAGGAAGAAGGAATGTTGCTACAAGAAGGAAGAAAGAAAAAAATGTGCTAAAACCCAAAATGACAGTGCATAAGAGAGACCTAATCAAAATAGAGAACTCCAAGGCCATTAGGCAACCATCTAGTCCACAAGAGATAAGAAGAAGGAAACAAAAGGAAATGAGACACCCACCATCAAGACACAACTCAAACGGCAGTGATGAAAAGAGACTTTCTAAGAGGTCTCTAATCTCTTTCTAGCTTTTGTCCAGGGCCTAAAAGATGTTATAGCAATGGAGAAAGGTATGGGAGTAAAGTTGAGGGCCTATCCTAGGCTCAGACTATCATTTATGCTCAAAAAGGGGTTCCTATAGTTTTAACAGGGTTTCCTATAGTTTTGACAGGAATTACTACAAGATGTCCTCGTTCTCATCTAAAGACATTTTGAAGGCTTCAGAGGTTTCCAAATGGTGGAACAAGGTTGCAAAAGGTTGAGAAGGATGTGTAAGACCTTGCTAAAATGAAAAATATTCAAGAACCATCTTGAATAAGGGGAAGAAGGAAAACTAAGGGTCTCAAGAAACAAGGATTTTTCTTTGCACAAATATGTTTTTGGGCTTGTCCTTGCAGAACTTAAAGCCAAGATTCTTAATGCACAAGAGAGAGGCCATCAGGGCCATGAATGAGCCCAATGAGGTCATTCAGTTGCTCAAAGGATGAGAAACACTTTCAGCAAGGGGGTATGATGGGCCTCTAAATTAGACATCAATTAAGGGTCATGCCTCTAAATTAAACATAAATTAAGGCCTATGACCATCCTTCAACACATTAAATCTCTCTTTTTGCATTAGATAATGTATTTTTAACTTTAGTGTGTTCATTAGGAAGGTTTATGAATAATTGCATATTTGTGCCTAATATTATTTATTTTTGTGGAATATTATGAGAATATTGGACAGATTATGAAGATTTGGAGGAGGAGATAATTTAGGGACTTTCTCTCTACTACAGGAGGATCACTATTAAATAATAAATCAACAAGATATTATGGAATTATGGCACATATTGTGGAAATCCAATGATTGAGAAAATATAGGAATGTGTTCCCTCCCATTTAATGCAGATTCCTACTATTGGGAACCGATCCATTAATCAAGGGATTTTGGTGGGGAATGATTCCTCCATTCATGGGGAATGATTCTGTTATCACAAAACCTAGCCCTGATTAGGCTGCTGATCAGGAAGACTTTGACCAACTATTTCAAACCAACTTTTGGCTGAGGCTTAGCCTCCTCAACCTGAGAGGGCTCTCTCAAAGGATTAATGATATTGATAATGGATTAGATGGCTAACTCTATGAAACAAGTGAAGAAATATGAATGGTTGAACATGATCAGTAAGCATCCATTGGGCTTATGGAGTCAAGAAATGCTTCAGTATGACAATAAAATTAGCTTTACATGGAAGTTAGGGCATCTAGAATTCAACATATGAAGGGTACATCAGTAGCATAAAGGAAAACACAGTCTACAAATGTATGAAGGAAGTTAGAGCATAACCAATGAATTCTAAGTATCATACATTCATACTACTACAAATAAGGAGATAAGGACAAACATAAACAAGCCAACATTGAACTCCTTCAGAATCCTGAGAAGTAAAGCCAAAGGCTGCATTCATAAAAACATAGTGTTCTACAATGACACAATATGAGTCTTTCTCTCAAAATTTCCAACCCTTCGTACATCAGCTCTTCTGCTATATATAGAGCTCTTTACATGACTTATATTCCTCCTCTAGGATGAGGAAAATTCGAATTCTACCTGACCTGACACCTATTAACACTTAAAACTAACTATTAAATGCAAATGACAGCTAACTAGCAGTCGTAGAGACCTAAAACAATTAGGAGTGTAACTCCTCATTATGATTAAAACAACATTATCTAGGAATTAAAAACTCCTTTTAACACCTATAAATCCATGAATTTGAATTTGATGGTGCTCATAACCATCCAGCTGGCCCTTGATGACTCATCCTTTCACTGTTCCTAGAAACTGGGAGACTGTTCCTTGCTCTGTTCTGGCTGCAAAATAGGTCTTGGGACAGAGCTCATATCTTTTGATAAAAAATGTATTTGGAAAAACTGAATGAGGCTTTTGTTAACCAATCTGTGTTGAACGAAAAAATCTCTTGGTTTTTTGAAACACTTTTCCTACCGCCCAGAATCTGTCTTTGAAAAACAGGTGTAAAACAGAGAAATATGCTTTTGAAAAACTGCACCTACAACAGTTTCGTAGTGCAAGTTTGGTCCTTCATTTCTCCCAGATCATAATGGATTTGAAGAAAGTAGAAGAGGTCTTTGTACTTAAGTATCTTATGAATGAAAACCTCTTTCACTTTTCAAAGAGGAGTTTTCAACTGCTCAGAAACTCTTCTAGAAGTTGATTGGTAAAAACAAGAAGACAGTTTGACTAATAAGTTGACTGATAAAGTTTGGAGTTCAAAAATGTCTCTCCTCTACTTGTTTCTCCCTTGCTGAATGTTGTCACCTTTTAAATGATCCTTTGTAGAGATTCCCCTTCAAGAAGATTTGCCTTTGTCTTTCAATATTGGTCCATGAAATCATAATGTGCAGCTACAGTAGTTTCGTAGCGCGCTACGAAACTGCTGTGTAATTTTAAAAACACAACTTGAGGCCAAAAATTCAACTCTCTTGATCTTTCCTTTGCTTGAAATGGCCTTTCCATCTACAATGAAGTTGTTCAAAATTGTTGTGTGATTTCTTTTAGCTAACTTGCTCCTGGTTATTCTTCTTTGTACCGTTTCACCTGTGAATTGTTCTTGTATCTTTTCTTTGATCTGACCTTTCCCTTTTTTAGCCTGTTGGGGTGTGTCTTGAATTAATAATGGTCTTGTGGGCTCCTTTCTTTTTGTATACTCCTCCATGGAATTCCTGCAATGTGAATATTAAAGAAGCCTACACCGTCTCAATTTCGATCACTGCCTCGCTTGCAATGGATAAGGAAAGCTGCCTCTCTTGATCTTCAAAGAATTCAAGTTGAACACCTGTCAATGTGCTCCTCATGCATGAACCCAAACCTAAATCATAACTGTGAATACTTGGCTCTTTTTGAAACTTGCAACCTAAGCATACCAAGACACCTAACAACTCTAATAATGAGAATGAATGGCTGCGTGTGATATGCATGGTTCAAGGACTGACACATGGTGATGAAAAATTAACAAATTTTGATGGAAAAGATATTTAGACCAGATCTGGCACAAATCCCTAATTTCGTAGCTTAACCAGTGTAAATTCTGTGTTTTGTGCTACGAAATCTCCTAGTTACGAAACTGTCTAAGTGTTTTTGTAGCACACATAGTTTATTTTTGTGAGTTTGCGGTACGAAAACTCCTAGTTGATTTCGAAATGCATGTAATTTTTGAAACAACCTTAACACATGACACTTTGAATAAATGTGGGACCAATGGTGGGTAAAACAAGATTGTTAACCATATTGAACAAAGGGAACAAGACTCCTAGGACTTAGATACTAAAGCAAACATGGAAAAATTAAACCCGGACTAACACCTAACCTTTACAATCAAACTGATGTGAACAATTTAGAAATTGCTTCTTAAGTGATAACAGTGGCTTCACTTGGGATAGTGTGCTCTTGTAGTACACTAAGAACTCGCAGGTCCAGTGCTTTATCCTCTTATGACAAACAGACATTTTCTTGACAAGCATCCCCTTCAAGCTTCTTGGGCCTTCACCTCGGGCTTAAGCTTGATGATCACTGTAGGAGAAAGAAATCTATATCTACTAAAAAATGCTCAGTCAACCTTGAGCTTATTTGCATTTTCCTACCTACCTACCAGTTGCAATTTTCGCTTTAGGTCAAGCAACATGATATTTCCAATAAAGCCAATCAACGATCTGATCTGACACTTGAATCTATTGACTGCATTCAACCTCAAAATAACCATGATAGTGAGATGACCAAATCAACTTATAATGTATATGATCTTCATCATGCAAATGAAAATGAAATACTGATGTGCAAAACTTTTCCATGTATTCATTTATAGGGTCAAAGAGGACATGGTTATTTTGATGATCATCATAACATTCTATATCTTTAGACAACTGATCCTTAGCCACACAAAATTCCTTTGATATGCTATCCAACTACTTTTCTGAATGATGCCCACAAACAATGTAATTTTCTTCATTATAAAGATCATTTTTTGATGCAAGCTGCTGCAAAGAATTACAAAAATGAACAACCTTTTGCTCTGCCTAAGGGTTATAAAAGCTATCTTCTAGTACTTCTTCTTGGTGTTTGCAATCAATTTCATACTCATTTTGATCAAAATCTTGGCAAGTTTACTGCATCTTCTCATTTATATCAAAGGATGTAACATGGTTTTCATAAGTAAACCCCGACTGATTTTCATGTTTCATTTCATGGGATGTTATACTTTCTTCTTGGTGTTGAAATGCATTGTTATGAAGAGCCTCTAAAATTTATTCATCCAAAAATTCATCATCATCATAACAATCCTCCAAATACTAAATAAGACTTAAAGAATGTTTACAGCAATCTTTGAGCAGCAATAAGGAAGGATGACATTCTTTATACATCTCTTAGAATTCATCATGAAAATTAGCAAGCGAATATATTGAACCATTTTCCAAACCTTTATACCAAGACCATGCTTTTCCTTCAAAAGTGGTCATAAACATCTTCATGAGGCAATCTTCAGGGAAATGAACCTTAAGAGTGCGTACATGAATACGGAACCTGACCAAATGAAGAGCAGCATTGTCTTTCTTTTCATCTTTGAATATTGGAAGATCATCTAACCAATCAACCTTTGGCATAGGATTTGGAAAACCAGGGATATGAGACCGATTCATTGGGGCATACCTGGCATTCATTCTTGCAATGGAACTCATCTTGAAACTTCATCAAGCTACTGATCTTCTAGCAGTGGAGTCACCTTCCAATTTGTAATTTGATGTGTGGAGTCACCAAGGTAGTTTTGCAGCCTCAAAAAGATGTCTGAGCTCCTGCTACCTTCAGAAGTTCAGCCTCTTAATTTCGGGAATGAATAGACTTCAGGCTCCCAGCAGACGCACCAAAATGTTATCACAAAACCTAGCCCTAATTAGGCTTCTGATCAGGAAGAATTTGAGCAACTATTTCAAACTAACTTTTGGCTGAGGCTTAGCCTCCTCAACCTCAGAGGGCTCTCTCAAAGGATTAATGATATTGATAATGGATTAGATGGCTAACTCTATGAAACAAGTGAAGAAATATGAATGGTTGAACATGATCAGTAAGCATCCATTGGGCTTATGGAGTCAAGAAATGCTTCAGTATGACAATAAAATTAGCTTTACATGGAAGTCAGTGCATCTAGAATTCAACATATGAAGGGTACATCAGTAGCATAAAGGAAAACACAGTCTACAAATGTATGAAGGAAGTTAGAGCATAACCAATGGATTCTAAGTATCATACATTCATACTACTGCAAATAAGGAGATAAGGACAAACATAAACAAGCCACCATTGAACTCCTTCTGAATCCTGAGAAGTAAAGCCAAAGCTTGCATTCATAAAAACATAATCTTCTACAATGGCACAATATGAGTCTTTCTCTGAAAATTTCCAACCCTTTGTACATCAGCGCTTCTGCTATATATAGAGCTCTTTACATGACTTATATTCCTCCTCTAGGATGGGGAAAATTCGAATTCTACCTGACCTAACACCTATTGACACTTAAAACTAACTATTAAATGCAAATGAAAGCTAACTAGCAGTCCTAGAGACCTAAAACAATTAGGAGTGTAACTCCTCATTATGATTACTTGATGACTCATCCTTTTACTGTTCCTAGAAACTAGGAGACTGTTCCTTACTTTGTTCTGGCTGAAAAATAGGTCTTGGGACAGAGCTCATATCTTTTCATAAAAACTGTATTTGGAAAAACGGAAGGCGGCTTTTGTGAACCAATCCTTTCTGAAAAAATCCCTCTCTTCTTTTTTTGAAACACCTTTCCTACCGCCCATAATGTGTCTTTGAAAAACAGGTGTAAAACAGAGAAATATGTTTGTGAAAAACTGCACCTACAACAGTTTCGTAATGCAAGTTTGGTCCTTCATTTCTCCCAGATCATAATCGATTTGAAGAAAGTAGAAGAGGTTTTTGTACTTAAGTATCTTAGGAATGAAAATCTCTTTCACTTTTTAGAGAGGAGTTTTCAACTGCTCAGAAACTCTTCTAGAATTTGACTGGTAAAAAAAAGAAGACAGTTTGACTGATAAGTTGACTGATAAAGTTTGGAGTTCAAAAATGTCTCTCCTCTACTTGTTTTGCCCTTGCTGAATGTTGACACCTTTTAAATGATCCTTTGTAGAGATTCCCTTTCAAGAAGATTTTCCTTTTTCTTTCAATTGGTCCATGAAATCATAATGTGCAGCTACAGGAGTTTCGTAGCGCACTACGAAACTGCTGTGTAATTTTAAAAACATAGCTTGAGGCCAAAAATTCAACTCTCTTGATATTTCCTTTGCTTGAAATGGCCTTTCCATCTACCATGAAGTTGTTCAAAATTTTTGTGTGATTTCTTTTAGCTAACTTGCTCCTGGTTATTCTTCTTTGTACTGTTTCACCTGTGAATTGTTCTTGTATCTTTTCTTTGATCTGACCTTTTCCTTTTTTAGCCTGCTGGGGTGTGTCTTGAATTAATAATGGTCTTGTGGGCTCCTTTCTTCCTGTATACTCCTCCATGGAATTCCTGCAATGTGAATATTAAAGAAGCCTGCACCGTCTCAATTTCGATCACTGCCTCGCTTAATCTTCAACGAATTCAAATTGAACACCTGTCAATGTGCTCCTCACGCATGAACCCAAACCTAAATCATAACTGTGAATACTTGGCTTTTTTAATCTTTCTTTAATTGTTAATTTTTATTTTTTTTTAGTTTTAATTTAATTTAAGTTTTTTAATTTGTTTTGATTTTTTCTTTTTTAATTTGTTTTGAATTTTTTTTAATATGTTTTGATTTATTTTTTTTAATCTATTTTTTTTAATTGTTTTGAATTTTTTTAATGTTTTAATTTGAAATTTTGTTTTTTAATTTTTAATTTTTTAATTTTTAGGATTATTTCATTATTTTTAATTGTGTTTTTTTCTAATTTTATTTTTAATATTTTTTCTTTAATTGTTTTCTTTTTATATTTTTTTTAAGGTTTTTTTTTTTTAATTTTAATTTAATTTAATTTTTTTAATTTGTTTTGATTATTTTGTATTTTAATGTTTTTTTGTTATTTTTTTGTTATTTTTTTATATTTTATAATTTTAATTAAGAAAATAATTCTTAAATTTTTATTTTATTTTATCTTTCGTTTTTAATTTTATATATATATATATATATATATATATATATTTATTTATATTTATATTGCTAATTTAATTTTTTTCTTAATTTTTTTATTTTAATTTGTTTTGGTAATTATTTTAAGTTTGTTTTTTTTTCTTTTCTAATGAGGTTTTTATTTTTATTTTTTTCTTTTTTTTGAACTTTAAAAAAAATTATTTTTAGATTTGATTTTTTTTTGTGGTTAAATTTTTTTTTCTTTAAATTATATATATATATATATATATATATATATATATATATATATATATATATATATATATATATATAGATATATATAGATATTTGAAAAAAAAAAAAATATTTTTTGATATTTTATTTATTTGTTTATTTATTTATGAGTTAATTTTGGGTTTTTTTTTTTTACATTTTTATAGGTGTTTTATTTTTTTGTTTTCCTTTTTTTTATATATTTTTTTTGTATTTGATTTTTTCTGGTCATGTTTTTTTATTTTTATTTTCATGTTTTATTACTAACATGTTTTTATTATTTTTATTTTTATCATGTTTTATGTTTTTTTTACATGCTTATAGGTTTTTTGTTTTTCTTTTTTTTATATTTTTTTTGTCATGTTTTTTAATTTTTATTTTTAACTTGAAAATCACCAACATTTAAAAAAATTATCCACACTTAATTCATTAGAAAATTTAAAGTGTAAATATTAAACCCTTTAAACAAAAAAGATTGATGCTCATCAACACTCTTCAAAATCAAGATGAAAATCACTAACAAAAAAAAAATGTTCACACTTGATACATAAAAAGACTTAAAGTGTCAAAAATAAGCCCTCTAAAAGAATGTGTTGATGTTGCATCAACATGTTTCAAAATCAACATGAAAATCACTAACATTTAAAAAAATTGTTCATACTTGATACATAAAAAATTTTAAAGTGGCAAAAGTATGCTCCAAAAAGAAAAGGTATATTCTGAATCACCATTTTTCAAAATCGAGTGATTTTTTTCTACCTCAAAAAAACGGGTACTAGGTCATTTTCTCGTTTGATCGATAACTATTTTTTGATCCTTTTAAAGTCAAATCATTTGGTATTTGAAATCCAGGTACATGTCAAAGCATACATTTGATGCCTACACATCATTTTGTCTATCATCTTGATGTGCACATAGCTCCATTGGAGGTATTCTTATACTTGAAAGTGATTTTGTTTTTCAAGTAGGGTAGGGTAGAAAAAAAAAATGAAAAATAAGAGAAGAAAATAAAAATCTTAAGTGAAAACCTCCTTTGAGGCGCCTTAGATTGGTTCATTGATAGAAAGCCTCCATGAGGCAGCAAATGAGTTGGGAAAAAAGAAAAAAAGAGAAAAAAAATATCCTAGGTGAAAACCTCCTTTGAGGCACCTAGGCAGACCTACTAGTTGAAAACCTCATTGAGGTGGCTAGTAGGCCTAGAAAAGAAAGAAAGAAAGAAAGAAAATGAAAAATCCTTGCTCCATGTATCTCTTTGATGAATGTAGGTGCTCTCCAACATCTACAAGGAACAAAAACAAGTTGCCACCAAAGAAAGAAAAAATAGGTCAAACCTAGTCAAAAGAAGTCAAATTTTGACTTTCTCCTCCTTTGCTCAAATGCTCCAACAAGGCCAAGGCCATGCCAATCCATCACCCTCATCTATTTCCACCATCCACCCATCATTCTCAAGCTTTTCCCATTCAATTTGCTTGTTGTCCTAAAAAACTATAGGAAGGCTCTGTTTTACTACAGGAAACAAAAATACATAGACAAGAAATTTATTTTTTCCATAACTTGAAAACCATGCATCCATTTAAAAATATGTTTCATTGGGGGATGCATATGGATGATGGTAACATGGCCAAGCAATTTTAACAAATTTTAGTGCACAATTTCCAATAAATCAGCCTCCACTACCTTCATCCATTTTTAGTTTTTCTCGAGATCAGTGCATCCATTGACCAATTTTCTTTATGGGGAGGTGCATAATGATTATGGAAACATGCTCAAAAAGTTTTAGATCAATCCATTCTACCATTTGGGATATATGTAAAAAACAAGTCTACTACACGAGGCTGTCCTGAATTACTATAGGAGTTTCTTGTAGCACTACAAGAAGTTATGAAAATCTACAAGAAAGGTAGTCCAATGGAAAAATTATGATGCAAGCCTATTTTTGGATAGGAAAAAAGACATTGATTTCATCACATCTCAACCAACACCCATCATGACCATGTCACTCTATGGACACACCTTCCACTCATTCCAATACCTATTTACCCTCCAACATAGAAATGACACAAACATTCAAACAAAAGTGTAGCTAGAGCAGCCTATTTGGAAGTAACAATAGGCTCCAGTCCTAACCTTCAACACCATGATTGAAAGAGGAGAAGCATAACTACATGCACAATGAAACTCCTCCAGAGCTCAACAACAATAGAGGAAGCCACCACCTGCACATCAACAAGAAGACAACCCATCAACAAAATAAGATCAATAAAAAAGAAAAAGGAAGTCAAGAAGATGTACCTGAGTCACGAGAAGCACAAAAAAATCAACTCAGCAGCATCATGCACGTCTCTCCAACAACCATCAGGTAGGTACAGGTATGCAATATTCTTGACCTCTTCTCTTGAGGATATTATAGTTAGAAATTTGTTGTCAATGTATGAGAGATGAGGTTTTATAAGCTAAGGATGGGTCAACAGTCTCAGCTGCCTTCAACTAGTTAATCATAGCTCACTCCTTCACTCATGCAATGTAGAAAATTCAAATTATTAAGGGTGATGATTTCAAGGAATGAGGACAACAACTAAAAGAAGAAATTTTTGCAAAGGCCAAGTCACGACAGCACTCCAAGCCCTCCATCCACTTCATGTTCACTATCTATCCATCATTCATCCATCCCATTTCATAATTTCAAGAACAAATCCTATCTCACCTTGAAAATTTCTTGAAAAAGAAAACAAAGCATCCTCTCCATTTTCATGAACCTACATCATCTCTCATCACTCCCATACAGTTAGAAGACTCTGAAGGAAGAAGGAATGGCTACTGCAGGAAGAAGGAATGCTGCTACAAGAAGGAAGAAAGAAAAAAATGTACTAAAACCCAAAATGACAGTGCATAAGAGAGACCTAATCAAAATAGAGAACTCCACGGCCTTTAGGCAACCATCTAGTCCACAAGAGATAAGAAGAAGGAAACAAAAGGAAATGATACACCCACCATCAAAACACAACTCAAACTGCAGTGATGAAAAGAGACTTTCTAAGAGGTCTCTAATCTCTTTCTAGCTTTTTTCCAAGGCCTAAAAGATGTTATAGCAATGAGAGAAAGGTATGGGAGTCAAGTTGAGGGCCTATCCTAGGCTCAGACAATCATTTATGCTCAAAAAGGGGTTCCTATAGTTTTAACAGGGTTTCCTATAGTTTTGACAGGAATTACTACAAGATGTCCTCGTTCTCATATAAAGACATTTTGAAGGTTTCAGAGGTTTCCAAATGGTGGAACAAGGTTGCAGAAGGTTGAGAAGGATGTGGAAGACCTTGCTAAAATGAAAAATATTGAAGAACCATCTTGAATAAGGGGAAGAAGGAAAACTAAGGGTCTCAAGAAACAAGGATTTTTCTTTGCACAAATATGCTTTTGGGCTTGTCCTTGCAGAACTTAAAGCCAAGATTCTTAATGCACAAGAGAGAGGCCATCAGGGCCATGAATGAGGCCCAATGAGGTGATTGAGTTGCTCAAAGGATGAGAAACACTTTCAGCAGGGGGGTATGATGGGCCTCTAAATTGGACATAAATTAAGGGCCATGCCTCTAAATTAAACATAAATTAAGGCCTATGACCATCCTTCAGCACATTAAATATCTCTTTTTGCATTAGATAATGTATTTTTAACTTTAATATGTTCATTAGGAAGGTTTATGAATAATTGCATATTTGTGCCTAATATTGTTTATTTTTGTGGAATATTATGAGAATATTGGGCAGATTATGAAGATTTGGAGGAGGAGATAATTTAGGGACTTTCTCCCTACTACAGGAGGATCACTATTAAATAATAAATCAACAAGATATTATGGAATTATGGCACATATTGTGGAAATCCAATGATTGAGAAAATATAGGAATGTGTTCCCTCCCATTTAATGCAGATTCCTACTATTGGGAACCGGTCCATTAATCAAGGGATTTTGGTGGGGAAAGATTCCTCCATTCATGGGGAATGATTCTGTTATCACAAAACCTAGCCCTGATTAGGCTGCTGATTAGGAAGACTTTGAGCAACTATTTCAAACCAACTTTTGGCTGAGGCTTAGCCTCCTCAACCTGAGAGGGCTCTCTCAAAGGATTAATGATATTGATAATGGATTAGATGGCTAACTCTATGAAACAAGTGAAGAAATATGAATAGTTGAACATGATCAGTAAGCATCCATTGGGATTATGGAGTCAAGAAATGCTTCAGTATGACAATAAAATTAGCTTTACATGGAAGTTAGGGCATCTAGAATTCAACATATGAAGGGTACATCAGTAGCATAAAGGAAAACACAGTCTACAAATGTATGAAGGAAGTTAGAGCATAACCAATGAATTCTAAGTATCATACATTCATACTACTGCAAATAAGGAGATAAGGACAAACATAAACAAGCCACCATTCAACTCCTTCTGAATCCTGAGAAGTAAAGCCAAAGCCTGCATTCATAAGAACATAATCTTCTACAATGACACAATATGACTCTTTCTCTGAAAATTTCCAACCCTTTGTACATCAGCTCTTCTGCTATATATAGAGCTCTTTACATGACTTAGATTCCTCCTCTAGGATGAGGAAAATTGGAATTCTACTTGACCTGACACCTGTTGACACTTAAAAATAACTATTAAATGCAAATGACAGCTAACTAGCAGTCGTAGAGACCTAAAACAATTAGGAGTGTAACTCCTCATTATGATTAAAAAAACATTATCTAGGAATTAAACACTCCTTTTGACACCTATAAATCCATGAATTTGAATTTTATGGCGCTCATAACCCTCCAGTTGGCCCTTGATGACTCATCCTTTTACTGTTCCTAGAAACTAGGAGACTGTTCCTTGCTCTGTTCTGGCTGCAAAATAGGTCTTTGGACAGAGCTCATATCTTTTGATAAAAAATGTATTTTGAAAAACTGAATGAAGATTTTGTGAACCAATATGTTCTGAACAAAAAAACTCTCTTGGTCTTTTGAAACACCTTTCCTACCGCCCATAATGTGTCTTTGAAAAACAGGTGTAAAACAGAGAAATATGCTTGTGAAAAACTGCACCTACAACAGTTTCATAGTGCAAGTTTGGTCCTTCATTTCTCCCAGATAATAATGGATTTGAAGAAAGTAGAAGAGGGTTTTCTAATTAGGTATCTTAGGAATGAAAACCTCTTTCAATTTTCAGAGAGGAGTTTTCAACTGCTCAGAAATGCTTCTAGAAGTTGACTGGTAAAAACAAGAAGACAGTTTGACTGATAAGTTGACTGATAAAGTTTGGAGTTCAAAAATGTCTCTCCTCTACTTGTTTTTCCCTTGTTGAATGTTGACACCTTTTAAATGATCCTTTGTAGAGATTCCCCTTCAAGAAGATTTGCCTTTTTCTTTCAATTGGTTCATGAAATCATAATGTGCAGCTACAGCAGTTTCGTAGCGGGCTACGAAACTGCTGTGTAATTTTAAAAACATAGCTTGAGGCCAAAAATTCAACTCTCTTGATCTTTACTTTGCTTGAAATGGCCTTTCCATCTGCCATGAAGTTGTTCAAAATTGCTGTGTGATTTCTTTTATCTAACTTGCTCCTGGTTATTTTTCTTTGTACCGTTTCACCCGTCAATTGTTCTTGTATCTTTTCTTTGATCTGGCCTTTCCCTTTTTTAGCCTGCTGGGGTGTGTCTTGAATTAATAATGGTCTTGTGGGCTCCTTTCTTTCTGTATACTCCTCCATGGAATTCCTGCAATGTGAATATTAAAGAAGCCTGCACCGTCTCAATTTCGATCACTGCCTCGCTTGCAATGGATAAGGAAAACTGCCTCGCTTGCAATGGATAAGGAAAGTTGCCTCACTTGATCTTCAAAGAATTCAAGTTGAACACCTGTCAATGTGCTCCTCATGCATGAACCCAAACCTAAATCATAACTATGAATACTTGGCTCTTTTTGAAACTTGCAACCTAAGCATACCAAGACACCTAACGACTCTAATAATGAGAATGAATGGCTGCACGTGATAGGCATGGTTCAAGGACTGACACATGGTGATGAAAAATTAACGAATTTTGATGGAAAAGATAGTTAGACCAGATCTAGCACAAATCACTGATTTCGTAGCGCAACCAGTGTAAATTCTGTGTTTTGTGCTACGAAATCTCCTAGTTACGAAACTGTCTAGGTGTTTTCGTAGCGCACATAGTGTATTTTTGTGAGTTTGCGCTACGAAAACTCCTAGTTGATTTCGAAACGCATGTAATTTTTGAAACAACCTTAACACATGACACTTTGAATAAATGTGGGACCAATGGTGGGTAAAACAAGATTGTTGACCATATTTAACAAAGGGAACAAGACTCCTAGGACTTAGATACTAAAGCAAACATGGAAAAACTAAACCCGGACTAACACATAACCTTTACAATCGAACTGATGTGAACAATTTAGAAATTGCTTCTTAAGTGATAACAGTGGCTCCACTTGGGATAATGTGCTCTTGTAGTACACTAAGAACTCGCAGGTCCAGTGCTTTATCCTCTTATGACAAATGGACATTTTCTTGACAAGCATCCCCTTCACGCTTCTTGGGCCTTCACCTCGGGCTTAAGCTTGATGATCACTGTAAGAGAAAGAAATCTATATCTACTAAAAAATGCTCAGTCAACCTTGAGCTTATTTGCATTTTCCTACCTACCTACCAGCTGCAATTTTCACTTTAGGTCAAGCAACATGATATTTCCAATAAAGCCAATCAACGATCTGATCTGACACTTGAATCTCTTGACTGCATTAACCCTCAAAATAACCATGATAGTGAGATGACCAAATCAACTTATAATGTATATGATCTTCATCATGCAAATGAAAATGAAATACTGATGTGCAAAACTTTGCCATGTATTCATTTATAGGGTCAAATAGGACATGGTTATTTTGATGATCATCATAACATTCTATATCTTCAGACAACTCATCCTCAGCCACACAAAATTCCTTTGATATGCTATCCAACTGCTTTTCTGAATGATGCCCACAAACAATGTAATTTTTCTTCATTATAAAGATCATTCTTTAATGCAAGCTGCTACAAAGAATTACAAAAATGAACAACCTTTTCCTCTGCTTGAGGGTTATAAAAGCTATCTTCTAGTACTTCTTCTTGGTGTTTGCAATCAATTTCATACTCATTTTGATCAAAATCTTGGCAAGTTTGCTACATCTTCTCATTTATATCAAAGGATGTAACATGGTTTTCATAAGTAAACCCCTGCTGATTTTCATGTTGCATTTCATGGGATGTTATACTTTCTTCTTGGTGTTTAAATGCATTGTTATGAAGAGCCTCTAAAATTTCTTCATCCATAAATTCATCCTCATCATAACAATCCTCCAAATACTAAATAAGACTTAAAAAATGTTTACAGCAATCTTTGAGCAGCAATAAGGAAGGATGACATTCTTTATACATCTCATAGAATTCATCATGAAAATTAGCAAGCGAATATATTGAACCATTTTCCAAACCTTTATACCAAGACCATGCTTTTCCTTCAAAAGTGGTCATAAACATCTTCATGAGGCAATCTTCAGGGAAATGAACCTTGAGAGTGCGTACATGCATATGGAACCTAACCAAATGAAGAGCAGCATTGTCTTTCTTTTCATCTTTGAATATTGGAAGAGCATATAACCTATCAACCTTTGGCATAGGATTTGGAAAACCAGGGATATGAGACCGATTCATTGGGGCATACTTGGCATTCATTCTTGCAATGGAAATCATCTTGAAACTTCATCAAGCTACTGATCTTCTAGCAGTGGAGTCACCTTCCAATTTGTAATTTGATGTGTGGAGTCGCCAAGGTAGTTTTGCAACCTCAAAAAGATGTCTGAGCTCCTGCTACCTTCAGAAGTTCAGCCTCTTAATTTCGGGAATGAATAGACTTTAGGCTCCCAGCAGACGCACCAAAATTTTATCACAAAACCTAGCCCTGGTTAGGATTCTGATCAGGAAGACTTTGAGCAACTATTTCAAACCAACTTTTGGCTGAGGCTTAGCCTCCTCAACCTGAGAGGGCTCTCTCAAAGGATTAATGATATTGATAATGGATTAGATGGCTAACTCTATGAAACAAGTGAAGAAATATGAATGGTTGAACATGATCAGTAAGAATACATTGGGCTTATGGAGTCAAGAAATGCTTCAGTATGACAATAAAATTAGCTTTACATGGAAGTCAGTGCATCTAGAATTCAACATATGAAGGGTACATCAGTAGCATAAAGGAAAACACAATCTACAAATGTATGAAGGAAGTTAGAGCATAACCAATGAATTCTAAGCATCATACATTAATACTACTGCAAATAAGGAGATAAGGACAAACATAAACAAGCCACCATTGAAATCCTTCTAAATCCTGAGAAGTAAAGCCAAAGCTTGCATTCATACAAACCTAATCTTCTACAATGGCACAATATGAGTGTTTCTCTGAAAATTTCCAACCCTTGGTACATCAGCTCTTCTGCTATATATAGAGCTATTTACAGGACTTATATTCCTCCTCTAGGATGAGGAGAATTTGAATTCTACACACCTATTGACACTTAAAACTAACTATTAAATGCAAATGAAAGCTAACTAGCAGTCCTAGAGACCTAAAACAATTAGGAGTGTAACTCCTAATTATGATTAAAACAACCTTGTCTAGGAATTAAACACTCCTTTTGACACCTGTAAATCCATGAATTCGAATTTGATGGTGCTCATAACCCTCCAGCTGGCCCTTGATGACTCATCCTTTTACTGTTCCTAGAAACTAGGAGATTGTTCCTTGCTTTGTTCTGGCTGAAAAATAGGTCTTGGGACAGAGCTCATATCTTTTCATAAAAACTATATTAGGAAAAACTGAAGGAGGCTTTTGTGAACCAATCCTTTATGAACAAAGCCCTCTCTTGGTTTTTTGAAACACCTTTCCTACTTCCCATAATTTGTCTTTGAAAAACAGGTGTAAAACAGACAAATATGTTTGTGAAAAATTGCACCTACAACAGTTTCGTAGCGCAAGTTTGGTCCTTCATTTCTCCCAGATCATAATGGATTTGAAGAAAGTAGAAGAGGTTTTTGTACTTAAGTATCTTAGGAATGAAAACCTCTTTCACTTTTCAGAGAGGAGTTTTCAACTGCTCAGAAACTCTTCTAGAAGTTGACTGGTAAAAACAAGAAGACAGTTTGACTGATAAGTTGACTGATAAAGTTTGGAGTTCAAAAATGTCTCTCCTCTACTTGTTTTTCCCTTGCTGAATGTTGACACCTTTTAAATGATCCTTTGTAGAGATTCCCCTTCAAGAAGATTTTCCTTTTTCTTTCAACATTGGTCCATGAAATCATAATGTGCAGCTACAGCAGTTTCGTAGCGCTCTACGAAACTGCTGTGTAATTTTAAAAACATAGCTTGAGGAAAAAAATTCAACTCTCTTGATCTTTCCTTTGCTTGAAATGGCCTTTCCATCTGCCATGAAGTTGTTCAAAATTGTTGTGTGATTTCTTTTAGCTAACTTGCTCCTGGTTATTCTTCTTTGTACTGTTTCACCTGTGAATTATTCTTGTATCTTTTCTTTGATCTAACCTTTCCCTTTTTTAGCCTGCTGGGGTGTGTCTTGAATCAATAATGGTCTTGTGGGCTCCTTTCTTTCTGTATACTCCTCCATGGAATTCCTGCAATGTGAATATTAAAGAAGCCTGCACTATCTCAATTTCGATCACTGCCTCGCTTGATCTTCAAAGAATTCAAATTGAACACTTGTCAATGTGTTCCTCATGCATGAACCCAAACCTAAATCATAACTGTGAATACTTGGCTCTTTTTGAAACTTGAATACTTGGCTTTTTTAGTCTTTCTTTAATTGTTAATTTTATTATTTTTTAGTTTTAATTTAATTTAATTTTTTTAATTGTTTTGAATTTTTTTAATGTTTTAATTTGAAATCTTGTTTTTTAATTTTTAATTTTTTTTTATTTTATTTTTAGGATTATTTCATTATTTTTAATTGTGTTTTTTTAATTTTATTTTTAATATTTTTTCTTTAATTGTTTTCTTTTTATATTTTTTTAATGTTTTTTTTTTTAATTTTAATTTAATTTAATTTTTTTAATTTGTTTTGATTATTTTGTATTTTAATATTTTTTTGTTATTTTTTTAATATTTTATTTTATGTTGTTTCTTTAGTTTATAATTTAAATTAAAAAAAATAATTCTTAAATTTTTATTTTATTTTATCTTTTATATATATATATATTATATATATATATATATATATATATATATATATATATATATATATATATATATATATATATATATATATATATATTGTGTTAATTTAATTTTTTTCTTAATTTTTTTATTTTAATTTGTTTTGGTAATTATTTTAAGTTTGTTTTTTTTTCTTTTCTAATGAGGTTTTTATTTTTATTTTTTTTTGTTTTTTGAACTTTAAAAAAAATTGTTTTTAGATTTGATTTTTTTTTTTTTTTTCTTCTTCTTCTTCCGTGGTTAAATTTGTTTTTCTTTAAATTATATATATATATATTTTTGAAAAAAAATAAAATTATTTTTTGATATTTTATTTATTTATTTTTTGTTTTTTGTTTTGTTTTGTTTTGTTTTTTTTTTTTTTTTTTCGCTAATTTTTTATTCTTTTTTTTTTTATTTATTTTTTTATTTATGAGTTAATTTTGGTTTTTTTTTTCTTTTACATTTTTATAGGTGTTTTGGTTTTTTTGTTTTCCTTTTTTTTATATATTTTTTTGTATTTGATTTTTTTTGTCATGTTTTTTTATTTTTATTTTTATGTTTTATTACTATCATGTTTTTATTATTTTTATTTTTATTATGTTTTATGTTTTTTTTACATGTTTATAGGTTTTTTGTTTTTCTTTTTTTATATTTTTTTGTATTTGATTTTTTTTGTCATGTTTTTTAATTTTTATTTTTATTTTTTATTTTCAACTTGAAAATCACCAACATTTAAAAAAATTATCCACACTTAATTCATTAGAAAATTTAAAGTGTAAATATTAAACCCTTTAAACAAAAAAGATTGATGCTCATCAACACTCTTCAAAATCAAGATGAAAATCACTAACAAAAAAAAAAAAATTCACACTTGATACATAAAAAAATTTAAAGTGTCAAAAATAAGCCCTCTAAAAAAATGTGTTGATGTTGCATCAACATGTTTCAAAATCAACATGAAAATCACTAACATTTAAAAAAATTGTTCATACTTGATACATAAAAAAATTTAAAGTGGAAAAAGTATGCTCCAAAAAGAAAAGGTATATTCTGAATCACCATTTTTCAAAATCGAGTGATTTTTTCTACCTCAAAAAAACTGGTACTAGGTCATTTTCTCGTTTGATCAGTAACTATTTTTTGATCCTTTTAAAGTCAAATCATTTGGTCTTTGAAATCCAGGTACATGTCAAAGCATACATTTGAAGCCTACACATCATTTTGTCTGTCATCTTGATGTGCACATAGCTCCATTGGAGGTATTCTTATACTTGAAAGTGATTTTTTTTTTCAAGTAGGGTAGGGTAGAAAAAAAAATGAAAAATAAGAGAAGAAAATAAAAATCTTAAGTGAAAACCTCCTTTGAGGTGCCTCAGATTGGCTCATTGATTGAAAACCTCCATGAGGCAGCCAATGAGTTGGGAAAAAAGAAAAAAAGAGAAAAAAAATATCCTAGGTGAAAACCTCATTTGAGGCGCCTAGGTAGACCTACTACTTGAAAACCTCATTGAGGTGGCTAGTAGGCCTAGAAAAAAAGAAAGAAAGAAAGAAAATGAAAAATCCTTGCTCCATGTATCTCTTTGATGAATGTAGGTGCTCTCCAACATTTACAAGGAACAAAAACAAGCTGCCACCAAAGAAAGAAAAAATAGGTCAAACCTAGTCAAAAGAAGTCAAATTTTGACTTTTTCCTCCTTTGCTCAAATGCTCCAACAAGGCCAAGGCCATGCCAATCCATCACCCTTATCTATTTCCACCATCCACCCATCATTCTCAAGCTTTTCCCTTTCAATTTGCTTGTTGTCCTAAAAAACTACAAGAAGGCTATGTTTTACTACAGGAAACAAAAATACATAGACAAGAAATTTATTTTTCCCATAACTTGAAAACCATGCATCCATTTAAAAATATGTTTCATTGGGCGATGCATATGGATGATGGTAACATGGCCAAGCAATTTTAACAAATTTTAGTGCACAATTTCCAATAAATCAGCCTCCACTACCTTCATCCATTTTTAGTTTTTCTCGAGATCAGTGCATCTATTGACCAATTTTCTTTATGGGGAGGTGCACAATGATGATGGAAACATTCTCAGAAAGTTTTAGGTCAATCCATTCTACCATTTGGGATATATGGAAAAAACAAGTCTGCTACACGAGGCTGTCCTGAATTACTATAGGAGTTTCTTGTAGTACTACAAGAAGTTATGAAAATCTACAGGAAAGGTAGTCCAATGGAAAAATTATGATGCAGGCCTATTTTTGGATAGGAAAAAAGACATTGATTTCACCACATCTCAACCAACACCCATCATGACCATGTCACTCTATGGACACACCTTCCACTCATTCCAATACCAATTTACCCTCCAACATAGAAATGACACAAACATTCAAACAAAAGGGCAGCTAGAGCAGCCTATTTGGAAGTAACAACAGGCTCCATTCCTAACCTTCAACACCATGATTGAAAGAGGAGAAGCATAACTACATGCACAATGAAACTCCTCCAGAGCTCAACAACAATAGAGGAAGCCATCACCTGCACATCAACAAGAAGACAACCCATCAAAAAAAAAATATCAACAAAAAAGAAAAAGGAAGTCAATAAGATGTACCTGAGTCACGAGAAGCACAACAAAATCAACTCAGCAGCATCATGCATGTCTCTCCAGCAACCATTAGGTAGGTACAGGTATGCAATATTCTTGACCTCTTCTCTTGAGCATATTATAGTTAGAAATTTGTTGTCAATGTATGAGAGATGAGGTTTTATAAGCTAAGGATGGGTCAACAGTCTCAGCCGCCTTCAACTAGTTAATTGTAGCTCACTCCTTCACTCATGCAATGTAGAAAATTCAAATTATTAAGGGTGATGATTTCAAGGAATGAGGACAACAGTTAAAAGAAGAAATTTTTGCAAAGGCCAAGTCACTACAGCACTCCAAGCCCTCCATCCACTTCATATTCACTATCTATCCATCATTCATCCATCCCATTTCATAATTTCAAGAACAAATCCTATCTCACCTTGAAAATTTCTTGAAAAAGCAAACATAGCATCCTCTCCATTTTCACGAACCTACATCATTTCTCATCACTCCCATACAGTTAGAAGACTCTGAAGAAAGAAGGAATGGCTACTACAGGAAGAAGGAATGCTGCTACAAGAAGGAAGAAAGAAAAAAATGTGCTAAAACCCAAAATGACAGTGCATAAGAGAGACCTAATCAAAACAGAGAACTCCAAGGCCATTAGGCAACCATCTAGTCCACAAGAGATAAGAAGAAGGAAACAAAAGGAAATGAGACACCCACCATCAAAACACAACTCAAACTGCAGTGATGAAAAGAGACTTTCTAAGAGGTCTCTAATCTCTTTCTAGATTTTGTCCAAAGCCTAAAAGATGTTATAGCAATGAGAGAAAGGTATGGGAGTCAAGTTGAGGGCCTATCCTAGTCTTAGACTATCATTTATGCTCAAAAAGGGGTTCCTATAGTTTTAAAAGGGTTTCCTGTAGTTTTGACAGGAATTACTACAAGATGTCCTCGTTCTCATCTAAAGACATTTTGAAGGTTTCAGAGGTTTCCAAATGGTGGAACATGGTTGCAGAAGGTTGAGAAGGATGTGGAAGACCTTGCTAAAATGAAAAATATTCAAGAACCATCTTGAATAAGGGGAAGAAGGAAAACTAAGGGTCTCAAGAAACAAGGATTTTTCTTTGCACAAATATGTTTTTGGGCTTGTCCTTGCAGAACTTAAAGCCAAGATTCTTAATGCACAAGAGAGAGGCCATCAGGGCCATGAATGAGGCCCAATGAGGTCATTGAGTTGCTCAAAGGATGAGAAACACTTTCAACAGGGGGGTATAATGGGCCTCTAAATTAGACATAAATTAAGGGCCATGCGTCTAAATTAAACATAAATTAAGGCCTATGACCATCCTTCAGCACATTAAATCTCTCTTTTTGCATTAGATAATGTATTTTTAACTTTAATATGTTCATTAGGAAGGTTTATGAATAATTGCATATATGTTCCTAATATTATTTATTTTTGTGGAATATTATGACAATATTGGGCAGATTATGAAGATTTGGAGGAGGAGATAATTTAGGGACTTTATCCCTACTACAAGAGGATCACTATTAAATAATAAATCAACAAGATATTATGGAATTATGGCACATATTGTGGAAATCCAATGATTGAGAAAATATAGGAATGTGTTCCCTCCCATTTAATGCAGATTCTTACTATTGGGAACCGATCCATTAATCAAGGGATTTTGGTGGGGAAAGATTCCTCCATTCATGGGGAATGATTCTGTTATCAAAAAACCTAGCCCTGATTAGGCTGCTGATCAGGAAGACTTTGAGCAACTATTTCAAACCAACTTTTGGCTAAGGCTTAGCCTCCTCAACCTGAGAGGGCTCTCTCAAAGGATTAATGATATTGATAATGGATTAGATGTTTAACTCTATGAAACAAGTGAAGAAATATGAATGGTTGAACATGATCAGTAAGCATCCATTGGGCTTATGGAGTCAAGAAATTATTTAGTATGACAATAAAATTAGCTTTACATGGAAGTCAGGGCATCTAGAATTCAACATATGAAGGGTACATCAGTAGCATAAAGGAAAACATAGTCTACAAATGTATGAAGGAAGTTAGAGCATAACCAATGAATTCTAAGTATCATACATTCATACTATTGCAAATAAGGAGATAAGGACAAACATAAACAAGCCACCATTGAACTCCTTATGAATCCTGAGAAGTAAATCCAAAGCTTGCATTCATAAAAACATAATATTCTACAATGACACAATATGAGTCTTTCTCTGAAAATTTCCAACCCTTTGTACATCAGCTCTTCTGCTATATATAGAGCTCTTTACATGACTTAGAGTCCTCCTCTAGGATGAGGAAAATTTGAATTCTACCTGACCTGACACCTATTGACACTTAAAACTAACTATTAAATGCCAATGAAAGCTAACTAGCAGTCGTAGAGACCTAAAACAATTAGGAGTGTAACTCCTCATTATGATTAAAACAACATTATCTAGGAATTAAACACTCCTTTTGACACCTATAAATCCATGAATTCAAATTTTATGGCGCTCATAACCCTCCAGCTAGCCCTTGATGACTCATCCTTTTACTGTTCCTAGAAACTAGAAGACTGTTCCTTGCTCTGTTCTGGCTGAAACATAGGTCTTGGGACAGAGCTCATATATTTTCATAAAAAATTTATTTGGAAAAACTGAAGGACGATTTTGTGAACCAATCAGTGTTGAACAAAAACCTCTCTTGTTTTTTTGAAACACCTTTCCTACTGCCCATAATGTGTCTATGAAAAACAGGTATAAAACAGAGAAATATGCTTGTGAAAAACTGCACCTACAGCAGTTTCGTAGTGCAAGTTTGGTCCTTCATTTCTCCCATATCATAATGGATTTGAAGAAAGTAGAATATTTTTTTGTACGTAAGTATCTTAGGAATGAAAACCTCTTTCACTTTTCAGAGAGGAGTTTTCAACTGCTCAAAAACTCTTCTAGAAGTTGACTGATAAAAACAAGAAGACAGTTTGACTGATAAGTTGACTGATAAAGTTTGGAGTTCAAAAATGTCTCTCCTCTACTTGTTTTTCCCTTGATGAATGTTGACACCTTTTAAATTATCCTTTGTAGAGATTCCACTTCAAGAAGATTTCCCTTTGTCTTTCAATATTGGTCCATGAAATCATAATGTGCAGCTACAGCAGTTTCGTAGCATGCTACGAAACTGCTGTGTAATTTTAAAAACACAGCTTGAGGCCAAAAGTTCAACTCTCTTGATCTTTCCTTTTCTTGAAATGGCCTTTCCATCTGCCATGAAGTTGTTCAAAATTGCTATGTGATTTCTTTTAGCTAACTTGCTCCTGGTTATTCTTCTTTGTACCGTTTCACCTGTGAATTGTTCTTGTATCTTTTCTTTGATCTGACCTTTCCCTTTTTTAGCTTGCTGGGGTGTGTCTTGAATTAATAATGGTCTTGTGGGCTCCTTTCTTTCTGTATACTCCTCCATGGAATTCCTGCAACGTGAATATTAAAGAAGCCTACACTGTCTCAATTTCGATCACTGCGTCGCTTGCAACAGATAAGGAAAAATGCCTCGCTTGTAATGGATAAGGAAAGCTTCCTCGCTTGATCTTCAAAGAATTCAAGTTGAACACCTGTTAATGTGCTCCTCATGCATGAACGCAAACCTAAATCATAACTGTGAATACTTGGCTCTTTTTGAAACTTGAAACCTAAGAATACCAAGACACCTAACGACTCTAATAATGAGAATGAATGGCTGCATGTGATAGGCATGGTTCAAGGACTGACACATGGTGATGAAAAATTAACGAATTTTGATGGAAAATATAGCTAGACCAGATCTGGCGCAAATCCCTGATTTCGTAGCGCAACTAGTGTAAATTTTGTGTTTTGTGCTATGGAATCTCCTAGTTACGAAACTGTCTAGGTGTTTTCATAGCGCACATAGTGTATTTTTGTGAGTTTGCGCTACGAAAACTCCTAGTTGATTTCGAAACGCATGTAATTTTTGAAACAGCCTTAACACATGACACTTTGAATAAATGTGGGACCAATGGTGGGTAAAACAAGATTGTTGACCATATTTAACAAAGGGAACAAGACTCCTAGGACTTAGATACTAAAGCAAACTTGGAAAAACTAAACCCGGACTAACACCTAACCTTTACAATCGAACTGATGTGAACAGTTTAGAAATTGCTTCTTAATTGATAACAGTGGCTCCACTTGGGATAGTGTGCTCTTGTAGTACACTAAGAACTCGCAGGTCCAGTGCTTTATCCTCTTATGACAAACGGACATTTGCTTGACAAGCATCCCCTTCAAGCTTCTTGGGCCTTCACCTCGGGCTTAAGCTTGATGATCACTGTAGGAGAAAGAAATCTATATCTACTAAAAAATGCTCAGTCAACCTTGAGCTTATTTGCATTTTCCTACCTACCTACCAGCTGCAATTTTCGCTTTAGGTCAAGCAACATGATATTTCCAATAAAGCCAATCAACGATCTGATCTGACACTTGAATCTCTTGACTACATTCAACCTCAAAATAACCATGATAGTGAGATGACCAAATCAACTTATAATGTATATGATCTTCATCATGCAAATGAAAATGAAATACTGATGTGCAAAACTTTGCCATGTATTCATTTATAGGGTCAAAGAGGACATGGTTATTTTGATGATCATCATAACATTCTATATCTTTAGACAACTGATCCTTATCCACATAAAGTTCCTTTGATATGCTATCCAACTGCTTTTCTGAATGATGCCCACAAACAATGTAATTTTCTTCATTATAAAGATCATTCTTTGATGCAAGCTGCTGTAAAGAATTACAAAAATGAACAACCTTTTCCTCTGCCTAAGGGTTATAAAAGCTATCTTCTAGTACTTCTTCTTAGTGTTTGCAATCAATTTCATACTCATTTTGATCAAAATCTTGGCAAGTTTGCTACATCTTCTCATTTATGTCAAAGGATGTAACATGGTTTTCATAAGTAAACCCCTGCTGATTTTCATGTTGCATTTCATGGGATGTTATACTTTCTTCTTGGTGTTGAAATGCATTGTTATGAAGAGCCTCTAAAATTTCTTCATCCAAAAATTCATCATCATCATAACAATCCTCCAAATACTAAATAAGACTTAAAGAATGTTTACAACAATCTTTGAGCAGCAATAAGGAAGGATGACATTCTTTATACATCTCATAGAATTCATCATGAAAATTAGCAAGCGAATATATTGAACCATTTTCCAAACCTTTATACCAAGACCATGCTTTTCCTTCTAAAGTGGTCATAAACATCTTCATGAGGCAATCTTCAGGGAAATGAACCTTAAGAGTGCGTACATGCATATGGAACCTAACCAAATGAAGAGCAGCATTGTCTTTCTTTTCATCTTTGAATATTGTAAGATCATCTAACCAATCAACCTTTGGCATAGGATTTGGAAAACCAGGGATATGAGACCGATTCATTGGGGCATACCCGACATTCATTCTTGCAATGGAACTCATCTTGAAACTTCATCAAGCTACTGATCTTCTAGCAGTGGAGTCACCTTCCAATTTGTAATTTGATGTGTGGAGTTGCCAAGGTAGTTTTGCAGCCTCAAAAAGATGTCTGAGCTCTTGCTACCTTCAGAAGTTCAGCCTCTTAATTTTGGGAATGAATAGACTTCAGGCTCCCAGTAGACGCACCAAAATGTTATCTCAAAACCTACCCTGATTAGGCTTCTGATCAGGAAGACTTTGAGCAACTATTTCAAACCAACTTTTGCTGAGGCTTAGCCTCCTCAACCTGAGAGGGCTCTCTCAAAGGATTAATGATATTGATAATGGATTATATGGCTAACTCTATGAAACAAGTGAAGAAATATGAATGGTTGAACATGATCAGTAAGCATCCATTGGGCTTATGGAGTCAATAAATGTTTTAGTATGACAATAAAATTAGCTTTACATGGAAGTCAGGGCATCTAGAATTCAACATATGAAGGGTACATCAATAGCATAAAGGAAAACACAGTCTACAAATGTATGAAGGAAGTTAGAGCATAACCAATGAATTCTAAGTATCATACATTCATACTACTGCAAATAAGGAGATAAGGACAAACATAAACAAGACACAATTGAACTCCTTCTGAATCCTGAGAAGTAAAGCCAAAGCTTGCATTCATAGAAACATAATCATCTACAATGGCATAATATGAGTCTTTCTCTGAAAATTTCCAACCCTTTGTACATCAGCTCTTCTGCTATATATAGAGCTCTTTACATGATTTATATTCCTCCTCTAGGATGAGGAAAATTTGAATTCTACCTGACCTGACACCTATTTACACTTAAAACTAACTATTAAATGCGAATGAAAGCTAACTTGCAGTCCTAGAGACCTAAAACAATTAGGAGTGTAACTCCTCATTATGATTAAAACAACCTTATCTAGGAATTAAAAACTCCTTTTGACACCTATAAATCCATGAATTCGAATTTTATGGCGCTCATAACCCTCCAGCTGGCCCTTGATGACTCATCCTTTTACTATTCCTAGAAACTAGGAAACTGTTCCTTGCTTTGTTCTGGCTGAAAAATAGGTCTTGGGACAGAGCTCATATCTTTTCATAAAAAACTGTATTTGGAAAAAATGAAGGAGGCTTTTGTGGACCAATCCTTTTTGAAAAAAAACCTCTCTTTGTTTTTTGAAACACCTTTCCTACTGCCCATAACGTGTCTTTGAAAAACAGGTGTAAAACAGAGAAATATGTTTGTGAAAAACTGCACCTACAACAGTTTTGTAGCACAAGTTTGGTCGTTCATTTCTCCCAGATCATAATGGATTTGAAGAAAGTAGAAGATTTTTTTGTACTTAAATATCTTAGGAATGAAAACCTCTTTCACTTTTCAGATAGGAGTTTTCAACTGCTCAGAAACTTTTCTAGAAGTTAACTGGTAAAAACAAGAAGACAGTTTGACTGATAAGTTGACTGATAAAGTTTGGAGTTCAAAAATGTCTCTCCTCTACTTGTTTTTCCCTTGCTGAATGTTGACACCTTTGAAATGATCCTTTGTAGAGATTCCCCTTCAAGAAGATTTTCCTTTGTCTTTCAATTGGTCCATGAAATCATAATGTGCAGCTACAACAGTTTCGTAGTGCGCTACGAAACTGCTATGTAATTTTAAAAACACAGCTTGAGGCCAAAAATTCAACTCTCTTGATCTTTCCTTTGCTTGAAATGGCCTTTCCATCTGCCATGAAGTTGTTCAAAATTGCTATGTGATTTCTTTTAGCTAACTTGCTCCTAGTTATTCTTCTTTGTACCGTTTCACCTGTCAATTGTTCTTGTATCTTTTCTTTGATATGACCTTTCACTTTTTTAGCCTGCTTGGGTGTGTCTTGAATTAATAATGGTCTTGTGGGCTCCTTTCTTTCTGTATACTCCTCCATGGAATTCCTGCAACGTGAATATTAAAGAAGCCTGAACCGTCTCAATTTCGATCACTGCCTCGCTTGATCTTCAAAGAATTCAAATTGAACACCTGTCAATGTGCTCCTCATGCATGAACCCAAACCTAAATCATAACTGTGAATACTTGGCTCTTTTTGAAACTTGCAACCTAAGCATACCAAGACACCTAACGACTCTAATAATGAGAATGAATGGCTGCATGTGATAGGCATGGTTCAAGGACTGACACATGGTGATGAAAAATTAACGAATTTTGATGGAAAATTAGACCAGATCTGGCACAAATTCCTGATTTCGTAGTGCAACCAATGTAAATTCTGTGTTTTGCACTACGAAATCTCCTAGTTACGAAACTGTCTAGGTGTTTTCGTAGCGCACATAGTGTATTTTTGTGAGTTTGCGCTACGAAAACTCCTAGTTGATTTTGAAACACATGTAATTTTTGAAACAGCCTTAACACATGACACTTTGAATAAATGTGGGACCAATGGTGGGTAAAAAAAGATTGTTGACCATATTTAACAAAGGGAACAAGACTCCTAGGACTTAGATACTAAAGCAAACATGGAAAAACTAAACCCGGACTAACACCTAACCTTTACAATCGAACTGATGTGAACAATTTAGAAATTGCTTCTTAAGTGATAACAGATTCCTAAAATTTTTGTATAATTACTAAGTCGAATTTTCCTTTGGGGGGAGATTTTTATTAGTATTCTTGTGGAGAAAACTCATAATTTTACAACTCCATTGTATTTTCTTCCAGGAATGTAATTGTATTGATGGAAATAATGAAGATTAGTGTCTTGTTCAGATTCTAAATATTGTTCTCCTCGACAGGTCTCTGAGTTTCCTTGGGCTTGGCCATCCTAGGAGCCTCATAGCCCTTTTGTATCATTTTATTTTCTTTTTTTCACTTCTTATTCACATGCATCTCTTGTTTTTATTTCTTTCTATTTCTCCATTTAGTATTAATGATTTCTTGTTGTAGGATTGGGTTAAATGGTTGATGTAAGTTATTTTGTAGGATCACAAGAATCATTTCATCGTTGGAAAAGATTTGGAAGGTCATAGTAATCATTGAGCTACTTGGATTAGTCTTCTTATTCCCAAATCTAGATTTCTCGAACTCCTTTGTGGCAACTAGCAGTAAATTTATGCTATTTGTTAGAGCATGCTAACAAGATTCAATCAAGTTGATTCCACTTGTATTAGATCGAAAAAAAATTATATTTCATTAAAAAATTACCTCATTGCATTTTCACTTGATTAGGTTAGGCATTTGATGGATTTACTAGCTCACTAGTTCTCAAATTTCTGATTTTTAGACTAGTAATTTTCTCCTGCTTTTTTAGCATGGGTTAACAGAGGTCTTTTTGAATGATTCCACTTGGAATGGGGACCTAAGACATTCTAGTCAATAAAAAAATTTGTCCCATACAATTTGTATTTGATTTTCTTGGTCATTTGATGAATTATAATTTCGTATAGTAAATCTGTAACATCTTGTAGTAAAACAGGGGATCCTGTAGGAGAACTAGTACCTCCTGCAGGAAATCCTATAGTGGCCTGTTCTGAGCCCGAATTGAGAAAAATCATCATTTAAGATGGGATTAGACCCATACTTAACCTCCAAGACATCAAAATCATTGTACCTATCTTCCAACACACCTGTCTCCCCTGCCAAAGATCAAGGAAGGATTAGCATTTACATTTATAAAGCAAAAAGATTAAAAAAATGAGTTATTTTATATTTACACATGCACACTACAGTTAGTACTCTATAGATCAAATTTCATGCTTGGATTAGTTAAAACACCACATGTGACAAATAGGGTTAAAATAGGGTTCTTTTGCAAGTAAAGTGTGTTAATAAGTAGATATAGGGTTTCATGTTACTTTACAACCATTTTTAAATTCAGTCTTTCATTCCTATAAATAGGTAGCATTTCTTTTCTCTCATGACAAGAAAGGAAGGAAACATTGTATGTTGCACATATAGTGCTGATACCTCTTAAGTTTGTACGAAACCCAGGTTGGTAATTAAAGTCGGTAGCCTTGGGAGTTGCAACATTCTTGTTGCAATACCGATGCTAATCAAAAATAAATCTTGATATTTGTGTAATAATTCAGTGACTTTATCCACTATGTCTTCAACCCAATAGTCACCAATGTGCATGAATTTCAGTTTTGCTTCTAAGCCAATATTTACCTATTTTATGTTCACCAGTTGTGAGATATCATGGATCTCCACATCAAGTCTAATAGCTTTGCACCATCCCTCTGACTCATGGATATTAATATTTCAAAGATCCTCATCGCCTTCTTCTGTAGTAACATTGTAACATTCCAAAGAATGTTGTAGCTGCATACTCCAGTAAGGTTGTATCCAAGTGATAGGCTCTATGGCTGTTTAGAAGATTACTGCTTTAATCTCCTGAAGAACTTCCTCAATGCATTCGAACTTGTCTTCAAAACTGAATGTCAACAAGAAACTCTCCTTCATTTCCTCCAAATCAGTAGTCCCATCTTGCAGCTCTATCTCTAAATACCAGTTCATTGGGATAAAATCTAAGGTATTGAATAAAGATATGCACCCACTCTAGTTGAGGTAGCTTAGCCCATGCCTTAGTCTATTGAGCCAGATGTTCATGCCGATCATCCATTCCTGTGTAATTTTTAGTGAGTTAGGTGTTTGCATAGCCAAATCTTAATCACATCATTCTACGCTATTCCTTCCAGTCAACATTATCCTTGTGTGTACCCCACCATCTTTCAGACGTAACTCTCAACACTAGATATAAGGCTTGGAATTGATGCTCCTCTCCTACTTCCCTTTCAAAATGATCAAGAAACATATTGACATCATCCAATCCATCATGATAAGGAAACTTACGTACCTCAATAGATATACAATTTAGCAACTTTGTAAGCCGATTGCATCATAGTGTAGAGACCTCATGCAACCGATTCTACTAGTTTTCTAACTCTTCATCTGAATCTGATTGGTAGGAATTGTCCTTCTCCCAGCTGATCCTTCCATCCACAGTGGGATTGATCCAATATTCATTTCATGCAGTTAGATTATATATGTGCTCAATGTCATCATCTTCATAATAATCATGGACTGGTTCTATGTATCATGCACATTCTGCTAGATCCAATAGAATAATCACTCGAAGATCATTATTTTCAAATACCATGCTTCGCTTCTTTAAATTAATGATTTCATTCATGTCGAAGGCCCAATCAATCCCAAGAAATGTTGGGTATGGATTACTGTCATCTACTATCTCAATAACTTCAAAATTTTCCATTGCACTTGCGCCTTTAATATCTATAGTTACTCCATGTAGGCGATGCATTGGGATTATCTTTTGTTGGTTTGCCATGCGCAGATGAATTGAAGACCATTGTAACTTAGGTTTCCCCATACATTCCTAACTTTTCTTTCACAGTACATTAGAATCAAAGCCTAATTCTAGGATTACCTAGTCCATTTTGAAATCACCAATCTACGTTGTTAACCGCATCTCCCTACCAATTCTCTTCTTGCTTTGGTTCACCTTATTGACTGCACACTTTTCTGATAATGGCTTATCCTTTACTGGAAGAGTTATCTATCATATCTTGCAGTCCTTCAACTACCTTCTGATCCAGTAAAAACTTCATGCAGGTATGCAGAAATGATTTTAACACTGTGGGATCTGAATCCTGCGTCACAGTAACTTCTTCATGTTTCTCCTTTTGTGGGACTAGCGGCATCTAATTCTTAGACATAGAGGCACTTGGATCCATAAAAAAAATGCTTGGCTCCATGAACGTCTCTTTTTCTCTATGTAAATCAAACCCAACATTCTTCTCACCGACTCTTCAAAACCATAGATCCGACACTAGTTGTTTTCCTTCGACCTTGTCTTCACCAGTAGCTATATCGCTTCGCGTGACTATTTTGATACTGGGATTGTCTTTGTGTGGCTCATATCTCATCATCTAAATATTCTACATCGGCTGTTGGTTCTTCTTCTCCTGCATCTTCGCTATTAATATTGGGCAATCTTCTGTAACATGATCAAATTGCCGATAGTATTGAGAAGAAGGGTGTAGTGGATTTTGACAGTCATGCACAAAGTGTCTTGGTTCTCCACATTTGTAGCAAATGATCTAGCCCCGACCTACTCTATATCCTCCTCCTCATCCTCTTCCCTATCCTTGGAATCCTCCATAATTCATAGGTGAGCCTTGATGGTTCTGCGCGCGGTTTTCAGCATGCATTCTATACATTGTAGTCCTGTCCATCATCAATTCATAACTTCAACAATTCCTTTCATCTAGACCAACTAATTTACAAAAGTTACAAAATATTTGCTTTGGAGACTGTACAAACTCCTACAATAGATAAAAATTATCTATCGAATGATGTCCTAATACTTGGTAGATGATACACTAGGAACCTGCACTGATTCTTGATCTAGCAGGAGATTCTAGCTTCAGTGGGTTGGGAACCCCTATAGTTACATAATCCAGAAATATAGGGCACTGATCTTTATGATGACCTTCATTCTTGTACTTCATGCATTAAAATTTAGAATGTGTTTTCGATTTAACCTCCTTTCCCTTCTTCAAGTCCTACAATTCCATATCTAGGCTTGCTAACTATGTTTGGATCTGTTGAACTCCTATATTTGTGTCTTCGATCAGAGAAGCTCTTAGCTTCATCGTGATCTCCAATGATTTGGCTTGAGACCCAATCTTCTACTGAGATAATGACAATATTAAGTGAGGCAACAATGTAGCTATGTACCATTCCTTATCTTGTTCATTTGAAATATGAAGATTATCTTGGCTTAGTAAACACTTCAGTTGTTGATCTATATCCCACATAGACTCATTAACCCTCTTCTTGATCTCTTTTTTTCAGTCACACACTGATATTGTGACTTCGGCTTTCTAAATTATGCATTCAGCGCATCCTTTATCTTAGCTAACGAAGTAGCCGAATGAGTCATACTATATTTGATGTACCAAGTAAGCACTCTTTCTTGTATCACTATACCCAGTTGCACTTTATTCATGTCATCATCGTTGACCTATTGTGCCTTCCACACATCTTTTGCGACAAACCAAAACTAATTGGGATCCCTTGATCCCTAACCCATGAATACATGCATTTTGATTGTATTCACCATAATAAATAGCAGAGGTGGAGGTGGAGGCATAGGTGTATGAGGTGGAGTGAAGGTGAAGGTGGACTGGACAGATGTGGAATCCTAGAAGTATCCTAATCTACTGACTGCATCACACCTTTGGGCGTACTAGGGCCACTTCTTTCTTCTCCACTTCCAAGCTCTCCCAATAAATGAATATATTCACTCCCAATGAAGTTGTCTAGATCTACTCTAAATCACTTTCCACTTCACATAGATCTAGTCTGACCTCTCTTAAACATTAATGTAAAGTCATAACCCCTTTTTTGCGCAACAACATTTTAATCTAGGTCTTTATTGATTTCAGGTACTTACCTCTCAGATCTTTAATTAATCGACATTCAGCTTCTCTATAAGAAACAGATGTATTGATTTCAAATTCAGCGATGAAACTGCCCAAGATACTATCAATACAGTAATAATCAAGCCTTTTAACCTTATAATGAGATCCTTCAAGATGTTTGACTAATTATGGAGTCCACACAATAGGATTGTCGTGATTCGAAGTAGGTTCGCTATCCACTAATTTGGACAGCCACTCATGTAATTTGCAAGGGAATATCAAAAATAAAAATTCATGCTCTTCTATGCAGAGATATCTATGTAACCACCTTTCTTTTGACAAACATAGATTTTGATTCTCCTAAGACACAAACTCATGCAACTTCTAATCGATCCACTTCTCGATTTATTTCTTAGTTGGTATCCATGGATGCCACATCACACATCCCTCAAATAGATCTTGGTCCTGACAATGTAACCATTTTTTGGCTTGAGGGGGCTTGGACTGAGGTTGAGAGTTAGTTGCGCTAACCAACCAAACCTAACTACTGGCCCTTTCTTAAATAACCCACTTAGTGCAGGCTCTAGTCTCACCCAAGGGAGTATTGGGGGATGTTAGAACTAGGTTTTTGCATCCAACAGGCTATGTGATGTGGGGGTAAGGCGTTTCTTCAGTTTAAGGCTTGATCTGACCTTCGCGAACCCTTATCCTCAAAATCCCAAAACTTAAAGAAAATTCCAATTAAACAGAGTTATGAGCTTCGCCTAAGGGTCTAATCATGCATAACATAACATATAATAGTAGATCCAGATCTTTGCAGTGTAATTAAGACAATATTACAGATAAATGGCATTCAACTGAGCATAAATATAGAAAACACATAAGTATACAATTCAGACACAGAATTGCTTCAAATACTCTTTATTATTCCATATCTTCAATACATATACTTTTCTGAGCCTATGCACAGAGCTGCAGGGGCCTACGCACTCAGCTATGGAATTCCTAAGGTCTCCACACACACAGTAGCAGGAGTCTTCCCCTTCACCCAAATATAGAAAAGAACAATTCAGACTCTAAGCATCAATCATAACATTGAACTAACTTAACTTTTTAATGACTCCTCAATGACTCCCTTTTATAGTGTTTACATTACATTACCATGGTTGAAGCTTAATAAAACTCATCCCTTTACAAAATAAGGGGATTTGACTTGCCTAAAATCCCCTTTGACTCTTAAAAACCTACGCTACTCGCACTCTTCTACTCAAAATACAGATACTTTGCAATATATTATCAAAATTTGACTTAAGACTTAGAAAAACTTAACCTTGTGGGACCCCGTACCAACAATTCCACAAATCTTATTATATATATGTATAACATATATGAGGCATGCAAGCCTCTCTACACCACCTCACCCTCGAAATAAAATCCTAGGGATCTTCTTCACAATTCCTCATTGAAACCACTGGGGAAGAACCTCTCAGGTTATGTGGAGCCCCGATGTGCCATACCACCATGTCAATCCATTTGGAAGCATTTTCATCTAATTGCATGGGGCTTGGCCTCCTTCATGGACCCCTCATCCTATGTGTTACATCACCTATTATTATGATTATGCACTTTGGCTCCACCATGTTGGATTACACCAAGCGCCATAGAAACTCCCTAAGGAAGAAGTGTTGGGGTGATGTCATCTTTCTTCACTAGGGTGACATCACAATTTCTATTTTCTAGGGTCATCCAGTGGTGAAAATTCTATAGTGAGACCAATGGCTTTAAAATCATATCACTCTCACCTTTTTCCGTGGTGCTTTACCACATGGAAGTATGAGGTTTGAGACCTATTCCTATAGCCTTAGGTATTTTCAACTCCCAAATGTTTGAAAAAATCAAATCTTTATATATATAAATAATAGATCCTTTTCGTAGGGCCTCCAAATCCGTAACATATGGAAATATGTTTGTGGCCCATCCAGCTATGCCTTTTGAGCTTTTATGGAGGCTCATCTTGACCCTCATTCTCGTATGAAAAGGATTACAAAGGTGCATAGGTGGATATATATTATATAGGCCCTGCATTACCGCTTATATATATTTATATATTTATATTTATATGAAAACATGGTTATCCCTCTTGAGCTTGAAATTAATAAAATAAGTCATAATGGCTAGATAGTTTTTAGTATAGGAATTCCATTTCTTTTTAATAAAGATTGTCTTTATATCCATATATAGGTATTTAGACTAATCTACAAGATCAAAATAAATACATGAATAAACCCATGTCTTAGAAAAATATTTTGGGAATCAACCTCTCATTTCCACATAGGAAAAAGTGAATCCCTTGCTAATAATTCAGGCATGATAACAACACTACATGTTGGGAAAAATACTGAGATGGGGGTTGAATTAGTATTTTAAAAACTCACAATAATAATTTTATTTTCTGAAATATATACGCAACTTTACTGAACCCAAATCACGTATGTATGCAACTACTATAAAAGAAACTAGCGTATGCTTAGTAAACTTGTAAAACACCTAATTCTTTATTGTTAAACTTAAACCAGAATGTAAGAGATTTATTAGGCATTTGATAAGTAGTAAGAAAGTGCAGTAAGAACAGAATAAAGTATCACACATAAGGAACACACATGAACACCAGGATTTAAGGTGGAAACCCAATGTGGGAGAAAACCACCGTTTTTTTTGTCTCAGTCTTAAAACTTATTAATATAAAAAATTCTTACATTCTTGTATTGGTGCAGACTCATGCCAATACGTAGGCACCCACCTGCTAAAGGATACAACCTTCACTCATTCTCTAGCTCCTACTGGAAGGGAGATCCAACCCCTTGATTTGATTACCAACTACTACTTGGAGGAAGATTTGACTTCCTCACTGAAGCCTCCAAGCCTCAACAACATCCGTGAAACACATTTCATAAATTTTCACACTGGATCCACCTCATTTAATACATCACAACTTTTAGATAAGCTAAAGAAAACATTGTTAGTTCTGCTACATGTTTGAACATTTTGAGGGCCAAATGCAGACCCGTCTGTGCTGCTGCTATTCAAGGAAAGCCTGTATCGGTCATCCTCCTCGCTCCCCTCACTCTGCTCACACTCCCAAAACCTCCCCTCTTTCCCTGTTCTCCTCCAAAACTTAGCATAAACCTATATTTCCTTAGCTCCTGGGCACTAAGTTTGAACTGTTATGTAACCGTGATCCCATAACCGTGCCCTGTTCACAAGCCCTTTCCGTCACATCAGTCAAAACCGTACAATTAAGTTCCCGCCATTCGATCACCCATCACCCGATCCAATGGTCCCCACCGCAACAAAACTTGCTCGTTTCCTCCATATCGTCCGATCTACCCTACCGCGATTGGACGACATTCACACCTCCCATGCCCATAAGTTGCCCGCACGTTAGCCAGTGGGGAAAGTGGTTTTTTGGCTATCCCATCCACCATGCATTTTCCTCCTATTGTGATCACTCGACTGTGTATGTTTACTGCCCGAACCCCGTAAGTGGTGTAGGTAATACCGCTTATCACCTTCTCTCCTGTCCCTCCACATTAACCCCCGTGCACGTCTTTCGCCCGATCACCATCGGATCTGTCTGCCCATGATCTGACGGCTCATGATTGTCTGCCCTGCTTCTGCCCGATATCCTCTGCCGACTATTTCCCGCCATTGATCAGTGCGATCCAATGGCCTATCTTCCCCCTCAGTTCACCCACACGATTGTCGTCCACAGCCATTCTAGACTCCCGAAGGACGAAGGTGGCTTACATTTATGTACCTGGCGCAATTATTCCCCAACGAATGCATTTAACAGGAAGAATGGCCAAGAAGAAAAAAGGGCATGCCTCGAGCAGATTATGGCATTTATTAGTTATGGAACTTCTCCAATATAGCACTTCACCTGCTCGAGGAGTACAACAGAGTACCAGAGAATGTCAAATTCATTCATTGAAGTAACAGATCGTAGCAGAGGCCCATTTTAGATAGTTAATGTGGTTGGTGGTCCATTATGACCCCTCCTCGTATAGGATAGCAGAGCATTTTGTAATAAACCTCTATATATACCCAGAAAGAAGATGTAATGAAGGTTTATGGTTGTAGTTTTGATGTAAGGTTCAACTTCTAGAGACTGTAACTACTATGATACTTGCAGCGTTTGGTCTTCATTTTCAGCTAATACAAGCTTCTTTTGCTGTCAATTGCTCACTTTCCATTTCTACTCTATTTTAGGTTGTGCCTGTTATGTATTTTTCATGTGCTCTTAATGTTTAGCATTAGATGGGTTATCATCCCACCTCAGTGTTAGAATCTAGTATGTATCATTGAATGTGCTATGCAGGTTTTTGTTCACTTAGTGCCAGAGCGCTATCATCCTGTCTATGCATTAGGAAATAGATTTGCAGACCTCTTTACTGGTTGCAGCCGGCCATCACATGGTCTTGTGCATCTGCTGGTGTGGTCAGTATTCTCCATGTTCACTTAATCCTCCAACTATGAGTAATTGGTGGTCTAAAGCCTTGTAGTCTGGGGGTGCTCACCCATGTCTGGAGTTAAGCATAGTAGAAGTAGTTATCTAGCTTGAATATGCATCATGCCTTCCATTCATCCATTTCCAACATTTTTTTGAGTTTGTAATGTTCCCGAGCATATCTAAGATACAACCTAGGAGAGTTTCTTGGGGTGATAACAAACACCAACTTAATCCAAACAGATTAGTTAGATCACTTTAACCAAAACGCAGAACTGAACTCAGAATACTGCATCAACACATAGAATCAACTACAACCATGATAATTCATATGCCAACATGTATACTCTACTTCACTTAAGGCAACCCACATGTATACATGCTTTTCTGTAGAGAAACCTGCGTACAAATCTCAATATACTAAAAACTTTTAGTTCTGAGTCAGACACAAAATTGATCTGAGCTATTCTAAAATATTCTGTTAGCTTACAGAACCCTCATACAGTTAGCAACATCAATAGCATTTTCAAGCAATCAACATGTAACCAAATTCAACTTCATCATTCAATCAGTTCTACTTCAGACATTATCACTCAACCTAGATTAACATGAGAACATCATTGACAGACAACAGAGATACAGCCACACTGATCAGGTTGATCAGTTATTTATGAACATAAAACCTTCCTTTATATACGTGACTTCGAAGAAACGAACCTGTGTGTATACATGACTTAACCGATACCAACCTACATACATATCTGAAAAATGAATAGAAACCCTTCCTTTATGTATGTGACTTTGAAGAAACAAATCCCCATGTATACATGACTTGGCCTTGACAAACCCACGTATATATCTTCAAATATTCACTGTTATCAAAATTTTGATTCTAATCTGTAAACCATTGTCCCATCATTCTATTATTTTGTTCCATAACTCTATCACCTCTGAACTGACCTGTGGATTCATCTAGTTACCATATAATTGTTCTATTACAAGTGAGTTTCCATCAATGACAACACATGCATCATAATGCCAACAATCTCCCCATTTGGACTTGATGGCAACCATGTTGGTGTGGATAACCTCAACCTGTAGAAACTTGCTAGATACATCAAATAACCATTATTCAAACACCAAGATACTCTCCATATTTGACATCAAGGGAAAAGGGCAGACCAAAGCTCCCCCGTTGGATCTGATTTGCACTATACTGTCAATGCTCCCCCTAATAACATGTTGAATCTTCAGAAATATTTTCAAATGAAGAACATGACTCTATAACTCAATTGAGTATGACCTTCCTATCACCAAGGACTCATACTAACATCAATCAGATATATATTAATGAGAGAAACATAACTAAATACCATATCAATAGACTATACCCATCATTAGGGGAATTTTGAGGTCTAAAACGGGCCTCCTAAGAAAAATGTACAACCAAAATAAACTTTATAAGAGCCAATAGTATTCAAGATGATGATGTCAACCATGGGGGATGATTCACCATTTTTGGAGTAAAAAAGTAAAAAGATTAAAAAATAATAAAATAATAAAACTACTTTTTCAACTTATCTCCCTAAATTTTTACTCAAATTTTGAGTGGGAGTACTCGCTGGATGAAAAATTTAATTCTTCATCCAAGGAGTGCCCATGTTGTATGCTTTCGATGGACCCTACTACATGAAAAATGATAAACACATGAAAAAATGTGATTGCAATCACATTTTTCATGTATTTCTATTTTTTCATGTAGCAGATCCACCGAAACTATGCAACATGGGTACTCCTTGAATGAGGAATCAAATTATGCATCCAACGAGTGTCGTCACTTGAAATTTGAGTAAACCCATAGGGAGATAAGTTGAAAATATGGGTTGAAAAAATAGTTTTTTCTTTTTCCCTCTAAAATTTGATGATGTAATCTAATCTTATTTTATAATTTCCACTATTATTTATAATTTCCTTAGGAGGCCCATTTTAGACCTCAAAAATCCCTAATGCAACACCAGACCAAGAAAAATAAAATCATAGCTGTTAGTAGCATGCCAGTGGCTGATATTTCATATGTCCCACTGTTTTTCTATCAGAGAAAAACATGCGTGATTGTCTGCAAAGAAACTTGCGTATATACGCGACTATACTTCATGAAACCCGCATATAGAAAGCAACCTTCTAAATGTTCACTTATACACCGAGCAGACTAGATTAACAACAAAATTAGGCAGAGACAACTCCCATTTTCTGTCTGAGATATTCAAATGCTTCTCTAGGAAGAGGTTTAGTAAATATATCAACAACTTGTTGTTTGGAGGGAACATACTCCAATTTAAATTTTTTATCAAGAAATTGTTCTCGTAGAAAGTGATACTTAATAGGAATATGCTTGGTCTTGGAGTGCATAACAAGATTTTTCAAAATACTAATAGCACTTGTATTATCACATAGGATTGAGATGGGTGGAGAACATTTGATTTGTATATCTTGTAATGTTTGCATCATCCAAAGATGTTGTGTGCAATAAGATACAGTAGCCACTTATTTTTCTTCTTCTATAGATAAGGAAATGGAACTTTGTTTCTTGTTGAACCAAGATACCAATCGGGGCCCCATGTAAAATGCACCTCCACTAGTGCTTTTCCGGTCATCAACACTTCTAGCCCAATCCGCATCTGTGTATGCAAGAAGGGTAAGATCTGCATGTTTAAGATACCATAAACCAAAGTCTTGGGTTCCTTGGAGATTTTTGAATATTCTCTTTACTACCTGAAGGTGTGATTCCTTTGGATTGGCTTGGAAACATCCAACAATCCCAACTGCATGCATGATATGTGGTATGGTAGCTATTATATAAACTAGACTTCTAATCATAGAATTGTACCCTGGTTGGTTTACTGTGGGAGAATAAGCATTAGAAATGAGGCTACATCCTGTCATCATGGGAGTACATATAGGTTTGCAATCTTCCATCCCATGCTTCTTCAGAATCTGCTTAAGATATTTTGTTTGTGAGAGAACTATGCCATATTTTTCTTGTTGCACTTGTAGACCAAGAAAATAGGTTAGTTCCTATTATCACCCCAAGAAACTCTCCTAGGTTGTATATCAGAGATGCTCAAGAAGATTAGAAACTCAAAAAAATGTTGGATAAATGGTGGATGAATGAAAGAAATGTTGCATATTCAAGCCAGATAACCACTTTTGTTGTGCTTAACCCCAGACATGGGTGAACACCCCCAGACTACAAGGCTTTAAACCACCAATTACTCATAGTTTTAAGAAAATTTGATGATGGAGAATACTAATCACACCAGCAGATGCATAGGACCCTATGATGGCTAGCTGCAACCAGTTTAAAGGTCTGTAAAATTGTTTCCTAATGCACAGACAGGATGACAGCTCTCTGGCATTAAAACAATAGAAACCTTCATACACATTCAATAATACTAACTAGATTCAAACACAGAGGTGGGATGACAACCCCTCTAATGCTAAACATCAGCAGCACATGAATAAATGCACAACAGGCACAGCCTGGAACAAAGAAGAAGAAGTGGAAAGTGAGCAATTAATAGCAAAAGAAGCTTGTATTAGCTGAAAATGCAGACCAGAAGCTGCAGCTGTCACAGTAGTTGCAGTCTCCAGAAGTTGAAGTTTACATCAAAATAACATTCATCAACCTGATTACATCTTGCTTTTTGGTATATATAGAGGTTGACTATAAAATTTCTCTACAAACCCATGCGTGGAGGGGTCATAACTGACCACCAACCACATTTACAATTAGATATGGGCTTTGATACAATTAGATTGTTTTAATGGATCAATTTGACTTTTACTGGTACTTTGTTGTCCTTCCTGAACAGGTGAAGTATGATTTGCATGAATTTCAATAACTGTTGCAGTCATTGAATTGCTCAAGGATTGTCCTTCTCGTCCTTGGGCATGTTGCTCTTTAAATGTGGTAGTTGAGGAATTCATGTGCAGATTGCCGGATCATCTCTTCCTTCTTCGCGTGCATGGGACAAGCCAAAAACATTGAAAAACGCATTGAAAATGGACGATGAACTGAGAAAGAATGCTGGACGTTGGATGGCTCAGGTGGTCGGTGGAGTTGTGATATGAGGGGCTATTGGGAGCAAATAGGAATGGAGGATCAGGGGCCGTCATATTGCTTTCAAGTAGATCCGACGGCTATCGGGCGATGGAGATGATCGTGGGTTAACAAGCAGGGGGCCGTACCGGAAGGGCGGTAAGTGGTTTCCCCATATCGCTCTTCGAGAAAAGGTGGTTTACACACCGTGGGTCGCGATCCAGTTAAATCATGACATGTGGCTGTAGGGTCTGGCGGGAAACCACTTCCCCGCAGGTTATAGGATGTGTAGTTTATGGGAGTAGGGGTTGTGCACATCGTTGGACCATCAAGCAGAGGATCAGACGGCTCGGGATTAATGCACACATTTCGGGGTTGATGTGATAGGTAAGGGCCCCGACAAGTTATGCGATTGGCAAAGGCGCATAGTTATATGTGTTAAAGCCTTAGTGCCGAGGTAAAACGAAAAAATAGGTTAATATGGGGTTTATAAAGGTTATCGGGGTTTTAAAAGGTTATTGGGGTTTATAAAGGTTAATTTGGGGTTTAAAGGGTTATCGGAGGTTTATAAAGGCAAACAACAATAATGAAGATAGGCAGAATAAAGAGAATGGAAGGGAAGGAGGAAACGGGGGTAAGGAGTAAAAGGAAGTGAGCGGGAGAATAGGGAGAGGCAAAGATAACCATTATAAACCATCTTTGAGCCAACAACCAAGGACCAAACTTATTCCTCCTCCTGGAAAATCAACAGCATGTAGCAGAGCTAACACTGGCTCCTTCTGGGGATGAGATCCTCCCTGTGAGATCTCAAGAACCTGCAAATCAATGCCTTTCTAGCTAAAAACAAATTAACCAAAATTCCTAGTGTTCCATTGGGTATGGAGTCTACTGCACCTATACTTAAAACTGATAAAAACACAATATTTACAACTTTAAGGCCACAAGACCTTAAAACACATAAATTTTCAGAAAACGCCCATTAACTGGGCCATCAAAAACTGTCTCTCCTCCCATACTTTTCAATATGAAGGTGTTTTTCCCTTGAACCTGTGAAATGATGAAAGGCCCTGTCCAAAAAGCATCAAATTTCCCATGATTGCCTTTCTTTTTCTTTAGTGCATCCCATTTCAAAACCAAGTCTCCAACCTGAAAATTATCTGTTTTTGCCTTTTTTTCAAAGGCTCTCTTGATCTTTCTTTGATGTGCTGCAGCCTTTTCAACCAGCTGTTCTCTAATCTGATGTACTTCTGTCAAATCAATGATCCTCTTTGCCATGTCTTCTTCCTCATCCTGCTCTTCTTGAAGGAATTTTTCCACAGGGAGGGTTAGCTGAATTGGGAATACAGCTTCAGTGCCATATACTGGCTTGAAAGGAGAATTCCCTATGGATTTTTTAATGGTCACTCTGTCAGCCCATAGTGCATTCTTGAGCTTTGAATCCAAATTCTTTTTATTATCCTCTAACAGTTTTTTAATTATCCTGATCAGACTTTTATTAGAGGATTCTGCCAGACCATTTCCTTGTGGATAATATGAGGTGGAATGAACAAGTTTAATACCCATTGAATCACACATTTCCACCAATTCTTTTGCCCTAAAGGCTGTTGCATTATCTATTACTAATTTATGTGGATAACCAAATCTGTTGAAGATATTCTCTGTCAAAAACTTCATGACCACATTGTGATAAGCCTTCTTGGTAGGGACTGCTTCAATCCACTTAGTGAAATAATCAGTGGCTACTAATATCCATCTGTGCTGGCCACTGGAATGTGGATTGATTTCTCCAATAAAATCCAAGCCCCACTGTTGAAAAGGTCCTTTTGCCTGAATTGGTTTTAGGGGCAGGGACTTCAACTGTTGTTTTCCTTCAAATCTTTGGCACCTGTCACAAGATTTAACAAAAGAAAACACATCAGAAAATAAAGTGGGCCAATAGTACCCAGCTCTAAGAATTTTATGGGCTGTAGTTTTCCAATAATGGTGCCCTCCACACATGCTATTATGAAACTGCTGCATAACTTCTTTTGACTGTTCCTTGTCCAGACACCTTAAAAATATTCCAGATGGATCCCTCCAGTAAAGCAGATTTTCATTGATGCAATACTTTGTTGCCCTAAGTTTCAAAGTTTTGGCTTGACTTTGAGTAAGTTCTGAAGGGATTTCTAACTTCAGCAAGAAATTAATTATTTCAGCATACCAATTACAAGAAGCTAGTTTCTCGCCCACTGACTGCTTCCTCTCTGTTTCAGCTGTTTCCTCTTCTTCTGCCTGACCATTTTCTACAATTGTGTATAGGAAATCAATATCTAGAGACCTACAATTTTCTTCAGCCAATAATTTGGCAAGACCCTGACCTCTGACCAGCTTGGTGGGCTTCAACTCTCTATTAAATTCTATCATTTTTGCAATCCATTTTTCCCTTCTTCCATCAGCATCAAGTTGTGTTAATACATCTTTTATTGCAGCAGAGGGTACATATGCAATTATCTTTGAATGCAAGATATAAACTCTAAAATCCTTCAAGGATTTGATAAGAGCATATGCCTGCTTTTCAATAATATCATACCTCATTTAAGCATCCCTCAAGTTCTTGCTCAAAAATGCTACTGGATGTTCTGAACCTTCTTCGTCTGCCTGCAAAAAATTGCTACAATGGTGTCTTCAGAGGCAAAAGAAAATATGTGGAACTCCTTTCTGTAATCTGGACTTATTAATGTGAGAGCCTCCATAATGGTCTTTTTAATGGAATCAAAAGATTTTCTTGTTGCATCGGTCCATCTTACCTCTGATCCTTTCTTCAGCATGGAGGTCACGTGCTTAACCAATTCTGCAAAATTTGGAATAAAGCTCCTGACAAAATTAATTTTTCCGAGAAAGGATTGGATATCCTTCTTTGATCTAGGGATAGACAAAGTCTGTATTGCTTTGACTCTTTCTGGATCAATCTGAACACCTGCAGCATACAAAATATGTCCTAACAACTTGCCTTCATATAAAGAAAATTTAGATTTCTTTGGATTGACTGAAATTCCAAACCTCCTACACTTCAGAAATACTTCTTTCAAATGTTGCAAATGATTTTGATGGTTGCTGGAGTAAACTGTTATATCATCAAGGTAGATAAGGACAAATTTATCCTTCTCTCCCACAAATGCTATATCCATAGCTCTTTGAAAGGTGGCCCCAGCATTCATCAACCCAAAAGGCATTTTGGCATACATAAAAGTGCCCCAAGGAGTGGTGAATGCAGTCTTTTCTTGATCATCTGGGTGCACAACAATCTGATTAAAGCCTGAAAAACCATCCAAGAAGGACATTACTTTGGATCCTGAGACCTTTTGCAGCAAATGCTCCATTTTCGATAAGGGATAATTATCTTTCTTCGAGCATTTGTTCAAGTTTCTAAAATCAACACACAGTATGATTTCTCCACTCTTCTTCCTCACCACCACTAGATTGGCTACCCATTTAGAATATCTAAGAGGAACTATGATTTTGGCAGCCAACAACTTTTTAATCTCTTTTTCAATCAGTGGAAGAAGCATAGGATTTATTGGTCTCAGCTTCTGTTTGAAATGAACAATGTCTTTCTCCAGAGGGATTTTGCGCTGAATTATGTTCTTATCATATGTTTTCAGGTCACTATATTCCCAGGCAAACACATCAGTAAATTGCCTCATTAAATTGCAATATTCAACACTTTGATCAACAGACAAATGAGTGGAAAAATTTACATATTTAGGCTGACCTGGACTTCCTATATCATGCATATAGACTACAGTTTGGTTTTCTTTTTGGGCAGCTTTGTAAGGCACATCATTTTGGTCAAACAGTCTTTCAAGAGGAATTAGACCCTTAGGAATATGATTGCTGGGAAGCTGAACAATATTGTCTTTACCAATTTTATTTCTAAGCTGGGATTGGGGGTTTTCTTCCAAGGCATCATTCTTTTGGTCAATTTGCATTTTAGAAAACTCATTAATGACTCATAGAAACCTATTCAATTCATCATCATCTTCAAAAACTTTCCAATGATGGACATTATCAGGCAAGGAGGGTCTGTACTTCATTTGGACTTCATACACTAGTCGAGGGGGCATGGGAGGTATAAATAGACTAGCAGACATAGCAAGGGAATCAACAAGATGATTTCAGGCTCTAGGATTATATGAAATACATAAATAATCAAAAGAATCTTTGATTCTCCATACCTCATCTCTGTATGTTTTCAGCCTTGGGTGCTTTGTTTGAAATGTTTTATTTACTTGCTAAATAATCAAATCAGCATCTCCAAACACCTTCAGATTCTTGATTCCTCTGTCTTTTGCTGCATTAAGGCCCAAAAACAGTGCTTCATATTCTGTTATGTTGTTTGTGACTTGAAAAACCAGCTTAACATACAGCTGAATACTTTCTTGTTGTGGAGATACTAGCACCACTCCTGCCCCTGCAGTCTTTCTGGAACATGCTCCATCAAAGAACATTTCCCAAACCTGACTTCCTTGCTCTTCTTCAACCTGAACTGTTGGTTTCCTGATCTACATTGAGGCCTTCTGAGACTCTTCTATTTGGAGAATACAAGCTCCAAAATCAATGTCCATTGCATATATGGGATGATTTGTAGGATTCTTCTCATCACTGATGATGTATGCCAGCTGTGCTTCTCTATACAATCTCCTGCTTTCTCCTCCAAACACTGGGACAATGACATAAGATAAATCATTCTGTAATGTCCCACCTAGTCTCTTAATCCACCCTCTAGACAGCAGCATGCCAAACTTAGGAGGGACATCTGCTACCACAATATCCATCATCATACTCTTCATGGGTAGCTGAGTTAAGGTAATCGCCAGGTCCTTAATTAATCCTAGACATTTCACTTTCCTTGAATCAAAAGAGAATAAATCATGATAGGGTCTGGTGATATCAAGGCCTAACTCTTCCATGATAGCTTTAGGCATCAAATTGTGGCTGGCCCCTATGTCTAGCAGGCAATTGTGGAGGATTTTGTCATGAATGGTCAATGAGACATAAAAAGAGGGAGAATTATTATCAGTAGGTTCAATCATAGGACTAAGCACAATGGTAGGCTTATCATCTTGCTAATTGACAAAGTCATTGGAGGTTTGTGTGGTTTTTAGCTCAAGGGCTTCAAGGATAGGCTTTCTAAATACTTCACTCTTTACCAATTCAACTAGAGGCACATATATTTTCAATTTTTGGACCTCTGACTCAAAGATGAAAGAGGAGGGAATCTTATCAGAACCTCTTATCTCTTGAACTGGAGCTTTGAGGAGACTGGATCAGCTGCTGGTCTTCTTTGTTTGACATTCTGTGATTTTGCTTGGACATCAGATCTTTGGGCAGGATTCTCCTTGGCATTTTTTGCATTGGATCTCAAATTATATCTCTGCTGGTCACCAGTTTGTAGAACATCTCCTCTGTCCCATTCTTGATTGTCTTGTTCCTGCAACAATGATTGTTCATACTCAGCCAATGTCAAAAATGCAGCGCTGCCTTTATCTTCCATGTAGTGAATTTCATCCCCATCTTCTTCAAATTGTTCTTCCTCCATGACTACATTTTGGAAAGGAGCTTTAAATTTCTGTTCTTCTTTTGATTGTTCACCCCTCTACATAAGCTGTAACTGCTCATTTGCTCTTCTAATTGGAATAGGATTTCTTGGAGCAAATGTATTCTGCTGCCTTGTTTTTGCTGAATTCTGCTCAACCTTTAGCTTAGAAATTTCAGCAGCCAATGACTCTATCATCTTGGTCATTTTATCTAATTTAGGCTCTAAAGATGATGTAGAAGAGGTAGATGCCTGATTTCTCTATCTTCTCCTGTCAGCTTGACTTTTGAGCTTTTTTGCAGCCATGATATTAGACTCTACTTCTAGTGTTGCATCCTGCATGTCTGCTAGAGTAGCACATCTCCTTTCTCTCAACAACAAGTAGAAATCAGAGTCAAAAGCATTGGCATAAGTGAGTTTGGCAGAGGTAGGAGTAGGCTTTACCTCATCTAGTATCTTACTATACATTCAATTGAATCTTTTATTAAAGTCAAGCAAAGATTCACCATTTTCCCTCTTCAGATTACCAAACTCAGTATGATAATACAACAAGTCTTTTTTATCTCCCCATTACTTCAAAAACACAACATCTAATGCTTCAATATCTGTTATTGATCTCTGGGGTAATTCTCTAAACTGCTTCCTAGCCTCTCCACGAAGGCTCTAGACAAAAACTCTCATCCACACATCATTTTCACTTATATCTAAACTAGCATTTGCATCTAATGTTGCAAAGGAAATGCCGTAAGGCATAGAGTGGGGAAGAATAGGGACATGTGAATGGACATTGTTGAAAGCAAGGGTGGATGATAATGAGTTACAATTGCAATAGTTAGTTATGTGTATTCTGAAAATGGATATTTTGTAAATAATAATAGTTTGTGGAAGAATAGCGACATGTGAATGGACATTGTTGAAAGAAAGGGTGGATGATAATGAGTTACAGTTGAAAGTATTAGTTATGTGTATTTTGAATATGGATATTTTGTAAATAATAGCAGTGTGTAGAAAAATAGAAACATGTGAATGGACATTGTTGAAAGCTAGGGTGGATCATAATGAGTTATACTTGAAATAATTAGTTATGTCTATTCGAATATGGCCATTTTGTAAATAATAGTAATGTCATGTAGAGGTTATCCATTATCCATGTAGTTGTTTTTGTTTATGTGAACATGTTTTTGTTCATTATTTTAAAGTAAAGCTACAAAATAGATATATCAATAAAGCTACTCAGCAGCTTAACAACTTTTTTAGCACGAAAAACAAGCTATATGGTTGTATTATATTCATCCAGCAGATATGTACAACAATGTTGATATGGAAACCATCTGATATGAAAAATGTAATGTGGTTCAAACCACATGGAGAGAAAGGATATATGTAGCCCTATCAGATCTGTTACATAAAGGTATTAAGGAAATATATTGCATAATGCACATATGTTCATATAGAATTCAGAAAATCAGTCCCTTGAGCCAAGATTATATATGGAAAAAAGACAAAAATATGATTCAAATGTTGGGGAAACAGAAAATCATACCAGATTTGACTTCAGAAAATAGAGAAATATGTACTCGGCATGGAAAAGACTTGGATCTGGTGGGAGGTGTTGTCCACTGTAATCTGCATCCTCCATATACCCTGTGGCAATGATAGCCCCTGTTTTGATAAAGCATCTGCTCTCCGGTTTTTATCCCTGAAAATATGGGAGATTGTGTAGTCTTTCCTGTTGCACCACAAAGCCTCAAGCCTGTTCAACCAGCCAGAGAGATGTATATTTTTTATGATATGTTTAGACAGTACATGGTCGATGATGACTTTCGAGTCTCCAAAAATATGAAGGTTTTTGAGGCCAAGGAAGTCAGAGATAGAAAGGAGACCAGCCATGGCCATAATTTCTGCTTTGTTGTTAGTTCCAGGTCCTCCATTCCAATGTATGTCAAAAGCTTGTCCTTCTTCTGGGATTATATAAACTCCACAGGCGCATGTGTCATGCTGAGCAGCACCGTCAAAAAAAGCACAGGGATATCCATAGGCATCGTTGGGCTGTTGATTCCTTCCTTGTCCGACTTTGGGATGTCGTGGCCGAGCTAGCGCTTCATATAAACAAAGGATAGATTCGAAAACTTTATAAAATGGTTCCCTTTTGGAATCTAAAATAATTCGATTTCGCCATTTCCATATGGCCCAGATTGTTAACAAAGAAATGGGCCTCCACTTGCAGTACATGTTGCTCCATGCTTTGAAAGCCTCATATATAGAAGGAGCATTGACGATGGCGAAACCAAAGTGAGCAGTTAAGTTCTGCCAAATCAACTGGGATTGAGGACACTGTAGGAAAATATGCAAATTATTCTTAGAATTTGACCTACAAAGGGGGCATATGGCAGGCCCACACCATTTGCGCTTCTAGAGATTCTCCCAAGTGAGATTCCTGTCATGAAAAACCAGCCAAGCAAAAATAATGATTTTTAAAGGGCATCCAGGTTTCCAAAATGCTGGGGGAAAAATATGATCACATGCATCGGATTCTGATAATAAAATTTGGAGATATATATGCTTTGCATATACAGTCAATGCACCACCGAGACCTTTCCAAACGAGGCAATTCCTGTCTGACGAGCGATACAATCCACGCGATTGCAGTGAAATAGTGATAGCATTCCATTGGGATTCCAGAGCACCGGGTAATTGCATTTCTGTAGCAGTTTTCCAGATTGGAATAGCACCATCCCATTTTTTTATTGCACTAGCCCAAAAGAAATATCCCCTGCTGTGTAAATTTCTCAAAAGTTGAGAGGAGATATGGATCTTTTCTCCCGCACTTGCGAATTCATCAAATCCAATGATAATAATGGATCCGGATTGGAATTTCCAAATCAAATTTTTTCTAAAGAACAACTCCAATCTTTTAAAACCTCTCCATATATATGAGTCGTTGGTGGATCTAGTGGAGCGCTATCTATACCAATATGTCATGTCTTTCTCATCCATGTACTTAGCTCTAATGGTTTTTCTCCAGTTGGATTCACCCATAATCGCTTTCCACATTGATTTACATAGAAGGGCTCTTCTAAAGGAGTGTAAATCCAATATGCCCCAACCTCCCATATTTTTTGGCCGTGTCAACTTCGAAAGCTTGCTGAGGTGATATTTTATCTTCTCCTTCTGTCCTCCCCATATGAAATTAGATATCATTCTGTTTAAACTGTTAATAGTAGATGAAGGGATATAGAAAAGGTGTGCCCAAGAAACCATGATTTGTACCAGCAGGGATTGTGTGAGAATGGTGCGACCTCCAATTGATAAGCCCCTGTATTCCCATGTAGATATTTTCTTATAGAACTGATCCGGAATCCACGACTAGTCGGCCAATCTGTAACCCATAGGTTTCAAATTGAATCCCAGATATTTGAAGCCCTTCAGGATAGGAAATGCTTTAATGTTGAAAAGATCTATTAGAAATGTGATTATATCTCCATTTACATCAGCGACATGGAATGAAGATTTTAAATCGTCGATATACATGCCGGTGGCTTTTTGAAATCTCTCCAAGATTTCATAGATACATATCCATGTTGATTTGTACAGTATGGCTGACAGAAGGATATCATCAACAAAAAGATTATGCGACATGAATATATCCCTGCAAATGGGGAGAGGCTTGTATCTCTCTTGTTGGATCGCTTTCTTTATGTGTAGGCTCAGAGATTCCATAACTAGAATGAAAAGGAGTGGAGATAGGGAGAAACCTTGACGTAAGCCCCTGGTCGCTTTGAAGAAAGGAGTTGGGACACCGTTAATTAGGACTGTATAATTTACTTCCACCACACAGGCCATGATCCATCTAATGCACCTGACATCTAGGCCAATCCTAGCCAGTAGGCATCGCATAAATCCCCAGTTCACACAGTCGTATGCCTTTTTAAGGCCGATTTTTAAAAGAGCAACTTCTATTTTCCTGCTATGCATTGAGTGTAAGCATTCTTGGGTGAGAGCCACCGCTTCTAAGATATTTCTGTCTTTAAGAAACCCGTGTTGCTCTGGAGACAGATGTAGAGATAGAGTGTTTCTAATTCGAATAGCTATAATCTTTGATATGACCTTGTATAATACGTTACACAATGAGATTGGCCGATAATCTGAAAATGTGGAGGAGAGCTTTTTCTTTGGAATTAGAGCGATATATGTTGAGGAGATTTTTTGGCTTATGAAACCCTGTGTTCTCGTTTCCTTGACCATCTTTAGGATATCTGTCTTAAATATTTCAAAGAAGTGGATGAAGAAATCGATGGTCCACCCATCCAGCCCGAGGCACTTGTCCTTCTGGAATGATTTCATTGTTGCCAATAATTCTTCTTCTGAAACTTCAGCAAATAGAGCTCTGTTTAGACTTTCATCAAACATAGTGGGGTACGGGTCTATTCCCCATAGAATATCCTCAATATCGCAAACAGAATCCTCACTGTAAGCCCTTTTGTAAAATTTCACAGCTTCTCTAGAAATAGCATCCTTTGAGGAGTGAGAATTTCCTTCCTCATCCTTGATCTCCCAAATAGAGTTTGTCTCCCTTCTCTTATTTGCAAACCTGTGAAAAAACTTGGTGTTTTTATCTCCTTCTCTGAGCCATAATGCTCGACTTTTGAGCCTCCAAGAGGCCTCTTCTTCTTATAATATCTTTTGTTTTCTTCTTTCTAAATCCCATATATGTTTTATGATGGTGGATGTCATGGAGGGATTTTTAAAAAGTGTAGATAAGTACTCCAGTTTCCTACATATGTCCTTTAGCTCCTTTATTGGAGGCCGATTTCTCTTTTTGCCATTTTTTAACCTCCTTTTGAAGAAATTGCAGGCAGTCAAGGAATTGCCGGGAAGAGTCATTTTCCTGCATGGGAGATAGCTTCCATGTATCATTTATAAATTTGTTGAATTGACCATCAGCAAGCCATGTACAATTGAACTTGAAAGGATATCCAAATCTGCGTCCAACATATTTCCATTGAAAAGAAATGGGGAGGTGATCAGATATGAAAGATGGTATGATGTTCATTGTAGGAGGCCCATATCTTTTTATCAGTCTTTCATGGAAGATAAATTTGTCTAATCTTTTCGCCAGATAGGAATTGTTGGATTGCCCATTGTCCCAAGTTGGTCCCTGACCAACAGGCAGGATATCAATAAAATTATTTTGTATAATAGATTCCCAAATGAATCTCCCCATCGGATCATATTTCCTGCCATTGCCCCATATTTTGTCATTACAAAAGGTGTAATTAAAATCTCCACCAATTATAAAAGAGTCAATTTCAAGTAGTTCAGAAGAAAGAAGATAATTCCAGAAAGGGAACCGGTTTTTATATGGAGCATAAATATTCAATATGTGAATGGGGTCTGAAGATCCACGGAAATGGGCCAGCACAAGAATGCAAGCGAAACATTGAAAAGCAGCAGCCGTAATCCATTTAGGGTCCCATAATACAGCTAGTCCTCCAGACATGCCCACAGCATTTGAAGCGACCATATGCCATGTTGGTAGCATTTGCCTGAAGTAAGAAATGGTTTGTGAGCTATCGTGCATGGTTTCCTGTATAAGAAGCATTTTAGGTTTTGAAGAGACAAAAAGATTTTTTAGGGCCAGAAATTTGGGGTCAGCTCCAAGGCCCCAAATGTTCATTGATAGAATGTCAATCATTTGGGAACATCATTAGGCCGACATGCTCTAAGAGGCCTTTTATCAGGAATATCTTCAGCTGCAATTTCTGTAACAGGAATGTCAATTAAGGAAAGATCCCGGGTTGACGAGTCCTGTCTTCCCTTCCTACCCCGGAAGTGTCTACTACCACGCTTCTCTTTGTGGCGGACAGTTATGTTTCTAGCCGAATTAGGGCTAATATTGGGCGAGGGGGAACGATTGGGTCGATGGACAGTTAATGGTTGAAGTTTTAAAGATGCTTTTTTAAGGAGGTCAGTATCCTGATCAAAAGAATTACGGGGAGAGGTTCAAGGGGATAGTGGAGGGGAAATAGGGATATATGGAGCCTTACCTTTGCGGTCAGGTACATGTCCAAGGGATGGAGGTTTAGGGGAGTGAGCTATATATGGAGATTTATTATTTATATCAAAAGAGCGACCAAGTGAGGGGGAAGACGGGAATCTTTGGATGGGTGGAATGTGAGAGGAAGAGGATTGGGGCGATGAAGATATGTATTGAATATGGGCGGACACAGGATCAATACATGGAGGCTTAGAAGATGCAGGAGGGAGGGGAATCTCAGGGTCCAGTTCCAATTCACGAGGCGGAGAAATATTGGAGAAGCCCGTTACTCTGGCCGACAGGTTAAAAAAGGACAGCGAGGGAGTCTTAGAAACAGTGGAAGAATGGGGTCGATCAGCAGAATAGTTAGAATTACGATTTGTAGGGTCCACAGATACAGATCGAGATTGCGGAAGACTGGCAGATCAATCTAGGGAACGACCTTTCGGTGAGGATAGGACGTCATTGGTTATGACTGGAGCCCGATAGACCTCCATGGTGTTAGGCCATTCATATGCCGAATTTTCTCTTTCATATGTCGAAACAGGAATATTTACAGCATGGAACCTTTTCTTCTGTTTACCGCCAGGGCGACGAGGACAATTACGAAAAAGGTGTCCAGTTTTGTGACAATTTGAACACCTAAATGGGACGCCCTAGTAATCTAATCGTTGTTGAATTTTGGACAGCTCCCAAGTTAAATCAATAGACTCTGGAAAACCCCCTCTGAATTCCTTTTCTATGAGAATCCAGGCCACCCGCTTGTCTTTTGCCCCAATACACCTAGGATTGACGTATATGAATCGCCGAATAGCATTTCCTATTTTTTCCATAGATTCTTTGGTCCACAGCTCAAGAGGCAGGCCATGCAATTTTGGCCAAATGTAATTGTTTTGGGGCGTGCAACGAAGCGGATTAAAACCGATAAACCATCTGTGCAGAGCTAAAAAGCTCTTCTCTTTCACCTAGTGTTTCGAATAGATAATTTCCAAGTCACGTACCCTAAGGAAGTGGAAAGTAGATATTTTATTGAGAATGATTAATTAATTCTTTTAACTATCTTTACATTATTTGATAAGAGAGAAGTAGATTAATTAATTCTTTTAACTATTTATTGTATTGAAATATATCTTTTATAACCTAATATAAAAAAAATATATAATTCCTTCATAATTCTATATAAATAATAAAATAATTAAACATGTATAATTATTTTAATGTTAATATGAAATTTAAATAAAATATCTATAAATATTAATAAAAAAAATAGTAATAAAAATATATTTTAATTTCTATTTTAATTAAAATATTTTTATTTCAACCTTTTATGTATAAAAATATATATTATGAAAATATAAATTTTATTTAAATTTAAATTTAAAATAATATCATTAACAAATATTTCATTATTAAAAATAATTAAAAAATATTTCATTATTAAAAATAATAAAAAAATATTTCATTATTTGGGCTCCCATTAGTCATGCGATCAATCAATCTAGATCTAACGGTCATGAGCAAACATAAGTAGGTTGTGTAACGAATTCCTTTCCTGGTACTAGAGTTGTGCCTCATTCTGTCGTGTGCTTTAGTGTTAGGACACTCTGCAACTTCATGGCGATAGAGGGTTTCAACAACTAGAATTGCTTCCTTTTGCAGGTATTCAAAGTGCACAACCTCCCTGTTTGACATTTTGAGAGTTTAATGGCGATTTGTTTGAGTTTATGCATTTACTTGGTTAATTACCCTGTCTGTGCAGGTAAGTCTTCCTGAATCACGGTGAGGGAGAGACATATTCAGCTTGTGTGCTCAGGTAACTCCTACCCCATTGCAGACATTGGGTAGAAGACATTGATATCAGGTATTTTACTCAGGACCCTCGTTTGGGAGGTGCGTCAGCAAGGCACAACCTAAAGGTTCCACTCAATTAGTTGTTTTGTCCCCGAACCCTCCATTATTTCATTTCTACCCTCATCGAAGCTCTGTTAATTCAGTCCCTTGTTTTTTTTTTGTCAGAGGTTAGGTTTTCGGCTACTCTGCACTTGTTAATAATTATTCTACCATTTTTCCAGGTTTTCCTTACCCTACAGTTACGATTGCTTACCTTTCACAGACGGTTCTAAGTTGGCATAAACTATAGTTATACCTTGCAGAACGAAGTTTGCAATGCTTTAGGTTGGTTATGTATTTGCTCAACATTTTTGTAATGTGTGTATATATATGTGTGTGTGTGTGTGTGTGTGTGTATTTTGGGGTTTCATCCCCTTTTCACTGGACAAAACCGTTCAGTGGTTTATGACAATTTTCTTGAGATATGAACTGAGCAAGTGGCTCTGCCTTGCTGGATGCTCTGCAACTTCATGGCGATAGAGGGTTTCAACAACAGGAATTGCTTCTTTTAGCAGGTATTCAAAGTTCACAACTCCCCTGTTTGACATTTTAAGAGTTTAATGGCGATTTGTTTGAGAGTTTATGCATTTACTTGGTTAATTACCCTGTCTGTGCAGGTGACTCTCCCTGAATCACGGTGAGGGAGAGACATACTCAACTTGTGTGCTTAGGTAACTCCCACCCCATTGCACACATTTGATAAAAGACATTGATATCAAGTATTTTACTCAGGACCCTTGATTGGGAGGTGCGTCGACATGGCACAACCTAAAGGCTCCACTAAATGCTGGAAGTATCAACTTCTCAAAGAGTTAGATGCTAATGCCACTGCTCGGATAAGAAGGACAAAAGGGATTATAAACACTGTAAGAAGATGAACACATTTTGAGTTTTTTTTTTATCATAAAAAATTTTTGAACTAAGTAGGTTGAAAAGTGAACTAAAGAGATTAAGATTATAAAACTAGACGTTAAGACTAGGAGGAAAAAGACCCCCTTTTTTTTGCGAGGTAATGAATGCTGTGGAAGCCACCTGTAATCAAGAAATATGTTATATTTACTATCTGTTTCTTTAATTTTTATTAATACGGAAGCGTTTTTTTATTTAAAAAAATGGTTCCGACATAACTCATAATATTGAACCAACAACAGAATTTGGAGCCCAGAAATGGTCCTGAGAACCATTCACATTCCGGATTGTTTTCCAAAATGCAGCAAGGTCCGGTATAAAATTACTCTTAACAAGTTTTGTATTTTATGCAACACTTTATGCTAGCTATAAAGGATCTTTCCAAAAAATTAATTGCATTTCATTCTGGTTTCTATTACATTCTATATCAACGCTTCCTTTTCAATATGGTTTCTGTTACATTTGTAATCAACGCATATCGAACAACGGAATGACAGCTACAGTATCAGAGAGATTCATTAAAAACTTGTTCAGAATAAAACAATACACATTGAAGACAGGAAAGCTCTCTATAGTACCAACGAGATTCACCAAAACATTGTTCAGAGTAATTAACATAAAACAGCTAGACTCAAAAGTTGAATCTGACCAAATGAATAAAAAGACAAAGACTATGAATAACACTCATCTTAAATATAATCTCTCTGCTTGTCCTCCATTTATAAGGCCGGCATAGTTCGCCCTAATTTACAGTAGGTGATAAACTCATCTTAAATATAATCTCTCTGCTTGTCCTCCATTTATAAGGCCGGTATAGTTTGCCCTAATTTGCAGTGGGTGGTGATATCATACCCAAAAGATTCGCTCTCCTAATGGATATAGATTCTGCCTGCTTGGCTGGATCGGGCTACTACCTAAATTTAACTTGACTCGACTACCTAAATTTAACGTATTTTAACAAATATAACCTCTGTCTGTGCTAAGTTTGCCTTGTCTGTGCTAAGTTTGCCCTATTTAGCTGTAGGTGGTGATCATACTGGCTCTCCTAGTGGACATAAATTCCACTTGCTTGGCAAAATCAAGCATCGCTTCTTTCAGTCCATCGAATTTACAGAATCGATCCATCCATGCACTCAGCAATGGCATTTTCTCTGGATCTATAAAACGCTATCGGTAGCCTTCTCGAGGACTTTGATAATAGCTGACAAACCACCCAATGCGATGTCAAGCAAGCCGATCTGATCCCTTCCAAAATACGGTTTTCCTGAGAAGCTTGTGAACAGGGTTCGATTTCAGCAGCAGCTCGCTCTTAGCTCTGAGATTCTCTTCGGCGAACTGTTCATCGATACCTTTAAGAGCAAGTGCTATGTGAACCCGCGCACAATGAAGGGACTCAGAGTCATACCGAACTGCTTTACCTGCCCCTTCTCTCCCGTTTTTTTATTTCAGTTTTCCATCAACGATCAAAATTCGTTCAATCGTCTAACACCACAAATCCACGGTGAACAATAGGACACCAAGGCAGCTGGGGCAATTCATCTCAAAGGGAAACGCCTTACGGCGTAATAATTTTCAAAACATCATTTATACAAGTAATCATAATAAAAATTCTCAAACACTATAATAATTATTTTCTATTTTAAATTTTTATTTTATGTTTTTTGAAATAATCAAATATAAACCTTTTAATTTTAATTATTATAACAAAGTTTAAAGATAAACATAAATTTAAATTTATAAATTTTATTTTATTTTAAATTTCAATGAATCCTCAGTAACGGCTCTACTTGCAACCCGATATAAATCAGAGTGTTATGATCAAAGTTATTGGAGTTCAAATCCCCTTAACTAACTCGCAGGAGGAGCAACCTAGACACCTAAAAGTTATAGTGGTAGCAATGAGATTCAACCCCATATCAAACGAGTACAAAACCAGCCCAATTACCAATTCCCCTGATCACTAAAAAAAATCCATATTATTTTTAATTATAATTCTAAAATAAATAAAACCCAAAAATAATTAAATATAAAAATTTATTTAAAATATATATATTTATTAAACCGAAGCGATTAAAAAGCGCTGATTACCACTTTTCTCATTATCATTTACCATAAACCCAAGTGCTCATATTCTTTGCTACCCATTTTCCCGTATATTAATTAAAAAGAAAGAAAAAAATTGCCACCACATTCTAAATGTGTATTCAATGGTTTATTTTATACACATAAATAAACAAAGCTCGCACCTTATATATATATATATATATATATATATATATATCGAAGTGCTCGTGTTCTTTGCTAACCCATTTTCCCATACCCCATATTCAATGGTCTACTACTATAATACTGGTGTACCTTCTGCACATTAATAGAAGAAAAACTCACACTTACTTTATATCGAAGAACTTACTACCCTCTTCGTGTGTATTCAGTGGTCTACTACTATAATACTGGTGTATTTTCTACACATTAATAGAAAAAAAGCTTACACCTCCCAAAATACAGTCATGGTTATATTACTAGAAAACATAAACTTTAAACTTTTTGCTCTCACAGACTGTTCAAGTCAACATGGTTTGTTGAATTTTTAATACAGAACTTATTAGCAGCATCAACATTACAAGCCAAACCACAGTTCTAACATAGATTCCTATCTAGTATCTCAAAGGGAAACGCCTTACGGCGTAATAATTTTCAAAACATCATCTATACAAGTAATCATAATAAAAATTCTCAAACACTATAATAATTATTTTCTATTTTAAATTTTTATTTTATGTTTTTTGAAATAATCAAATATAAACCTTTTAATTTTGATTATTATAACAAAGTTTAAAGATAAACATAAATTTAAATTTATAAATTTTATTTTATTTTAAATTTCAATGAATCCTCAGTAACAGCTCTACTTGCAACCCGATATAAATCGGAGTGTTATGATCAAAGTTATTGGAGTTCAAATCCCCTTAACTAACTCGCAGGAGGAGCAACCTAGACACCTAAAAGTTATAGTGGTAGCAGTGAGATTCAACCCCATATCAAACGAGTACAAAACCAGCCCAATTACCAATTCCCCTGATCACTAAAAAAAATCCATATTATTTTTAATTATAATTCTAAAATAAATAAAACCCAAAAATAATTAAATATAAATTTTTTTTTAAAATATATATATTTATTAAACCGAAGCTATTAAAAAGCGCTTATTACCACTTTTCTCATTATCATTTACCATAAACCCAAGTGCTCATATTCTTTGCTACCCATTTTCCCGTATATTAATTAAAAAGAAAGAAAAAAATTGCCACCACATTCTAAATGTGTATTCAATGGTTTATTTTATACACATAAATAAACAAGGCTCGCACCTTATATATATATATATATATATATCGAAGTGCTCGTGTTCTTTGCTAACCCATTTTCCCATACCCCATATTCAATGGTCTACTACTATAATACTGGTGTACCTTCTACACATTAATAGAAGAAAAACTCACACTTACTTTATATCGAAGAACTTACTACCCTCTTTGTGTGTATTCAGTGGTCTACTACTATAATACTGGTGTATTTTCTACACATTAATAGAAAAAAATCTTACACCTCCCAAAATACAGTCATGGTTATATTACTAGAAAACATAAACTTTAAACTTTTTGCTCTCACAGACTGTTCAAGTCAACATGGTTTGTTGAATTTTTAATACAGAACTTATTAGCAGCATCAACATTACAAGCCAAACCACAGTTCTAACATAGATGCCTATCTAGTACATAGTTTATCTCTAACATCAACATATATGGCTATCTACTCCATAATTTATCTCTAAAATCCCAGTGGATTAGGATTAGTTGCATTTTGTTTGGATTCCCTTCGGTAGGTTAAGCCGAGGATAGTGACCATCTTAATAAACCTTCTGTTGAGTTCCAAGGGGAAGGAAACCTTTGTAAACTCTATATTTGCAAACTATTTTACCATGTACTCACCTAGTATGATTTCATTCCACTCGAAATCTCACATTAGTGTCTCCTCAACAATGCCTAAACACTGATCTTTGGAACGTCGTATGCACTAAACAGGCATCAGCTAACCGAGTCACCATGAAGCTGTGACACTTCTGATGGAACACTTCACTCTGGTTCTGGTTTTCAAGTATCTTCTCTGCGAGAGGGACTCATAACTTTCCGACTACTCAAATCCAGAGTCTCAGTTTATACGTCACTAAAGGCATGATTAGCATTCGAAAAGCAGAGGGACTCCATAACTTTCCGACTACTCAAATCGGAGTCTCAGCTTATCCGTCACCAAGGCCTGGTTAGTAATACAAAATTTTGAAGTTCTAAACCGAGTCTCCTCATTTTTTTCATTGCATTTTCTGCTCTTTTCATGACATTAATTTTCTGCTCTTTGCATGACATTATTCAAATGTAACTTGTACTCGTAGGAACTCATTGTGTGTGGAATTAAATTCTGCGACTGACAAGTATCCACTTTGCATTCATTTTTGTAACACATCAAGAGAAAAAAAAAAAATGAATTTTCATTGTATTTTCTGCTCTTTTCGTGACATTATTCAAATGTCACTTGCAGGAACTCATTGGTTTCCCCTCCCAAAATGTTTACCTCGAAGAATGACATTATCATCTTGAATCTGGCTGATTCTTTTAAAGTTGATTTTGATATTACTTTTTTTATTGGGAGACTCATTTTTTACCAGAAAAATTCCCCTAATAACAAGGAAGAGAATTATGATTTATAAGAAAATTAACAGACCGAAAATGATCACTTAGTAAAAATGATAAAAACGCTTAGTTTTATGATAAAAAGACGTCCCTCCATAGCAGGGGCTGAGACATCCAACAAAACATCCCAGCACAGTATAGACATTCATCTTCTGAATGAACGCAATTCAACCTCCTTCCTATTATAAATGTAAAGATGGCAGGAGTTTTATAAGTTCATGACCGGCCGTGTAGCAAGATCCGTTGAACAATAACTTCATAGAAATCTAGAATCCATCAGGGTACATGATGAAAGAGCTTCAGCTCCTTTAACCACAAATATGAACATAGTAAGATTGGCATCAGTTAAAAGTCATCAATTATTTACAAGTAACAGCCGTGTCATTGCATGTAGTGAGATAATAGTTCAAAAGAGTAAACTAAGAATAAAATATTATATCGTTACAAAGAATCTTACAGAAAACAGACCATCAATGCTACGAGAACTACTACACTACTACACACTTTTTATGATGAATATATTACACAAACCCTCTTGGGCGTTGTCACAGGAGGTCAGATTATCTTCAGATACGGAATCACACTACAGTCAAAATTTCTTAACTATAGCTTGCAATTGTGCCATGTTCGGCAGAATCAGCACAGTACACAAACAACTGTCTTCAATATCACAATGCCATCAGTTACCAGCGTCTTTTCAGTGGATCTTACTTGGTGACTTATCACCAAAATGAAGGATCACAAGTGCCAAGAAAAATGCCCTAGAGAACAAATGACGAGAAATATCAAGAACACTGCATCTACATGCCAACAGCATCCCATCAAATTAGGTAAGAGAATTATCAAATCCTGAAAAAGCTGTAATAGAATGCTCAAGCCCTCTGAGCGGTATAGATCTTCGATGTCAGAGAAGCCTTTCCGAATCACAAATTAATTTTGGAATAGACATGGTTGACCAGCAAATGGATGTTTGAGCCACTTAGCAATTGATGCCACACTGTTGTAGGTCTGGTCCTTTGATCCTGGTTGTGAAGGGATCTATACGAACCCATAACAAAGAGAAAATAGATGCCAGAAGAATTGACCAAACAATAACAATAGTTGGAGTGCGGTTCTGGCGACCCATCAAACCCTTGAGGAAAGGATAAAGGTGAACAATCACCCAAAAAGCAAAAAAGAGTTTCCCAAACAGGGGACCCCATGATCTATAACCGGTACTGATAGCATATGAGATGCCCGCCACCACACCTACAATGTTAATTATAAGCAAAGTGGTTGGGGGGATAAGGAGAGCAGTCCATTTGATCATATACAACTCTGCAAAATCACCACCTTCATCTGAAGCTTTTGAGGTAACAGTGAAGTTTGTGTCAACGCCAGCAAGGACCTTTAGTAATCCTTGAATGACTGCAAAGAGATGAGCAGACACACCTCCAATCACCCAGAACTGCTCATTCCTCCACCATTCATCAATGCCAACCCCGCTCCATCGCATTTCTAGTATGCCAGTAGCAAAAATGGATAAAAATAATGAAATGAACCATAAACTTGCAAGAGTGCTAATCTGCAAATCAACAAATGAAAGTTAGAAGGGTCAGAACAATCCAACGTCTGTTAAAAGACCAGTTTTAACCAGATAGTGAGTAGAGGCTAAAAATCTACCTCGGGAATAATGAATTTCCCAGTAAGAAGACATATTGCCGGCAATGTACAATATGCAAGCAGAGGAATAGAAGTGATAGGATAAACAGTGGTGTTTATATATGCCAGCCTCTCCAACCATTTGAGCCTTCCAGTATAACCATACCAAATTGGAAAATGCCTGCTAAGAAGAATTTCCACAGAGCCCAAAGCCCATCGCAGAACTTGGTTCAGACGATCAGAAAGATTAATTGGAGCAGATCCCTTGAATGCAGGGCGAGGAGGCATACAGTATATTGATCGCCAACCACGAGAGTGCATTTTAAAGCGAGTCAAAATATCTTCTGTCACAGAACCATATATCCAACCAATCTGCACAAGATACAAAATCCCAATCCATTAAAAAATTAAATCTCAGTTATGCTAGGCCCAAAGAACCAAATATAGGCACTATTATTCGCAAATTGGTGGTTATGGTTTTACCTCTTTTCCCCAATCTGACTTGTCTTCATAACCACAGCTGATTACATGGATTGCTTCTTTTAATAAATCAGCAGGAGTTGCAGATTGTGGCACGCCGCTATTCTCCATTTGAGTGGATGCCACAAAGACAAGGGATTGACCAAATTTTTTGTCCAAGCTTTTTTGGAACACCAGCGGGGATTTTTCATCATCAAATCCTGTGTATAGTTAGCAAACAGTGAAATATGTAAGGCAGAGGCAAATATAAAAATGTGGCATCTAGTAGCTTAAGAAACTGTTTAGAAATTGGCATTTACCTTCCACACCTCCTTCTATGTCTTCCAGACTACTGAATATGGGGACAGTTGAATCAGTTGGCCTGTCTAATTTTTTTGTGTCGTTGTACTTCTTGTTTGATTTTCTGCTCTTCTTTCTAGGTCCACAACAGCTTGAAAAATGGATCTTACCTTTGTGAGGAGGCTCATAACCATAGAGGGCTTGCCTGTTGAAAACGCACCCTGTGCCCACATAAACAGGCCCCTGTATCCCATCCAAACCCTTCAAATTGATCTGCAAACAATCCAGTACAATATTTTAGTTTCAAAAGCGCATAAAGCAGCATACGCAAATGCAAGTCTGTAACAATGCAATTTGATCAACACTCACATCAAAAAAGACTGTATTGTGATTAGCATATCGATCATTTCTGTCAATGCCATCAAACCTTTGAGGGAACTGAACATAACAGACTTTCTTCCCAAGAGTAGGATCCATCATAAAACACATGGCCTCACGAAGGGCCCTGCTGTTGTTTATATAATGGTCACAATCAAGATTGAGCATATAAGGGCCATTGGTAAGAACTGCGGAAACACGAACCTGTAAATAAATAACAAGAGGAACATTCTTACTAAGAACAGCATAATTTTAAAAAATCAAATTTAAAAGGCAAAATAACTTTTCCAGATTTTGGTTTAGCAAATTACTTACCAATGGTTGCTAGATGAGCACGATGGGTGAGGAGAGTGGAAATGCTACTGGCAACGTAATGGAAATTAGGATTTCTGGGTGCAATCTAGGAGCAGTGGTAGCTGGTTGTGAAGTAGCTCAGAGATTGGAGGGATGTGTGCAGCTTATGAGCCTTCCCAGAAGTGCAGGAAGCATTGTATTCAGGTCAGAGCAGGTGAGTATTTGATTAATTTTTCCTTTTGAATGGATTCTGCAGGGTGCAGAGTTCCTGACCAGATCAAGCTTTATATGGTTACTTCCACAGGCATAAGCCAACTTCATACAAGCAAAATCGGCAAAATCAAGCATCACTTCTTTCAGTCCATCGAATTTACAGAATCGATCCATCCATGCACTCAGCAATGGCATTTTCTCTGGATCTATAAAACGCTATCGGTAGCCTTCTCGAGGACTTTGATAATCGCTGACAAACCACCCAATGCGATGTCAAGCAAGCCGATCTGATCCCCTCCAAAATACGGTTTTCCTGAGAAGCACTGGTTGGTTCGCAGCGCTTCCTATCAAAAGAAAGTTTGTAACGCTATCTTCCACTGCTTTTTGTAGCTGCTCGCCATGGCCAGCGAAAACTCCTCGCAGACATGGATAGAACTGAGGGGCACACATTAAAACCAGGAGTATATTGGTTATTGAATAGAAAAATAATATTTTTAACTTTCGATTACATGGACTGCAATGATAAGCGGGTATGTGAAGAATGAGCTGTTCCAGGAAGCAATTCAACTCTATTCTCAAATGCAATGTGCTGCTATACAGCCTGATAATTTCACATTTTCCTGTGTACTTAAGGCCTGTGCTGCCTTATCAGCTCTGCAACAGGGCAAACAGATTCATAATCACATAATTCGACTTAATGGAGTGAAGCATGATGTGGCTGTAGAGAATGCCCTTGTGGTCATGTATTCTCAATGCAGCAGATTAGACATTGCACGCCAAGTGTTTGACACAATCTCTCATAGAAATGTCGTCTCTTGGAATTCTATGATTTCTGGTTATTCTCAAAATGGGTATCCTGAAGAGGCCCTAGAATTGTTTCGTGGAATGCAGAGTGATGCCGTGGAGCCTAATTGGATCACCATTACGGCTCTGCTCCCGGCCTGCGGATACTTGGGAGTTGTGCGACAGGGGAAGGAGATTCATGGGGTATGTAATTAAGAGTGAAATAGAGGCTGATGTTTTGGTGGGAAATGCCCTCATAGACATGTATGCTAAATGTGGGAGTATAGAAACTGCGTGCAAAGTCTTCGATGAAATGCCAGTGAGAGATTTGGTGTCGTGGAATACAGTAATTGCAGGGCAGGGAATTAATGGGCGTGGGGAGGAAGCCATAAAATATTTTTTTCGAATGCAGGAGGATGAAGCAGGGTTGAGGCCAGACAGTATTACCTTTATTTCGCTTCTGTCTGCGTGTAGCCATGCAGGCCTCGTCGAGGAAGGATGGCTATATTTCAAGAGCATGAGTGAAGATTATGATATCACTCCTGAGGTTGAGCACTATGCATGCATAGTGGACCTTCTAGGTCGTGCTGGACGAATAGAAGAGGCATACAAATTCATCCAAGAAATGCCACTGGAACCCAGTTATGGATAGAACTGAGGGGCACACATTAACAGGGTTCGATTTCAGCTCGCTCTTAGCTCTGAGATTCTCTTCCGCGAACTGTTCATCGATACGTTTAAGAGCCAGTGCTATGCGAACTCGCGCACAATGAAGGGACTCAGAGTCATACTGAACCGCTTTACCTGCCCCTTTTCTCCCGTTTTCTTATTTCAGTTTTCGATCAACGATCAAAATTCGTTCAATCGTCTAACATCACAGATCCACGGTCCACAATAAAACACCAAGGCGGCTGGGGCAATTCATCTCAAAGGGAAACGCCCTACGGCGTAATTATCAGCATAACTGTAAAAAGCTTCAAGGTGTTCTTCTGTTGTTACTCCCTCTATGCCAGTGAATTTAGGCATATATTTCTGATATTCCCCCACAGGCATAGGATTTAGAGGGACAGGCAAAACAAGAGGTCCATATCTAGCAGCAACAATTCTTTCTATCTTCATAGGTGCTTGCTGTCCTGCCATGATTGGGATATGTGGAAGAATAGTGGCAGATTGAATAGTAGGAAATAATGTGATGGATGGCAGAGACAAAGGGATGTTTTGGACTGAATGGGAAGCTTTCTTTGGATTGAGATTCAAAGGGGAACAAACTGAACAAGGGGTTGAATTAATCTCTGAAGGAATTTCCTGGTTAACAATGTTGGGCTCTAAATCTTCAATCTGTATATCTTCAGCTCTGACTTTATCTTTAAGATATGAATGAGATTTCTTAGGCTTACCTAATCTTGATGCCCCTTTCTATGATGCTTTCTTCAATTTAACATTCCTCTCAGGGTCAGGTACTGGTTCAGCTGGTGATTTCTGAGGATTTCTTCGAGTGTGTCTCACAAACTGAGCCAGAACTTTGATGTGGAGTCACCAAATGATGGTCTTCCCCCAGTGGAGTTGCCAGATAGATGATTACAACCAGAAACTGTGTTCAAACCTTGTCTATCATCAAAGCTTGAAGCTGTGTCATTCTCCCAGGGAAGATGAGCTTCAACTCTCCTCTCCCTGGCAACGACGCCATTTGATGTTATCACTACAAGAAACTCTCCTAGGTTGTATATCAGAGATGCTCGAGAACATTACAAACTCAACAAAATGTTGGATAAATGGTGGATGAATGAAATAAATGCTGCATATTCAAGCCAGATAACCACTTCTGCTGTGCTTAACCCCAGACATGGGTGAACACCCCTAGACTACAAGGCTTTAGACCACCAATTACTCACAGTTTTAAGAAAATGTGATGATGGAGAATACTAATCACACCAGCAAATGCACAGGACCCTGTGATGGCCAACTGCAACTAGTTTAAAGGTCTGTAAATCTGTTTCCTAATGCATAGACAGGATGACAACTCTCTGGCATTAAAACAAAAGAAACCTACATACAAATTCAATAATACTAACTAGATTCAAACACAGAGGTGAGATGATAGCCCCTCTAATGCTAAACATCAGCAGCACATGAATAAATGCACAACAGGCACAGCCTGGAACAAAGAAGAAGAAGTGTAAAGTGAGCAATTAACAGTAAAAGAAGCTTGTATTAGCTGAAAATGCAGACCAGAAGCTGCAGCTGTCACAGTAGTTACAGTCTCTATATGATTGATTATGTTTATTCTAGATCTGTATACTGAGACATGTAATGATCTAAATTGGGTATAACGTAAGTTTGAAATCGCTACAAGTCATGATTGAATATTTATAGATCTGTGGGTTGGATTTGCTGTAAGCGCATATGTACGTGGGTTTGGTTCATGGTAGTAGCATATACCATTTGAGCTTTGATGTTTGAAGTTACAGGTGGTTCTAGTTGTTGATGAGTTCTGATGACAATTTAATGGTGTCAGTATTCTGCATATCCTGTTTGGTTGATTGTGTTTAGCTTCAGTATTGATGGATGAGAACTAATATTGGATCAGGATCATAATGACTCATATTTATGTGATCTGATGGATAAGATATGGGTGCTAGCACACATATTATCCTTGTATATGTAATAATCTTGATATGTCTGAAGTCAGGAAGTGCATCAAGTTATAAGTAAGTAATTGATGACATATACGCTGGTTCACCTTGGTGAAGTTGCGTATACACGCTGGTTCAGCACTTCCAAGTAGCGTATGCACTCTGATGCATGATTTTGATGATACGATTGGTTCTGAATATTGTTGCAGAGTTCAGTGTTCTACTCTGTGTTCTGGTGACTGTGTTGTTGACAGGGTTTTAGTGTTTCAGTGATTCATAAATTGATGATGCTAGTATTGATTGTTTTATGCTTCAATGATATTTATGGGTCCAGTATGAAAATTTGATGAAACGTGGCCTTCAAATTATAGTGTTGTGCTTCAGGAGTATCCAGTCTGAAAATGTATGAAATGTGGTCCCTGGAGGGTGAAATGAGATTGTAGGCCGGTGCCTACATACTAGTACATCAGCTAGTACAAGAGCAAAGGGGGTAGTAGCTCCCTTCCAGTAGCAGCTAGAGAACAAGTGAAGATTGGAGCATTCAGTAGGCAGGCACCTACATCCTAGTAAATGGATCAGCTAGTACAAGAGCTAAGGGGGTTGCAGCTCCCATCCAGGAGAGTCTGGAGAACGAGAGAAGGTTGTAGCCTTCTGCAGGTAGAAGCCTATGTACTGGTATAATACTGCACCAGTACAGAAATATTGTAAAATGAAGTTTCTTATTAAAAGAATATAGAGATGACTTGCAGCAGGTGGTTTTCACCCTGTCACACGGAATAAGTCGATCTTGCGGATAAGATAGACCTTCCTAGAATCTAAAGAAGACCTAATGACAAGCAAACCAACCAGACACTATCTTTCTCTAAATATGCTTTAATAAACAATGGCAAACAAGTGTTTTTAGGGCCTACCTTAGGTCCAACGCAAGCTTGTGGATGCCCTCACTCCTTCGATCCAAATGAGATCCTTTTCGCGAATCTGCAAACACAAACAAGGCAAACAAATTAAATAGCACCTGAAAAGCCAATTGCATAAAACATATTTAACATGAAAGTCAAGGAGTCCATGAAACAAATAACATAAGATACTTGTTGAGAAAAATGAGTTTGATTGTATTAATTCAAAAGAAGAAGAACTTTACAACCTTTGCCTTGACGCTGTACAAGCTCCTCCCAGGGTCCAGCAAGAAGTCTCCTCTACTTTGACAAGTTTCACTCACTCCCCAATGAAGCCAAAAAGGTATGTGATCTCTCCTCTTAAGCTCAACTAGGAAGTCTTGATTTCACCAGCATTTACCCTCAAAAATTTTCAGCTTCTAACCTCTCCAGCAACCAGCCTAATACCTGTATTTATAGTGCAATGGAGGGAGGTTATTAGGTCCTCCTTCAAAGGGATAAAGCCCTCCTTCAAAGGGATAGCTCCTCTCATCAAGGGATTAGCTCCTTCTCTTTTGGGATGCATGAACCACCTCAGAGTGAACAATCCATGTCAAAATTCCTTCTAGAAACCTCTAGAATTAACCCAAAGTGAGTTTTTTAAGATAAAACTTGCGCCTTTTGACTTTCATAGGGGTCCGCACCTACACCATTAGGGACAGAGCGGGTAGGTCCGCAGTTTTTGTACACAGAAGGTGTGGGACTGCAGGTGAGAGTGAGAGAAAGTGCAAAACCAGAGTTACATTGATTTTTAATGTCTTTCTCCCATTTTAAAAGCTTTACTTGAAGAGCTGAGGTCTGAGACTTGCTTAGGAGGACAGTACAAGTGATGATAGACCCATACTGACTGCAAATAATCATGGTGATGATATTTTTGTGTAATAGATTTCCCCCTAAAGTGTGAAGTCTGTAGTAGATGAGGATTTCTTATCATTTAGGAAGAGCGAAGTACTTTATCATTTCGAGGATCATCTTGTGGAGAGCCCGGTTGGAACCTGTAAAAACATTCAATGCAAGATATATATATGAGATCATATCATCGCTGAGGTAGGCATTCCCATACTCAGATCAAAACTGACCAGAAAACTAACTACTGCTCTGATACAGGAATGATCTTGTAAAACATCACAAGTATAGACTCATGTGGACATAGTATGTGTTAGCCTCCTATACCAATAGGTTTTCATTTCTCATGATTGACAGTGGAAGTGCCAAAAATGGTCATCTTCCGTGGTACTAAGGTTCCATTTTTGTGAAAGAAGCAGACAGTTAAAAAATGTAAAGAGGGTATGCCTTAAAAGAATAATCAAAAGGCAAGAAAATGAACAGGTCAAAAGAAAAAATAAATGAAATGAACCCCAAATAAAGACCATGAAAGTGGCTAATCCAAAATGCCACTGCTACTTTGATGGGTGGTCCAACAGCTCAAGTTGGGCCATACCATGTTTTAAATTGCATGTTTTAGACTAGAGAGGAAGTACCTGCTCAAACAATGCAAGCTTGACAGATGACTAGGTGGATAGAGAAAGGAAGGAGCCCAACCGCTTAATCTGGGCCCTTGGAAGTCATAAAGGTAGACCTAGATGGGAGGACAACAAAAAGAAAAGAGGATTACCAGGGTTTGCAAGGCTAAGTGCACCCATCCAAAGGAAGAAAGAATGTTAGGCATATTAGGCAGGGTAGGCAGTTGAAAGTTGCAGAAAACAAGATCCAAGCATATGACATGAGAAAAACCACATCTGATCTCACCAGTGGGAGAAAGGCAAGAGCAATGGCCTATTTGGCAAACTACCAAACCATCACTAACTTCCCTCATCCCCTTCAGAAGTTTCTTACTAACATCCCCTTGAGCACTGTAGGATCTGCCTAAACAGTCCTCCTTACATTTCTCATTTGTAAATTTCATGTCAAGTGGTGACATCTCCCCCTGAAAAGAAGCCACATTTCCTGTGTAAAATAATTCTTCATTCCCATCTACTTCTAAACCAAAGTTTACTCATCAAAATTAGCTCTTTACCCCTCTCTCACAACCCCAATTCATATTAATTTCTAATTTTACTATATAAATCCCTAAGTGCTACCCCTCCCCCTACTATTATAGCATTCTATGCAAAGAACCCAGAAAAATATAAATATCCCCCCCCCCTTTTAGCATTATAGCTAACTAGCACTTTCATGGGAGACATTAGTCCATCAGGGACTATAGTCAACCCTTACTTTGGAATTACTCTAACCCCTGGTTAGATTAATAGCCTACACTAAGCCCTCACCTACCATTTTCCCGAAAGAACCTATGAAACCCCCCTCCCCCGCGCGTTCAAACCTAATGTTAAATGTTTGATTAAACCCAGACAGGTTAACCCATATGCGTTTGAAAACCATTTAAACCCTCCTAACCTAAAGTTCTAAACCCACAGTATTTAAATGATTATTTTCATTGTTTGGCGGGTCCCCACCCAAACTTGCACGCTGGGTCAGGGCACCCGCCAGCCGCCGATCATCCGCTACCCCAAATCCAAAGGTGGGCGGTCAATCTCAGGCCTGGACCTGCCGCAGTTTAGCGTCCGGGGAGCGGGTGGTTTTGCTCCTGTACGCTGGACGCGTGGCGGCCACCGGGGTTGTTCGGAGCCCCTCTCCCCATTACCATCTTTCCCCCAATGGCGGTGCGGGGAAACCAGAAACCGCCCTCCCGCAATCCGCCTCCCCTGTCACGTCACTCCCGCATCATCATTACGTCATACCCAAAGCCCCCGCCACCGCGCCACGTTGCCCTCCACGACATCTTGCCACCCCCACGTCCCTCCACCGTGTCCTGCCACGCTGGCTTCCAACTCAGCACCCACATCATCATCCGTACCCAGGCCCCGCTGATGACGTCATGCTGACGTCATCGCAAAAAAGCGCCAAAAACCCATACGTGCCGAATTTGTCGTTATAAACGCGCAATTGAACCATTTTTTGTCATTTTCACTGGAAAAGAGAGGGAGCCGTTTTACTCGTTCACTCCAAAAAATTGCCTCCACGCTGCGAATTCAAAGTTTGGGACGCCGCCACTCACCAATTCAGCTGCATTCTTCATCCATTGCTCAACCCGGCAGCTCTCGGCGCTAATTATCCAAGTATTTGCCGAAATTAACCTGTTTACCCGTGTTCCTGCCATTTCTCTGCAAAGTTCTCCACTGATTACCTGGTAAATCCTAAATTAAATACTGTCATTCAGTAAATGCTGGCCCAAAATAATCCACATTGTCCCCTTGTCCAAAATTCATTGTTGAACGATCATTTTTAGCCTTAATTTGCAATTTACCCTCCAACTGCCTGGCATTGTTCCCTTTTGCCGAGCATATAATTGAAGAACTGCATTTCACCAGCTTATAGTCCTGCCCCCCTCTGCAATTCATCCTCACTATTCATAATCCTCCACAGCAAAGCAGAGGCAAGTCTGTTTAATCTACTCACTCCTCTTTGAAGATATATCTGGCATCACCTGCATTCAGTCTGCCACTTGACTTCTAAAAAATATTTACAAGCTATTACATTCACACTGTTACATTCAGAAACTGCATTCCAAAGACAACACCTAAAGGTTATACAATGGCTGCACCCAAAGCTCTCAGTGTTGCCCCTATGAATCCACCTAACAAAGAGCTTGAGGCCATGCCTCTTGCTGACAGAGATTACCTCATCCAAGACCTTGTGGGTGACAGGAACCATTTACAGACCTTCTGGGAATTGAGGGACAACTATTTGAGCAACAATGACACATATGGGATATGGGAATCCAATCTGCCTCACTATTTTCTCCCATATGTTAACATTTTTCCAGAAATCACATGTGCTGAGAATTATGATCCAAATCACAGAGCTGTCAAGTCTCCATCTGGGAGCATACTCTTCCACATCAATGCTGACTCCATCAACCAGATGCTCAACTTCAAACAAACTCAGCTGCTGTATCCCTTCTCCATGAACTATCTACTGGATACAGGTGCCAAGCTTTCCACTGTTCACATTGAGAAGATCACCAAGACATTTATGAGAGCTGACCGCCAGCCCACAGGGCCACCTCCTTTCTTGCATGTCCATTTTACTGATGTAGGCCAACTCCTGGTTGACATGATTTCCTATGTGTTGGGCTATAAAACCAGTGAACACGTTGATGAGACAGTGCTGGTGTTATTAGCTGCTTACAGCCCAGGCCAACCTCCTGCTTACAAATATAACTTTGCTAAATTCATAGCCAACAAGATACATGATAAAATATTCAAAGTGGACAAGGAGGGTATATTCAAATATTCATCATATATCTACCACTTGTTCATGTATTATCAATCCAAGGCCTTTCAGTGCCCTATCAAGAAGCTGGATTCTAGGGGAGAAAGAAGGTCTGTCATCTTCTGGTCATCGGTCTTCCACCAAGTCCAAGATTCACCATATTCATACTGTGAATTTATTGATCAATTTGTCTACCCGGTCTCTTGCCTATTGATGAGATCCCCTCCTCCCAGAGTGTCATTTGAAATCCAGAAAACTCTGCAGTTGTCCAAAAATTATAAAATAGGTGATTGGTACCTATACCAAAATCATACAGTCATCAGAATTTATGGCTGCGAGCTCTGTCCATATAGGCTCCCAAGATATGTACCAATGGGACTGTTCGCCTTGGAGTACTATAGGCAGCTGATTAACTCTGACCTCACCCACTTTCATAGTGCCAAGAAGAAAGCCCACCTCAAGTTCAAACACCACCTGGGCCCCTTTATCATGAACAAAAAAGAGGGATGGCAAGAGGCTGAGCAAATCCTCAGAGATAAATACAAGCTATCAAGAAGCTTCTGGTGGGTCCCTTATGACCCTGAAGGCTTCATCAGTGCTAGAAGAGTCAAGTACAGGCTGCTAGGCTATGAGCACTGTAAAATTCCACAATTTGAGCAGTATGCCAATCAGCAAGAATGGTTGCAAGACACATTAGTTGAGGAACTAACTCAAGAAGAAATAATGCAAAGAAATGTCAAGGATTTGGAAAAAACTCTTGACTTAGATTCTGTGCAGCAGGTAATTTTCAAGCAGCCGCATCCAATTGGAGAAGGAACCTCAACTACTACAACTGCACCAGCCACCCAGGCGCCATCTACAACAGCATCAGGCATAGATAAGGGCAAGGGAATAATGGGTGCTGAAGAAGAGATAGTAAAAGAAAAGCCTGCCTCCTCAATTGGGCAGCAACAAGAGCAAACCCCTCCACCACAAACAGAACCACCAATAGTGCCTGCATTGCAGACCCCTGCACATGAGGAAAGGGGCAAGAAACGGGATAGATAAGAGTCCACTCCTGCTAGTGGATCCTCCCAGCTACCTGAAGCCAAGAGGCAAAAGGTTGACTCCCCGGTCATAGAAGAAATCAGTGAGGAGATCCTTGAGAGCCCAAGGAAAGAAAGAGAAGATAGTCGGCAAACAGCTACAAGCTCTTTTCAACAAGAGCAAGGATTACAGCTTGGCATGGAGGTGTCTTCCTCCACTCAGCAGAGCAAGATGCCTTCAAGCACCAAGGCTTCCTTCAAAGAGATAAAGGCACAAAATGAGCTGTTGAGAGTGGAGGTATACAAGCAATTCCTCAAAGCAACAGCAACTAAACAAGAGAGGTTGATGTCAGTGTATGATATACAAGAGGAAAAGATAATCCTCAGCCACTTCAAACCCAAGGTACTGTAGCCTCAATCAGCTGCAGATTTTGTAAAAACAAAGCTAGAAGTCATGGCAAAGGACATTCACCCCATGGACCAGATAGAGCTGCACAAGCAAACGGGGGAAATGGTCTATGCCACCTTGGTAGACAGGGCCACAATGGCCCATGAATTGAAAGAATCGCTGAAGAACACCAACATTCAGCTAGATTTCGAGAGAATGTCCTCCACGGCCAAGGACAACAGGATTAAAACACTGGAGGACATCATTGTAGACCTAGGACATGATCCTAAGGATCCAAAGGGTGTGAGGTCCCTCATGAAAAAGAAAGAAGATGATATTGCTGCATTGAAGAAAAGACTGAAATTGCTTCCCACTGAGCACTCCCAAACAACAGAGTTGTAGAAGGAAAAAGACTCTGAAGATCAACTTGATCTAATAATGCAGCTGAATCAAAGAGTTATTGATCTGGAGAAGGAGCTAGAAGGGGCACTGCAAGACAAACAGGGAGAATCAACCTCCCAACCTCCTTAAACTACCTCAACCACTGCCACCACTACAGAGGCGACAGTAACCCCTGCAACAACTACAGCAACAACAGAAGCAGCAGCAGCAACAACAACAGCTCCTGAGTCCAGCTTAAACATGGATGAATTGGAAAAGGTTATCAAAGATCTGGAACTTCAGGCAACCGAGATCAAGCAGGCCAAGGAAAAATTGGCAGAACTGGAGGCTAAATATGACAAATCAAAGATGACTGTAGCAGAGCAGACTAGAGAAATTAAGGCCCTCAAAGACAAAATAAAGGCCTTAGAGAAAGAGCTCAAACTTGAAAATACTCTGGCAGAAATAAAGAGGATTTTGTGGGCGCAGATTGACCACTCCCTTACTAGACAATGGAAGTCAATCAAGACAGTGCATGAACAAATGGAATTGATTGGCCAAGCACAAATTGAGAGCCAGAAAGCCAGAACAGTACTAGGGAACAAGCCTGAACAGGCCAATAGAATGATAAATTTTCTCAACAATCAGACCAAGGAGGAACTGGCAGCCCTGAACATCATTAACAGGACAGATGCTGTCCTTACAGCTAAAAAAGTGCTCACTCTCAAAAAATTTGTACAAACTGTAGAAAGAAAATGTCATGAAATGCAGGCTGAGGTGTATGAATACAAGCTCAAAATGGGAGCACTACAAGAAAAGGGATTGCCCAGCCTACTAACCAGCACAGGAAGACTGCTCCCCCGTGAGCAATATGCCACCAAGATGACAAATTTTATTGAAAATCAGATCACTGCATCCGCCAGTACCTCTGAAGAAATAGGGCCTCCAACAGGGTAGGGCCTCTATGACAAGCTTGAAAATCTATTTTTTATTGAACATAAGATCAATCACTTATTTGAGGTTCCACCAATTTTTTATAGATATACAGAGGCAGATGAAACCTTGGTAAAAATACGAAGACACCAACTGCCCAAAGAGGATTGGTGGCAGGCAATGCTGCAAATTTTGCCTCAGTAATCTCAGTTGGTCGGTCCTAGTCAGCTTCAACTCAGCCAAAGTCAAAGAACAGAATCTGGACAGCATACAAGGCGGCCAAAAAGGGGTGACTCAGCATGAAGACAGCGACAGCAAGCCAAAACATAGGAAATGTGCAAATTTTGGGCAGCACGGCTTCAGCCGACTCCATCGGTCACAAATTCAACATTCTCTGACCATTTTGGACACCTAATACACTGAGCAGTTACTACAGCATTTATTTTCTCAGCTGCAATCCTCCAGGAGTTGGCACAATATTAATGAGCCATTAACTCACCAGCTAGATATTTTCTGATGTAAATTTTGTATATATACCTCCCCTTGCAACGTATTTGGGGTTGGTGATTTTCACTCTAAGGTAATATGTTGTATGTTTTTCAGATGATCTAATACAAAAGGCTGGAAAAGCTCAATATTCCTCGAATGCTTAATGTCTCAATGATGCTCTGCGTGCTGTTGCAGAATTCCTGTGCTGTATAATGGAACAATAAGTTTTCTCAATCTATGTATTGTCTTCTTATATTTGTTTGAATCGTATGCATGTTTCCCCAATCTAATAATAGAGAAAAAGAATAGTACAGGATATGTTTGATTACACCCTGTATTCAATCTCTGTTGTTGAAAATGTTTTCTTCAGAATTAATCATGAACATGAATTCTTAATTGCTCATGCTTAAATCAATTCTATAAATATGAATGTTATATAGGAATTCTTCAATGCTCCTAAGTAATATTCCCACTGTTCTCCATATCAGCTTACTGAAAGATCCTTAGTTGCCTTTCATGACCTGATTACATCACACCCAATTACAGATTTAAAGAATTGTTCCTTAGACACTTATCTGGCTCTGCAGCACCACTGTTGTATCAACGCAGACATATCAAGTAATTAAACATCATTGACTCCATGCCCAATGGCCTAGATCACCCTGTAAACATATATCTGTTCTGACTGAAATCATCATCCAGCAAAATTCAAAACAAAACCTTGAGCATCATAATTAGCCTAAAATATTATACAAACAAAGTTAAATCACAAAGAGAGAGCCCTCTCTGGTTACAGGTAGGCTAGAACCTGTGACCCAATATTGGTTAGTGGTTACCTCGACCGTATTCCCTTGGGAGTCAAAGGGAACAACCTGAGTGTTAACATAATTGGTGACTCAACTGGGGACCAGAGCGTATTTTTCAAACTGCTGTCTGTTTTTGGACAGTGGTTCCAAAAACTTGAACAGTCCCTTAAACAGTTCTAAAAATATTCTCAAAAATACCAAAAGCAAGTTCATAAGCTGGCTCCTAAAAAGAGAACTAGGCATACCAGGTCAAATCCTTACCCGAATCCTCCACCTATTTTCGACAATCCTAACTTGATTCCCAAGACTCTTAGGAACCAAAAGGAACCAGAACAATCTCCTAAAACCAGGCCCTGAGGCAGTTTGGCAAAGTTTTATTCCAACCCCAGCAAAACCATCAGTCCACCTTCATATAGCTCATTCTTCCCCCTCTTCATCGTCCACTTCACAAAACATATTGTCTACACCCAACACAAATTGCTACTGCTGTCCCTGTTGTCCCAGTTGTTCCCTTTCTACCAGTTGTCCCACTTATCCCTCCAAATATGGCTAATCGTTATGCACCCCTTCAGTTACCTGATAATCCTGGGGCCATGCCTCAGGACTACCAAAGTAAGATTACTTATTTTGATGGAACCAGTACATACACTGCCTTACAGCATACCAAAAAATGCAAGATTACTTTGAAAATTATGAGATAGATGATGATGATGTGAGAATGAAGATTTTCGTGCAAAGCCTGACAGGTGAAGTAAGAACTTGGTTCAGGGCACTGACTGCAAATTCTATAGCTGATTCGGGTGCCCTTTATCAGTCCTTCCTGAACAGATGGGAAAAGAAAAAGGACCCTCTACACATTTTATCTGAATATGACACCATAAGGAGAGGCCCACAAGAAACTGTCTTGGACTATTGGACTAGATTCAACACTATCTATAATTCCATTCCTCAGAATCTTAGGCCTCCACCTGATTTAGCATTGATTAAGTTCCCTGATGGGTTTGATGCTGATATGGCATATCAACTAAGGGAAAGAGCCCCTGTGACTTTGGCAGACATGCAAAACATAACTGTAAGTGTAGAGGCAAATCTGATTGCTAAGAGAAATCAGCGAGAACTGAAAGAAGAACTACTTTTAAGGAAGAACCCTCATCATTTGAGCAAAAGCTAGATGCAATCATCAAGGGGATGGACAGACTTGGAGACAGGGTGGAAACCATAGAAAGAAAATCATCATGGGAAGGTCAAACAAGCAATATCAGAAACCCAAATTTTAGAAAGAATCAAAGTCCCAATGTTGGAAGGACTGATCCTGACCAGCATGTTAGACCTCCTTTCCAAGAAAACTATGCTGAGGCTTCCACATCTAGTGAACCTAATGAGGACCCTCACATCAACCTAATGGGTCTGGACAGTGAACATCAAGTCTTCTTAACACAAGAAGATCAAGAGTTTTACAATGAAAATGAATACCACACTAAGTCAGGAGAATCATTTGGTTTCAAAGAGGGTTATGATGCAGCTGCATATGAGGTACACAAACAGTACAAACTAAGGACTAGAACGATAGATATACCTACACCCCTCAAACCAAAGGACAATAAGCAGTCAAAAAAGATCAATGATAATACCACTCTCCCACAATCAGCTGGCAGCTCAAACCCACCTACCACAGAAGTCACTGTGGAGGACATCTCAGAACAACAGTCCTCTGAAAACCAGCCAGCCCCACCCCATCCGTCAAAGACAAGGGCAGATACTCCCCCAGGAAACAAACATGGCACCAGTTTTACTCAAAATCAAGCCAACTATGAGCAAAAGACCACTGACAACCCAGCTGAAAGGGAAAAATCTGTTGCACTGAATGCCAAGATTCAAATGGAAAAGCCTTTTAACTTGGAAACAGAAATAAGTAAGCTAAAGATATCAGTTCCTCTTTCGAAATTAGCCAAACATGAAATATACAGACAACAGATTAACAAGTCACTCCAAGTATCAGACAATAAAGATGCTGTGAATGTCCTAGATGACCAACCAGAGTTGTTGTTCGGACCTGAGGTTAATGGAAAAACAAAAAATGGAGGGGTTCAACCCTTCTATATCAGTCTAAATATTCATGAAAAGGTTTTACATAATGCAATGTTCGATTCTGGGGCCTCACACAACTTAATGCCCAAATCTGTAATGGAAAAACTCAACCTAGACATCACAAGACCTTATAAAGATCTATTCTCATTTGATTCAAGCCAGGTCAGGTGCTTAGGATTGATTAAAGACTTATGTGTCTCTCTGGTCCAATACCCAACCAAAACAATCTTGATGGATGTAGTGGTAGCTGACATACCCCCTAAGTATGGCATGCTCTTGTCCAGATCCTGGGGGGCCAAACTTCAAGGATCTTTGCAATTAGATATGTCTTATGCAACTATCTCAGTCTTTGGGTAGCCAAAGAGATTATACCGTGAAACTTTGATGAAATATGTGGTAAGCAGTCAAGAGAAGCCCCAAAACTTCCCAAACTATTCAATACACTCTGACATGGATTCATTCATTCTCTACAATGCTGACATCTGCAACAAAGCTTATTCTGAGCTATTAATGACAGTATAGGCAGAGGAGTTAGATGAGCAACGCGCTTTCAAAGACCAAGGGACTGTGGGTATAGCTGATAAGACAAAGGAACATGATGTATCAAGTAACTTGCAAGAAACCAACGTACCCATGATCCAACTTTCTAAAGATCCCAATCCAAATCTTGATCATGAAACCTTGTGGTATTTAGAATTTGATGGTTCTGTAAACAGGTTAGGAGCTGGGGCAGGAGTCTGGATCCATAATATGCACAATGACCAAGCTGAGGGCCATGCATACAGACTAAACTTTCGATGCACAAACAACATGGCTGAATATGAAGCCCTTCTGTTAGGTCTGAAACTCATAAGAAATCTAGGTGCAACCAAAGTCTCAATCTTAGGAGATTCAGATCTGATCATACAGCAGATGAAAGGGAAACTTTACCACAATGATCTAAGGTTGAGAGCATAA